>OY728150.1:1218391135-1219641135 GCA_963277665.1 Viscum album | reverse complement strand
TTAGTATTTATTTACCCCATGTGTATCTAAATACCACATGTTCTGGGGCTTTGGATAATAATGGTTATTTATTATTAAATTGACTTATTGTATTTTTTGTTATTTATTTGTCCCTCATAATCCCACAAAATCACTTGTTAAACAACATTAGACACCACGTATCAGACCAACAATGAAATTTATAGGAATATTTATAGAAATTTCGATAATTTACACCAAGGATCATTGGGTGCACTTATCATCTCGAAATGGAATATAATTAATAAAATTAAAATGAATCAAATTCCAAACTACTAAGGAATATTTATCTATTGATTCAAACAAAACTCCCTAGACCAAGGGGGTACTATTATATTCAAAACCCAAATACATGAGTTATTAGGACAAACAATGCCTAATAAAATATTTTGTTTTATCAATGACCTTAAAAATACATATCCCAAACACATTCTTCTCTTTTTTCATCAGAATCAATTTTACGTTTTTCTTATTGATTAAGGTAACTCGTCAATGAAATTTAAGAATTTATTACTCCCTAAAAATATCTGATATCGACTCTATATTCATTTAATAATCATCTAATTAATCACAGAATAAATAAACAAAATGAATGGGTTGTCTCCCTTTGTTGATCGACCCCATACTTGCATTATACTAGTAATAAGTTTGGGCCTTTTAAATTGGGCTTCCAAACAAAAAAAATTGGCTAAAAATATCACAAAAGGACATTAGCACCGATATTGATAATTCTATAACATGGAATGAGATACAGTAGGTATTTTTTTGCATCATGTATCAGACTGGGATATGTGTGGATTCATGTGGATTGATTCATGGCGTATGAGTCTCAGTATCTGAAGCCACATGAGCAGAACTACCAGACACATGGTCATGAGTTTGATATATTCATTCATGATTTGTATTGTTGTATCCATTAAATACTAGGAGATATTTTGGATTATAATGACATAAAAACCTCATGAACTTAATTACATACCATGATCAGAATCCGAGGTAGATAAGGAGAGTGGAGTACTGATAATCGTTTGATTTCAAGCATTCTTACATGGTTAGTAAGGGAAATGCATTGGATTTTGAACTGAGTATAAAGAATCCGATTGTGGATGGTTAGTATGAAATTTAGGAGTGGATTCTTATGGAATTGATCTCTTAGATTCACTTGGAGGTGTAGAAAAATGTGGGGTAGACATCTTGATCATGTTTAGTGGTGACCTATACCCTACTAGATAAGAATGACGATGTGGAAATTATCGGATTCATTGTGATTAGTTTTGTGGGAGATTCTGGCATGTGAGAACCCTCATCATGGTCAGATCATAATATGTGATGGGAATCTATGTATACATGGTCATTTTTTGGGTTCCCTAGGATGTAATAACGGGGGTAAAGAAAGATATTCATGAATTTTGTAGGAAGATCATCCCGATGTCCCCAAGATGTATTTTGACTTACATCATTAGTACTGGTGGATGGGTATGAAGTGATATGTAGATTATTATGTTATGAAGGGTTCCACTAGATAGCAGGTGAATGAGGAACATTAGATACCATCTATTTTTTTACAATATTTACCTATTTTTGGGTAGAAATGGGATGATGTTGCCATGGATTTAATGACTAGGTTACCAAGGATCCCTCAAGGGTTTGATGATTTTTTTATTTAAAAAATCTCAATGATTTCTCATTTCTACCATATCAATTAGAAATTCAGTTTCGATGAATAAAGGAAGTTGTATATTCATGAGATAGTATGACACCACGGGGTCTCATTCACTATCATTACCAATAGGGATTCCCAATTCTCATCTTGATTATGGGATATTTTTTAGAGAGAATTAGGAACATAGGTTCTTCTGGGAACAATATACCACCTTCATACTAATTGGTAGTAATAGAATATGATACATGTTCAAGATTACATGCTGAGAGAATGAATTGTAGATTTTAGGGACTCTTGGGAGAAACATATACTACTGGTCGAGTTCACTAATAATAAAAACTATCATGTGACTACACAGATGAAACGTTATGAGTCTATTTATGTCTTGTTTTTTCAATCACCCCTATATATTTTTGAGGTAGGTGATGATGATTTTCTCATACCATGACTCATGTATTAGAATTTTGAGGAGGTCTATTTGATCATGAAGTGGTTGGATACAACCCAGTCTCGATCAAAGTCTTACACAGATCATCGCAGGTGGCCTCTAAATAACTTTGTCGAGGATCAAGTATTCCCATGTATTTCACCAAGGATGGGAAACTTATATATTAAGAGATAGGGTAATATTTCATCATGGTATGTTAGTCCGTTTTAAATTCATGAGAGAGTCGGGTCGGTAGGTTATCAGTTTTAGTTTCATCATAGGTACTAATCTATGAATGATGTATTCCTCATATCATAGCTACACTGTTATCATTCTTCCCCATATCATGGTTATATCCTAAGGATGTTGACATACAAGTTTTTTCATCCTTTGAGGAGTATCTGGTTTGTATAGTTTGAAAAACAACAAAGGTTCTATGTGATCGGTCAGTTCCTCTATTATGGGTTCAATGGAAGCACTATCATTTACTGTATGAGACCTAGGAGAAGGAGTCCAAAATAATTTCATAGGGGAATGATTTTTTTCTCAAACAAATATTTTCCACCCTTCAGAAGGAAATACATGGATAAGTTACAATTAGTGTGGGTTGTAATATTTTATGAAACTAGATATTCGTATAAATTATAGATCCATTATTTTTATTTTTTACAATTTCTTTATGGTCTAATGTAAATTACCATTAATATAATGTTATTTTTATGGAATTCTAATGGATTTTTGGAGTCTGGAACCCCTGTTTTAGTGTGATTGAATCATAAAACATGTTTAGTGTGAATTGTGTTGGTTATGCTACATGGTTTAATGAACTATGTGAGTTTCTGGATCTGAGTATGAACATGACAAACAATAGGAAAAACCATGATAAATGGTCTACACTACCATGTCTCTAGGTCTACAACATTTACAGATGGGGATTCTTAGGTATTTAGAGTAGTTAATCAAACCACTCAAGGAAACTGTGTGGGTGAACGTAGTCCACAGCTAATCGTGGTCCAAAACCATGGTGACTAGTAAATTTTGGGAAATTTAAAAATTTTAATTATATTAAAATAATTTAACAAAATAATTTTGTTTCTTCTGTGGAAATAAAATGAACACATTTTTAGAGAACTCTTGGTGACTAATATTTTATTTCATCCCATTCCGTCATTTGATCTCCAATTCAAGCACGAATCATGTCACTGGATCTTTAATGTCGAGTAAATGATTCCTATTTATCCCTTCTTCATTTATCTGGATATCATTTTCTCTATTTAGGTGAAAGACTAAGTTCATTAATTTCAAAGTCTTCATCTATTGTTCATATTTCCCCCGTCCTGAGATGAATTAGAATTTGATTTTGGATGGGCACTCCAATATTGAGCTAATGTAGGTGGTGTATTCTATATTTTTTGAGGTTTTATGACCTATTAATACACCTACCATTATACCAAAATATGAAATTTTCAGCACAGCTCCAAAATCCAATTAGCTATTTCAATTCAATTAAACTGGACCTGTTAGTGGTGCCCTTATATTCTATTGTCACTTGTTGGTGGATGCTTCATAATCCATGTCCACACATTGAGTGTTCCCTTTGAATTACCTCATAATTTCTTTGTTGAACCACCCTAAAACGTGAGTTGTCATATATTCTTATATGTATGAAGGCTAATAATAACTAAAGGGAATTAGATTTCATGTTTATGAGATGTCATTCTTCTTTTCCTTGTTATATTTTGATATAAAAGAATTTAATTGGTTAAATGTCTTAAATGGTTTTTTTTCAAACAAGTGTATATACTCATTTGGATTATCTAAATTGATTAAATGATTTAATTAGATAATGTGATATAAGATTGGTTATACTCAAGGGATAGATTGAATGGGAAATAGTTAGGTGAGTGGGTAAAATCATATGCTTTGAAATGATAAATGTTGTGAAATGATAAATGGTGTGAATGGTAAATGTATGAATAGATACCCTGTATATGTTCCTTTTATCTTGAACTTAGTGGTTCCCCCTTTTGATAGATTATGTTCCTTCTGTATAGATTATGTGGGATACCCGTGAATTTTCTACCCCTTGGATCTAGGTTTCTGTTATTTGAGTTGGAGATGTCTAGTATGCCATGCTCCTATGACGTTAGACACTTCCAGACTGAGCTTCCATTGAGTTGCTCTTGGGACAAGTTGAGTATGATTTGGTGGTTCACACCATGGATCAGGATCTTCCTGGTCTGAATCTTGACATAAATCACGATTGTGAGAATTATGAAATGAAGTGTTGATCAAAATGGGCATGCATGTTTTGACATATCAAGTTATATGTTATAGTTGTGTTTCAAATTGTTCTATGATTGTAAAATGAGGTCGTGGAATTTACATTATTTTAGTTGTACCCACCTTGTATTGGAGCATTAACATCTATTGTGGGGATCCTTGAAAGTCTATTTCAGTAATACATTGTTATCATTAGATATTCTATTTTCACATTATATTTATCACTACATTACTTTTTACATGATTAACTTATTAAATTGAAAAGCTTGTATTATATAGACCTTTGGGTGGTTTCATGTTTTTGTTATGTCTCAACCACAATTTGGGAAGAACATGGGTACCCTTAATAGGTTTTTTTATTCATTTAGGGACTGGGAAAAACTCCAACAACTCTATAGTTTATTTTTTACTGTGATTTTGAGTAGGGAAGCAAATGATCAAGTTGAATATTTTGATGCTGTTAAAAGATAAAAATATCGTTATTTTGGTATTTTCATATACATGTACTTTCATTTAATGATATGTACATGTTTTGGATGATTTATTATAAACATAACATGTATCATCACATTGTATATGAAATGAATTCTGTAATTGTTGTTATATCATTCTTTCACTACATAGTCCTTTTATTTTTATGATATATCTTCTACTACTTGTTGTATATTTAGTTTTCCATGGTGTTACACTCTGGTGATGAGGGAACAGTCTGTCCCCACACACACCAAAGTCCCATGCTGCTAGACTGCAACCTTTGGTGTTTGGTGATATTCTTTAAAGGCCTTGTGACCCACCCGTCCCGGAGCACTTTTTAGTGGAATATGAACTAAGGACATTAGAATAACGATTAAATGAAATGGTGGTTATCATCATGTAGAATAAAAAATTCAATGTATTATATGTGAAAAAATTGGGCATTTTTTTGGTCAATTACCTATTAAAAGAAACAAACGTATTGATGTGAATCACCAACATCCAAGATGAAGAATACAATATAGTTCCCATCTATAATTACACATGAAGTGGATCCCTTTATTTATGGTATACATTCCCTCTATTCCAACATTGAATCTGTCTTGATGAAATTTGACACTTGGGAATCTAGTGAGGATATAAAGTTTTATATGATCACTTAATCACCACAAAAATTATTTTCCTATGAAATATGTCTCTTAGTTTTGTGATAATTGTAATTCATTCATTATTTTTATAGTAATTTTAGTTATATAAATATTATTTTCCTTCCTCTAGATAATTTTATCTTTATTTTAGTGATAGAGTAGTCGATACTACTTAGAGGAAAATTTAACTACAGTAAAGGACATGTTAAATTATCCTAGGATATTTTATCAATGAACAGAAAATAATTATTACCCTAGATAAAAAATTATATATTTTGTTTCTTAATACAAAATTACTGTATAATCTTGGCTCAAATATTTATGAAAAACTAAATATTAGGTACAAACCTATTCTATGTAATCAGATATAATCCTTGAGTTTGAAGGATTGTATATTAGTAGAAATTAATTTTCAAGTTATCTTTATAATTCAGATTCCCCTAGCTATATATTTTAATATTTGATAAATTAAGAGGTAGATATATAATTTATTTAATTGAAAGAATGTAAAGATAATGGATTTAATAGAAATTATTATCCATGATAATATTAATAAAATTATCTATTTCAATATTTTATTGAAAAATTATTTATTATTTGAAAAGAATTAAATATTAAATGGAAAATGTTACCAATAAATTTGAACCAAAATAAATAATATTTATGAACATATAAATTGGTAATTAAAAGAAATTAAGACTAAACTAGGTACTTCACTCAATTTAATATTACTCGACATCGATTAAGAAAATTCAATAATGTACATCTATAAATAATGGAAAATATATATAAAATAATAAAATTATCATTAGGAAATCTCATGGATCATATTTTACATTTAAGTCACCAATATCCAAACATAACCTATAAATAAGAAAAAAATCAAAGGGGAAGTCATTCTAAAAAATATATAATATGAAATAATAATTTTTAATAGAAAACTATTAGTTGACATAAAAAATATTCAATAGGTTTATATAAAGGATTGAAATCTGGTTGTTACAAATATGTCCATCATAAATATAGTTCTTATCAATATGATCATTTTGATTAAGGTAAAATCTTATATATCTAAAATGTACACTGATATCATCAATTGTTTTTTAGAAAATTTAAAATAACATTACACATAATGAAATTAAAAAATTACAATATATATGTGTGTGTGTGTGTGTTACGTCTATAAATCAATATAACCATTTAAATATGATATGATGTACATATAAATTTTTAATTGGTATTTTAATATCAATGGAGGAGAAAAAATCAAATTTATTAATATAAATAAATATGTATAATGGTATATATTCAAGTGTATTTTGTATAAAAATAAAGTTTCATTTTTTTATCAAATGAACATTTTTTGAAGTAGTTTGTATTTAATTCGAAAAGATTATATTTAAATTTTTTAAATAATATTATATATAAACGAACATATTAACATATTTTAAATTACAAGTTCATATGATATAAGGCTAAAATTTTATAGTGTTTCAAAAAATTAATTTTCTATTAAAATAAATTTTTTATTATAAATTTTTAGAAATTTATGAGTATTAGGATATGATTTGGATAAATATATTTTTAATTTTTAATTTTTAATTTTATAATCACCGTGCAATGAATCTAAGTGATTTTTATGAAAATATTTTTTATGTGAATAGTTAAAAGACAATTTTAACATATAACATTACATTTATGAAATTATCATTATTATTATTAATTAATTAATATTTAATCCATTTTATAATACAAAATATTTATTTTTTTATTTGACTTTTTAGTTTTTTTATAAGATGTTTCTTGTGATTTATAAACTCATATTTTAAATTTTAAAATTTATGCTATATATGATTATTTTTAAAAATATATAACTAAATTATTATTTAAAAAATAATTAGTATCACATTTAAAATAATTTATTTTGAATTTTGAATCCCTATTCCCATCCTATATAATAACTTCCTTTTTATTTTTTAGCATAAATGTTAAATTTCCTTGAAATTAACAACATACAATATTGTAAAACTAAATAAAAAATCAGTATCCAAATAGGTAAAATATTAAACATTTGAAAAGAATGTTGTAATTGAGTGTCTGGGGTGTTTTTTGACTTTAACTATAAATGTAAACTTTATTCTAAAATGTTAATATAACATTTATAAATTATAAATTTGTATTGTTGAAAGGTTTTCATAATATAAAAATGTTCAACTCATTTTTCATTATAAATGGTTCTCTCCTCTCATCACTTAGACACATACAAAGAAAACCTTAAATTGGGAAAAATCTACCCATATGTTTTCTAAAAAACACTCAAAACCTTAATGATGTTATAGTAATCTCAAAATACAATCACTCAATGTTTTAAATCCATTTTCAATGGAGATAACACAAGTAGTTATGTATAGATTTCTAACCTCATTATCATATTTTATTTTTTTCCTTCAATGTATATTTTCATACTGCAATTTTATTCTACAATAAAACATTATAACATATTTATACACATTATAGTATATTTTATTAGAATGTTTGTAAATAATTTAACCATTTTTTATTTTTCCTAAAATAAAATAGAAAACTACATATATTAGTCCAAAAACTATAGTCTCCAAAAAATTCATTCCTCATCATCATTAACAACCTTATAAAGTTAGTCCTAATATTGAGTTTATTAAATTAGTAAAATATTTATCATTTACTTTAGATTAATTGTTTATAAATCCCATTATTTTTTCATTTTTTTATGGAAATTTAATTTTCTATCCTTACATATATGTCGAAAACCACCTCCATGGGATGATTTAAATCCATTATTATTTTCTCTGCATCCTTAAATAGATTTTTATAAAGGTATTCTATATAGAAAATATTATTTTTATTTTAGAGTAACTATTTTCTCCATTAAGGACTTTCTCATATTTTTATATATATTAACAAATCTAGGAATTGAGATGGTGTTTGAATCTAGGGCCCTATGTAGACAGAATTAATTTTATAAAAATATTGAATAAATTTTTACATAGAGTGATCGTTTAGTTAAAGGAAAAGTTATTTATCATAAAAAGTAGATTAGATCAGAAATCTGAGACCACGGTCGATTCCGAAAAATAGTGTTTACCTATAAGTCGACATAAAAAGAGTCTGAGTGGGAAGTTTAGACCCCTAACATGAGGTCGATTCATTTAAGTGTGTTAATTCATTAATTAATTAATTAAATTTATTTATCCTTAATTACATGTTTATAAATATAATGCTAGGGATAATTATCCCAGGTTAGCTCATAATTCTCCCACTACCAATAAATCTATCTTCCTCCACCCATTGTCAAATTCACATCAAAAGATGAAAGAATCCATAATCGTATTGGATCCAAACCGGAAAAATATTCCAACATCTTTTGATTGGTGTGCGAGTGTGTTCTTCATCAACGAATGATCCAATACACTGGTAGGACCCATATTTTTGTTTTTAAAACCATTGGATTAAATATTTGACTAAATTGATTTTTGTTCTTAGAACATATCCCCTATTTCAAACCTTTTTGTGATCCTTTGTATTGTAAATTACATTATCACTTTTTCTATTCTGAACAACACCTTATTTATCTTTTGAAAAATATTGCGTGTCATTGATCAAATTACCATTGTTCATGTGACTTTTCTCCCTAATTTATTCACGTTCTTCACAAATCAAATCCCCGAGGTCCAGGTTCGACAGTTTTTTAGCATCCCAATCTCAATCAGGAACATGGATTCATGGATGATCGATAAAAAAAAATTTACATGAGAGGTATAGATCGGGAATCTTGAAGACTCAAGGATGCATGATTTGATTTTTTGATGTCGGGAATAGATTTATGGGTCAATGATGAAATGGATAATTAATGGAAAAACCCTCGTGAGGAACGATGCACGATTTCAAGATTATAACACCAATGAGCAGATGTCTAATTTGATCTGATGGTATCAGATTGATTACATGATATTACTTAAGTGGTTGGACCAAATTCATTCATGGAGATCAAGTATTTAATTTTTGTAGAAAACTAGACAACACAACATGTTCTAGGATGAACACATGACATGTAGCCACCCTCACCGGTGGTTCTTGGTTTTTGAAATTCATAAGGATTATATGGTTGTATACCTCACAAAAAATTCAGGTACACTATCCCAATTTTACAACCCCTGTTATGAATCACATGGGTTGGAGTTTGTGTAGAATTATATAGACATGGGATCACCACATTGGAATCATTTTTTGTGGACTAAAACCCTGTGTACCAGAATATATAGACACGGAGTCTGAGTACACCAAAATAGAGTTTGAGTACACTTACACATAGTTTGATTACTCATACACGGAAACAACCAAGTAGTTAAGTAGGAACACATAGTGTGTGGGACCCCTGAAATTGCGTTTACGGCATTACCTCTTTTTAGAAAAAAATGTGTAAATATCCTACATTTGAACTCATATTTTGGCCCCCAAGTCAATTATCCTAAGTGTTTTTCTCGAAAAAACAGGATGATGTCCACAGTAGTGGCTTTGTAAAAATGATTTAAATTGTTTTAATAATTGTGCATTGCTAAGAGGTTAGAAATTATGATAGTGATCATACCAAATTACCAAATCCTTCTGAGCATTACCATCTAGTAGGGATGTAAAATGGAGTTCCATGATTACCTCTTTCCAACCTTACCATCCAACAGCTTGGGTAGTGGCATTCCCTGATGATCTTACTAGACACACCAACCAACAGGGATATATAGTGGCGTTCCCTGAAAATATTTTCAAGATACTCTTTATCTGGTATGGGAAATATATTTCATCGACATTTTTTTCTTACCATCTCAAAGGTATGGGCTTTGGCGTTCCCTGATTACATTATAATGCATACCCTACTTTAAGGCTGGGTAGTGGGGTTCACTGATTTTCATTACAATGTGAAACCCTCTTGTAGGATTGGTTGGTGGATTTAATCAATGAATTCTATATTATAACATCCCTTTAACATTCAAGTGTGGTGGTCATACACTTTGATTTGTATTAGCTCGATGATGTGTTGTAGTGATTAGCCTTTGTTTTACGTAACCTTGGATTGATAAAGTATAGGGGTGTTTTCCCCGCTGAGAAACATTTTTGGGACGTGGCCAAAAACTATGAGGATGAGTAAGTTCCAGTTAAATTATATATTATGATGTTTTTTCAATGATTCCCATATAATTGTGTGTTCAAAGATGAATCACAAGATTTTTGGAATCATTGATGTACTTTAGGAATTGTTGGGTACTCTTCTTCTCAGTCTGAGTTGTGAGATAAATATCCCCTTAAAATCTCTTTTGAGATTCATTGACTGAGAATATATATATATATATTATTTATGCTATATTCACACCTTGTATATGGATAATATCTTTTAATAAGAGTTTAAGATGCATATGTTATGTCACATGGTTTCTGTGTTTATCTTCTCATGGTTGGATGAGTGTGATATCCTATTATAGGGGGCGAAGTCATGATGAGTAGTTTAGCTGCACACTGTGTTTGTCCATTTTCGATAGATGACCTTACATTAAATCATGGTTTGGTTGGATCCTTAATCATTAATTATACCTCATTATATATATTGATTTCCTCTTCAATTTTATCTCTTTTTCCTCCCCATTCACCATTTTGAAAAATTCTAATGAGTATTTATATAGTCACACAAGAATTGGATTCACCCACACATGTCATGCCTTCAAAATGTGATGGATAGGTCTACCATGACCACATATAATCATAGAGGTACTGGGTTATTGTACCACATATGGTGGTCATAGATTGGTATATAGGTTCTAGACTCTCTTAGTTGTCTATTATTTTCTAGTTTTGTCATGATGGTACATAGTCTTTGTTGGTCTTGTATTTTTTCCAAATACATTTATGTATACATTACTATAATTTTGATTTATCTAGAGATTCATGCTTTCTTAATTTACCTAATAGTAGTTTTGTATAATTTCTTTCTTTCCCTCTCCACTATTTCATTGAGTTGGTTGTGTGTGTGTGTGCATGAACATTAGAAAACGCCTCCTATGTTAGTTATTCATTCTTCACATTTCTCAACACCCTATTCTATAAAGGTGTGCTTGGGGTTCTTACGACCTGATCCCTATCTTAGGTTGGGTCAAGAATGATGGTATTAATGAAATTTCATTCAGTGGGACATTGTTCAGTCGTTTCCCCTTAATACAATTTTTTGGGTTTTAGGAAATGTTGTCAATGTCTATAGAGTGTTTCTCTAATGGCTAGGGAGTTGGGTGATGGTAAAGATGGCCAACATATCCATTCACTAGGACCCTTACTACCGTATTTTTAACTCGTAATGCTGATACATTTATTGAAATGATAATTGGTGCATTCATCATATTGTATGGATTATTTTACTATCCTTCTTGAGTTAGCTCCACATTTTCATTATATATATATATATATACTCATCTTACTATAGTACTTTTTAATAACATTCAGGATGCCTCTCCAACACCATCCTACCCAAACACTAGCTCTAGATCATGATGATGACCCAATGAGAAAAAAATGCATTTTTGATGGCCCATACTATAAACCCCTTCCATCATATGGGTAGGGACCAACACATACACCAATAAAGAAGAATATTATCCCAGCTGATCATGTTTAGGAGTTTCGCAATCATAGTTCACTCCATGAGTTACTTTACTAGAGTCCTCTAACATTACATGTCAAGATAGATCCCCAGACATCATATGGTTTCCTAGAGTTGGGGTTTTGTATCATTAGGATTTTTCAGACCCTGATAGTTCATGTGGTGACATTTCTATAAATCCTTTTCAAAGGAGAAGTTTTGTGTTTGTTGATCCTAGTTACACAGAGGCAAGATGAGACGACACTCTCCTAGGTTGAAATGTAGCAGTAGTTTTTTGAGGAGTACCAAACCTAATTATTACTCTCAATTTGGACCATAGAGAATCTGGAATTGCAACAGGGATGGATAAAGTGGATGAGTATGCTGTGAGTTTCATAGAAATTATGGTCTACTCTCATGATATGATGAAGGGTGACTGCATCTAGTCATGTATGTTTGAAAATACGCTCCTATGAGATATATATTATAATATAGTTCCCTTGAACATAACCACCTATGCCAGGGTAATGGATAATGCATTAGCGATTGAGTGATTTCTATCAAAGGGATACTACACTTATAGAGAAAGAAATAGGAGTCCTGGAGTTGATTCATCTACACCAGATAATAGATGTCAGTCGATATGATATTTTAGTAGGATAACCATTCATGATAAGGCCTTGGGACATGTTCATATAGTGTATGGGAATCACAAATTACCAATGCATCCCAGGGAGGTAAAATTCTATAATTTTGAAGGGAAAGGTCACATGGCTCGAGACTACCTGACTAGATGTGCGGAGAAGCCAGGAAAATAGTAGATAAACCACCATGATCGAGGTTGTGTTTTGGTAACAGATCTTCATGATATTGAAATAGTTTCCATATAGAAGTAAATGATGTTATATGAGAAGTAAGAGTTTTTGGTGATTGATTTCAATATGAGATCCTTCCATCACAACCATCAAGCGTCCCACATCAGGCTCATGGTGATGGCTTCCAAGGCCATGGATAGTTTTATTCATTTGATTTATATGACCTCGCAGCACACGAGATGATATAATATATGATCTTTCTTTATTATAGTCTTTATTCATTACAAGTATACATAAGTTCCAGTAATTATTTCATATATGAACTGTTTGTATGAGAGATGGAGCTCACAATTGAGGTAATATCACATCATCTCTTTCATGAGGATCATACAATGAATTCTTCTTTTGTATCTTTCATATTCATAGTATGGAATCTATCACCTAGAGGAGAGAGGTTCACAAGGTTTCTTTTGTTATTCATTATGGATCAATATAGAATCATACTATGAATGGATTGGCTATCAAAGGAATGACCCCAGATTGATTCCACCACTGACTAATCAGATGCCTCCATAATTATGGGTCAATATTCTCCTTCTATATAAAACGATATCTAATGTTAGGGAATATGGGTGCAACAATCTCAAGGATGAAACCCATCACCCATCGTTTTAAAATTGTACTCCCTGGTGAAACCTGTTCTTTAGGCATCTAGGTTGCTTCAATTGTGTAGGATTATATGGAATTCTATCCTGATGATGTCTGAGACTACCTCTATCGTGGTAGATAATTTTTTGCATCTAAATTCATCAAGGGACAACTGTGATATCTTCTACGGCTCATGAGATGGAACTTACTGAGCTCAGAGATCTATGGATCCAGTTCGAGGACCGTTTTGATAAAAGTTTCATCATACCTATTGTATCCTATTGGGATGCTCTTGTGTTGTCTTTGAAAATGATTATGTGAGAATAAATCTTTGTGTGGATTATTGTTTCCTTAAAAAGTCAATGATAATGAATAAGAACACATTTATGAGTATTGACAACCTCTTTGACAAATTGTGAGGTGTGATATGGTTCTCAAATATCGATCTCAGGTTAGGCTACCACATCTTGAGGGTTTGCGAGTCATACATTCCAATGTTTGAATTCTGATGCTTCTATAGACACTACGAGTTCCTTGTGATTCCCTTTGTTGTGACTAATTACATTGATGTCATTATAGCTTTGTTTAACTTTGTTTTATAAATGTACATGGACTACTTTGTCATTTTCTTAATCAAAAACATAGTCTTCCACTCTGATGCGGTGGAAGAGCATGTAAAGAATTTTACAATGGTACTAGATTTTCTTCAAGGGAACCAACAATATTGAAATCCCATGAAGCTCTAGTTCAGGATTCATGATGTACACTTTCGAGGGAATTTACTTTTTTATAAATGGTTTACCTATATATATAGTGAATATCAAAGAAGTTATTTCTTGGGATCAACCTAACAATTTGTGAGAGGTACAAATATTTCTTACCCTATAAATGATCTAAAAGTGATTTTTGGATGAATTCTCAAGGAATGTATCCTATTTGACTATTCAGATATGGAATGAGTGACTTTTAACAGGTTTTTATAGTGCAAGAAGGACATTGAGTAGTTGAGGTTTGGACTAATGATTTCTCTAGTGTTGATATTACCCGAGGAAGGCGTTTATTTCCTCGCATATTGAGATTCATCATGATATGGTCTCAGTTGTGTGTGGATGTAGCGTTATGATGTTATGACATTTAGGTTGAGGGAGTTAAGAACCCACAATTAGAGCAACATGAATGATGATATATAGAGGGATGAATTAGTCTTCCCCAAAGGATGTAGATACACTATCTTCTGGGAGAGCTCTTTGTGGTATACTCAGACCACCAGAGTCTCAGGTAATTCTTCACCTAGAGATACCTAGACCAGAGTCTATGATACTATTTAGAGTTCCAAAAGGACAATGACATGGATATAGATTATACACTATATAAGTGAAATATTTTATAAGATTCTCATAGACATAACTACCATTCTCGCTTAGTAAATAATTCTTATGAGAAGATAGATTCCTTGTAGCTGACTGTAGTGGATCAAGAGGGTACAACATTTCATCAATCAATGGTGTTGAATCCTTCACTTCTCGAGCATCTAAGAGAGTCCGAAATGGGAAATATAAAAAGTGATGTGTTTCTTGATTAGTTATTAATAGATGTCTCACCATATTGATATTCTATCTATGTAATACCTCCATCATGTTCCAGGGGAATATAGTGGTTCCAGTCACAATGTGGATGGATTAGATGTAGAAATTCCAAACACATTCCCTATCTATATATCTTGGTGTGGGGATGAAGTACAGAAAACTTCAACATCAGTTTTGGTAGTCTGATGTGATAAATTTTTTTACTGAGTTCATATCTTGATTCCCCACCTATTAGTTGGTCAAGGATGAGTACCATGTTCAGATATAATTTTTCTACCCCTTGAGACCCTAAAGTGGATATGGGACAACATAACCATGGAATTAATCACAGGATTTACAAACAAAAAAAGGAACAAGCCTCCATATGTGAGATAGTTTTTCAACTCCATAAGATAGAACACTTCCTTGATATTAGGGAGCATAATTAATAAGAAATCATATGGAATTTGTATGTTTGCGACATATGTCTCTTTTATGGGTAACCCTTAATAATTTTCTCAAATTGTGATTCACGATTTATGAAACGATTGTGGAGGAGCCTATAGAAGTAATTTAGGATCCATATGAACTTGATTAAATACTCTCACTCCTTTAAAACAGGAAGAATGATTTCACTATCTAGGTTATAGAGGATATATTGAGGGCTAGTGTGTTGGACAATGGATAGAGCTAGTAAAATCACCTTATGTTGGTAGAGTTTTTTTTCAATAAAAAATATCAATCTACCATCAGAATGGAAAAATATTAGGGTCTTTATATGATACCATTAAGGTCACCCTTATCATGGATAGATATTAGGGAGACATCTCTTCGTTCCATAGAGATGGTGTAGTCGATAATAAAGATACCAAGGTCCTTTGATTTTGGATAAGGATGGCCTAAAAAATTCAATGTAGATAGTTATCATTTTCCCTTGGTTTTTGAGAAGGGGGAAAATGTTTCCTTGCAAGTCACCCCATGAAAATGAATGTAGATGTATGACGTAGGAGGAAATTTGTACCTGAGGATCATTGGGTCATTCAAGATCCTGTAGTAGGAATTCGAGGTTTCCTATCATCCTTCCTTACAACCAAAACAGAAGTGGGTGTAATAAATTTTCAACATTTCATAGCTGAGAAGATACATGCATGACCCATTAATTTTATAGAATGGGGAGTGTTATCCATCAGGGATATATACACATTTACGGAGCACCTTGGGGTGATCATGGATCGACAAGATTGGACCCCTGAGGGATGGACCATCCCTTGGATTTAATTATTGTGGAAGAATGGAAATTTGCAGGAGATTTCATGGGAGCAGGAGATCTAACAGTATGATAAGAATCTATTGTTGTCTTATATATTTGATTTTTGGGGATGAAAATCATGAAAGTGGGATTGGTGTATAGACCCACTTTTTTGATTATATAACTTTGAATTATTTCTATATATATTTCTAGATATAGGTTCTATGATGGAATGTGATTATGAGGCCCAGTTTTCTCAGAAATAATTTTATAAAATTATCAAATATAGAATATACTACACTCATGTTTAGTTAAATAAAATCAGACTACTCTTAAACTACTAATCAAGATCATAAATGTTGAGTGCATTGTTGAGTCTATAATGCAGTTTTTAACCTAACCTCTACAAAAAATGAGTCGTCATGGAAGAGTCAGAACTATCACTTGTTAGAAGAGTGTTTAAGTGGATTAATTAATTAGTTAATTAATTAAACTAATCTAAACATAAAGATATTATTATAAATATATCACTATAGAGAATTCAATATGGATCGATCGAAATTCTACCTCTGTCAGTGAACCTCTCTTCTTCCTCCCATTGACAAAATAAGATAGAATGATGACAGAACCCTGAATCAGAATGATCTCAGAAACAAGGAATTTCACTATTTGATTCAAGAAAAATTTGAGTGAATTATTATTCATCGATCAATCCAATACTCAAGTTGGAATTTTGATCTAGTTTTATACTCTTTTAGATTAAATTTTTCAGCAGTTCTATAGTTTTTCTTTAATAGTATCTCCTCTTTAAAGCCATTTCATTATCATACAAATTTAATTATTACATTATTAGTTGTTTTTTAATATGAATTATCTTTTATTTATCAATAGGAATTTTATTATTGACCTTTGTTAATTGAACATAGTTATTGTGAATTTTTACCTTGTTTCATAGTTTTATTCTATGATTGGATCCTTGAGGTCCCAATTCTAGGATTTTCAGGTGGTTGAGCGTGATCTCGAACCCACATTTGTTGTGGAGTGATGAAATGAAAATGGTTTTGTGATCAATCCCTAGATCAAAAATAACCATGACTTGAGTGTGCTCGATCTCTTGGTTTGATATCAAGAAATTTATTGTGGGGAAAATGTCAATATGTAGAACAAATGAAAAAACCCCAATGATGAATGATGACTAATGTCTAGAAAACCATGGAAGACAAGAGGAATATAATGTGAGGTATAGAAATTTCAGATCAATTATAGAAAATATATATGGCTATTGGAGTATATTCATTTACAGTTATCAAATGATGATTTTTTGTTAGACATCCAACTACACACAATTAATCTGGATGAATAAATGGTTTTTAGCATCACTTAGCTGTGGCACAATGTTATGGTAAGACATGATGATGATACAACATATGCACCTCTCTCACATGCCATTCAACCTTTCCTAGTTAGACAACCTATGTGAACAGTCACTTGAGATGTATTCTATGTAGAATTACATGGAGACCAGTTGACCACATTGGAAGAATCCCTTGTGGACCAACATGTTGTATAATAGAGTACACAAACACTGAGGATGAGTTCATGGACACATCCAGTGGACACTACCTTGGTCATGGTTATTTAAGACATGATGTGTAGTCCACCTGCATGGAATGATCTAAATAATGGGATAAATATTTATCTCATCAAGGGACACAACCAGGCTATGAAGCAATTCCACACACCATGTGGTCCCCTCACATGCCATCTACCCCTTGAACTCCTTTTAAGATATATTTCACATCCATATCTCCCTCAATTGAATATAGACTTTGGAACTTCAGTTGCCTATACAAAGTGTTTTTTATGTAGAACATGATGGGATTCATGGTAGTGTATTTAGATATATTATTTGAATCATTGTGGACATGGTGTTTGGCTAGGTGTTATGTGATGATCATAGTAATCATGCAGGATCACCATAGATTTTTTTTTGGAATTACCCTCCTAAAGGGATAGGAAGTGGAGATCCTAGAAAACTTCTTTCTGGGAATACCATCCAGTATATCAAGGATGTGGAGTCCCCTGATGATTATTCATTTCATAACCTCTAGTAGTTGTGGGAAATGTCATTCCCCCAATGATATTTTTGAGTTACCCTCCATCAGGGTTGGGAGGAGGAGTTCTTAGACCTTCTATGCTTAACCAGTAGGAGGGTTGGACACTAGCAATCCCAATTGATCATACTGGTCTTACCCTCCCATGGGGATAGGTAGTGGAGTTCCCCAATAACCTTCATTGAGTGGTCCACTATACCAGGACTGGGTATTGGAGTTCCATAGTGACTTTTAGAGTAGAACATCACCATAATATACTAGGTAATAGGTCATTTACATTTATTTTTGGTCTCCTGACTATGTAGCATAGTAACTAGATATGGTTTGATGAAAATATAGACTCTCAGAAGAGAGTTTCACTTTATCCACAAAGATGTGTTTTTGTGAGGTGACCTAAACCATGAGGGTGAGCCAATTCCCCCCAATTAAGTTATTATCAGCATATACTGAATGACCCTGATAAACATGTGTGTTTAAATGTGATACATGGGATTCCATGCATTATTGATGGACTTCTGAAACATTTGTCTACTCAAAATCATGGGATGAGCAGTGATATGGAGATATACATACTCTCTCATTTGGTATTCTTTGACAGAGAATATATCTATTTTTATTTTTGGATACACACCTACAATTTGGATAAACTTTTTCTATAGAAGGAGGATATACAAGAGGTATGGAATATTCATTACATGTTTATCTTCCTATGGTTGGATGATTCTTCTCTCTACCAAAATGTGAAAAAGGATTTATGGGTATTTCATATAAAAACAATGTTTATAACTTTCTATGTGGAGGAGTATACTTTCACTCATGGTTTGGGTGGAGCTATACTCTTTCGCTATATTATGTTCATTCTATTTCATTCATCTTTAGTTTTATCTCTCACTGCTCCACTGTCACCCTTTTAGGGGGTTCTACTCACCATTTATAGACTCACCTCTTCATGGTCTTCACCCTCACGCGTCATGTATTTTGTAGACAATGGAAATGTCAATCCCGAATTCATAGGCACATAGAGGTACAAGGTTCTTGTACCAAAAAATATGGTCATGATAAAGGATATAAGTGCTAGGATCTCTCTGTTGTCTACTATTTTACGGTTTTGGTAGTTTGCGACATAGTTATTATTGGAAGTGTATTTTTTCACTTTAATTTTTCAATATAAACTACCTTAATTTTATACTATCTAGTGGTTTATGCCTGATTTATTAACATTACAATAGTGTTTCATCTTTTCCTTCATTCCCTTTTCACTTATTCATTGTGTTGAATGTGTGTGCATGTACATGTACATAAGAAAAGGCCTCCCCAAATTAGTAATTACTTTGATGCTAGTTGCTACACCTGGCATATAGGGGTTTTCTTGGGGTAGTTATGGCTAGAGCCCTAACATGGTTTGGGTATTGACATTTATAATATCAGTAAGGTTCTTTTATAAAAATAATTAGTAACTATAGTTGAAATGATAAAAAAACTATTGTAATATATTTTTTCATTTATAACCAATGTCCTTTGAAGAAATTCGTTAATTTAAATGATGTAACGTTTTTCATATCCATTTACCTTCCTTCGAAATAGTTTAATATTATGATATATCACCCTAGTAAATACTATATAATGATGTTATTCTATAGGATTAATGACATTATGTAACACACTCGATGTAAAGTACATTACCCTTCGATTATTTTATTGGTGTTACATAATAATTGGGATGAGTTTTTTGACATTCCTAATAGTTATATAGAATTTGGGAAGATTTTTTAAAGGTTAATATTTACAAAATACATTTTGGAATCCATGAAACATGTTATGGAAATTATGAAATAGATTCCAGGATTGAATTATTATGTGCATGGTTGGAACACATTTTGGAAAAACCATGTGGGTGATAGGTGAAACCGTATGAGGAGATAGTGGGAAACAACCTGGTAGGTAGATTTTTTTTCAAAACATGTGATCCAAAAATGTGAGTGATTTTTTGTGGATATTATTGGTCAAATGGTTTTAACATGATTTTTCTATCTGGGTAGCCAAAATATAGTACATGCATTGGTTTCTCCAAAAATTATAGTTTACCTCTATTTTACACCCCACAACCAAATTTGTTACCTCTTCACTCATTCTCTTGAACTGATACCCTCTCATAGGCATTAATTGGAATTTCATGTGATTTGGAATATGGATATTCATAATCATGGTGTGTTGTATCCCATTAATCAATAATATGTCTTCTTTCATGCTGGAACTCTATATATCAACCCATCATCTGTATCATGAAGCGATATATCCAAATAGTTATATAATTATATATTTCATATGATAAGTTTTTTAATGAGATATTTTTTGGTTAAACTGATGGGATGCTGCATGAATGTAGGATCCATAGGTTTTGGCTTCCATTTATCATTTTTATTAACCACCACGAGGTTAGTGGATTTTTTAACACACTAATTGTTAAATAACATAAATTAATGACATCAAAAACATCATACCATATTTTATGGAACATAAATAATAGTTTCAAAAACTAAATAATTATTTTGAAAATTATATGAACATAGTGTTTGAAAAATTATTTGAAATTATATGGTTTTACAAATAAATGTTTATTGTTGAGAACATGGTATGTGTGGTAAGCATGCCTTCATGAAGTTACAGTGTAGGTCAGTTTTTATTCAAAAATAGGGTTGATTAAAATGTGGCTCATGTTATATTACATCATGTGATTTCATAATTATGGTATAGTTCACCAAACCTGAATATTTGAACTTTAATTGGGAATGAATTGGTGTTTGAGTTGTGGGATGGGGATTCAAAGTTTTTATCATTTTCATAACATATTTAATGTAAATATTATTGAATATATAAAAAACTAACTTAATATATTTGTGATATTAATATAAATATTAGATAACTTTTTTCATATTCATAGTGTAGTGTGTTTGGAACTAATAGGGATTACCAACTGAGTTTTACACTTACAACTTATTTGGGAACATTGGGTAATTTTGGGATTTTTTTGCAACAAGATAAAAGTAAGGAAAAGGTTTCATACATATCCCATGGTTCATTATGATGGAGAGGGATTGGGACATGGAGTTAGAGAATTAATCTTGTTTTAGGTGATTACGAGGTCGATTCAACAATTTTTTTATTGAGTTGTGCTTTCTATTTTTGTTATAATGTTTTCTAATTTTATTTCATATATTATGATGATGTAATAATTTTTTTTGTTTTGTGATATTATATTACGTGAATCATTTATCATAGTATATCTTTATTTAGTCTGCACTATGTTATTTTCATGTCATAGACAATATCCCAATAATGATTTGGAATTTCTGTGACACTTGTTTCCATCCACTGGTTAGTTATATATGTCACCTAATAATGGTGTCACATATTACACAACTCAATCCAAAAAATATGGTTAGGTGCATTAAGAATAGAATAAATATATAAATCCCTATATTCTTTTGATGGGGGAAAAGAGATTTTAATTTTTCAGAAAAAATATATATCATTAAAAGATGTAAAAACCCATTTTATTTTGAACGTATTTTATTAGGTTACCAAGTTATGAAATCTATTTTCAATCACATCTATGAATTTTTTTAATTACATCATTATAAATTTTCTTTTTCAGTATAACATATTATGAATTAGTTCTGATAATCACCACTAAGGCTACATTATTAATAATTTTTTTTGATAATTTGTTTATGATCAGTTATGATGATTTTTCCATTTTATTTATTTGTTGTGTAAGACTTTAGTATATATTAAGTGATGATTATGTTGGGTTTCCTTATTTCTTAATAAATAATAGTACAAATTCCTACCAAGTAAATAACCACCAATGTTTAATTTGGTCTTTTGATGGCATGAGGTACTATTCTCATAAACCCAACTCTCATTAATTCATTTATAAAACTATTTCACACCACAAGTTTATTGTTAACCATGTTCTGGATAATATATAATTTCATGTTTCAATGATGCCTCATGTATTTAGTCATCAATCACAACTATACTAATGATAATATCAATCATCTGTGTTTGAGTATATTTTAAAACTATTGTAGAGTTTCAATTTATTATAAATTTTCCATTTCTTGATAAGGACATATATGACCTGATTATGTTAATGTATTATTTGAAATTCCACTTTTCACAAATAGAATTTCATTCCATATACGCTATCTTTGCATATGTATATATGATGTTGATACCCCTAGTAAGGGATATTGGAATGTGAATTCATGTAGAGAAGTGTGATTTGTAACAATATTGAGGAATATATATTACTAGATGGATGTATTTACTTTTGAAATTGTTGATAAAATCAAATGTAGTTATTTTCTGACCATAATTGTTTAAATACACAATTTATTACAGCAAAATTTATCTAGATTTAAACTATAAATAAGTGGAAAATAATATTTATCACTTACTAAAAATCAATATAAATTCCCTTCCATCATATATGACTGTCAAGAAATTATGTTAATTAATGGTTCCCCAAATAAATTTGTAATGAAAATGAATAAACTGATCTCATATGTCTTCATGGGATTCAATATCGATATTTATAAATAAAAAATATTGAACACTACATATTACTGTCGATTATCATAAGATAACATAGGTTATGATAATAAATGAGAATAATTTACAATTAATTCATGATAAATAAAATAAATTCTAGGGGATAAATGGATCTTTAAATAAATTTACAATCAGAGTATCACAAACATCACAATAGGAAATTTGTTATTTTATAGATAGATTTTCTATGTCATTATAGTAACTATGAATTTATGGTCATTCCCTTTTGTCATACAAATGATCTAAAAGTTTTTACATAATTGTATAATCAAATCATTTAGTGGTATCTTTAATAATTTGTCACAGTATTCATCGATGATTTTTGTTGTATACTATATATAATCATGGTCATGAATAACACTTTTTTATAGTGTTATGTATCTTGTAGGAATATTTTCATTATTCCAGGATTTAGAATTTTCATTATCTTGATAATAGAACTAGCATTCCTTGGATGTCTGATTTTTGAATTTTTATATATTGTGAGTATTGAAATGGTGGAAGATACCATCTCTTGTAATCCACTAAAGAATAAGATTGAGATATGTTTTTTCCTTCATTGATTTGGGTATTTCTAATAAAATTTAAATGAATTTTCTTGAATCTCCCATATGTTGAATGTTTTTAAAAGGAAATTTGTTCCATTATAATTTAAGGATAACTGATATAATAATTTTAAATATATTGACGATCTTTTTAAATTATCACAAATCCATATGCTTCCATATTCTGGATGAGGATATGTAGTCTATTATAATTTATAAATATTATTTGAGTATGTGTTCTCATAATGGGAGATCATGTTGTAGTTTTTGTTTCATGATAGAACCAATATCATGTGGAGAATATACTTACATATTATTTGGAGATAGATTATATGTTATGTGCTTTGAAAACATGGTCAAACAATCACTTTAATGATACTTTCACATTTTTTCATATATCAAATAATCATGAAACATTACTTCTAAATGGGTAACTTGTAATTAAGACAACCAAAATGGATAGAATATAATAAATTTTTTGACATTGAATTTATTTATATTATATGTAATGGAAATTTAATGGAATATTCTATGAGTGTACTGTTATATAGTTTGTGTATTAAAGTGGATTCAAAAAAAATTTAACTGATAATGGTGAAATTTTATATGATTCTAGATTCTGTTTTGAAAAAAGGATATTCTTTATAATTATCATTTTAATGGATATATTTTTTTAATTGTAATGATTCTCGGACATATTATTTTGAATCCCTAACTAAGATGTTGAAACTCAATAGTGGTGTGGACATTGATCAAAGCACTATATATTATTCATATCTGATAAAGTTTTTATATTTAATCATTGATCCTGGGATATAATTGCAACATCCTAATTTCTAATAAACCACTATAAATGGATTGTTCATCCTTGTATTCTGAAATATATATATGTTGATGAGAATAGATTTTTTATGGAATAGTATGAAAAGATGGGTGATATGGAATTTTTTGATAACCCTCACATATCAGTAGGTTATATGATGACCACCAATATCATAATGGCCTGTTTCAATCCTTTCCAATACATGTGTGGTAAAAAGAATAGAAATTTTTTAGTTTTTTCATAGGACTACCGAGAATAGTTTGAGAAAAATATTTTATTTAGGTAATTGTAGACCAGAAAACCTCATCACTATTTCTGGATCCAATAGTTTAGAAGGAATTCAAAATATATATGTTCAAGGATTTGTAAAAATTAATTTTGTTCCAAATTAAATTGTGTCTAACCAATATTCCATGTCAGTATCTTGATTTTTTAAATACTTATAGAAGGAAATTCAAACCCATTAGACAATGAGAACATTGTATCATTCTAAAAAGGATAGATATTTTAAACAAAAAATCAAATAATTGGAGGATATACATAGAGAATTTCCAATATATTTTAGAGAATCATGATAGAATCATATATAAATAGTGGATTTTGGATAGAATAACATCTATGATACCTAAATATAATAATTTTATTTTTAATTATTTTTGTAGATGCCTTGATCATCTTCCAATTTTTTCAGTGAAAACTGGTGAAGCCTCAATAATCATACCTACCCATGTGCATATGAAAATGAAGAATATTCATGCAATGAGGAAGAAGATAATAATTGAATAGATCCATCTAAAGACATATGTAGATCATTATAATCATCAATTATCATTTCATTTGGGTAATAATGTTGTGTTTTGTTTCTCTATGAGGATACAGAATCATGATTTTGGTGTGAAAGATATATTTCTTTTTCTGAAAATGGCTCTTCAAGATATTAGAACAAATTAGTGATATCTCTTATCAATTGTATATTCTTCCAAGATTTATCTCTATGTAAAATGTATTTTATGTATATCCATTAAATAATTTGATCATATCATCTCTATTTTATTCAACGAATCAATAGTCATATTGAGAAATATGATACACTGATTAACATGTATTTATAAATTATTTACATATAGAAAAATACAGTACACTATAAATGTTTCATTTTAGTATTAATATTATATAAGAATGATCAAATTTGGGAAGAGACATTGGAACTACAAGATTATGTGATTTAGGAATTTCTAGGAATTTTCTGAAACAATGAAAATATAAAATATTCCAAAGAGAATATGGAAAATGGTGGAGAGAATGTAACACCCAAATATTATGGTTTATAACCTTTTTATTATGTATTATTATGTCATATATTACATCGGTTGAGTTTCATGAGTTTTTTAAATTTTCGGATGAATTTAAAACATGTTTTAAGGGTTAATTGATTGATATAGTTTTAAAAAATCATGAATCATCTCATGAAACTGTGATTAAGATTCTAGGAGACAATGGGCAGGAACATGATTGATGCATATTTTTTCAAAATTGTTCAGCATCATATTGAAACAGTCTGATTAATGGTGAAGGGAAATGTATTTTTAAGGAATTATTTGTCAAACCTTGGAATCTAACCATGTGAGTTTTTGCTAAGAAATATTATCATAAGAATGGTTGGAACATGGTTTCCCAATAAATTAATATTAACCATGTGGCATGCTCTAAAAGATTAATAAAAGTTTAACTCCATTTAATCCATGCCCAGCACTCATTATGCACCACTTCTCTTATGCTCTCAAACTCTAGTCATCTCCTAATTGTTCATAGTGATTAATTTTTATTTACATGATGTTTTTACATAATTAGGGTGAACTGGATCCCTATAATCTATGGTTATTGGATGTTATTTCTTATTCGCTTTGTTTCTACTAAAATTATCTCTCACAAAAGAATTAAATATAATATTTTATTTATTAATCAATTTATTATGATGTTTTTTTGGGAAATTATTACTATCTATTGAATTCTATAATTTTTAAGGTAAGATATAGAATTTTTATGTGATTGTCTTCATTTCCAATAACCATCATGCGTTTGGTGGATTATCACCCACAAAAAGTGTAATATTAAATGAATGATTATGAAAAATATATCGTTGTTCTCATATAAATCTAACTTTTTTTAATAAATATAATTTTTTTAATTATAAAAATAATGTGATAGATAAATTATTTCATTGATTTTTATTTTTAAAATAATTTTTTCTATTGAGAATACGTCCTGGAGGATATCATGAATTCAAGAAATTTCATTTCAAAACCTTTAATGATTATATATGTGTCCAATACTGATTTGGAACAATGTGGGTTCTCTTTTGGTATCCCATGGTAATGGGACATATCACGAACCACTACAATTGGTAATTTCATTATGCATGCATGAAATTGTGTGTTCTGGGATGATGAATCCAATTTGTTATGGTTTTTTTAAATATTTTAATTAATTCACTTTGAGATTCAATAATAATTAATTGAAATATTTTTTATGTAAATATAAAAAAAATTGTTAATTTCCCAATGGTTTTTATGTTGGAATGTCATGAGGATTTAGAATTGTTTATACCCCCAACATTCTTGGGATATTTGGTACATATTTATATTTTGTGTATTGAGATATATATAAAATAAATTTTTAATAATGCTCTATTTATACAACATGATGTTGTGTGAATGAGACTTAGAGATCGATCTTGATGCATGTTTGGGTAATTCATGTGATGAAGAAAATTTTGTTGTATTCATTTTAGGTTTTTTTTTCTCATGTATTAATTATTTACAATTTTTTATGTTTTTTTTGTAATATAGTAAATGGGTTTAGTTTTAGATATTATATATGATTTTGGGGTGTTTGGGATGAAATATAATTGTTCAATATTTGAAAATAATTTAAGGAACCTATTGAACATCAACCAGATTCCTTGTTTTATGTTCAAAGAGTGAATGCGATGTCCCACAATTTGGAAAGATTTAGTGGGTGACAAGATAATTGGTATGTAAAGACATAGAGAAAACATAATTAGTAAACTATTTTCAAACTGTGTCATACAACCATAATGTGGGTACTTTGGAGATAGTATAAAACCCCAGGTTAACACATGTTTTCCCAAAATATGTGGCCAAACCATATGATGTAAATTAAATTCTTTTAAATATCCAATTTTCCACGGTTATACACTTCAAAACTCTCATTTCCAGGTAATCACATATATTTTCATCCCCCTCACCTCTCAACTAAACATTTATCTAATTCTTTAATGATATATCAATGTAATATGATGTTTTTTAATAGATTATATTGGGATATATTTACGATAAGAAATTAATTTCTAGATCTAGTGGGTTTTCTTAATGTTATTTGTTTTCCCTAACCTTCAGCGTGTTTGTGGCTTCTATCCAATACAGCTAGTTCTAGAACATGATAGATTGAAGTCAAAATATCTCTATCTTCTTTTATAGAAATGTTATCTTGGTTTTAGTACCTAAATATTTGTTTATAAAATGACACACGTAAGGGGATACAATGATTTTATGAATTATTAGTTTTTTTCAATATAATATATATATATTGGTATATCCACTTGATTTAGTTTATGAAATTTCATTTTGATGTTTTGTTGTTTCAGAAATAGGTCCAGTGTTCATATAGAACATGGTAGATTCCATCAATTTTATACATTGGATTTGGATGGGTTAGCACTCATGAGTATCGAGACTATCATGAAGCATGTATGTCTACTGGATTTGTGGGATGATGATGCCAAGTGGTTATAGTTTTTATATGTTATTTAATTAATATTTTTTAAATAGTATATCTAACTCAACATAATTTTTATATAAATTTAAATTTGATCTATAATTCTATGTTTCATTGTGGAGTGTACTAGGATTGCCTAATTATTTTTATACTATCCCCATTATTGTACACATAGGTATGGTTTCATATTTTTAAAATTTAGATATAAGAAATTTTATGGTTTTATACTGTTGTTATGATGCATCATGATGTAGTGGTCTTGGAATTTTTATTCAAATCCTTGAGCTTATTTTGGGTGATACTAGGGTGATGAAACATTGGTGTCATTGAGTTTTACATTATTTTTTTGTGAAAATTTTTACCTTTCAATTATTTCATCTACATTAATGATTCAAACTAGATTGATATTTATATTATTAATTTCATTTTTTATATAACAATTTTTATCTTTGATCCATCATCCACGTGTTACTCTCATTAGGGAAGATCCTACCATTATGATTTCAATTTGAATTGGAGATTTATTCCAACCTTCATATTATTGGGTCTTCTACTATGCTCTATAGCACTTCCATATCTTCCAAAGGCAATAAGATTTGTGTGGATTTAATATATTATAACAAATTCATCTCATAAGCATTCATTAAGCATGCTATATTATTTGTTTTCGATGGTTCGAACACCTACATGATTAGTGAAACTAAATTACATCATGGATCACTATAAAAATATAATTACTTGGATAATATGATATAATTTTATTAATTATAATAATTTTGGGATAAAAAATGATACATAATTATTTAAACCATTCATTAAGAAAGCACCATTTATTGGTTATATTTCACTGAAATGCGTTCATTGTTGGATTCATCTTATAGGGAAAATGATAATATACACATGAAATGAAATTTAAAATTCATAAATATTATAATTTATCAATTATAGTTACTATAATAAAAATTTAAATATAATATTTGGAAAAATAAATAATTTAAACACTAACATTATTAATCTTTTTCAAAACATTCATGATTACCCACAAATTACGTTGAATATAATTGATAATTAACTAATATAAATATTTTTAATAATTATAAATGTATTTCATAAAAGGTTATGTATAAGAAAATGTTCCAAAATAGGTGATCAAAATATTTATATTCCACACATAGGAGGTTATAGTGCACTCAAATAAGCAGGGAAATGAGGAAAGGGGTTTTTCTAGGAATTTAATTTATTGGGATATATTTTATAATTGGGACCATGATACCATAAATATGTTTTGATTACCTCTTAATTAATTTTTTTTATAAAATACACATGGTTTCTTGAGAGAAGTATATGGTAACAAATTTATGTATCATTCGATTAAAATAATACGAGTGTTGAAAGGGGTTTTCATTAACATTTTACTCAAACTAAAAAGGTTTTAATCACTAATTATATTACTAAATCCAGATTTTTTAGAAATATAATTAATCTAAAAATGTTATTATTTCAAAATAAATTCATAATTTTCTATTTATAACCATAGGGATTTAGATGTCCCATCAAAATTTCATTTCCCCTCAACACAAATTTTATATATATTATCTATTGTAAATGAAACCGATCCCATCTCTTCTTCGTGGAAGAGAACATTGCATTTTTAATAACCATAATATTTAAATTATTTTAAAAGTGTCATCATGTATTCTATAAAAATAGATTAATTTATTGTAAAAATATTTTATCTAATTTAACAATATTTAATGTATTTTTTAACATTTTCAATATGGGTTATTTTCTTCACATTATAAAAACTGTCTCTTATAAAATTTTCTCTATAAACCCATATATTAACTAAAATTTTCATTTTATTTGATAATTATTCAATACGATTTTTTAACATTTTTAAAGTCAAAATAATATTCTTCTATATTTATAAATGATTTCTATAAAAGAAATTTTAAAAGATCCAATATTTTCGTATTTTCAAAAATATTTATCGATATTATAGTGACCTATATGTTTCATATATATATATATAACATCATATAAAACAAATATTCGTAACATTATGGTCTATTATAGTGAAATACTGATTTAGTGCATTTGGGAAAATATATACATAGATTTTTTTTATAAAAGATCAATATTGTAACCCACATAGTTTTTCAAAAATATCAATCCACTTATATACATAATACATAAAACATTTCATGTTGTCATTGAAAAAAAATGAAAATAATAATGGGTGAGTTCAATTTCCAAATATGGTATATATCAATAATAATTTAATCAAAATATGAAAATAATTTATATGATAACATGAGAATAAACAATTAATATTTTACCTTATAATTAGTACATCATATTCTATAGACATTTCATAAATTTTTAAATTTTATAAGTGATTAATTAGAATGGGTTAAATGTACTTTAGACATGTGAACATAAGATTGACATAGGATTAGTTCATAAATGGGTAGTATAAATTGTTGAATTTTTATAAATCATAAAAAATATTATTTAAAAAATACTAACCTATAAATTAATGAAACAAAAATATTGGGATAAACTCACATATACCAATATATAGACTACGATTACCTATTAAATATCATCTTTTGATCATGAGATAACCTCTCGTGTACCCCATTATTATCATAGGATAACTTCCAATGTATCTTCACTATAGTTTTTGATAACATAACATGTTCAATTTAACCCTATTAAATATTAATATTTACACAACACAATATAGGGGTATAATATTCTGTTCACCACATTCACTTAATCATATATTCATTCATATTCAGGAAACATGATATTTTAAAAATTCTTTATAACATAACACAATAAAATGAATAATGAAATCATTAACACTTAATAATCATATCCAGAACATGTCTAGAGAAATAATAATGTTTGTATCAATGAATCATATCATAATAAAGGACCCTGTAAAATTAAAGGATGTTATCAAAAACAAAAAATGTCATTAAATGATCACTTCAAATATTTCATAAGAAAAATGACCTTTTGAATAAGAAGTAACTTTTTTAAAATATTATTATTTCAACAATATTATTGAAAATTTTTATTTTAAAATTACCATGAATTCTTATAATGAAATATTTAAATAATTCATTGATCATGCTAGCTATAAATTTAATTCTTGCTCTGTATATAGAAAACATCGATTCTTTTCAATGTTTTGGTAAAAGTACATTAATTAGAAAATGAAACAGAGATTCCGTATTTTTTTTGAAAATGAAATCATGTTTATAAATTTATTAATAAAATAATTTTATAATATGAAAACCATTCATGAAATTATTTTTATCGATCATTGACATGGAATAAGAAGGATTTTTTACCAAAGGGAGAAATCTTATTGTTTATCCATAACAATATTATTTTCCACTATTGGATTATAAAATGAGGAAAATAGAATATAAAATTTTCATTCATGATTTATATAGAGTATAAGAAAAGTAACTGGGATTATTTGGAATGATCATATAATTTTATTCAATGGAAATTCATTCATAAATAATCTTGATACAAATGAGATTAAATTATAAATTATTTACATCATGATTCACTTAATTTAATGTCTCTCTAACAAATTATATAACAAATTTATATTAATTATAATTCTATTTCATAAAAATTTAAATACTTATAATATCATTTTAACCACATTATAAAAATTTAATGCAAAAATATTAATAATTTATTATTATAATCATCAGTTTTAGGTGTAAACTATTTCTTTTTTTAATGAGAACTTTGGTTTCGTGGTCCAAGTCCTCATACAAAAAAATATTTTTATTATCCATAGAGAGATAATAATGATAAAAATATTATATAAATTCATTATATATATACATCCATAAAAAGAAGATATTGAAAAATGAATAACTAGTTCATAGATATTGTAGGTCATATATATGCATCAATGTTATTTTAACATATTGATGTATGAGACCAGTGAAATGTAAATAATAATTCAGCATTTGTAAGTCATTAATTCATCATATATATCAAATATTTCTAAAAAATATATCAATATTAAAATCCATAGAATGTATAAATGAAAAATTAATCACATCACTTCAAGGAGGTGGTAGTTGTAATGCATGCATGAGTGATGTTATCATTTTCTAATGGGTAAGATTGTATGAAGGTAGATGTGATATTATAATTACAATAACATAATTATTTCAAAAATATTATATCTAAACTTTATAAGAATAATAAAAAACATCCTATGAAGGATTTTAATTGAATATTAATTATACCACATTATGGATGTGGTTGTACATATGTATGCATGTATAATAATTTAACTTCCCGTTTTATAAAGATATTGGTGGATAATAGAATTAGAAAATTTAATATATCATTTATGATATTTATTGTAATTATTTTATTAATTTTTAGGATTAATAGGGATTTAGAATAGGTATAATAATAATTATTCTGAAATAGGATGGGTAGGAAGATTACCATTTCCTTGATATGCATTATTTTTACCCCCTATTAAAGATAGTTCGAGTGGTATTTCAAGAATAAAAGAAATTGTAATTCTTGGTTATGAATTTTGAAACTATTATTGGATAGGTTATGTTAAAGAATGATAGTTCAGAGTTTTGTAATGAAAATAGATAATGGGTTTCCTTGCATAAGGTATGTATAGTTGAAACCTTGAATTACTAAAAAACACTTTAATGAAATCATTCTCTATAAAAATTATTACATATGGAAATTTATTTTATTAAAATATATTATGGTAAAAATATAAATAATAACATTCATAGAGTCCTTAGTTTTATTTTAAGCTTTATTTTATATTTTAACTTCTTTATTCATTGATCTTAATGTAAACTATAGTGAAAACCTATTCATTCTTAAAAGGTCATAATTTTTAATATAAGATAAAAATTATCTTATAATTCTTAATGATATAAAATTTTGTACAATTTTTAATTCTAATATTCTTTATAGTTTATTAAAATTTGAAATAATTTAATAAATTTTATTTTACATAAAATACCATTATTTTCATTTTGATACTATTCTTTTCATTTTATACTAATGAATTAATTATATTAATACATTTAAAATATAATCCTTACACGCATCCCGATAATGTTATGTTTTCCTGAATTTTTTTGGAACATAGTATTTTATCCCCATTTTAAAACATTTATAATTATTAAAATATTATATAAATTTTTATATTATTTAAATTTAATCTATGTTGGTGTTACCTAAGAAATTTATATAGTTATTCATTTACTTAAAATTTTAAATTTTTCTAATTCATAAAAAATAATATTTTTTTATTTTAAATAATAATTTATATGCTATCTTATAAAAAATTTATCATACAATAGAAACATTATTTATATTTCTTTAGGAGAGTGAAATTGTATAATTTTATGCACATAAAATAAAAAAGTTTCATTTTTAATGGAAAATAAAAAATATTATATATATCTAAATTTGGGATTTCTTTGTCATATATATTCCATAAGATGATATTATATCATGTTTTGGGTTTATTTTCAATCATTATCTTGTGGTTTTAACTCAGGTTTACCCATTTTACCCCTATCGAGATGTGAAATATTTACTACAGTTAGAATTCAAAAGGACTTAAATTAAAAAGGGCCTATTTAAAAACATTGAAGCTAGTAATTCCTAATATGATATAAAATTTTTAATTATTCAATTAATAGTGGTGGGGGAATAGAATTGACATATAAATTCTTAAAACATAATGAATAATTTTTATTAGGAAAACAAGTTCTTATATATAAAAAATTACTTATTTCAAAATCATGAATATTTATTATTCCAATTGAAATAAATATATTATTAAAATTTTATTAGATCTTATGCATCATTTATTTAAATTTTAAAATAAAATATGACATATAAATCGGATAATATAATGAACAGTAATGTATTCATTTAATAAATTTACATTTTTTATTTCTCAATGAAAGGTAAATCATTTCATAAAAATTAAAAAATATGACCTTAAGTTAATTTTGATATAATATTTTAAATAATAATGTTTTTTAAATAATATTTATAAAATTGGATGACATATAAATCGGATAATATAATGAACAGTAATGTATTCATTTGTTTTTCCTATTTATTCTACTAATTTAATTTCTTGGTATTAATGACATGCTATATTAGGGTTCATTTAGAAACATGTATGTGCATGTCTCATGAAAATAATGAAATTAAATTTATTTGATGTGAAATATATTATAAAATGTAAATATATTTCATTATACTAACCATTAAATTTTATTTCTCTGATTAAATTCAATCAATTTGATATGAAATAAATGATGATATCTCTTTTTCATCACATCCTCAGCTACCCATGTTGTTTCTTTGTATTTCTGATTCCTCCAGATAACATTAACTAGATTGGATGTCTTGTTCTATAGGACTGTATTTCTATATTCTAGGAATCATAACTATTGTTATTAATTGGAATGAACATCCTATAATGGTGGAGAAGTGATTTTAGTATATGTTAAAAATCAATTTTCTATATCATTAAGAGAGATTCCTAAAACAAATTTCTAACATGGGAGATCTTTAGTAGAATTCACATGGGAAAAGTCTAAGCTCCCTATTAGATCATGAATCACAATGTGGTATTTATACCTAGGTATTGGTATTACAAACATTCAAAAAATCATATTCTTCTTTCATGGAAAAAATCAAAAAATAACTTATAAATAATATCAATCAATAGATTTCATCAACGATTATCCACATAAATTTTTAGTTTACTCTAATCTACCTTGATGTGCTACCGAATTGCTATGAAATTAACTTTTATTTTCAAAAAAACAACATGTTTTAGTATCTTAAATTCTCCAAATTAATTCCAGCATATTGGAGCTGTAAAATACTTCCTTTATATTTCATCATAGGATCCATATGATTTGAAGAGTAAAATATTTAATTTTATGAAATTTTGTTGATATGAAGGTATTTTTTCCAACCACTATTGAAATATATGGAACAATATCTCAATATATCATCTTAGGTTTTAAGGGTTTCCTGGTAATGAATATCCATTAAATTATAATAAGAATGATTGAAACTCAACTCTATATTCAGATACTATTGAAATATTATACACAAAATAATAAAGAATATATGATCCAAATCAGATGTAATAGTACATGGTGCAACACAAAAAAATACTACATCCTTAACATATATTTTTGAAATATTATCTTAAAATATATATTATATTATTGAATTTAAGTGTAATAAATTCATCAAGAAATCAACTATAAAATTATCTCATTAAAAAATTAATATTTTTATGGAGTTTGAAAAGAACATTCATGGTGTTATTTTTTTATTTACAATCTATAAAAAGGATAGAATTTATCATTACCTTAGTATTTTTCTCCCTATCTTAATTTGTTGACCTACCAAGCGCGGATATACATACTGATCAAAAACTATATTCAGGTTTTCCAACAAAATACACTCATTAAGATCTAAAAACGTCATAATACTATAATAATTAATAGAAAATCATGAGCAATGATCGTTATAAAATATCACCATATTCATATATAGTATTGATGGGACACATAATATGTTCTTGAACCAAAACATTTAATCACAATAAATGTTGAACATGAGAAAATTTCCACCACCTTTTCAGCTCAACATCTTCCTTCAGTACCTTTTTTATCATCACATAGATAGAAGGTTGGAAAATCACTTTACCAAGATAATATTAATAACCTTATTTCAAGATTTTAAAATTCCTCCATTAAAAATTAAAATATTTTTGATATTTTATTTTAATAAAAATATATAACCTTAGATGGTCATTTCGATTTATAGTATCAATCATCCTTTTCTCTTTTATATGGGTGTATCATATTAAGAATTAACAATATTTAATCTACTCAAACTATGCACTATAGCAAATATTTATCTCTTTTTGAGTGAATATGTATTTTAATCATTTATGATTAGTATGTATATTAAAAATTTCTTCATATATATTATCTATCCTTAAATTTTTTGAAACATTTTCTTAGGTAACTAAAAATCATGATTTTTGTTATTCTCCTTGGGAATAATATTTTTTCACTAGGAATAAGTTATTACTATAAAATTTTACAAGATGACGCTTCTCAGTCCTGTATTTGGTTCATCATTATAGATCACAAACCAATATAAAATAATTTATATTGTGGATATAGTTGTGTATATAATTATTCTATTCTACTCAATTAAATTTTCCACACATTCATAAGTCTAAATGAACATTTCTCCTTTATAATTTAACCTATTGATTGAATTATATAATCATGAGAAATTCACCAAAAATTATCCATAAAATCCACATAACAAAAAAACTATGTACACCAATCAAATAGTTAATATGGGAAAATATTCATTAACTTCTATCCTAGATAGATCCAGTAATATATCATCACATTAGATTGTATTACGCAAAAATTTAATCTCTTTGTAGACATAATTTAAAAAAATCAATTTTACAAACAAATTCCTTTTTCATGGGTTATTAATTAAAATACTCATATGATCTTGATTATCTTATTCTATAATAGAATATTTTAAAATATCATTTATAATGATAACCAAAAACACATCATGGTTATCATTAAATAAAATATGGATGAAATACATAAACATACTAGATACATTAGTATGAACAATTTGAATTACTATAAATTAATTATTTCTATAAATATTATATAAACACATATTTGGTATATTATTCTCATTGACCCTTAATTGATTATATCTAAAATAGAGGTAAATAATGGAATGTTGTTAATCTATTTTTGGTTTATCAATAAACTTTTCATTACGGGGTAGATAATACATATTCTTGATTTTGATATTGTTTTTTTTCTTATAATCAATGTAGAGTTTAATTGATAAATATTTTTTATTCTTAAAATAAACATTTTCACGCCATTGTGATGGACTATGATGAATTAATCTCTTATCAATAGTACCCAAGAGTTAGTTCTAAAATTCCTAAAATTAATTTTTTTTAAAATTCCATATGGGGTCACAAAAAAGGATCTTCATTAATAATGATTCCCACTTAAAAACTCAACTTCAAGATTTAAAGGAAGACATCAAAATTATTCTAGAATAGACATCAACAAGATCTTGTACAATATTCATATCACTTATGTTGAGTTTTAAAAAACAATATGATATAAAGATTATCTATGATTATGAATCACGACCCAATAAAAACGGGAAATTAAAATGAGATGTTCATATTTATTTTCACAGTAAATGAAGATAATGTGTTTGTTTAGAATATTAAATCTGAATTAACTACCTAAATATTGATCTATGTTATTCATAAAAAATCCTAATACATACCCAATAACATAATAATTTTTTAATGGGATTACAAAGGTATTTCTGCTAAGCACATTCCAAGAAACATTAGTTGAAATAAAAGTGTAGAGTTGATATTAAATCATTATTTTATTATGGATAACCACTACTAATTCAATAAATAATAAATGAGTTGTTATTGTGATTCCCATAAGAATTCATCAAATATAAAATATTGGATTAATAAAAAAAATCATGTTATCGTCATTTCTCTAGTGGATGGAATGAATAATTTTAAAAAATTCATTATCATAACCCACATTTTCAATATTGATCAGGTTATATTTCACTTTTTATAGGTATTGGAATTTATTTTCGATTATCATCATCATTAAAATTAATATTAGAGAAAATTTTATAATAATTCCAATTATCCATTAATTTGAAACACTATTATGGGTTGTAGATTTTGTTGTTCATTTTATCCATCAGTAACTATGTTATTCCAATCACATAAAATTTTATACCACATTACCTTCCCATACAAGAATAATTTATTTAATATTCCCTTAATTGATATTTCTTCCTAGTATCTCTCCATACAATGAAAAAAATTCCAACATTCCTCTTTCCATGTTTGTTATTAATATAATTTCGTTTGAATTCCACGATTAATTTCTTATAAAATTATTGAAATATGTGGGTAACTCCATTATCCATTTCTACCATTGAATCACATGAAATGATTAAATCATGACTACTAATGCCTAATAAAATTATCTCCCTTCAAAGACATTATTTTAAGACACTAAAAATCGATAAATCTTATATTCTAGTTTTATTATTATTCACGATTCATACATAACTGGAAAATGACTTAATTTTGTATTAAATTTTTCATTAACATGGTTCTTTTGGGTTTCATCCATTCACTAAATCCATAAATTAGTGTGTGATCTACAATAATCATAGTTGAAAACCACATAATCATGGAATATCATTTATAGGATGTATCAATCATGAAGCCATCATTTCCTTTTATGAAACCTTATATTTTTTCAGGGATATTCATGATCATCATCTAAAATAATCCTTCATAAATTTTCAAAATAAAATAAACATAAACCCTAGAATATCATATGGGAGTGTCAAAAAAATGTGTAATAATGAAACAATCTACATGTTTTATAATGATGATCAATGTATTCTTGACCAAATCATTCGGAGGTATGAATCCACAATGCATCTATTCCATAAAAACACATTCATATAGTATTAATGAAAGAAATATGTAATAATAAATTCCCAATCATTTTTATGATTACATAATAAATTCACATGTACATTAAATTATCCAATGTGTTCTCACTAATGTTTTATAACCATAGTTTCCATATGAATCATAAACATTATTAGATACCATCTATAATGAGACTTGTTTTTGATATAAACAGTTATAAAATTTTTATATAGATATTAATAATAACGGATTACATTATTTGTTATAATGCATACATAACATTTGGTTTATAAAATATATACAAAATCTCACACTATGTTCTTAAAAATAAAATGACTCAATTTATAGATGATACATAATTTTTTTATCATGGGGAAATTAATACATAATAATAATTGATATAATATTCCCATTATGAATAATCATAAGATATATTAATGATAAGTTAAATTTAACTTGTGAGTATTGAGTATGATAAAATGAGAGTAACCATTAATAGTCACTGTAAGTAATTAATATATAATAAATATGATTCCTAGTATAGTACATTGAATTTCAAGAGTCATGAATCATAAAGGGAACTTATATCATTATCCATGAGAAGATTACAATTGAACAAGATAATCTCAAGAAAGAGTTTAATAAAATATTGAAAAATCATAATCACGAAAATCATATTTCAGGGATATACACTAATTCTTTCATAACATGTATGGCATCTTATACATCAATGGGTACCTTTTGAGGTTATGGATAACATCCGGTGTATTCTATTTTTTCCCTAGGATAAAATTATATGTACAATATTTCGTGTATGTGATAACCTCATGTGAACCCAATTTGAGGCTTTTTATAACCTCATTTTTACCCATGGATATACAAAATCATTAATATTTACATAATTCAGTTGGGATATATATTTTTATGGTCTCATAAATTAGATAATCAATAATCCATTCCATATTAATCCACAATATCATTAAACAATTCATTATAAATTATTTGGTTGAAAAGAAAACTGGTGTTACAAATAAATAACAATCATATATATAAACATTCTATAGGAAAAAATAAATACAATATAATTGGATTATCTCCCAATTTAATCATATGTTACATCAATAAATATTATCGTGGATGAAAATTTGATTAAAATATCACAAGGAATGATTCTTTGGTTGAATACACTTTTCATTTTGAAATCCATTATTTGAATTCAAAAAAACCCCACATTTTAAGGAAAAAATATCATTTTAAAATATCAATGAAATTATTTGAAGTATGTTTAGAAATAATGGGTTTTCAAGATGGTGTGAAATTCTATTCAATCCATGTTTTTAAAATCAAAAATTATTTTCATATTTTCTAAAAATGTAACTCATTTTCACAATAGAATGAAGGTAAAATTTAAAGCATTTTCCAAAAATAAAAACACGTCCCGAAATGAAATAATAAATAATATTAGAAAATTAAAAATATTCTATATAACAATTTTCGAACACACTAACTTATAAAGAATAATTATTTTTAAATGAAGAGAGAAATAAAATTATGTTTCCTTAAAAACATTATTTCAATATATTTTTTACATAATGTGAAAATAAATAATGGAAAAAATAATTTCCATGAAAACAATAGAGTAGAATAATATTATTTCTAATTATCATGGTATGATCATATTACTTCCATTAATGGAAATTAAAGCAAAAAAATCCATATTTATCTTAGATTGATACATAAATCTTATGTATTGAGTTTAACTATCTTTGAGTGTGCTCTAACAAATATTATAATAAATGTAAATTACGTTTTTGTATATAAAATAGACTCTTATATACTTATAATATCATATATCTTCCAATTATATCATTTTATGTAACATTTATTAATAATATCTTTTTAAAATAGTAGTTTATTGGTTTTAACTATGATTTTACATGAAAAATCTGGTTTGATAGTTCTGGTACCATTACCTGGATTAGGGTTCCATAATATAAAAAATTTAGCAAATTATATAAAAAAATATATATATAATTTATATATATATTTAATGTAATGCATAAATATATTCTGGCTCATGGACTACCTAGCTAACCACCGAACTTGGTCTACACAACTATTTACTACTATAATCCTCAGAAATCATCATCGATCTCTTTGTTGTCTTCATAGGACCCAAAATGTGTAGGAGAATATAATAAATGGGTGATTATATATATAACAAATGGAAAATTTTTAAAATTGAAAATGAAGTGATATAAAAAGGAAAGTTTATCTCATTACATAATTATGAGGGTAAAGGAACCCTATAATGGATATGGTCAAAATAAATGCAAAATAATATAGAATTGGAATGTCCATAAATATATCCTACTAAGAATTAGAAGTCTCCCCACATGTCCATATGTTATATGTCATAGATATTTATCACATTTTTACTCACGATAATATGTTTTACCCACACCTCTCCACTGAATAGATCAAAAAGTAAGAACAACTCTAATGGAATACCCACTCCCCGCCGTAGCTCAAGATAGGGTATCCATACCTATGATGAGGGAATACATAATACATAATGTCATGGAGTTTTATGTATTCCTATATTTTTAAAATGCGGTACCCACCACATTGGGAGTGATATGGGAGTAGAAATCCCACAAATACACTGTTGATCATACTCAATAACATGCACATGATAAGTATTGCTAAGTGATCCATACCAAAATCATAGCTTCACATCATATATCTACTGTGAAAATGACTTCCATTATCTAATTTATATAAAAAAAATATTTAACATATGATAATCATAGACCACAATGTAATAATCGATGAAGATGATACGTATGGTAGAAACCACATATGAATATAACACGATGTGTACAAAGGGGAACATAAAATGCGACCTCACTAGGACACCAAGGTGTGTAATCTATGAGAAATTTCTTATAAAACCATGTCTCAACACACATCATGAACATGGAGTACATGATATATCTTGTAATCATAGGGTATGCTTGTTCCTTCCAACTGGTGCTATTATAATCTATATCATGCCTATCTACTATGGATCATATTGTGTATAGTCCAATTCTCATGGGAAATGATCATGCATGGTTACCTTAGATATGTCCATGTATTATACCTATAACCCAATTCTCTATGTATGTACAGCAATAAAACCCATTGTTGTGATCATTTACATTGTTGTGCTCATTTCTGTGTACCTAGGGGTACTTACTGAGCCCACATTTTTGAATCACTCAATGAATGGGATTACTACATGGCATGTTATATTTAATTTCACTATATACATAAGATTATATAACAATGAGACTACACTAGGTGTGTTCTTCCAAAATGCAGACCATGTATATCCTGATTTTCAAAATACTCTCAATGAACACATACATCTTACACATGGCTCTTACACCACAAATTTAGTCATGGATTCATCCTCTAATCATTGATCTAAATTTGATTATTCTTGAAACGTCATTAGTTCCAAGAATCTTACAACCTAATCCACGTGAATATATTAACCATCCCACCATGGATATTTTTCACCTCAACCATGGAAAACAAGCACGATATATCCTAGAATCAATTAAGGATATAACAATCTCTCATATCTCATCATGATAAATTATCAAAATGCTAATCTATAACTGGTTCAAGCATATGATCTAAATCTAGGGGTTCAATTATGCTTTAATATGCCCAAAAATTTATATCCCTAACCATGTCGGTAAATTATGATTAACATGAATAATGGTTATGGAACATAATAAGGATGAAGTGAATAATAGTTAGGGTCTATGTGACCTAGATCTATCATTTAGAAAATTTGAAACCCTGGTGAAATGCGCGGTGCAAAAAAAATCCAATAACACATAACAAAATGGGGATCATTAAATCAATATAAATATAATAAAATAATAATATACACATTTTATGAACATAAATTTAGTCAAATAATGAAGATATATATGATATAATATATCCTACCTCAGGATTGAATCCATCAGTTGTGAAGAATAAAACATCCACCGCTGAAGATAATGACCCCTATATGTTAATCATCGTTATTATTCTTCTCATCAATCAATCATAATCAATCCTCCAACTCAATCTAAAAATTCAAATTCTACCCTCCTCTCTAATGTCCTAGAATTCGATGGAAAACACTAAGGATTTTATATAATAATAATAAATTAGATAGGGTTACGGTTTATTTCATTCAATAAATAATAAAAATAATTTAACAAAACTCACCACTAATGGCTTCCATAGAAAAAAACATCATACCTTTTTATATTGCAACTACAGAATCCAAATGTTCTCAAACCAACAGTGACCTATAATTATCAATCAAGGGACCAAAAAATTGAAAAAAATACATCTAAATTATGTGATCTCCTTCATTCATATATATTAATATTTTTATTTAATTATCATTGGGGTCATGTGATACCCAAACATAGTGCCGAATCTAATGAAATTTCAAGATATTTATATATTAATATATAAATGATTAAATGATAAAAATAATATTTCTTACATTCATCAAACTTTGAATATATTCACCCAGAAATGAATAAGACACTCTAAATAGTGGGGTAACTTATCCCTTATCCACCCATCCCACTACTAAGAGAACTCTTGAATGCACATATACTATAAATGGACAAGAACGATAGGAATGTTCCATCTAGACAGGATTTATATGTTTCAATCATTGATCCCTTATTGAGTGCTCTAAGAATGTGGTTCAATTCTCAATTTCAAGATCAAGACAATTAATAATATGGATCCTATTAAACACATTCATCCTCTATTGTGACATATGAAACTTTTCATGCACGTAGCTTGTATTTGGGGGAAAGTAAAATTATTTAAAACCAACATTAACAACCACTATAACCATGAAATTATTTTTTAAAATTTTGGATATCATTCCACTCTGATCAAATACGTGTAATTATTCTCATTGGGTATCACTCTAGTGTACATTAACTCTCTAATTTAACTCTATTGGTCTACAATGAAAATTTGTGTAATAATTTTATCAACCCTAGGGTATCCTTATATGGGAATAGATCACCTAAAACCTCTCTATAATTTTCTAAACATTATATAGTCCAACAAGCGATGTATCCACAATCTCTATCCATCATTTGTGTAAACTTTGATGTCTCCATTATAGTTATTTTAATGTTTCCATTAAATTTGTATAATGTTAGAATTTATTATAAACAAAATCAAATAATTTTTAGTGATCCTAAAATACTTGGATGATGTGTAGAATACAGTATCTCAACATATCCTCCAAAACCTAGATTAATGGCTCAAGTAGGGAATATATCAAGGGGTTAAATTTAGTAATCAAACATAATTGGGTATTGAAATACTTTTGGAAATCCCTCCAAATCTATGATTTTATTAGATTATCATGGTCTAATATGATAATTGTAGGTACCCCATGAAGTTATATGATCTACCTTTGGTATATATACCCTAAAATATGAAAAGAACACTACTTCGTGATCATAAAAAAGTGTTCCAACGCTGTAATTAAGGAAAAAATAACCTGGATAACGTCATGGATTATCATTTTATATAGATTCATGACGGAAACCTATCGTGGGGTGTGCCAAAAATGATTATTTACTATGTTAAATTATAGTATAGTAGTTAACCTAAGTTGTCTCTGGAGAGGAGCGCATAACTATCATGTTTGTCACTTTGTATTTGAATTTGTTTGATTTTGAAAACAATGAAACAAAACTAAAGAAAGAAACAAAGTTTAATATTTAAAACAAATTGAAAAGGAATGTGATTAAAAAATAGTGATATGTATTGGTTGATCAGGTTGGGGTGGTTTTTCTATTTTAATGTTATCATAGTTCCAATTTTATTCAATCATCTTCTACTAAGTTGGTTTAAGTGATATTTCACAATCGCGTCCTATCACTCCCTTGGTAAATGGTGATGGTGAGAGTAAACCTTACCAATTTCTCAGTTTGTCCTACTATCCTTACTATGTGAGACATAGATGTATCAAATACTCCCAATTGAGTTAGGTAATTCCCGATCGGGTCTTGTTTATCCCAAACAATTAAGAATATTCAATACCTCTTGCCACACGTACTGACGATCGCTGAGTACTTCACCACTAAGCCCTGATATATTCCATCATATATAGACCAGAACCTAGTGGAGTTAGATTATGATCATTTACCAAAGCTAAATTAAATAACATAACCAAAAACCAAATACAATCACACTTGATAATAAGAACCGCTAAATGAAATTGAAAACAACTTTTTATGAATAGAAAGAGTTTATTCAATCAAATGTAAGAACTCAAAACATTAAAAATATAAAACCTTCCATCCCCCAATCACCTTATAAGTTTACCCCACCATGGTAAGGGTATTTGATAATGATGAGGAAGATTAATGAATTAAAAAAATAAGAAGAAGAAATGAGTTAAAAGAAAGAATATAATATTCCCCTCCAGAATCTGTCCTCCAGAATGATAGCTTCATTTCTTCCCTCTACTTGCCGAATAAGGACAAGGTACCTTCTTATAGAATGTTGGTTATAGAGTTGGTAATATAACCTCAAAATATCAGATCTATTGGTTCCGTGTCAAGGATTTTATGGACGCCTAAATGGAAGATACTTTTCCTGGCCGCCAAACACTATTCCACCAACCCTTCTTTGACCATTTCATTGGAGGACTTAATAAATGAATTTATTCTTGATATTTTGTTATATTATGACCCTTATTGTAAAATTTCTCACCCAGCTAGAACCACTGAATTTTTAGGCCAGTGGTCCAAGATATGATTCTTTGAATCAGTGTAGGTCCATTCTGTCGTCCAAAATAACTTTTCACATTGACCGATTTGTTTGGCCTGTTGGAGTTCGAATTGGAACTTGGTCCAGAAGAATAATTTGTATCCAACGAACCATTTAATCCTAAAAAAGTAATCTGGTAAATTGGATTACAAATGTAGACGTTATGCTCGAAATACAGAGGAAACATAAATATGTTTAATGTCTAGAATTAACCACTTTTTACATTTAAGCTCCAAACTCACCAAAAGTCATAAAATGATGCAAATAAGATCAAATTGATTAATGGTAAGGGATTAAACCATTTAAAAATATATGTATAAATATGAAAATATGATCTCTTTGAAATCACCAACAAAAAGTCATTGTATATTCCAATTCACTTCCACTCTTGGATATCATGAGTTTGATTCAAACCATATAGAACAAAATTATGATCTTAAGGTACTAACGTGTGATACATTGGGAAACAACATCGTCCATTCTACATTGCATTCCATCCCACCAAAACTATCACTAATGGTCCTAAAAATATTTACAACACATAGATTTAATTCATTGGGTGAGTAATTAATATCTAATAGAATCACCTTGTGAAACATGACCCAACCCTCCATCCTTCCATGTAAAATGATTATGTCCTCCCCTTCTTCAAAAAATTCATCGGATACATCTTCTGATGATATCTACTCTCATAGAACCTCAAAATTGATGGCTCCAAAATTATCCTCTATCAAATTTTAAATTATAATTAGGTTCACCACCATCAACTAATGTTATGATTCACCCCTATCCTTTATCAAGGCCAGCTGCAATCCAACTACTCACACACCTCCACCACAATGTAAGAAAACAAATTCCTACTAAGGAAATATTCCACAACTTTTAACTTCCCAGAAATGTTGAATTTCTTATAGATATAGACGTACATGATATCCAAACAACACATTTGTATTAGATAAGTATTAATTTGATTTATTTTATACCTGTTAATCTGATGGTTTGAGTATATAATGCAATCCTCACCTATAATACAATGACACCAAATATTCAAGGTAAAGACTATTGATTTCATCTCAAAGATGCGGGTTATGTAGTTATTCACATGGGGACTCAACTGCCTCAACCCATAATTAATGAAATCCTACCACTAAATCACCTTATATATAATCATATCCCCAAAGTCATCCCCAAGCACTACTTACTCAATTCCCACATGTGGAAGTCTCAACAAAAGAGAGCCAGTCAACCTCGTACTAAGCTCTAAAAAGGATCATAGACATCCCTTAATCTATGAATAAATATATCCATCCAATATAATGATTGGAAAATCATATCCTATATTATAAATTTATACCATTAACCTCATGAATAACACCCCCAAAATGATAAAACACTACTCCCATTATATTTTATATAGTTGATCATAAGAAACCAATACATCAGTCAGTAGCTGATAAACACGTACACCATGCTCATAAATAAAATTACTTTGGAAATGGACTAAATCATTATTAAATAGTAAGGTCATGAAATCATTTTAATGATGGTGATCCACGAGTATGTATTGTGCTATCCTAAAATGATTTGTATGATCCTCATAAGATATAGAGTATTCTCTAATTTCATCGATAATAATAAACAGGAATTTTTTTATAGATGGATTATCTGATTTATAATATATATTAAAAAATTTGGTGACATAGTCACACTAAAAGGAATCACCATTTAAGTAAATTTTTCAAAATGACATTAAAAATCCATCTTCAAAATATCATCCTTGGAAATACTGAACTGACGGTGCTGAGACATGTGATTGGTCATTAAAAACCAACTCGTTCTTTGTAACATGTACAAAAATACATAAAAACTCGAAAAGGGGTACAATTTCTTGATCATTACCCTGTTCAAAAAATTCAAATCGATCTATTGCCTCAAAATTAGATCTATCAATTTAAAAAATGGAGTTTCTTAGTAGGAAAAAACATTATGATTGTGAAATTCATTAAAATGACATCCAAATTCATCTTAAACACTTGGAGATTTCTTAAGGGAATTAAATATTTCATAGAAGATTTCATTGTAGTCTTAGGGATCATGTTAATGAAAAATTCAATCTACCACTGCATAGGTTGTCCTGATAAATCCTCAAGAAAGACATACATATAATCCTCCATCACTCGAGGAATCATGATTCCCATATATCTCATAGAGTCTATAGATGAAAATTCAATACTATTGATGATATATTATAACATATAGTGAATGATCCCCAAATTATTATCCATATTATCCATATTACCCTTGTATGAGAATCTTAACCCATATATACAGTGGAATCTAACTATCCCAACATAACAATCAATCTTTAAACACACCATGATTATATATTCCATTCCCAAGATGTAGTAATATGGTTTCAACATAATAAAAAATAGGTCCCATGAGAATATTTATCTGCAAAATACAAACTCACATTATAGAGAGATATAAGATATAAGAGAATCTACCTACAAGATACATTACCAATAGCCTCTTGGATAAAGACTCAACTAGATTCTCTAGATCTATCAGGATGGATATGGGTAGAACTAAATGAATTAAACATGTTTCCATAAGTATTGGATTTAAAGTATAAGTGGAATAGATTATATCATGAATCATCTAATGAGAAGACTAATCATATCTCTCTATATTTTATAACTACCTTCACCCATGGCCCACATTAATCTAATCCTAATGTTGTTCACTAGATTATGGTGGTGGATTTTACTCTTACTATAATACTCTATTATAATCCCATCCCGAAGGAGATCTACATTCCACTATAATAGAACTACCTCTCTAGGGAAAAAATTGAAACATTCTTTGGAGAACATAGATAAATGTGTAACATCATCTATTCAGAAAAATCTACTACATATGTACCTTCCTCAACACATTGGGTTGGAAAATATAAAGATAGGTGACCTCAACTACCAAAATCATAAAATTATTCCTTGTCAATATGTCTATATCCTCTATGAAAGATAGTAGATATTTTAGATGGATTAGCCCCCTGATGAACACTATCAGCTCCTGCTTCCCAATATCAATCTTCAAAGAAGTTATATGTGACCAAATATCGCTCAATCACAGAATAATTAGTGTGAATTCATAAAGAGACCAAGATAACATGTATTTCTATATAAAATCCATTATTATAAAGCATTTCTTACAATCATGAATCCCACACCATATTAAGAGAGTAATGTGTGATGTTGGTGAACATCAAGGGATACTTATAAACTAGCATATCACCTTCTAGTATCTCAAGAAGCTCATTAATCACCATGATTTTAATGAATATATAGTAATAATTATCATGGAAACATTATCTATAAGTATAACCATTATAGTATCATCTCATTGGGGTTATACGTTATCAAATCCCACCATAGACTTACTACTCCATGATGTATACAAGTCACAAACATAACCATATGATCTGTCGATGTTCAGACAAGCCGAAAACCTAGACCACTACACAAACCCAATCCTCATTTTCTTATCGGTCAAGAAACCATGAATATTTAGAGTATGATTTCACTAGAACTCATGTAATGTGATAAAACTATGTGTATCATCATCATGACCTAGTATATATATAACCTTCTTAACATTTCATCAATCATTAGTCTAATTCAAAAATGGTGGATCTATGTAATGCTCAATAAGTGGAAGAACTGGTCAGTTTCCAATTAGTTGAAACTCTTCATTTAAAGGGATATGAGTATGGAATCAGTACTATAGTGGTTATCATCATGATCTATAATCTATTTCATTTTATGATACCATCATAATGGCATCCAAAAAATTAAAAAAATGAACATTATTAGATGAGTGAATCTAGTGTTCTCACTCAAGGACATAAAATTAAAAATATCTGATCCAAGTTAATTTATGTTCAAGTTTATCCCAAAAAATTATTATTATGTATTCTATATAGAAACTAATTTAATTTGAGTCTCAGTGTATGCATTCATCATTTTTTACACCAACATTTTTTTCAATTTTATGAGATCCAAAATTTATACACTCTAATAATTTTTCTATAGGATTACCAAAATAATCCTTACACAAGTATAACTCCATGCACCAATCATTGAAAATAAAAATTTGATTAAATTTCCTCTAATAAGAAACTTCTAGGGACTATTTGGCTGAAGGAAAATAGATTGTGACACCAAAATACGACTTCAAAATGGTTAATTCTTTGTGATATTTTTCATGTAATAATATCTATGAAATGTTTGGTGTTGGGATAATATACCTATATGAAAATAGACAACAATATCCATGTAGTAGTGTAAAGATACAATAAAATATTGAAGTAATGTTGTGTATACCATGAATTAAACAACCTATAAGAAAATAATTAAAAGTAAAATAATGTAATTTATACACAAAATATGGTGATAATACACTCCATATTATACACAAGGTCAAATACTGACAACAAATTGAAAATAAGAAACAATTTTATAGATCCACAATCATCATCTCTAACAAATAACACTAAAATTTATTAGCACCACTATATACTACAATGTGCTTGAGAAATCACCAATGATCTAACTCTCAAATATATAAGACAAAACACATAGAGGTGAAGCCAATGTTCATGTGTATATATCAATTCCAATTAGATTAATGAAAAAACCAATAAATAGTGGGAAAATAATGAAAAATACATCTCAGCCCAAGTGAAAGGGGGTAAGAGAAAACCCAACTTCATATAATTCTTTATGTATCCATTTATCATGGTTCCACTCTAAATATTATGAAAGACCTACACATCACTCAGGCATAGCATGGATGGGGTATCACAATGCCTATATTAGACCTGTTCATCACATAATCTCAAATAGTGATTCATCTTTGAGATTAGAGGAAAAAACCAATTATATTATGGGGTATTTTTTTTATATACCTATATAAACAATATTGGGGACCCACCACATTTTGATAGATATGATAATACATTACACGAGATCACTTCGATGATCACACCAAATAATGATGTCATAATGTGTGTTGATGAGAGAAGAATCCATCTAGCATCACCTTTCACCATATGAATATTTTTTGAAATAAATCACACCTTATGTTCTATATAGATATCTACATAGAACAATGTTCTCATGAGTGGAACTATGAGTTAAAGGGAACCAGAAATAAAAAGTAAGCGTGCCATTGAAATTGTAGACATCATGTATATATAGTCACATAGTGTGCATCCCCACCAGAACACCTAGAAATTATCGCACTTATAATGTATATTAGAAGCCACATATCAACAAAAATTGTTTATATAGAGCACATAGGGTGTCTTCAAAAACTACATGGTTATTCCCTCAATGATATTTGAGGATCCATGCCCCATGACTATTACTGAAATTGAAATTCTATTTGAGGATCATCATCCCACTATAACTCAATTTACATGTGAAATTATACTTTATTAAAGAATATATATCCAATTTTATATATATGGATGAGGAAAATTCAACTACTATTTGGAATCCCTATCTCATCCAGAATCTAAGGATGTAAAAATTCTATTCTATAGGCAGAGAATCCTTACCTCATAAATTTTTTATGAAATTATTATCTCAATATTATTTCATAGATGAGGGACCATATCTCCATACATTAATGGGTGATATTATAATTAGTAAAAGGATAATTTTCCCATAATTTAATATCAAAACACCAACAATGAATTTTTTTGGGGAAAACCATGGTTGGAAAAACATTACTCAGAAAAAGGAATAGCATTAAATGTTCAACGGGGAAAATTATTTTCATTGAATGTCATCTACATGGTTATGTTTTTTCATTTCACATGGAATGAATCATCCTCATTACATTTCTTGTGTATGAGTTACATTTATTTTCTGGTCTATAATTTAAACAAACTATACTTTTAAAATTGAAATTCCATTCTCAAAGAATATATTCCTTATTAGGTAATGTAGTGATAGAAAACATGTGAACTAAATTTAAGTTTTTATTTTATACCATTATAATAACATCCATAATTTCACCATAAAGCTGTGTAAAACGTTAATTATCAAAACAATGGTAAATATTTCAACCTTACATCGACTATTAAAACTATAATTTATTCTGTTTTGTAATAAATTCTAATTTACACAGAATTAATAATTAATATCGCTGAAAAATATGATCATAAAAGATTAACCACATTTATTGTATCTTCTATGGTTTAAATAATAATATCTCACACATTTTATATGTAGATATTACATCTAAATAGAATAAAATAAAAGAAACAAACTAGAACTGTGCATGTTTGTGTGTTTGGAGACTAGGAAATATAAACAACTAGTTAAAAAACTACATCATGTCCAACTTATTCATTAATAATTAGAACCCCTTATTACACAGCTAACTTAATACCTTTATTCTGAATAGTGTGAAATGAAACATAATAAAGGGTGAGATCAGATTCTCTTAATAGATATAATAAAATAAAAGAAACAAACTAGAACTATGCATGTTTAGTGTCTTTGGAGACTAGGAAATATAAACAACTTGTTAAAAAAACTACATCATGTCCAAATTATTCATTAATAATTAGAACACCTTATTACGTAGCTAACTTAATACCATTATTCTTATAAATGGGAAATGAAACATAATAAAGGGTGAGATCAGATGCTCTTAATGGTGAAATAAGGGATATTTTTATCAAATCATCATTATTATACATAATGGCATAAATAAATTTAAATTAAATCCTTCATATTAAAGATCATAATATCAAATCATGATATAAATAATAGAATTTCATAAGAAATACAAATCATATTAAATGATAGAAATACAAAATTCAAAAAATTATGGCATATAAATAAGCATTATAAAAAATTTCCATATTAGAAAATGCACATTTCCAAGACTATCATAGTGGAAATTTTTTCTTGCTAAACTATGTTCACACCCCATTCCTATTATATATTAAAAAATAAAATTTTATTCTCATTCTGGACCATTATTACTGAACTGTGTTCACTTCTCATTCATTTCATTCTTATCTCATGAGATTTTAATCATTAACTAATGGATTTGAGGGATATATATGTCTCATTTATCATATAATCTAAATGATATATTTTTCCCATGATAACATATATAATTCATCATATCAAAATTCATGGAATGAAATGGGTTTTATAAACATCATTCATTATTAACAGAACACATTATAATAAAACGGTGTTCATAAATATCATTGAATAACAAACATCACCCAAAGAAAATATTAATAGAGATAATATAATTGAAAAATATACCACTAAAGAATAATGAATATAAATATAATATTATTGTAAACAGAAAATAATTTTGAGAAATCAATTGAATGTAATTCAAGGATAAAATTTTCATTCTTTATTGAAAATGATTAATTTTATAAAATAACATTCGATTTTAATGGAAAACATTTTATCTGAATACATACTTCTAATATTTTAATGTATGTTTCAATTAATTATAGATTAATGAAAGTATAAAAATTTCTTCATTCTTTATTAATTAAAAAAACATTATTATCGTGCTTTTTTAGAAAAGAAAAAAAGAACATCGTTTGGAAAATGAAAAAAAATATACATTTCAAACCATTTAGTAAAAATTAAAAATGGGTAAAAATGACATTATGAATTTCAATATAATAGTAAAACATTTTGTAAAATAGTTTTATGAAACATGGAAATGGAACTAAAATATTCCCTCGTAAATAATTATGTATAAACAATCTCAGATAATAATGAGATTGTGAAATTAAAAATTACCTTAATCCTAATTTCAATCATACTTATAAAAAACATCTGAATAATGTATTATATAATTTTATTAACTTTTCTAGAACAATATTCTTAATTACCATATATAATCATATTATCACATGTTTCTTAATAACATTTCATCGTTACCCATCTTTTATCTATCACCTACTTCATTTTCATAACAATTTATTTTTATATAAGTACCTATTCTTGTGAATAGGATATAGTTACATCATGTAAAGAATGATACTAAGGTAGTATTTATCATATTCTTTCAATATATATATATAATTAGTATTAAATTGTGTATATGTAAAATGAATCACATTGCGTTGTGGAGATGGTAGGCCATTAATTTTCACGAGTGATGGTATCGTTCAAAAAATATTAAAAGGGTAAAGAAGGTGATGGTATATATTTTATTCCAAAATCAAAACAATGTTATTAATTTAATACATATCTATTATTTTCATTATTATACCCATCCAAATTTTGTTTTTATCAAAAAAAATTAATACACTCTGGTGTGGAGCCGGTAAGTCGTACTTGCATTGGTGTGGATCTCTTATTTTTCATAGGATAAAATAAAATGGAATATAGATGTTCAATAAAAAACATAAAATATCATAATATAAGCGATACTAGAGTTATTACTTTGTAATGGAAAAAACATATGATGAATAAGTTAAATAATAAATTATCTTGAATGAATCAGTAATGATGATTATCTATTCTTTCATGAACTTCTTTTAGGTCTTCTCATTGGGAAACCAATGTTTGTATGTTCAGACAAAAAGTATCTCTATAATGTGTCTAGGTATCTTTAAAATAGTAATTTCAATGGGGGGTGTTCAAGCATGAAGGTACAATGTGATTTGAATTTGTACGGGATGAGCATCCCTTATATATTTGCGGTGAGGTGAACATTTAGATTTTATAAAAATATTAATTTATAATAAATTAAATATAGATAAAAATAAATCCATAATAATATTATTTTGATTTTAAGATGATATAAGGTGGTATTATCATAAACCAATACAATTTAGACAAGTTTTTATATTATATAAAGCCTTATCATTTTTATTAATCCCTAGTTTACATATTGTAATTTTAAATAAGGCAATAACATCGTTAATATTAAAATATTGTACTTTTTACATATGAAATACCAATAAGAATAGAAATGAATAATTTATAACATTTCAGACCATATAATAATTTTTTTATACTTTTAAATATGTTTGTGGTTGATAAATAATGTAATAAAATATTATTTTTATAAAATTTCATTAATGATAATTTTGAAACTATTTATTACATGGAATTTTTAAAAATAAAAAAAATAATAATAAAAGTATGGAAAAATTATATAATATCCCTATTATGAAAATTTCATCTAGATTTTTATTTTATACAATTATTTATACCAAAGGATATTTATTTTAGTAATTTTAATAACATTCATTTAATATTACCTTTAACAGAATATGTACTACATAAATGTTGTAAAATTATTTAATATACATATGTTCACAAAAAATTGAAAAAAAAACCCTAATAAAGATAAATATTATAAATTTCATAAAAATAATTATAGTCAAATATATCATTTTCATCTATATGAAAAAATGATATAAAATTTTAAACATGAATTTGATGTCTTTACATTATTATAATATATAATATTATAAATACATTAATTTCTTCTATGTAACCCTAAAATTAAAAAAGTAATTATATATCTTGAGAAAAATTTAATTTTTCTTAAATTATTTATCTGATTTATTCATAAAATGATTTTCCCCATGTTGAAAAATAATGGATATTAATGTCATAGAAATTGAGAGTGTGGTTAATTATTTTATTTAAATATTACATAATTAATTTTCATTGAAATGTGTCCATTATAAAATTTAATTTAGATCATTATGTGTCAAGAGTTTAATTATATATATCTATTATTTTTCTCAAGTGTGAGACATTTAATATTAATTATCATTTTTTTATTAATTTTATTAATTTACCCATTACCATGGTATAGTTTAATTTAAATTAGATCTAGTAAAACGCAATGGAAATTCGTTTTTTTAAATTAAAATTTAATACATAAATTTTTTTTTCATAAATTCGTTTACAAAATAAATTTCAAAAACCATAATTGAATTCTGTTAAATCAATATACATAAATTTAAAATTTTAATTATTAAATTGGAAATTTTAATAATTATGATGAAAATATATTTTTTATTAAAAACCAATATTTTCACTACTTCTCAAAAAATAAATGCTTTAAGAGAAAAATTAAATTCAAGATAAATTTTGAAGTGATGGATTAAAAAATGAAATTGATTATATTAAATGCAACATATATAACTTCAAAAAACAAAAATAAAAATTAAACTCATATTTATGGAAAACATATTTTTGGAGATGACTGTGATGTTACTAATAATTGTATGAATATTTTCTAATCACATACTTATACATCCATATTTACATGGACTTTAAAATTTTTATCATAGATTAATTATTATTAATTCTTCCTAACAATTTAACAGCTAGGTTATAATGGTAATGTTTTACATATAGAATCTCATGGTAATGTTAAACTCATGGTTGTGTGCAATAGTAGAAATTAAATAATTATTATTATTTAAAGAAAAAATATACATAAAAATATATGGTAGTTGCGTTATATCCACATTAAAATGAAATTCACCCTCAAATATTTTCACTTGGTAACAAATAGATGATGACACATTTTCCACATCACATTCTTATTTTCCCACTTAGCTTCCTCAAATTGGCAGTTCCTCTATAAGAGTACTGAACTTCTTACCATATAATGATTTATATGTAGCAATTAGAATATTTTATTGAAATATATTATTGTAAGAAAAATATTCTAAAGTAATTTTTTGATCCTTACAACCATTAAAATAAATTATAGAAATATATCAACATGTATTATAGAGTTTGGATTTTCTTATCTGACCAACCAATTTTCTTATTGATGATAATTAGTAAAGAATGTTAACTTTGTATCACAAGAATACAAAATATTTATCCAGATAATCTAGGAAATCCTTGGGTACCGGTATATAGAATGGAATGTGGTACTCTGTTGAATCTCACAACCTATTTAATGTATATTCTAGAAGTTTTTTCAAGAGAGAAATCATATTTGAGTATAGAAAGTGTACCTACATGATAAGGTGATCAACTAAAAACTATATAACATTATGACCTGTATATATTTTGGGAATTTTGATGAAAAAGTACATGGTGATATTTTCCCATTTATATTATCATATGGGTAATGGTTATAAAACCCCCTTAATATTATTTCTCACAGCCATAACATACTATAAAACCATGAACTAATAAACATATTTTTCAGTATCTATCTTCATGAAGTTTCACCAGTAGTATTGTTTCAGGTTCCTATAAATAATTTCCATAAATTTTTAATATATAATGATGAGTTTTGAAACACATAAAGTGTATCCACCTAAGAATTTGTTATAGTATGGATACACACAATGTTCTTAAACCTTATTATTCTATCATATTCAAAGTTAAACTCATGAACATTTATCACCTTAATTTGCATAACTACATATTCCTTTTAAAATTCCATAATCATTATATGTATAGTTCGTTGAACACTAATTTGAGACTTAAAATATTTCATTCTTCCTTTATCACATCAATATCAAGATGCTAAAAATCCATAAATATTATATCTTTTATGATCCTTAACATATATTAGATAACATTTTCCTTTACCTCAAATCATATACAACCTTGGTCTCTTTCCCATGGAGGTAATGTATTTAATAGTAAAAATCTATAATCAACTCTAACCACATATAGTTGAGCATAGTCAACCCACAATAATTGAAAATATAATTATATATTTTATGATGTTTGTAAATATCAAACCTTTATCTAGAAATATAATTCTTTCATATCATTAATGAAAATATTACCACATCTAACTCCAAATGATGATTTGGGTAATTCTTCTCATTGATTTTCAATTTTAGTGACATAAAAGCTATCACCATATTACGTTTTATGATAACATCTCCTTGCCCATTCTTTGTATCCATCCATGTACATCACAAACCCTTATCCAATACAGGTTTGTGTGAATATAGCTTCACTGACTAACATTCATTAACTATTTTAAATTCACATCACATTATTCGATTTATATTAACATAACTTTTTTTTGTTTCAATATAGTGAGTGGATTATATTATTCTAATAAATATTTCTCTAAACATCAATAATATCCATCTCAATAAAGACAACCTTAGATCATAGTTATGAGTTGTTGGTCTATAAAAATGTATAATAACCTCCATATTTTTTAGATCCTCATATATCCCCTCTTTTGAGATTATTAGACCCAAACATGAGAATGTGTAAAGCAAAAATTCACAATCGGAAAAAATTTCATAAAGTATTCCATTTATAAGGATCTGAAGTACGACCCTCGTGTTATCCTCATTTTCATACTTACTATTAAAATATAAAATAATATCATCGATAAGACTACCAAAAACTGATAGTGATAGTCTCTAAAGACTATATTCACTAAATACAACAAGATACAATGGGAATTATAAATAAAAAATGGAATAAATATAAATTTACATTGCCATCATAGGTGTATCCACCTTATTTACCATTAATTAATGATATCAAAACCAAATATCTACATTTTAAAATAATTATTCTCTGCATATTTTGTTAAATTAATCACCAATATGGTGGACATGATAGATTTCCATGATAATGAAAATTTCATGTTCATGATAATCAATATAGAGACTTGGTGATCCATTTTTAATTTAAAAAAATTAGGTGCACCCCAAGGTGAAAATCTATGGAATATGAATCCATATACAAAATTATCTTGGTGTTTCTTCTTCAATTCCTAAAACTTAATTGGGGTCACTCAAAAAAGATTATGTGTAATAGGAATAGCTCCCATTATGAATTATATTGAAAACTAAACATCAAATTTGGTGGAATAACTAGAAATTCATTCTTAAATTCATCAAAAGAATCTTGTACAATTGGTTTTCCGTAATGGTGAGGTGCTCCCAAACCATGTGACATAGAAATCCTTCCTATAAATGAAATAATATCAACAAGATGGAATTAATTTCCACATAAATTTCATATTCATCCTTTCAATGATTTAATATCATAGATTCATTTAAAATATGACATGTGGCTTCCCATCCTAGGAAATTGATATGAACTCTATATAGAGAAATCCCATCCAATCCATGAATTATATAGAATTAAATTAAAAGAATTATCAAAATATTTAAGGGAATCACATTCCCACAAAAATCAATAGGGAAATTATAATAAAGTCTTGATGAAACTATTTTTTCATTATATGTTTTCAAAGATAAATAAATATATAACTGTTGAGTTAAGATGAATATATCATCAGAAGCTAATTTACAAATAATATAGTTGTTGGATCCAGAAAAAACATTAGCTTCTTTATAGGGGATTGAATGTGGGTCTTACACCACTAAATATCCATACTCCACATCTCTAGTAGTGATAACATGTGATTTTATTTTTTTATTTTCCTTAAATGGATTCTAAAATCGATTAAAATTTTTAACTGTTGTATTAGGGGATTTGTTATTATACCATACAATTTCCATTCGCATTTATCATTGATGTGTGGGAGGTTCATTCTATGTAGCCTTTTCCCTATTTACATTACTAGTTATCTACTTTCCCATTACATGGCGAGTCAATATCTCAATGAAAATATTTACTAGATAGAAAACATTTAATACTCCCCTTAAGATACATTCCATTATGTTTCATTAAATATTTTGAGAATAACAGATAACTCATATTATTTTCACCATGGTTTTTATATTTTTACATCAATTAATTTTCTATCTTATTATTGAACTTGTAATTTTTTTCGGTAACTCCAATATTTATCTCATACATAAATAAACATCAAAAGATTTACCCATAGATAATGATGTCACTTATGGATAATTAAATTCCAAGATATGGGTTTATTATACTAAATAATCACTCAACATTATCATAGGTTGGATGGTAATTCCAAAAAATTACCATTAATGTTTTCAAAATTTTCATCTTAGGAACAAACATATAAATCCTACTTATTTTTAAGGTCATGGAACTCATTTTGTATCCTTGAATGGAGAATATGATGAATGTACATATTAAAAAATAATTTCATGTGATCCCCCCATTAAAAAGGCTCAATTTTATCTCATGAACTCATATTCATGATAAGATCCTCTAATTTATCTATTTCACATTCTAAACGATATGTTACTAAGACAAGTTTCTCTTGTTCTGAATAATGTAAGACTAAAAATATGTTTTTAGTTGTATCATTCCATTATCAAAAAAAATAGTGGATCAGAAGACCCACTAAAGGAAGGGGTCACTGCCTAATAAAATAACCAATAGGCTATTTTTCCCTCCATTACATGTTTGAATGTCCAACATAATTCATAGATTTATAAAGTTGTGTTAGCATAGTAATGTTACTTTTCATTCCAACCCCACAATATTCAAATTCTATCGGGGAAACCCATTTTGTTAACCATTGCATTCGGTATTAATGTTGTTACTTTATGTTCTATGCATTGACTAAAAGAAAAAAACATACCATTATTAACACTAATCATAATTGGAATGACACATAATGAACAGAAATAACCTATAAAATATAAATTTATAAACCATAGGTTAAATTCTTAGGTTATTCATTATAATTACCGAACTCCTTTATTTTATAACATATTTGGGATTATCCTTAGGTTTTTTTGTAATTATTTTTCATCCAATTATCCAGTGTTTGACAAAACCTTAATATGATACCATCTATAGTGACTTATACTCATCAAACATATATATTAATTCTAATTAAAACCAACTAACAAAATAATTGTAGAACTGTGTTTGTTTTGTTTCTTTGGATACTAGGAAATATAACCAACTCTTCCATAACTCATCTACATCAAATCCCACTTATTCATTCATAATCCAAAACCCATTTGACACATCATAAACAATACCTTTATTAATATCATTTGGGAATCAATATAAAGGGTTATCACAGATTCTCTGTATGGATAATGAAGTGATATTTTAAAACTATCATGATCATGACACATAATAAGATAAAAAAATCATTTTAAAATTATAACATGTATATAAAAGATCATAATATTAGGTTACAGGATAAATAATATAATTTCATAAAGAGTTATTGAGAATATTCTATGAGAGAATAATATAAGACCCAAAATTGTGGATTTTACAAAAGCATAGAAACAGATTTCCGAATTTTTAAAGGATATTTTGATTACTATCATAGTAGAAAAATTCCCTTACACACACAGGTTAACTCCATATTCTAGATACGTATTACTGTAGTAAATTTTGTTCATATTCTAGTTCTTTATTACTAAAATGATTTCACATATCATTATAGTCCAATATTTCTCAAAAGATATAAATTATTACCCAATGTATTTGAGGGATATATAGGTACCACATATCATATAATGAAAACCATACATATATGTGACACCAGAATATAAATAAATCATCATATTAGAGTCCATTAAATAAAATGTTGTTAATAAAAATCATTTAATAAAAGTATAACACAAGGAAAAGAAATGGGATTCATGAATATAATTAAATCATAAAAAACCAATAAGATTAATAAGGAAAATATCCTTTAAAATAATATCAACTATATATTGAGTAGTATAAATGGAATCTATCATGAAATGGAAATAATCATTAGATATCCCATGAATACCATAATTGATGGAAATAACCTTTCTTCTGGGAAAATGTTTTATTTTTATAATATGTAGAAAATTTTAATAGAACAAATTTTGTCATAAAAAACATTTATTCTTATATGGGAATAATCCAGTCATTAAGGGGTCATGATAGTGGTATAATCAAATAAATCCAAAAAAATTAAATAAAACATGCATATCAAAAAATTTATTACAATTTCTAAAAGTACCTTATTATGAAAACCAAAACAGATTCATTTCAAATATTATAGTTACAATTATCACCTCGTTAAAAATGATATCCAAAATTATATAAGAATAGTAAAATATTTTTTGAAACATATTTATGAATAATGTACATTGAAAATAAATATTCCCTAGTAATTAATTACATATAAACAATATTATATAATAATGAGATTGTGAAATTAACCCATACCTTAGGTATGATTTGTTTCGAACGTATCTGTCATGACCCATCCTCAGGGCCCGTGCGGTGACTACCCCAAGCTTTCCATCCATAGGCCAGGGGCTGGCGACTAGCACCAAAGGCATAAATCTCTAAGCTCGGAAGGCATTTCCTTTATAAAAGTAAACAAACACAACAGAGTATGCAACAGGGAGTAAACACTAAGTAAAACTGAATACAAAAGAGTGTGCTAGAATGTAAATGGGCCAGTATACAAACCCAACTAAACAAAAAGTACAAGTAAAAAAGGGAAAATAGCTAAAAGTAAAGAGAAGATTCTAGATCGTCCTCCGGGGATTCCTACCTGAAGGGTAGGTATATATGGTCGCCTCAACACTCACATATGTCAGTCTCCTCTTTGTGCTGACTCGTCGCAAGGTCCACCTCCAGGTACCGTCCAGTCGTGGCACACTCAGCCTCCATCATCGTTGTCCGTCGTCTTCATCCAACACAACGAGGTGTGGGAATATCCCATACAAGGGTGAGTATAATGATAATCAGTAGGGACCCTGAAACCTGCAAGGTCTCACAATATCCACTAAGGATAAACAAAAGAAGAAAGATACAACCACGAAGTAACAACCAACCCTACTTAGGTATATTCCCATACATATACCTAAGTTACCAATCTCATCATGACTCCAACTCTCAATCCCAATCGCAACCCATCCCACATAGGAAGTAAATTCAATCACCACGATGATAATGGTGGAAAGACATGACTCATCTCACACAGGTATGCCATAATAGTGGAGAGATATAGATGAGTAGATGTAGCCACATGATCATCTAAGATATCAGACCCACACAAGATACAGGACAGCTAAGCTGTCCGACCCACACAAGATACAAGACAGTTATCTCGTCTAAGATTTCGGACCCACACAGGATACATGCCAGCTATCTCGTTTAAGCTTTCCGACCCACACATGATACTGACCAGTTATTCTAGAGTAATAGAGAAGATCAGATGTAGTTACTGATTAATCTAAGCTGTCGAACCCACACAAGATACAGGACCATCTACTCTGTCAGAACTATTGAACCCACACAGGATTCCGGTATAGTTTTTATCATCGTCAAACCCACAGAGGATTCCAGTACAGTAGTCATTACAGCCAGCACTCGGGTTCCCACACACAGCACGCTCGATTCTTAGAGGGTCCGCTCCTTGATTAAAAGGGGTTTGATACATCAACTATCACGAAGTCCTGAGTTGATCTATCCCAAAGTTCTGTCTCATCAAAAGAAACTCAAAGCGACAGATGGCGCGTCAATCGGACACCCAGTCTGAGTGTTATAGGCTTTTCAGTTCCAGGGGTCCGGTTGGATTTACGCTCAAACCAAACCCATCCATTTACTAAAGTCATCCAAACCTCACTTATAGTATCGCAAAAGGACCTCCTCGTCGCGACGATTCCAGTGCCGCTGACGGCGCGTCGATCGGACGCGCGGTCTAGAAGTTATTCACAATTAAGCGAAACGGGCTCGGCCCGTCAAACCCAGTGGGCTGACGGGTTGGCCCGACCCAGTTCGGCGGGTCCGACCCGGCTGAGGAATCAGCCCGGCCCACTTTTGTGGGTCCATCCCAACTGGGGGGTAGGCATGACCCGATGGTGCGTAGCCCAAACGCAGACCCGGCCGGCGGAGCAGATCAGTCCGGTTTTCCCGGCGGTGCCGAGCGGCGCTGCCTCTCCCTGCTCGGTCGTCCGAAGATAGCTGGTTCTATCCGGTGCGAGCTTCCCACACCATGGGCTGCTGTTCCTCCCAAGCGGTGCCAAGCAGCGTTGCATTTTCCATTAGCCCGGCCGGTAGGCGGCCGGCCGGTTAGCCCGTAGAAGCGGGTCGTAGTTCTTTCACCGTGCGGCGCCTGCTGGCGCCGCGATACTCCTTCTTTACTGGCCGGTTCTTCCAGACCAGCCGGTTCTTCTTTGGTCGAGTGGCCCGTGATTGCGGGCCACAGTCCTCCTCCAAGCGGCCAGCGCGACGACGCCGGTCAACCACTGCTTCAGCCCGGCCTAGCCGGGGTCTTCAGTTGCTTCCGCCTTTGGTTGTCACCGCCTCATGACCATGGTCTCTTTCGCCTGGCGCGGTGCGACAACACCACTCCCTTCCGACTCCACCTCCATCCCCAATAAAACCAACAAGATTGGGGGAGTTTTGGTTTGTGTTCATGCGGCCCGAACCCTCCTCGTTATGACGTTAGTAGTTGGAAATTCACATTCTGTAATTAGAACGACGAAGTTCGGAATTATAGCCAACTCAAAACAACCCATGCCTCGTATTTCGTCGTCTAATGTTGATGAGTCGCGGAAGACATTTGTCACGGAAGACAGACGTCATTCCGTCAACTTCTAAGGGGAATATGTTGTCGTTGGTAGCTCTCTTAGTGGAAGGCATCTTCTCCCTTGACACGGCAGAAGAGAAAGGAAGATGGGTGTTTTTCATGGGCGTCGTCGTTCTTCGTCGAGAGAGTATTATCCTCCCAATTCTCCCAATCTCCACAAAGAAAGATTATGCCAATCCAAATAATAGAATGCATTCTCTTCTTTTAATGTAGGAAAAATAAATTCAAAACTCAAACACTCCAATTAATTAAATGGTGTTGTAAAATTAAATGAGAGTGGGAAGGTGGAGAGTTCACCGTAAATAAATGATGGGTGGTGGCCTCATTAATACTAAAGAGATACCAAGAGTAATAAAGGGGGGTTGAAGGGGAGTTGAGGGGTTTGGGTTTGTGTGGGCCCCACCCCTAGTTATATCCTCCCAAATGAGGTTAGGGTGTGGTGGGCCCCACCCCTAACCCCCACTTAGAGACTTAAACCACCTTTCAAATAAAAATGTGTTGCACACACATTTTTATTTAATATCTAATGTTCATTAGAAACCCCAAATTATAACTTCCATCTTGTATAAAACGCAACAGCAGTAAATGTCCCCTTAAGAGAATATTGGTGCTGCGAGTTCATTGGAGTCCTCCGATTTCATTTCGACCACCAGTTCAAAAGATAGAAAAACCCGTACGTATGTATACTGAACGCACCTGAACAAAACTTCAGAAAAATATTCCGGGCACACTGGGCCTCGGAATCAAGTACCGTCAGAAACTGCGGACTCACAAAATTCCAAAGAATTTAAGAAAAAAGTTCCCTTGAAATTTCATGGTCTTTAAATTACCCCCACATCAGGGATTTACGTCCCCGTGAAGCTACAACACACAGTAGGGAAATAAATGGGGGTACTGAGAATGCATCTGAGCCTCCTGCTCCCATATGGTCTCCTAGAAGTTCACGTGCTGCCAGCAAACTTGCACCAGAGGAATCAACCATCCATACAGGACCCTCTCTTGTTTATCCTCAATCTCCACTACAACCTTCGTGAATGTGGCCCCATCATCGATGTCCATCTCCCCGTGGTTGATGATGTGGGAGGGGTCGTGCACGTATCTCCTCAACTGAGATACGTGGAAGACATCGTGCACCTGGTACAACTGAGGTGGAAGGGCCAGGCAGTAAGCCACCTCGCCTACCCTGCTAAGGACTAGAAAAGGTCCGATGAATCGTGGAGATAACTTGATGCCTCAGACAAGTCTCAGTAAACCTCATCGAGGTGAGACCCGTAAGAAGATGTGGTTGCCATCCTAGAACTCCGGTGGTCTTCATCTCTTATTAGCATAGGACTTTTGTCTGATCTGTGCAGTCTTCATCTGCTCCTTGATGATCTGCACCTTCTTCGCCGTATCCTGAACCATCTCTAGTCCTACAAGTGCTGACTCCCCTGGGTCAGTCCAGCACAGAGGTGATATGAAAGTTCGGTCGTACAGTGCCTCGTAATGGGAAATCCCGATGGTGGAGTGGTATCTGTTGTTGTACGCAAACTCCACCAAGGGTAAGTGATCCTCCTAGTGGTGACCAAAGTCGAGGAAAAATGCACAGATCATGTCCTCAAGTGTCTGGATGGTCATCTCACTCTAACCATCCATCTGAGGATGGAAGGCAGTGCTCAAGCGAAGCTGCGTACCAAAAGCCTCTTGTAACCCCTTCAATAGCCGGGAAGTGAAATGACCATCTCGATCAGAGACGATAGTCAATGGAACACCATGATGCCATATGATCTCCTGAACAGAGAGGCATCCCAAACTCTCTACTGATCCATGCTCTCTAATCGGTAGGAAGTGGTCTGACTTGGTGAGTCGGTCTACGATCTCCCATATAGTGTCATGTCCTGTCGAGGTAAGTGGAAGTCCCTTCACTAAATACATGGATATCCCATCCCACTTCCACTCTGGAACCTCTAAGGGCTGAAACAAGCCTGCTGGAACCTGATGCTCCGCCTTCACTTGATGACAAGTGTGGCATCGAGAGAAAACTCTACTACTGTTTTCATCATACATGGCCACCAGTGTTGTCTTATGAGGTTCTGATACATCTTCGACACTCCTGGATGAACCGCTAGAGGGGAAGTGTGAAACTCCCTCAACACTTCCTCCTGTAGTGCAACTGGTACCATGGTACATCCTCTAAATAGGATGACATTCTCCCCACCTTCAGAAAACCCATCAAGTGCCTACCATGAGGATATCTGAGCACTTCGCATCTCACAGTCAATGTTCCCACCCTGTGCCTCTATAAATCGCTGAAGAATTGGAGGAGTGACTGTGAGAGACTATAGAAAGGCTACTCTATCTCTATCCACAAAAAATATCTGCAATGCGGCCAGCTACCTTGTCACCTCTCCTAGCAGATGAATGCCTGATATCCTGCTGAGAGCATTGGCAACAACATTCCCCTTCCCAGGAGTATAGACTATATTGAAGTCATAGTACTAGAGGAACTCAAGCCATCACCGTTGTCTCAGGTTTAGTTCCTTCTGCGATAAGATATACTTGAGACTCTGGTGGTCAAAATAGACTATAAAATGATCACCCATCAGATAGTGTCTCCACACCTTCAAGGAGAAGACCACTGCTGCTAATTCTAGTTCATGGGTAGTGTGGTTATTCTCATTCTACCTAAACTATCATGAACCATATGAAATCACTGCTCACTCCTACATCAGGACACACCCGAGTTTGGTACCTGATGCATCTTAGTAAACTACTTACCCAATGCCCTCCTCTGTTAGCCTCAAGATGGGCGCACTGGTCAACCTCAACCTCTGCTCCCGAAAGCTCTGCTGGCATCTCTTTGACCACACGAAGGTTTTCCCCTTCTTTTTCAATGCTAAAAGCGGTGCTGCAACTATGGAGAAGTCTGGTAGAAAGGTAAGTCTGGCTGACTCCTGAGTGATCGAATGCACCCTCTTATGCATGATTCCATCCTATACGGCCTGGTTTTTCCTTTTTTCCGACCAAGAAAAACCCCATCCCAACATTGTAGATAAACCACAACACTTCTGCCTAATACAGTCAATCTTTGTATGAATCTGGTTTCCCAGTCCATACCCAGACTAACTTCGTAAGGCCTCAACACTTCCACCAAGAGGATCCAACCAAAACTCTCACCTCAAGGGTCAGGTCACACCGTCGGCATAAGTGTGATTATCGAGTCTCCTCCCAAAGGTATCTCTAGACGTGAGTGTCAAGTCAATGGATTAACAAGAAAATCTAGGTCTGGGAAAAGATTCTTGGAAGGAAGGAATGATTGGTAACTACGTATATTGACACGAAAGCTTGTAGTAGACACAGAATGTACCTAAAATCATTCTTAGAGCCCTTGGGTCACACTCCTTGACCGCATGTAGCTACTCTCTTCCCCTTCCCTCCAGCTCCATGAGCCTAGAGGGGACTACAAAGGCGGGTGGTTGTAACATGTCGAAATATTCACCACCTCATGCTGATCTCCTAGCTCTGCTTAGACATCTGCTACCCTACAGATTCATCTATCCTTAACACTTCCTCTTCCTGAAACATCTCACACACCCAAGTCTCTGACACTGATGTCAGTTTCATACTTTCCAACTGCTAACAGTCACTGGCTGTATCCACTCAGCCAATTAACATTCAACCACAAAGGTTCTCTCTAGCACCCTAACATAAGTAGGAATGCATAGAGGTAAAAGTGATGGCTCAGATATCCTTAAACACACCTTGCTCAGAGGTCTGAGCACTAAAAAACTAATCGAATCATATTCATCGAGTAACAGAAAATATCGGTATGCCTCAATGAATTCTCAGCTACCGACACGTCGTCTTTTCAAAGTGGTATAAGCTCTAGAAAACTCTCATCCACCTCCTCAAGCTAGTCCTCTTCTGCCTGGAAATCAGTCTCACCTCGAAACCTCAGAGGCCTCTACTGTTGGAACTCGTGAAACACACTCAGTCGGCGTCCATCGACCACCAATGGGACTGGTGCTATCTGTTGCCCAACGGGTTGTGGTGTTGTTGGTACACCACTCAAAGGTGCCAACGTAGAAAGAAGGCCCTAAACCGAAGCCTCGTCGCTCAGTGGTCTGTCATCGTGTACTCTCTCGGGAACCCTAGCTGGTTGTCTTCGCAGTGTCATCCTGATAAGGAATAGGTGCGGTATGGTCAATAAGTTATACCTGGTGAGCTGACTTAAAGAGACCAAAAAAGAAACTCTTAAAACACACTCGCAATCAGTGTTTTTGTGAACTGAGTCAGAAATCAGAGGTCAGGGTCTTGGTGTATGGATTCATCAGCTGCCACACCAACACTAGACTCCCTGTACTAAAAACCACACTCGATACCCTTAACACTATTGCTTCACAGTAAGACAGATCAGAGTCCTATGTAATATGGTAGAACCGACTCCTCTGATACCAATTTGTCACTACCCTTCCTCGGGGCTCGTGTCGTGACTAAATCAAGCCTGCCTTCCATAGGCCAGGGGCTTGCGACTAGAAATAAAGGTGTAAATCTCTAAACTGGAAAGGCATTGCCTTTATAAAAGTAAAAAAACACAACAGAGTACGTAACATGGAGTAAACACTATGTAAAACTGAATACAAAAGAGTGTGCTGGAAAGTAAATGGGCCAGTATACAAACCCAACTGAACAAAAAGTACAAGTAAAAGTGGAAAAACAACTGAAAGTAAAGAGAAACTCCTGGATTGTCCTTCGGGGATTCCTATCTAAAGGGTATGTACAGATGGCCACCTCAGCAATCACGTCCATCAGTCTCCTCCGTGTGTCGACTCGTCGCAAATTCCACCTCCGGGTACCGTCCAGTCGTGGCGCACTTAGACTCCGTCAGCGTTGTCCGTCATCTACATCCAACACAACGAGGTCCAGGCAAATCCCATGAAAGGGTGAGTATAACGATGATTAGTAGGGACCCCGAGACCCGCAAGGTCTCACAATATCCACTAAGGATAAAGAATAGAATAAGGATACAACCAAGAATTAACAACCAACCCTACTTAGGTATATGCCCATACATATACCTAAGTTACCAATCTCAGCCCGACTCAAACTCCCGAGCCTAATCTGCAACCTAGTCTAAAAAGGAAGTAAAGTTAATCACCACGATGATAATGGTTGAAAGACATTACTCATCTCATACATGTATGCCACAATAGTAGAGAGATATAGATTATCAGATGTAGCCACTGGATCATCTAAGCTGTTAGACCCACACAGGATACAGGCCAGCTAAGCTATCGGACCCACACAGGATACGGGCCAGCTATCTCGTCTAAGCTATAGGACCCACACAGGATATAGGTCAGCTATCTCGTCTAAGCTGTTGGACCCACACAGCATACAAGCCATCTATTCTAGAGTAATAGAGATGATCAGATGTAGTTACTGATTAATCTAATATATCGGACCAACACATGATACATGACTAGGTACTCGGTCAGAACTGTCGAACCCACATAGGATTATGATACATTTGTCTTCGTCGTCGAACCCACGAAGGATTCCAGTACGGTAGTCGTCGCAGCCAGCTCTAGAGTTCGTGCACACAACACGATCGATTATGGGAGGGTCCGCTCCTTGAGAAAAGGGGGGTCGATACATCAACTATCATGACATCCTGAGTTGATGTATCCTGAAATTCTGTCTCATCAAAATAAACCCAATGCGACAGACGGCACGTCAATCAGACGCCCGGTCTGAGAGATATATGATTTTTTGTTCCATGGGCCCGGTTGGATTTACGCTCGATCCAAACCTGGACGTTTTTCAAAGTCAGCCAAAAATAACTTAGATTATCTCAAAAGAACCTCCTCATCGTGAGGATCCCAGTGCCACTGACGGCACGTCGATCAGATGCGCGGTCTAGAAGTTATTCACGTTAAAGCGAAACGGGCTCGGCTCGTCAGGCCCGGTGGCCTGGCGGATCAGCCCAACTCGGTTCGGTAGGTCTGACCCGCCTGGGGAATCAGCCTGGCCCAGTTTAACGGGTCCAACCTAGCTGGAGGGTCAGCCCGGCCCGATGGGGAGCGGCCCACTCGCAGACTCGTCCCGCGGATTGGGCTGGTCCGGTTCGCCCGGTGCAGCCGAGTGGCGCCGCCTCACCCTGCCCGGCCATTCGAAGCCACCCGGTTCTGTCCGGTGCGAGTGGCGCCACAATTTCTTTCAGCCTGGCTGGTAGGTGGCTGGCCGGTTCACCCGTCGAGCGGCCCGCAGTAGCGGGATGTGGTTCTTCCGTCGCGCAGTGCCTGCGGTCGCCCCGATCCTCCTGCCCGGTCATCCGTAGTCGGCCAGTTCTTCTCCAGCCGATCTGCCCCCGGTTGCAGGAAGCGGTCCTCCTACACGTGGCCGGCGCGACAGCACCGGTCCACCACGGCTTCAGCCTGGCCAGGCCAGTGTCTTCGGTTGCCGCCGCCTTCGTTCGCTGCCGCCTCATGGTCATGGTCTTTTTTCCCCAGCGCGGTGCGACGGCTCTGTGCCCTTCCGACTCCACCTCAATCGCCAATAAAACCAACAAGTATGGGGGAGGTTTCGGTAGTGTTCATGCTATTCTAACTCTCCTAGTTATGATGTTAACAGTTGGGAATTCACATTCAGTAATTAGAATGACGAAGTTCGGAATTATAGACAACTCAAAACGACCCCCTACCTCATATTTCGTCGTTTAAGGTTGATGAGTCACAGAAGATAGTTGTCGCAGAAGATGGATGTCATTCCATCAACGTCGAAGGGGAAGACGTTGTCGCTGGCGGCGCTCTTAGCGGACGGCGTCTTATCCCTTGATGCGTAGGAAGAGAAAGGAAGATGGGCGTTCTTTGTGGGCGTCGCCCTTCTTCGTCGAGAGATTATTATCCTCCCAATTCTCCCAAGCTCCCCAAAGCAAGATTATGCAACCCAATTAAAATAATTCATTCTATTCATTTAATGTTTGAAAAATAAATTCAAAACTCAAACACTCCAATTAATTAAATGGTGTTGGCAAATTAAATGAGAGGGGGAAGGTGGAGAGTTCCCCCTAAATAAATGAAGGGTGGTGGCCTCATTAATACTACGGAGAGTCCAAGAGTTACAAAGGGGGGTTTAAGGGGAGTTGAGGGGTTTTGGATCGTGTGGGACCCACCCCTAGTTATATCCTCCCAAAGGAGGTTAGGGTGTGGTGGGCCCCACCCCTAACCTCCACCTAGAGACTTAAACCACATTTCAAATAAAAATGTGTGGCACACACATTTTTATTTAATCTCTAATTTTAATTGGAAACCCCAAATTATAACTTCCATCCTTTATAAAACGCACCTGTGGTAAAGGTCCCCTTAAGCGAATACCGGCACTATAAGTTCATCCATGTCCTCGGATTTCAATTCCAAGCACCTATTCAAAATATAGGAAAACCTGCATGTACGTTTACTGAACGTACCAGAACAAAACTTCAGAAAATGATTCTGGGCACACCGGGCATCAGAATCAAGTGCCGTCAGAAACTGCGGACTCGAAAAATTCCAAAGAATTTAAGGAAAAAAATTCCTTGAAATTTCAGGGTCTTTACAGTATCATAAACCCATATTTAATGTATTATATAATTTTATCAACTTTTACCAAAAAAATATTAGTAATTGTCTTATATGATATTACCATAACACATTTGTTGATTATATTTCATTATTAGTCTTCTTTTGGATGTTAACAACTTCATTTATTTATTCATGTTTCATCGTAAAAGTACCAATTTGTATAAATAGGATTTAGTTTCCTCAGGTATAGAATAATGTTAAGGAAATATATTTCATATTATTTAATTAAAATATTTATATAATAATTATTCAATCGTGAATATGGTAAATGAATCACATCACATTGTGGAGATGGTAGGTTGTATGTACCCATGAGTGATGATGTCATTCCATTAAAATAAGATGGGTATAGAAGTTATGGTGTATATTTTGTTCCAGAATAAATATCTTGTTATACTTATTATATATATATATATTATTTTTTTAATTATACACGTGAAAATATATTGGGGATGAAAAACATATTACTCCACTATGTGGATATGGTAATCCATATATTCTCACACATAAAAATTTTGTTTTTTGTAGTATGGATACAAGACTGAATATTATTGTTCCATAATAATAAGAACATATAATAATATAGGTGATGCTGGATTTATTTCTTTAAAATGGAAACCCCACATGATGAGGATGTAGAAGATGAAATGATCTTGAATGAATCGTTAAATATGGCTACATATTCTTTGGCGGACATAATATTCATACCCTCTTTGGGAAACTATAATTGGTCTCTCTAGAATAAAATAACCTCTAAATTATTTATATGGAATTATATAATATAATCTAAATAGGTATGGATGAGAATGAAAGATAAATGTGATGTGAAAAAATGAGGGTGGAGGTTCCCTTTTACTATTGGCGTGAGGGTAAATTTTAGAATTTTTAAAAATATTAATTTAAAATAAAATCAATATCAATCCAAATACCTCATAAATTATATTTATTCTATGATTAGATGAGATAAGTTTATAATAACAACATCTAATAAAAATTTAAAAAGTATTTTTATTGATTTAGAACATATCATTTTAAGGAACCCTTATTTAATATATTTTAATATTAACTATGGTAATAATAATTTAAATCATAAAAATTTTAATTTTAACAAATTTGATGTGAATTAGACCAAAAATGACAAATTTATAACATTTTTTTACAAAAGAATATATTTTTTATAATTTGTTTTATTATTTTTAATTATTTTAATAAAATAATATATTGATAAAATGTCGTCAGTGTCGATTTTGACTCCATTCAATAGAAGGGTTTTTAAAAATATAAAGATAATAATTAGAATTCTAACTAGATATTTTTTATACTTCTCTGGGATTAGGTTAATCTAAAATACTCGTTGATCCCATTATGTATCGAAAATTTAATTTATTCTAGTAATTTCAATATGAACTATTTTATCATTCCATTCACAAAATAATTACTACATCAATGTTTCTTAATTAATGGGTATACATATTTATTTAAAAAAAATTAAGATAAAATAACATGATGAAAATAAATATAACAAATTTTAGAATAAAATTTTTAGTGAAATATATATATTTTATAAACCACTATATGAATTCATATAGTATTTTAAACATGAATATTAGATCATTAGATTTATATTATTTAAAATATTATTAACACCATAATTTCATCTAAGTGACTAAAAAAGTAAAAAATATATTTATATAATGAAAAAGTTATTTCTATGTTAAAATTTTAACACTATAATCATTCATCAAGTAAATATTTTACAATGTGGATAGATACAGGTTATTAAAAACAATGAAAGGGACATTTTGTGTCTTTCCTTGATTTAAATATTAAATAAATCATTTTCATGGAAATTATTCCACTAAACTACTAATTATCAATAATTATGTGTTAAGGGTATAAATATCTTTATCAAATCAAATTTTGGAAAGTGTTAGAGACATTTTATTATCTTTATCAATTTATTTTTAACCTAAATTACCAACCTTAACCTTTACAGAGGTACCAAAACTTACCATGGTTAGTATTCAAATTAGAAAAAATAGAAAAAAAATGATTTAAAAAAAATTACATTATGATTATAAATATTATGTCCATTTTTAGAAATGCATGACTTATAATTATTTATGCCTAATTTAAAATAAAACCTATAAAATGCCATGAAAAGTGATTATCCAGAGAAAGACAAATCTGAAACATAAAATATTTTTTTTAATAAATTCATGTATAAATTACTTTTTTGAAAAAATAATTAAATTACTTTTTATTAAAATATAATAATTATAATTTAAAAGTAAAATTTTTTCCTTGTAATGTATTTAATTGAAAATAAAATTTTTAATAAAATTTAGTATTTTCAATATTCCATAAAAAATAAATGAGTTTCGGAAAATATAATATTGTGATAATTTTGACCTAATTGGTTCAAAAATAAAAATAATTTCAAAAATTCAATTTTCTATATATTCTGAAAATTATAATTATAGAATATAAATATTAAAGAAAGCATATTTTTGAAGAATAATGTGATTTTAAAAATAATTGTGTGTTTTTTTCTACAAAATGACTAATACAATCAGGTTGAGTTAGAATATTATAATTATTTGATAAAATAGTTATTAATATTTCCTTTTATAAATTAAAAAATAGGTTATGGTGGTCATTGTTTTCAAATAATGTCTCATGGTTTCCATAAACTCACTGTTGTGTTCAGCACATGTTATTGAAGAATTTAAGTTATTGAAAGATAAATTTTTCTTAATAATATTTGGGTGCTACAAATAAAATCAATAGGATTCTTCTATAATGATGTACATGAAGATATTCAATATCATAAAATTTAGTGATTCCATTTATAGGAGAAGTCTGACCATAGAGAGACCACCACAAAAATCATTTTTATCGAACCTCCCCAAGAATGAACTATGAATATACAACATATCATTAGGGTGTACGTCGGTATAATTAGTGGTTGTGTATCTAGAACCTAGTAGTTGGAATTTTTTTATTCTATATTTATGGGCAGTGTAATGTTTATATTAAAATATTTTCAATTACTATTATGTACAATATTTTTTAAATGAGTATGATAAATATATTATTTTGAGGAAAAGAATCTAAAATTTAATTATTGTAAAATAACTTATTAAACATAAAAAACACTTTTATTATAATGGATAGAATTTTAGATTAATATAAATTTCATAAAAAAAATTAGAAATATATTTATTAAATATAAATTTTTATATAATTAAATGTGTTTAACCTAGTTTTTATAAGGGTCGAAAAAAAATTTAGTTGTGAAATTTATATTTTATTAATTAATTTATTTTATTAAAAAAATAAATTCTCTTGTTTTTAGAATAATATTTTAAATAAAAATAAAATTTATCAAATAAAATTGTCATTTTTTTCCAATGTTAAATTTTTTATAATATTTTTATGCAATAGATTTTTTTAAAAACAAAATAAATACATATTTAGTATAATATAAATATTATAGAATCGTATTGGCATAATAATTCATTAATAAAAACTATAAAAGGCACAGTTGACCAAAAAGCTGTTTTATGATATTTTTTAAAAAATAGTATAATTTTTTTTATAAACCACTATCGGATCATCCAATAACTATATTATAATTATGAATTTAAAAACATTTCTCCAAGAACATGATTCCCTTCAACATTACAATAACTATTATTTTAATTATTTTTTAAGAAAATAATATAATTTTATAAATAAATCCTCTTTTTTATAATCCATGGGAATAAATTATTTAATGGTTTCTTGTTTTGATTATTTTATAACATAGATTCCAAAACATATGTATATTAATTAATAAATAATTCACCTCTATTCTGATATATAAACCCACTTATACTCCCTTGATTATTTACTCCAAATTCATTAAGAATGACATTTCTATACCCATACCTATCCAAATCCCTCCAATGATGTTCCCATGATTTTCCAAATATCCTCCCAGACTATTAAAAGCAATCAATAAGGTAAGAGATATCTTCTTCATCTACTTCATTCAAGAACATTGTATTTGGAATATTACATATCGGTTTATTCTGATGTCATTGGTTTAAAAATATATTTTTACTCAACTTTTGATATTCTAAATATGATCAATTACTTTTCATATCTCAGTTTGACCTTTACATAATTTTTTATTATGTGTAAGTGTTATATCTCCCTACTTTTGTATTCATTACCTTTATTTGTATTAATCCTTTTGATTTCCAGATTTTTAGGGTGATGTGTGTTTATAGACATCCCAATAATATAATAATGATTTCAATTTAAAGACATTACCTATTTTTCCATTTAATCATTTCCATGATCTTTTATATACAACTATTATTATGAAAATTAGTTCTCGATTTTCAACGAAAAACAATTATGTTTTGAATATTATCCCCATTTCCACTATAAGTTATCAACATAGTATTTCCTATCATTAATATATTGATGAATTAAATGAGTAAAAGACACCATCCTTAATAGTAGGATTAAAGGTGATATATTATGTTCTTATGTTGTATCATTTATGTGGCACAAAATTGCATGTACATGTTATAAATATGATGGGTGGGCCGGAAATTTTATATCCTTATAATACATTTGAAAATGTTTTTTGGTCATGAGAAACCTTCTATCTGTTATTGGTAGTTATCCTAAGAACAATAAATTATGATCTCTTAGTTTTTATCCATATCATATTATTATCATGTCATGTCATGTTTCATGTTGTTACCATGTTTCTATGATTCCTTGAAGTTATCACCTTATGTCATGATTCATTTTTTATTATCAACTTTCTATTTAAACATGTTATATATCATGGATCATGTGTTCTAATTTATGTTTTGATAAACTTTATTATCCCAAAACAGCGATTATAGGTCACCTGTTTCTTATTTTTGTCCCCAAGACATCCCATACAGTATTTAAAGACAAATACAATTTAATGCCATGCTAGGGAGTATTTAAATAATGTTATTGTATATTTTTTCTTGTTATTTTGGTATTTACTAAATTACCTATAGATGTTACGCTTCTTGATTCATTCATATTTTATGACATAGATATTAATGTGACAAATAAGGAAATAAATTTTATAAAATATGTTGGTTTTCATTTTTAGTATTATATTATTGTCTAGTTATTTTTTATGACAATATTTAAAATAACACTGTAAAAAACTATGGATAATACAAAAAATAGTATAAATTTTCAATATTTTGGTAAGATGTATAATTTATTGTTTTTTAAGTAAAATCCCTACTATGGATATTGATAAGGGGATTTGGAACCAAATGTGATATACAAAAGGGTTAATAAATTTTTAATAGCTCTTATGGAATTAAATAAACAAGTGTCTAGCATGTGAAAAAATATTTATAAGACTTCACACCTTGTTAGACAGTCGGAAGTGATATTTTTTTGATATTCACATGATATTTAAAAACAAACATGATTGATAACATTCCAATGAAATTAATTATTATGAAATAGATTTCGGATAACATATATTAAATCCATGAAATTAATTACTTATGTAATAAATTTAATTTATAGGTTATCCATTCAATATTAATTTCTTACCCTTTATATGTTTATCATTTTTAATAATAACATATATAATGTTAAATTATTTTAGTCAATGGTTTAAAATTTGAAGAATAGTGTAAAATATTAATGTTATAGGGAATGTGATGACTACATAAATTAGTTCCCAAACCAGATATGTGTATGTGACTAGAAATTCATGAAGAAACATTTTCAATTGACTCAATATTGTTGAAAAAATATGACAAAGGTGGAACCCAAAACACCATTAAGAAATAAATATATTAATTTAGACCATTTTACGTAAAAGACCTCCAATATTCATGGGATATTTTGATTTCTCAATTTTATAAAAATGGATCAATTCTAATGAGAAGACATTTCTTTTACTACAATGCCTTATTAAAGAGAAGTTTTTGATAATTGTATATAATTGGGTTAAAGAATCCAATCAATGATAGATGTTGATCAAGAATATAATGAACATGGATTAAAATTTTTTGATGCAGTGGGATAAATTTTTTTAAATTTATTTCAGTAAATAATTTCCTCACACACTATAAAATAAAATAGAGAATAAGTTAATTAGTCTCACAAAAAACATTTATTGGGGTAAATTTAATAGAAAACATTTTTAATAGTACTATCAAATGAATTCAATGGTATTCTCTGTATGGATTGAATTTATTTTATTGAGGGAACATTAATATTTATAGTAAGGAAATCACAACCCATGTCAAAAAATGCCATCATATTATGTACATGTTTAAAAACGAGGATGTATATCCTTTGGAATTATCATATAAATCATGGATATTATTTCATTATGGGAAACCAGAACTATCGAAAATGATTAAAAATATATAAAATATAATCAATTATAACATGGTATTTTATGTTAATATGAGGATGTATTCTCGGAGGAATTATTTTTTCCAGGTCATAACTGAGAGGTTGAGTTATCATAAAAAAATATACCCGAATATTTTATAATATCCATACTACATATATAATGTCAAATTTTTATACCAAATAGATGAATATATAAATATAATATAATATTGATAAATGGTTTTTTCTACAATTGATTCACCATGGATTGAACTGGTTCTTTTCATCAATAAGAGTATGGGACAATGTTCCCCTATATTGATAATCACAACCTAAACAATATCATTACAACGACAATGTATCCTAATACATTTATTTATGCCATGTTTTTTCAGCTACATAAATCCCAACAATTCTTCAAGGAGGTTATTCAAATTGGATATACTAATATAATGGGGAATAAAGTAGATATCCAAATGTCTTAATTCATTACAATGTATGTGAGCTATGTGTTTATTGTGATTCAATTTGGAATCAATAATTCCTCATCTATATTATTAAACAAATGAATATAGTTTTTATGGGTTACTTCAAAAAGGTTTATTAGTTATTATTGAAAATTATTTTATAAAATCTAAAAGGATGATGTACATGAGGAAAATTTGAATCTTGTATTTAAAAACATGTGTAAGAAATTGTTATACGAAACGTATAATAGATATATGGTTTAAATAGAGAAATTAAAATTCCAAGGGATTTTAATCACAAAAAATGAATATCTATTAATCCTTTGAATCTTGTGGTAATTGAAATTTTTATCATTCCATCATATATTAATGAGATCTGAAGTTTTGTTTGGTAGTGGGGTACTATCATCAATTTTTAGAAATATGTTAAGATTTTCAAACCCACAAAAAAACAAGATCATAAGGGAGTGATTTGTTTGGTTGATTAATGTGATGATATACTTATACAATTAATAAATTAGTTAATCACTTCACTTTTTATCACATTCCCCACAAGAAGTATTTAATCACTACACTTTTTATCACTTCACTTTTTAGGATGTGTACTTTTAGAAATTGAATAAGTGATAGACCAAGTATCATTCCAATTGATGATACATTTGAACAACAAACGAATTTATAATATCTATTTAGATGTAGGGATCGTCTCATTGATGATATTGTGAAATTATCCTCATAGGGATGTAATTACATCAAGTCCAGCTACCCATAGCTGGTGAATATATTATTACATTAGAATATACGAAATTGTGTCAAAAATTAGAGGAATAATAGTTTTAGAATATTTGGAGAGACATATACATTAATGATACCTTATTAATATTAAGAATAAAAATAAAAACATAATTCATAACTTAATAAAATAACATGGATCATTAAAACGTATTCAAATACTTCATCTTCATGTCATTGAAAAAAGAAAAAAAATATTGTTAAGATAATTTTTTTATATAAAGATCTATAAAATGGTATATATCATAACAAAACTAATAATATTAAATATAGAAATTTAAAAAAATTAAAACAAATTCAATATAATTAATAAACTGAACAATATATATGGCATAATTAATATAAAATTGTAGATAAATTTACACATATTCCATTTATTTAATTAACTAAGAATGAAATACACTCTCATATAATACTAATCCGGTAATATCATGGTTATTATTAATAAATCACTTATAAATGATAGAAACTATTAATTATTGAACATTTTGATCTCCAGAATCATAATACCTCTACATCCAAGAATATTTACTTTATATTTTAATAGAATGGGTAAAAATACATAAAATTTGGAAATTGATGTCTTGTGGAACCTATCAATCCATCAAGGGGATATATACAAATATGGAATACATTTGAATTTATATCTAAATATTTAATCATAAATTAAATTATCGATATATTTTATCAATCAATATGATATACCATCAAATATCATTATTGATAAAATGATACAGATTTATCATTACTTCTACAGTTAATCAAATAAAAATTATAGAAAACAACTTATTGAAAAATGATGTATAGTTTTAGAGATAATCATATCTATAAAATGGGAATATTGATATTTATTATAAATGTTGCATCTAATGAAAATTCATCAGAACAAGGATATTGTTTTATGATAAAGTAAACAATCAAAAGAGAATGTGAGATTGAACAATAATGTGTTTAGTTCTTTATTAACATTAATCTTATAACCCATTGAAGATAAAACATGAAACATACAATTAAAAATCCTGGATAAATTGGTAATCATGTTAGTTACATCATGTGCTAAGTATATACGATCTATAAAAAATAATATGTCTATATTAACAAATATATCTTAATGAAATGGAAATTGAGAAGAAATACATTACCTTATCCATTTCATTATATTAACATGATTTAACAATATATTGAACCATTTTAATCAGATCTTTAATTTATAGTATTAACTGAATAATATTTAAAATAACATATATCATCCTAATAAATCATTTTTACACCTTTTTGTTAATAATATTTCGTTAGTTTCATTATTTTATGTGTTAATTTCATTTTTTCTTATTTATATTTTTAATGAATTTATCTAATATTTCATAACAGATATAATAAAAATAATTTCTTGACTTATTGTAATGCTATATGTATAATAAAATTTCATTAGATACGTTATTATAAATATTCATAAAAGTTGTTCATAGAAAATGAATCATATCGATTCGAAGATAGAAGTCCATATAAACTAATTAACGTTGACATCAATCCCATAATGGGTGAAAAGGAATGTTCTTGTATGAAATATTAATTCTAGAAAATTGATATCATGTAAAAAACAACATATTGTTATAATATTTTCACTAAAAAATGATGTTTCATGCATAATAAGCTTTCAAGAAGCTTGAATTTATTTAAATGTAAATAAATCCAAAAGTATTTGGGTGTTACATTCATCCGCATTACAAAATTTTAATAATCTAAATATCATGTATATTAAATTTTAAATATTTTTTTATAGTTATTCTTCATAACATCCTTTTATCTGACACTGCTTTCCTCAATTTCTGATTTCTCTAAGGTACATATACTAGACCACTCCTATTCCAAAATATATTCTCTATAGTATTAATAATATGAATGGGTTCTTCCCTATATGATATTTTATCTTATATTTTTTATTCATTATATGTTAGTACGTGAATTGTATCTATAATTTATTTACATCCCAATGATATATGAAACACATCTTCTACTTCTCAGAGACTTCATGGAATTTATAAGTGGTTAGAAAAATCGTCAATTTGTTCAAGGATTAAAAAAGGGTTTGATGTATCTAGGGAATTGGTTTCATTCATTGAAATATCTCTAGGACCCTTTCATGGGGTTACTTTCATAAAATTATGATCTCCCATATGAAATTACTAATCATGCCTCTATTTGTAGGTATAATTTATTTAATTTAATTGATATGGTTTAATATAAGTTTAAATAAACTATATATTTTTTGTTTTCTCTTCGGCATGTATTTTGTTACATGTTTCTTTTCATTATATTCATTAGATAAATTTTATTATGAACTATCATTACAAATAATGCTTCAAATGACACAAATTTAAAAAATGAATTCAAAATATTATATTTCGGATATGATACCAATGCAAATACTAGTCCCACATACCATGAATATCATGAGAGTTTGACCTTAACATGTCATCCATTAATTTAATAATCCTTTTAGTCAATTCATCCCTTTTAGGATGGGAGGTAGTTCTCAAATGAAGATGTACATAAATATCCTTCTAGAGACTCATTCTAAATTATGATTTAAAAAAATTATCCTGAATAGATGCAGTCAAATTTGGATCACTATAAAAACTTTAAAATTCATTAAGAAATAATAGTAAAAGGTTTTTAAGAGGAAAATAGTATCTTATGAAGTGGATATTTTCAGATTTCGTTAGTCGATCACTTGAAACCCACATTTTACCATTCCTTCTAGGAGTATTTGGTATTCATATGACAATGTCCATATTAATGGAACTCGTTTTCAATATAAGAATAATAAGAGGTTGCATGAATCCTTGAAGATTGTGTACCTTATATTTAACCAATTTACAAATAAATCATCATGAAATATATTATGAAATTTCGAACTTCATTTTATCCCTCGAAATTTTTTTTCACTCAAATCACTGTACATCATGGTTATACCATGGTGTATAGATAAATTTTAGCAATGCGAACCATCCAAATATTCCTTTTTAGATAATTCTTAGATGAAATATATATTATATTTCAAAATATAAGAACATTATAATGACATAAAAATTTTGCAGCCTCCCCACCATTCATGGATTTAATTTTCATGGGAATGTTATCATCATTAAGTTAATAAATTTTTATTATTTCTAATAGGTACACTATTTAGATTATTTTAAAAGCTTATTAGTACTATTTAACATAAATTATTCACATATACATAATTACCCGTTCTCTAAATATATCATCCCTCTCAGTCATAATTTGATTTTGAAATCTATGATAATTTATACTCAATGCACCAGCAGCCTTATTTTCCTTCCTTACGTTGTAGTGTACAAATTTATTTTAATCATCATTTTTATCAATACATAAATTTTATTTCATATTATTATCAATGCTTTAGAAGATATATTTTAGGCTTTATGGTCATTTTGTATCAATTATCATTCATTGATACATCCCTATAAATAAAACACATTTCATTTCTATGTGATAGATTAGCAATTTATCCATTTAAAATTATCCTCTTATATTTATCAAACAAATAAGAAATTTCAATTATATAAAAAAACCATATAAATGTAATATTGATTAAAAAAATTCCAATGTATTAAAATTTTGAATATATCATGGATAGTGTCCTTTTACACCAATGTAACAATTTACCTCAGTTATGTCCATTGGTTTAAGCTATTTTCTAACTTCCTTTTCCATTGTATGATTAGTTGAGATTTCACTATTTTAAGAAATATGGAAAAAATATATACTTCATGAATTCAAAAATCACATTTAATAAATTTTCCTTATATATCCTTCCTCCTACGATTCTCAGTAATGATCCTTATGTGATTCTCATGGCCCTCATAACTTTTATAATAAACCAATATATCTTCAATAAATTCCAAAAAAAATAGAATTTTATTATTTGAATCGTCTACACACTAGATATATAAAATGAGAGAGTTAATTAGTCAATAAAAATGGTATCAATATAAAGTCATAATTTTATTACCTAATTTGAATCTTATCTTCTAAATGTCTTCCATCTTTAACCCTAATTAATGATACCTATAACGATGGTCAATAATTGAAAAGTATTAAGCCCCATGAAGTTGATCAATTAATTCATAAATGTGATGTAGGGTATATAGGTTCTTTAATAATAATGTATCATCCCACCTTTTTATCATATAAACTTTCATTACATTATACAAAACCGAGGATCTTTAAGGTTTAGTGTCTTGGAAACCAGGAACATAAAACATGAGAACAACATAAAACATTCTTCTAAACCACTTGTAAGGCTTCTTCATTGTTCATCCTAAGTCCAGTACAACATCTCATAACTTGGGAGAATACATCAAAGAAAAGGTTGAGCAGAAGGCCCAGTAAGGGAAACAAGAGAAACATTTTACATGTGAACTTGAAATACATCAATAAAGTCATGATAAATAATTTTAAGGCACGAGAAAGAGATCATGAGGCATATTATAATAAAAATAATGTGCTTCATAACATGAATATGTGGATACAAAATTTAACATAGACAATAATTCCCATATCACTAAGGTTCATCCCCAATTTGTCATTAAAAAATTATCAAGGTTATTCACAAAGGTATCGTTAAAATGGTCATCTCTAGAGATTAAGTCTTTACCCAATGAATTGGAGCACTATCAGGGGGAACCCTTATTTTTTATTTATTATCATGTGAGACACATATATAATCATCAAAAATTTCATAAATAACCCATATAGCATAAATTAAATGGGTCTCATTTCATAATCATAACGTTTTAAAAACTGCTTTTATGACATGATCTTAATGTCATTTTAAGCCCACAAAAAAGGAAAGAGGGTTTCGTGTATGTAAATACAAGAATTTAAAATAGAAAATTTTAATATATATGTGAATACCCATGTTGAATAAATATATTTGACTATTCACTTTATAACATAAAAGAATTTTAGAAAAAGAGAGAGACATTTTGAGACGAAAATTCTGCAGCATAATGGCTATGTTGTAGGGTTTTAGAAAACATTTAAAAGAGAGGGGACATGGGTAACCCACTGATAAATGATCCATGAAAATTATAAAGACATAATATAAAGGATATAAGAACATGGTAATGAAATTTGGAGGACATACCATATTAAATGAAAAACTTGAAAGGAAGACAAAAAATAAGATTTCTCTTATGAAGAATTCGGTAGCCTAACGACGTCACTTAAAACATCAAAAAATGAATTGATGAGATTAAATTGGGTCTCTCATCAGGTGACCATAAAAGTAAAGTATGATGAATATAGAGATCATACCCCAATATGGAAAAAAGGAACTTGAAAGAGTTGACAAGAAAGTAGAACTTTGAAAATGGGAAGAGTGAAAGAATCCCTTACAAAAATTCAACAGCCTAACAACGCCACTTAAACATTCATAAAATGAAATGATGAGAGCAATGAAGTTTATATCATCATATTAACATGAAAATGATAGTAATATAAAAAATAACATCCTCCAACATAATAACATGGATCATCAAATAAATTACATAAAAGAGAGTACTTGGAAAGAAAGAGAGAGGTAGGATCCCTTACCTTAAAACGTAACTCTTAAAACTCTAAAGTAATGACCTTGAGGTCTTGTGGGAACCTTGGGAGGACTCCATGGGAGGTAATGAGACCATATCTTCATTGGGGGAGAGTTGGGAGTGGAATGAGTGAGTGAAAGGCTTATTATTTATAGGATAAGTGAGGGGACAAAGCATTAATTGCCAAGGGACACCTCATCGGTGGTATTTGAAAAACCATGGGATTGCCCATGGTATTTTCCCATGGTATTGGCCACATGGAAAACCTCATACCTTATCTTACTATTCATAAGTCGACCAGAATTATTTCATAATTATTACATCATTAATGATGTCATTAAACACCCAAAACTCAAAAACTGTATTTTCACTATTCACCGAAAATTCAACTTTCTCAGAAAAATCCCAAAATTTCACCTTAACCAAATATCAATGCTCTAATTTCAAAAATTAACTCAATTTTAGTAAAATAATTTTCTAAATATTTTTAATTTAATTTTTAAATAAAAACACTATTCACTGAAAATTCAAATCTTTAAGAAAAATCCAAAAAATTTACCTTAACCAAATATCGATTCTCCGATTTCAAAAATGAGCTCTATTTTGTGAAAATAATTTTCTAAATATTTTTAATTTAATTTTTAAATAAAAAAAACTATTCACCCGAAAAAACTAATACTTAACCAATAATTTCTGAAATAATTATTTACCAATTTTATTGAATCACATTACTTAATCAAGGTGCCTAAATTATATTAATACTTTATTTAAGTTAGATTAATAATCCATTTGGTAACATTACTAATCCTAAGCGTAAAATAACTATTCATAATTTACTATTCCCAAAAAATTTATGTTGATCTTTTTATATTCTAAATTTCTTACTGAACACATTTCTAAAAGACCATTTTTTGAAAATCATTACACATCATTAATTATTTAAGGCCTATATAAATATTTTTAAATATCCCCTTTTTACAAAATTCATCAATATACATCCTATATTTATTCCACATTTGAAAAAAAGAAAAACATCATCATAGGAAGAAATCACAATTTTATTTATCTCAAAGGATTACACAAGGCAGTTATGGTCTCGTCACATATCCCCTTATAACACCAGTATAGAACTTAAGTGTAAGGTGTGATAAGGTGAGAGAATCTTGGGGCAGCTCGGCCAACATTGCCGGAGTAGTGATTTCTATCAACTTGAACTTCTCACAAAGGAGATTCTGTTCCAACTTCACACGATGAAGTTCGGCTTGGGTTTGGTCCAGAGCAAAGCCCAAAGGTGCTACCTCTTTACCAAGTTCTATCTGATGGGCTTCGATCGGCCCGAGACTACTGGATGGGGCCATCGAATATTTTTTCTATATTAATTAATCAAGATCACTTTTATTTACAGATAATAATCATAACATTTAGTTTCCCACAGTCTTATTGACCAATGGTCATATAATAGTCAAAACTCAATGGTCTTATTTTAATTATACTAATTTTATTAATTGAAATAGTTTTGTTTTGTATAAAATAAAACAAAGTTAGGAAACAAAATTTATTCAAAATTTCTGGTCGTTACAATCTTTCCCCCTTAAGAAATTGCATTTTTTCAATATTAAAATTGGGCTTAAAAATTTCGTTTAAAGTCCCACGTCGAAAAAGATTCAGTAAAACTATCACTTTAAAAGAAAGAAAGGAAAGTACAAAGTTCACCCAAGTTAACCCATACTAGGGTTCCATGTAGGAAAACATGGATATGAAAGAGAAAACAAAGGGTCAAGTTCTGATGGAGAGTGATAGAAAACATGATTAGGAGAAAATTAACCACAAGAATATCACAAACTTAAGATGTGTTAAACGGTCTTTGATTACCCAGAAGGAAATGTAAACCAACAACGTTTTTGTTTTAAATTCCTTTTCATAATTTTGAGAAATTCATTTAGTACATAGAATAAAAATATAAGGAAATATATTTACCATCAAGTAGAGTTTCATCCCTTAATAAGTTTCCACCAAGACTAATCTTTTCTCCAAACAACGAGCATTCAAAAATAAATGGTCTCATCAAAATAACAAGAATCATATTCTAGAGAATCACATAATCCACAAAATAATAACTATATTTTTCCCTTCACTTTAGTCATCAACTAAAACTAAAAAGGTTAGTGCGAGGTCATATAATCGCCAAAAAACATAATCCTTTATAAAAAGAATTATGACTATTAACCTTGAAAATTCAACAAAATTACCCAAAGTTACAGAAATACCATTCAATACACAATCATCCTTAAAATTATTCATAATAATCTAAACTAATATTGGAACCCAAAACTCTGAAGGATTTAATCACATAGTCTTCCCTAAAAAAAATCATAACATTTATCTCCAAATAACATCGACTACTATTAAAGTCTCATACTAAAGTGTAATTAACCTATTCAACGATTCTCTATGCTAGGTTCATCATTTTTTAGAAATAACCCAAATCACCATATGTCCATAATAAACACATAAATTATTTTAAAAATTCAACCATTCCTCCTCAATTTAAATCCTGTAGTATTTTATTTCCCTTAGGCATATAGTACTCCAAAAGAGAAAACATCATCCAAAATAACATTTATCATTTAATCACCAAATCATTTTCCTATTCAAAGGATATACATTTTATAAAACATAATTTTCCAAAATCAACTTATTCTTGATCCATAAAATATCAAGTTCATTAGTCAGTCTGAAGGTCATAACAACAAACTCATAATGTCCATATCTTGATTGGAAGGCATTTTTTGGAATATAATCATTGTTTACCCTCAATTGATGATAACCAGAAAAAATATCAATATTAGAGAAGAATTGATCCTCACTAAGTTGATCAAATGAGTCATTAATTCTTGGAAGAGAGTATTTTTTCTTCACTGTGATCCCATTCACTTCTCTATAATCAATGCATAGCTGCATCGATCCATCCTTCTTATTCACAAAGAGAATCGGTTCTCCTCAAGGGGAAACACTTGGTTGGATAAACCTATTCTCCAAAAGATCTTGGAGTTGTTTTTTTAATTCATCTAGCTCCAAATTTTTCATCCTATAGGGGGTCTTTGACATCGGATGAGATCCTGGTACGACTTCAATGGAGAACTCTACCTCTCTTTCTGGGGGAGGTTCGGGTAACTCCTCAGAGAATATTTCAATGTATTCCTAGATGATGGGGACATTCTCTAAAAGAATAAATCATTTTTGAGAAACTTATCTCATTTACGATTCTTTTAACTAAAAAGGATTTTATGTCTTAAAACTTCATGCTTATACAATTACATTTTTTCTATAATTCCTTCACAATGATTCATAAAAATATTGTAATTAACCAAAAATATCCTCCGGGAGTGTCATAACCAAGAGTGCAGCAAGGACCATTATAATGTACCAGTTCCCATTAGATTCTAGCTCAAATTGGTATTTTCGGGTTTTACCCCTATGTACATCTGTGCCAGAGCCACATCTACCTGCTCGTATCCAGACAGGGATGTATTTGCTTAATAAACCACTTACTCTACACTCACAAAAATACCAGGAATATTTCCTATATTTAATCTTTTCTATAGGGTTCTTCCTAATGTTTTCATATCCTAATTTCCATAAATAACGAAACCATCCTCTGATACCAACTATATCATCCCACCTATTTATCATATAAACTTTCATTACATTATACAAAACTGAGGATCTTTAAGGTTTAGTGTCTTGGAAACCCGGAACTTAAAACATGAGAACAACATAAAAAATTCTTCACTACCACTTGTAAGGATCCTTAATTGTTCATCCAAAGTTCAGTACAGTATCTCATAACTTGGGAGCATACATCAAAGGAAACGGTGACCAGAAGGCCCAGTAAGGGAAACAATAGAAACATTTTACATGTGGACTTGAGATACATCAATAAAGTCATGATAAATAATTTTAAGGAATGAGAGACAGATCATGAGGCATATCATAATAAAAATAACGTGTTTCATAACATGAATATGTGGCTAAAACATTTAACATAGACAATCATTTCTGTATCACCATGGTCTGTCCCCAAGGTGTCATTAAAAAATTACCAAGGTTATTCAACAAGGTATCGTTAAAATGGTCATCTCTAGAGATTAAGTCTTTACCCAATACATTGAAGTGTTATCAAGGAACACCCTTAATTTTTCTTTATTATCATGTGAGGCACATATATCATCATCAAACATCTCTTAAATAACCCATATAGCATAAAATAAATTGGTTTTATTTCATAATCATAACGTTTTAAAAACTACTTTTAAGGCATGATCTTTATGTCATTTTAAACCCAAGAAAAAGGAAAGCGGGTTTCATGTATGTAAATCCAAGAATTAAAAATAGAACATTCTAATATATATATGTGAATACCTCTATTGAAGAAATATATTTGAGTATTCACTTGATAACATAAAATAATTTGAGAAAAAGAGAGAGACATTTTGAGACGAAAATTCTACAGCATAACGGCTATGTTACAGGTTTTTAGAAAACATTTAAAAGAGAGGGGACATGGATCACCAACTAATAAATGATCCATAAAAAGTAGAGGGTAATAATATAATGTATATAAGAACATGGTAATTAAATTTTGAGTAAATACCATTTGAAATGAAAAAACTTGAAAGGAAGATAAAAATAAGATTTCTCTTATGAAGAATTCAGGAGCCTAACGACGTCACTTAAAACATCAAAAAAAATTAATTGATGAGATTAAATAGGGTCTCTAATCTTATGAAAATAAAAGAAACATGTGATGAATATAGATATAATACCCCAACATGGAAAAAAGTAACTTGAAAGACTTGACATGAAAGTAGAACATTGAAAATGGGAAGAGTGAAAGAATCCCTTACAAAAATTCGGCAGCCTAACGGCGCCACTTAAACATTCATAAAATGAAATGATGAGAGAAAGATGGGGTATATCATAATATAAACATGAAAAGGATAGTAATATGAAAAATAACATCCTCCAACATAAGAACACGGAGCATAAAATAAATGACATAAAAGAGAGTACTTGAAAAGAAAGAGAGAGGTAGAATCCCATACCTTAAAACATAACTCTTAAAACATGAAGGTCGGGACCTTGAGGGCTTCTAAGAACCTTGTGAGGACTCCTTGAGAGGTAATGAGACCAAATATTTATTGGGGGAGAGTTTTGAGTGAAATGAATGAGGGAAAGGCATAGTATTTATAGGAGAAGTGAGGGGACAAAGCATTAATTGCAAAGGGACACCTCATCGGTGGTATTGGAAAAACCATGGGCTTCCCCATGGTATTTGCCCATGGTATTGGCCACCTGGGACACCTCATACCTTATATTAATATTCATAAGTCGACCAAAATTATTGTATAATTATCACATCCTTAATGATGTAATTAAACACCCGAAACTCAAAACTGTATTTTCACTATTCACCGAAAATTCAACTTTCTCAGAAAAATCCCAAATTTTCACCTTAACCAAATATTGATGCTCTCATTTCAAAAATGATCTCAATTTCATGAAAATATTTTTCTAAATATTTTTAATTTAATTTTTAAATTAAAACTCTATTCACTGAAAATTCAAGTGTTTAAAAAAAATCCCAACAATTCACCTTAACCAAATATCGATGCTCCGATTTCAAAAATGAGCTGTGTTTTATAAAAATAATTTTCTAAATATTTTCAATTTATTTTTTAAATAAAAAAACTAATACTTATCCAATAATTTATGAAATAGATATTTACTAATTTTATTTAATCACATTACTTAATCAAGGTGCCTAAATTATAATAATAATTTCTTTAAGTGAGATTACTAATCCTTTTGGTAACATTACTAATCCTAAGCATAAAATCATTATTCATAATTTACTATTCACAAAAAAATTATTTTGATCTTATTAGATTCTAAATTTCTTTCTGAATAAATTTCCAGAAGACCATTTTTTCAAATCATTACACATCATTAATTATTTAAAGTTTACATAAATATTTTAAACTATCCCCTTTTTCCAAAATTCATCAATATACATCCTATATTTATTCAAAATCTGAAAAAAAAAACTCAAACTTCATCATAGGAATAAATCACAATTTTATTTATCTCAAAGGATTACACAAGTCTGTTATGGTCTCATCACATAGCCCCTTATAACACCAGTATAGGACTTAAGTGTAAGGAGTACTAACATGAAGGAGATTTCGTTCCAACTTCACATGATGAAGTTCTTCTTGGGTTTGGTCTAGAGTAAAGCCCAAAGGTGTTACCTCTTTCCTGAGTTCCGTCAGATGGGCTTCGATCGGCCTGAGACTACTGGATGGGTCCATCGAATATTCTTTCTATATTAATTAATCAAGATCACTTGTATATATAGACAATAATCGTAACATTTAGATTCTCATGGTCTTATTGACCAACGGTCATATAACAGTTGAAACCCAATGGCCTTATTTTAATTATTCTCATTTTATTAAATGAAATAGTTTTGTTGAGTATAAAATAAAACACAAAGTGAGGAAACATAATTTATTCAAACTTTCGGGTCTTCACACATAATATCATTGATTTATCAATAATCAAGGCACATCCTCATTGATCCAACATTCTTCTAAAGGTTGAGAAGAAGGGCTCCCCATAGTGAAACAATAGGGTGAATAATTAATGTATCCCTCATCTACTCTAGTTTTTTATTCAATGCCAAAAATTAAACTATATCAATTCTATACAGAGTCATTTAAATTTGTCTTGAATGAATGATTAAATCATTGGATAACCCAAATTTATGATCTATTTTATTACTAGGTAAATCAAGATAAAGTACATCTGAATTTTTCTATAATATTGTTACATCTTCAATTTTAAGACTAAATTTTCCATCCATAGATTGTTTATTTTATTTTTCCCTAGAAATATAATTGTTTATATCTTTGATGGGTCTATAATGACATGACTCATTGGATCATGCATCATCTATAATGAAATAAAATTTGAAACCTTCATCAAAAATCATAATCTAATTTTTCTAAATATAAATTTTTTTCATCAAATTTGGAAATCTAATATATACCAATTATTTTGTCAAAATGAAATATAGGTATGATAATAAGGTCAAAAAATAAATCACATTTCTACTTCATAATGGGGACTTCTGAATTTATCATTTTTTCATTAAGACATTCAGTAGGATTTTTGATTAATGACTCGTATGTTAATGTGATAGGTAAATTTCTAAATTTCATTTCAAAATTTAAAGATATAAGATAGAAAGAGTATCAAGAATAAAATATATATTTATCAAAATTTTATTAAATTAATAAATTACCTACAACCAAATTATTAGGTGATTACACATCACCCGTAGTGATCACAAAATTGTTTCCTTCTCCCCATAACATCTTCTATTGTAGATTCACAAGATGCATGGGTAAGTCATTTTCATAGTTTTCCATCTCATAATAGCTAAAAATCCAAATTACAGAGTTCCCCTTCAACCAATTTAATTTATTGTCTTGATCACCCTATCACCACACTTATAAAAAACTCTATATCCCATCAAGAATTTTCTAGGATGACTCTTTCAACAGTTCTAATAGGATAGATATTTCTTCATTTTATTCAATATATATACTACATTACATTTTTCATTGACTTCATTTGATATCTTAATTTTTTAATTGCCCTTCATATTTTAGGTTTTTTTAAAATTCAATAAATATTTTAATGTACATGGCTTTAATTCATTATATGATGAAAATATTTGAGAGACCAATATCCTCTGAAGACATGGATTATGATATTTAAATTAATAGTGAATCATTAAATCTGTTTTGTGTATGTAATCCATGTAAAATGTATATAACCTTATAATGGTTTCCTAATACATAACCACACAACCATATTCCTTATTTTTTAACATGAGTAACATTCTATTCATTTCATTTTTTCCCACAAAATAAATAATCATCAATGAATTTCTTCCCAAAAGAATTAAGTTCCATGAGTTAAATTTCAAAACCCTCTATAGTATTCATTTATAATAACATTCATTTACCAATATCACCATTGATAAAATACAATATATATTTAACAATCTCATTTACATCATATCCCAAGGCCATAAATATCTTCTCAAGAGACTACAAGCATTTTTTTGAATGTATTGGATTAGTTTTCCAACAAAATTATGGGGGATTCAATTTAAAAAAAATGATCTAATGTCATGAAATTATGATATAGAATAATATACTCATCGGGATTGGTAGTTTTTCATAAGTAGATTATAATTCCCTAATATATTCGTGATATTATCAGTTCCAATAATAGTTTTCTTGTCTCTCTCAGTTGTCTAGTATCTATACGAGCCATGAGTATCGATACACTTCATCTTTCTTACTGTTATTTCTATATAATGTCTTATAATGGATATTAATATATAATTATGTATTTTAAATCATAATGTATAATTTTTAATATGTTGTGTCATAGAACATAAATTCAATAATTTATGCATTGTTAGTCTTAGAATCATAAACATGGGATCTAAAGGTATATATTTATTTTAAAACACTATCGAACCATTTGTTTGAAAAATAGTAATTTTACAAAGAATACCCCTCATTTGGGTCAAAATTGGATTTAATTGAAAAATATCTTCATGCATTATGTGGTTTTTAAGAATATCCCAATGGTCTATTTTTTTGTTTATTACCCATATTTACATCATTTCAAGAACCATGTAAACTTGTAATAACAAAAAAAGGACATATTTAAAGGGAGAACCACATAATCTCTTTGTTAACGAAACATTTTGTTTTTACTCTATAATTATGATAAATATACCATAAGGATATGATAACTATTAATTTATTTATTTTTCTAGTTACCATCAAAACAACAATAATTCATCTAATGCAAATTTTAATGACCCAAACTCATGTGACCCATAGTTGGTGCCTACATTATTATATTATCATGGATACTAGGGGTTCAAATTTCCAGGGTATGATTAGTTTAATAACTTTAGATAACTAGTTACATAAATAATTTCCATTTTACATTGGGATTAAAAATGAAATATAATACTGAACAATGTCAAATGATCATCGTCCTTAAAACTCATTCAATGATTCCTTCTTTATATTCTATGGAAATTAAACCAAATAAGGGTGTGATAAAATGATCAAAATGGGTTGCATACAGTTGAACCTATAATGAGTAAACAATGAATTATAAATATTGAACGGTAAATAATTTAAAACAAATGAAATTTTATTAGAAAAAATTGATGAAATAAGGAATAATAAATATATAAAGGGATCTTAATGAAAAAAAATATATATAATCAATAAAAATAGAATGAAATTAATACTGATATAATATCAATAAAAAATGTTCAAGGATAATACTAATCAATAAATTTTTAAAAAAATGAAATGATTCATTTCAATATATCTTTATGATCTACATAATGACACCTCTACTATAAATTCCTTTCATAATAATGATTAAAACTACACATAAAAAGCCATCTGATTTGACTAATTGATTTTTTTCATGAGAACTATTAATGTATAAGTGGAAATTTATAAACAATTATCACTCACAATTTCATATCTAAACATTAATCATATATTTAGTAATAAGTTTAATTCATGGATAAATATATCTTATTATAAAATAATCATATTTATTTTGGTATAAAAAAAATTAATGGTTGGAGAAGTTGATGGTGTTGATTTTTGGAGGATTCCATGACTTGTTTTTTATTACGTTCATTTATGTTTAATGTATTGGATTCTGATGAAGTTTTTTATTGTGATGATACCCTTATGAAATCTAGTATTTGGTGGCATATTTTTTGGTTTGTGGTGTGGGATTCCCAGGAAGATAATATTGAAAAAGTGATGTGATAATGACGATGATGTGTGAATAGGACATGACTCCTCGATGTTGGGATCCTAAGGTGGCTCGTGGGATTTTTGGGGATCTCTTCAATGTATTGTTCATTTAATTTTTTTTTATTTTTCCATGTTATATTTTGAGTTTTTAATTGTTCCATAGCATTAAATTTGATTTACATAAAGTGATGATTTCCACTCTAACCCTAAAAATAATTTTATGAAATTTTTAAGAAATGATTTTGAGGAAACAGAAATAAATTGGTCAGAATTTCCCCAGTTAGTCAAATGAGATTCAATTTGTACACCCTACAAAAATGGTTAAATGATTAGTAAATATGAATATACATTATATAATAAAATGGATATTTAATTTAAATGTATTTTCTAATGATAAAATATCACAAGAACTTGAATTTTTAAGATAATGTAGATAATCAAAAAATGATTTTATATTATACAATTATTTATTTTCATATTTTATAATATTAAAATTATAAAACCATGAACAATAAACATGAAATAAAAATTAATTAGCATGAACAAATTAGTATTCTTTTTAAATAAATCAAAAGGATGGTATATAAACCACATAGTTGTTAATAGGTGCATATTAAAAAATATGTCATGATGAAATGGAAATTGAGAAGATATCTATTTCCAAATTATTTTCTTCAATTGAACATGATATATCATCTTGTATAAGGTTTTTAGTCACTGTATTAATTTAGTAAATGGTAAAATTCATATTTCTAATGTCATGTTTTTTCCTAATATAACAGTTTACCATCCTTTAATTAATTGTATTTTATAATAAACAATTTTTAGTTAATTACCTTATTTTATTGTTTGTATTAGGTCCAAAATGTTAATGACATTTTAATTATTTTATAAATACACCATTGAATCAAACATTAATATTGTTATATATATAATATTTAATCATTAGATACATTATTTATACGATCCTAGAATTATGGGCAATGAAAATGTATCACATATTTTTGTGGAGATGGTAGGTTGTACATACAGACACGTGATTCTATCATTCCCATAAGAGGTTAACCTTAAGTATGTGTATGATATATTTATTTTAAATAATTTATACCATTTCAATGATTATTTTGATTAATTAATTATCATTTAATACCTGTGTTTCATGAATCATAAGCTATGTATGTGATTGAATTTATTTATGAGTAAATCAGTTATAATGTCTTAGTGTTTTATACTGGATAACTATTTTATAAATATAGTTCATAAAAAACTCCCTATATGATTCAAAGAAAGGATAACAATATGTTGAAATCAAGGTAGTTATATTTGATCAAGTAATATTATTTTTCAATCCCTTACCCTCAATGGATGTTAAATAAATTATATGATGATGTGAGTATAAAGGATCTCACATCCATTTCCATGATAGGGATTGAAAGGGATCCATTATTTTTTAAAAATTATTATATTGATATGGAAATAACCAGGAATGATCAGTCAGAGGAAGACCTCTAATATTTATTAAAATATAGGAAAAGTTCAGAAAAAAAGTACAACACACCTAAAAAGAAAAACTACATATCAGAAAACATTATACTCGTCACCATATTCATGATAAACTACTTCATCCACATAATCAGATTCCCACTCTGAGCTTTCATAGTGCTTCAAAATATTGGCATACTTTTTTCTCAGATTTAGCTTTTCGAAAGAAATAAAATCCTTAGAAGATTGCATTCCATTTTTCAAACCAGAGATAGCCCCAGGACAATTCTCACTTTTGGAGGATGATCTGGTAGACATCGGATTTGGCAGGCAGGAGTAATCTTTCCTTGGACTTCTCCTTGGTGGAGCAGTCATACATCCATCACTTGCAGACACCTTATTTTTTCCACCTTTCACAATATCACTGTTGGACAGTTTGGAGACAGCATTAGCGTTTTCTTTGTCACTACCAGAGACATTTCCCCATTCTCCATTGATGTGCACATAATCTGTCATTTGACAACCATCAGTTCCTCTAATCAAATTACCTTCTAGCGTAGGTAGAAATCCTCCTCCAGACTGCTGCGCATCCCTGTTAGTGTCAATTGATGCGAGACATTGAAGTGGCACCTCATTTCCATGACCATAAAAGGACTTATTCCACATTTTATCCTCAATCACTGCAGGTTGATAAAAGGAATCAATCAGCAACTTATCTGGGTCTATCTATTTTGGGCCTTCCTCCATGGGGGAACCATTCTCAATCACTGATACCTCGAATTGGTTACAAGTAGGAACATTAACCATCTGCAACTGTCCAGTTCCAGTGTCATCCGCTAAAGGCCTCTTCCAGCTCCCATGATCCGAATTTAGATGATCAAATACTTGCTTCACCGACGGATTCAGAATAGGTCTCACTTCCTTCACCATAGCTACATGCACAGAAGCCCCTTCATGAAAATTATGCATAACCTCGCACTCTGCTGCAAGGTGAATTTCCTCTTCCACCACAGCATGGCCCATGGTATATGCATCCACACTCACCCCCTTCTCAAAAATACCAAAGCAATAAAATGTTTAGATATTAATTACCTATTCATCCACAAAGCACTGAAATGTTTAGATATGTAATTAAATATAACTGGTATGATAATATGAAGATGGATATTTCATAAGTTCTATATTAACATTGGTAATTACAACGACTAGTACCTAAATGACTACAGTCGAATGGTATAATTCAAAAATATCACACAAAAGAATTGAAATATAAAACATGGCCATTTATTTTCATCGTAGGACTTTTTAATATATCTAGAGGCCATAATTGAATTTATATTTTAATCGATCCCAATACATAGTAAATGAATTTAATTAATATGACATAATATTTTTCTCTTATCTAACTCTTTGAAATATATTTATATGAGATGTGGTAAGACTATTTGGAGTTCTACTCTCCATAATTTGATATTTTTCCATAAATGATCATAAATAATCATAAACATTGTTAGATTACTCATATTACAAAGGATTCTCATATTATTATATGTTATGTTTCATTAAAAATCTAATTAACTAGTAAATAATAAGCGATAGATTCGACTAGCAAGACCATAACTAATGAATCCCTTTTATCAGAGCTTAAAAGGTAGAAAGAATAATATTAATTTCACCTTAACCAATACAATGAAGGGATTAAATAATTGAAACTCATGATAAAATACATTTGGTATATGATCAAATTTATATAGAACACCACCTAAACCATGTTCATCAATCAACCATAAAAGGTACTAACAGAACATACCTTACCTATAAGGAATATTCTTGTGTAATAAGGGGATATGTATTAAATACCCCAAAGTATGAAAATTATTATTCTTTTTTTAATTATAAAATAATCAGTATATTAATCCATTTATCATTATTATTTTTTACCAAATAATTGATGAAAGGTGTGATAAAAATTTGACTACTATAGAAATAAAAAAATAATTTTTTAAAAAATGTATTAAATTTTATTTAAAATATTATTTTTACAGAATATCTTAAATTTCAAATAGATATTATTTTATTTAAATTATATCATAGTAAAAAAATTTAAACATTTCAATAAACTCCGATGTAATTTTTGAAAGGGTCGAATTTTTTTGTCACAGAGACTATTATCTTTAAAAAAATAATGATTTTAATTTAATAGGGTGAACAACTAATTTAGAATTTTTTAAATAATATCATTTTTCAAATTAGTATATCAAAACTAACCAATGGTTAATTTTTTATTATTTTTTGAGATAATAAAATTTTGGGGTGAAAATAAAATAGCGTATAAATATATGACAATTATTATTACCTCATAATGGTTTAATAGAGATGAAATATATTATATAATAATTTTCCATGAAAAATTATTTTTTTTTCCTTAAAAATTATTTGTTTTTGAAGTTACTTGATTAATTTTATAAATCTATATTGAATCCTCCAAATATTTTATAATAATTTATGGTTATAAAAATTGGTATTTATGAAACATGACACAATTAAATAATATAAATTGTATCATTATAGCAAGGTTTATACATAACCTTATTAAATATTTGAATCCACAAGTATTTTTAATACCACGGTAAAAACCCATCATATTTTTTCTGGTTTTCAAAAAAAAATTACATAGTTTCAAAACATATGATTGGAAATTAATAATGAATTACATTATTATTTTTTTAAAAATACCCACTAATATTCAAACTAAAGTTACCTCAAATAAAAAAAAATTCCCTCAAAATCGATCATTAAATCCTACACATGGTTCTTCAATTACCATAATAATCTCTTCCCATTATTTCACAAAAATCATCTAATGCTTTTTATTATATCCCTCTTCATGGTGATTTAATTAATCTCTCGATATTTGGAAATTTTCGTCCCATTTTATTACGATGTCATGTGTTCATAAATATTCATTTTTCGCCAATTTTATTCTCTATGATTTTATGATAATTTATCCCATCTCATTCTAACCTTGACCTAAGTCATTACTTATCCTATTTAAGGGATCCCTCTCTACATTTACATTTACAAAATTTCATTGTTTACATACATTTATTTTCAAATTTCCCAAGTTTTAATTATTATTTACACGTTAAATTTCAATCCTAATGATTCCCAATTAATGAGAGACCACCTATTTCTATCATTAATTCCTTCCATGAAAACATATGTACACCTGTTATGCTACAAAGATTATGTTGTTATTTTCCATGAATAATGTTTTTGTTGTGAATACCAATCACTATTTCCACTCAAGGTTATTCAACAAGATTTAATAGTCCTTCCATTACTAGGGACATCAATTTATATATCCCACACTGTAATGAATAGATCCAAGTTACCCAAAACTGGTATTCAACCCTACGGATCACATACTTGAAGGGCATTCCCGATCCCCACAGACTAGCGAAAATCACCCCGACATCGAACAGAAAAACTAGGGGAATGATTTTTCCAAATCTAAACAATGAAATTGCATACATACACAAAGAATGAAAGGAAAAAATGGAAGATATATATATATATATATATATATATATATATTCTATAACTGAGTAGAAAACAGTAGAAACAGAACAACTGTAATGACAAAAAAACCCAAAAGACAAGTCTAACTACAAAGGCCTACATGAAATAGATACTCTAAATGATGTTATGGAAAATATCCCACCATCTCACCACTAACTACACAAAAAGCTGAGAAAAACATCTCTACCTCACTACGGAGAATTTCCTTTCCCTGCACTGGATGAAAATCAATGGTTTACACACCAACAAGGAAGTGCACAGGGTGTGAGATAATAAGCACAACAGGATCTTTCCCAGGTGTTCCATAAAAAGTCTTACTATAAAAAATCATGCATTCTTATATAAAAATAACACATGTCATGATAAGGAGTAAATAATATTTATTTAAAACATAGTATACATTTCCATATTCTACACTTATGAACAAAATAAGGTATATTAAATTCAATGTTTATTTTCCATATCAATTTTCAAAATAATAATCATGCACATAAATCCCATATCATAAATAAATGAAATAGGAAAACAATAACATGTATCACAACACCATGGAATACTAGAGGGCCAAACGACATACTACTCGGACCATAATATTCAGGTGTACAAGAACTGATCATAGAACACTGGCCTAAGAAGTAAAGGAATACCCCATGTGTTCCCCCCCAAAGGCCAGTATAGTTCCCCGAAAATATTATTCCTTGGAAACATATGAAAGAATAAATAAGAACCACTCTTATAATCATAAATCAATGGAAAATTCCTTCCATCTAAAAATTCCACCTATGTACCTAAGGAAACCCATATACTCAATTTCAAAATCTGAATTCAATGATATGAAAGCGATTCAAAACCATTTGACAATCCATTTATAAAAAACTAGTGAAAATTTATTAATCTTTTAAAAACCTTTTTCAACTCACACAATCAATATTTCAATTTTAATAAATCTATTTATAAAATAAAACAAGCATGTTTATTATCATAGGCTAGAGACATATCCTCCATCTTCAATGCTCAGCTCACACTCACCTAAAACAAAATCCCTAGAAAACAAAATTCAATGATGATAAATTAAACCCTATAATTGAACCCATAAATCTGAGGTTTTATTAAAATATAAATAAAATAGGTAAGAATAATAGAGGGAACCCACAATACCTCGAGGAATAAATCCCTATGCCCCACAACCAATGAATGAAAAATGACTTCTGAATGAGATATCACATTGGATCTATAATAAAACAAAAAAAAACATCCAACATAGATAAAACTATCCTAAAACACAATTATGGAGTGGTATAAGTATCAACCACAATGAAGAAAAAAAATTAACACTAACATAGAGAGATTTATCCCAGATCCAATGAAGATACCATGCTGAAAGTATCAATCCAAAAGGAGAGGTGCCTCTAAAATTCGACTAGGTATTGTTTTATTAAGAGAGCCAAGTGGTTTAGAAAAAATAGACCAAGTGAAACCACATAACATGTGACTTAAAATTTGACACGGGGCGGGTCATGACCTAAACCTCAGTTTCACAAAGTGTAGTCCACGATAGAGATTTTACACCAAAAAACACATTGCCTCCATTTAAATACTTATATTTTATCAATTCACAACATGAAGGATATGTACATAATGTGTACCCTTTCACATCATGATCTACCCATTAATAACATGTATCTAGAAACCATTACACAATGTTAACCTTAGGTACAATGAGTGTACCTATCCATCATCCCATAGAAAATCCATAAAACCACTCATAAAAACTAGACCCAAAATGGAACATTGAAAAAGTAAAAAACATACCTTATCAAGGTAATGAGATGTTACAAACTCCCCAGAATAATGACTTTCCATCCCTAAGAATTCATATGGATGATTTAACTCCTGTAAAAAAGACATGGGAAATCATCCCCCATCAATTACTTTTGTTCCCATGTCTCATGATAATCTGATCCTTTTTTTCATATAACTCTGACCAATGGAATCAATTTCCCACTCAATACATTCATATGAGAGTCAAAAATCTCAATTGGATTATGAAAAATAAAATCATTTAGCTCTATCTCAATTTCTTCATAACAAAGAACTTGAGCGAGGCCAGGGTGATAATTCCTGAGCAATGATATATGGAAAAAATCATTGATTCCTATCAACTATACCATCAAAGATAATAGATAAGAACCCTTTCCAATCCGCTCAGTAATCTCAAACCATCCAACATATCATAAATCCAACATCCCCTAATTTCCAAGATGTTGGTGACCCAAACGAGGAGAAATCTCATAAAACTCCAGTCACCTATGGAAAACTCCAAAAGTTCATGCCACTGATCTATATACAATGTTTGTCTAATCTGGATCATAACTAGATGTTTTCAAACATTATAAGTGTTATAAAACATCTCATAATCCAAAACCGGTCTAACTAAAGAGACTCCACCCACCACTTCCCAAAAAAGAGGTGATCATAACAGGATATCATACAATGCCTCGTAAGAAGCCATTTTTTCGATGAATAATAATTGTTGTATGAAAACTCAACTCATCCTAGATGTTTATCCCATGATCCTCTAAAATCAAAGACACAAGCATGAATTGTATCCTCTAGGATCTGAATTACACACTATGTCTGACCATCCATATGTGGATAATAAGTTGTTATCAAATTGATCTGAGTTCCCATTTCCTCTTGAAGACTTTTGTAGAACCTAAATGAAACCATAGTTTTCCAATATTAATCAATGTTAGAAGAACTCCCATGTGACCTCATAATCTCTTTCATGTACAAAATACCCAGATCATCATCTTTAGTGGTGTCTTTGATTGGAATGAAATGGGAAGACTTCTTCAATTGATCAACAATCACCTAGATATAATTTATCCCTCACAGTTTCTATGGAAACCTCAAAAAAAAATTCAGCTATTCCTCATCATATTTCAATACCAGCATCGAAATAGGCTGAATCAATTGAGAAGGCTTCATGTGTTATGCCTTAATCTATTGGTAGGTGTAGAAGCAGGACACATAATTTGCATTTTCACGCTTCATACCCAACAAATAGAATCCTCTTCTCATGTAATAATATACATTATCAATGCCCAGATTAATGTAATATGAATTGTTATGGCAGTAAAACAAGATAAAACTTATCATATTTGTTAGGATGAAAAATCACTTCCTGATTTGAAGTATTTCTTTAGAAGAAATAGAACAACCCGAAATGGTTTCCCCACTATAAATACTTTCCCATGTCTTTAGAATCATGTCGTCGTGATGATGAATTTTCAAAAAGGACTCCAGGAGAGATGATGATAATGAAGCACTTGTATGTACCATACCTGAAATATCTTCATGATCATCCAAGTGAAATTGAGTGAAAATCCCCATAAGATTCCACTCCTCCTTCAATTCTAAAATAGCCGCTAATGGTCCCTTCCTGCTTAGATCATCTGCAAAAACATTCCCTTTCCATGGGTTACAAGAGATATTGAAGTCGAACATTAGAAGGTATTCTATTCATCATTTCTGCCTACTATATATGTCTTTTAGAGTGAAGATATAGATGAGACTCTTATGATCAGAGAAGAATGGGAACATTTCCACAAAATGATAATACCTCTTATAGTTGACCTCATTCATGAGTACTGAAAGCTTTAAATCAAGAGTGGGTCGATATTCTCAGGAAATAAGAGTTAATGAGTGATAAAAGATACGAAATGATCATCCTTCATTAGGACTCATCCAAAACTAGCACTAGATACATAAAAAACATCATATACCCCTTATCGGGCTCAGGTAAGAATTGAAAAGGAGTTGATGTCATAAGTTGTTTTAGTTTAATAAAAGAAGACTAAAATTTCACGATCAATGTTAATTTTAAAACATTCTTGGAAAGATCAAATGAGATTCCACTATAGGGAAAACCTTAATGATCCTTAGTTAGTACCCAACTTGACCAGGGATGCATTGAATTTAAAATACGTTTTACGGTTCCTTCCAAGACATAAAAGCCATTACATTCTCTGGATCAACTGATAAGCCATGCTCAAAAATTTGGTTCACCATGAACATCACATCTTGAATCCAGAAACTACATTTTGAATGATTTCTATTAAATTATGAATTCTGAAAATTTCTATAACTATACTAAAATTGTGCTCATTATTATTATTGGATTTAGAATAAACTAGAATATAATTCACAAATATTATCACAAAATAGTCAATATGTTGGTGGAATAATATATTTATCAAGGACATAAAAACTATAGGAGCATTAGTTAGACCAAAAGGATTAATAGATATTCTTATTGTCCATACCTACTCTTGAAGGACATATTCTATATATTAGTCTCTAAAAATCTGTGATGATGATTACCCAGTTGCAGATCAATATTCAAGAACAACTTTTCCCCCTTAAACTAATCAAAAAAATCATCCATTCAAGGAACACGTTATTTCTTCTCTACCATTACCAGTATAAACATCTGTTTTTTACACATAACTGATGTGAACCGTCCTCTTTCTAGGAAAATAGGACTGGGGATTCCCATGGTGAAAAACTAGGGTGAACAAAACCCTTATTTATTAGACCATTTAACTGAATTGTGATTTATTTCAATTCCATGGGTTCCATGCCATAAGAAGGCAATGATATCTATTATGTACCTAGAACCAGGTCCATCATAATATATACCTCTCTCCTTGAAAAAGACCATAGAATTTTTCTATGAAAATGTTAAGGAAATTTGGAACAAAAATATGATGGTTATTAGTTGAGGAAATATCATCAGGGTCAAATGTAATAGAAACCAAAAAAATTGTGATCACTAGCCATGAATTCCCTACATGATCAGACATCATGTCCCAACATCCCTAAAACACACAAATGCTTCCATCGGTAGTAAGAAACAGAACACATCGATGATAATAATTAAACTCAACTTGATGAGTGACAATCCAATCTATAATGATTATGAAATCAAATAATTCTAGATCATGAATGAGAAAATCCAAGACAAACTCCATAGAATCTATCTTTAACTAACAAGAAAGTCACTAACACCCATGCCCTTTCCTCTTTCCAATAAGTGTCTCTAATTCCATTATAAAGGTTATATGTTCTATTGGATGCATAATCGTATGAACATAGCATGAAACAATAAACAGTATGAGGATATCGTATCAAACAAATTAATTTCTACTAATGATGCATGGCACGGCCCGTCCCCAGGCCCGTACCATGACTCCCTAAACCCGCCTCCCAAAGGAAAAGGTTAGAGACTATCACTGAAGGTGTCAACCTCTAAGTGGGAGGCATTTTTATACATATCTATACTGAATCACACACAACCACATCCCATGAAAACAAGAAAATATAACAAGAATGGTACTAAAAAACAACTAATTGTAATAGTACAACTAAATGTAAATAGGCTAGAATACAAACCCAAGAAAAGAAAGCTGCAATAAGAGTAAGAACAATAATGATGGAAAGTAGTCATCTAAAAACTTCAACCTAATGGGTATGTATAAAGAATCTCCTGGAAGCCATAGAATCACACCCTTCCTGTCAGATCTCACTGGACACCACCTGGACCTATTCCACCAAGTCCTCCATCAAGTCCTCGGTTGTCTTCACTAGACACAACATGTGCGGGAAATTCTCATGCAGTGGTGAGTATCAAAATACTCAGTTGGGAACACAACCACATGGAAAAAACAAATCAATGCACAATTAAAACCACGAATCATTATCACAAAAATAAGGAAGCTCACACAGGTATAATCTAATTTACAAAAATCAAGATTATCATTCATAACACCGAACACCTTAGACTATTGAGGTACACATCCAAGAGGAGTATCGTGGGTCTAATGGATTGCACATAGCCACATGCAGCTGATTGACATAGGGTTTCTCTGATCCACATAGGGCCTTTAAAAGGTGATTCACATAGGGCCATTTGTCTTTGGGTCTCAACTAGTTGAAGGAGTACCGAAAACAACACTCGTGATTCTGGGAGAATATACTCCTCAAGCAATCGGTAATATCTTGACTACCAAGAAAACTCACATAGAGCATGCCAAAATAACTACAACATCATGTGTGTTCCAACACTGAAAAGGGATTGTCATTCGGATTCCCGATCTGAATTTTATTGAAGTTTTTACAAAATGGGGTCGGTTGGGTTTGGGTTCGGTACTAACTGGTGGGACCAACCCGACCCAACCTGACCCAGGTCTCGACTAGGGTCTGACCCGGCCCAAACCGCATCCTTTCCTACCAACTCGTGTTGGATATCTCCTTCTTTGGCATGTAGAAATGTTGTATCTGGCACACGCTTCAATGTGGCCGATAAAATTCAGCTGCCCGAAAAAGCCCACACGAGGTCCCTTGACTGCGGTCCAGCCCCTCCATGGACTATAGTCGCAGGATGCTCCACCGATGTGTCCACCCAACCACCTATTCCTCTTCCAGCCACCATCATGGCCAATGGATCGTACTCCATCATCTTTTCCCACCTCTCAACGTACCATCATGGCACGCCGCCACCAACATGCAGTCACCTTCAGCACTGGGGCATCAACACCTCTTTCTACGCACAATAGTGTCTACTTCAGTGGTCTGTTACTCATATCATCTAGACCCCTAGATTCCATGGGATTAAACTAACCAAAAAAATTCCTCGATCCGCCTTTTAGATGATACGGCCATGAAGAACACAAAAAAAAATCAGAAGACGGAGGGGCTCAGTCCTTGTTCGTGTTGTCTTGCACCATCCACGTAAGAGTTTCAAAACCTGAACAAATAGGGTGAGGTTTTTGGATTCCAAAAAATGAATTTACCCAACAATTAAAATCCCCATGTTTAATCATACCCCCCTCAAGAACATACGATAAGTAAACTGACATGTTCATGGGTTGATTTTCATTCCTTGTTTAGAAATAAGTACAACATATTGTAATTCAAAAACAATAAAAACCTGCCATAGTAATAGGCTTGTTGGGGATGATCTGCTATAAGGGTGAAAGAATAAGACATCCACTATTCTTCACTCCATGATCAGTTGTTTTGTGGTTATTGGAGTTCATCTTCATTACCCACCAGAGCTTCAGAGATGAACTAGGATTATGCCAACAATCATTTGTTGTATGCTCGACCATTAATGGATGAAACACAAAACATGGTTTAAATTACATTCTGTTAATAATTCATTACGCTGTTTCATTTATGAATCATCTTATTTGGTTTCATTCCATTATATGTATTTAAGCTTCAACAGTTTGGAAATTCAGAAAAATAAAACAAAACAAGATTACATTATTTTTAACTTTTTCATTATATAGTCCAAAAAATAACTTTCTACCTCAACCCGTACTGGTCAAGGTTAGGTCCCTTCATGGAGAATCACATCGTTATGAGTTCAATGGTTCCCTATTATTTTTTATCCAAGAAACGATTTAAATGTTATAAAACCTATCTCATATGTTTATTAAAATAAACTAGAAAATACAAAAAAACCAATTCCGAGCTAATCGGGGCTCAGAATCAGGTGTCGTTAGACCATCTAGTCTCAAAATAATTCCATATAATTTAAAAAAATATCACAGAATCTCTAGGAAATTACATTCTCCCCACCTTAGGGATTCATTCCCCCATTGTCCAAAACATAGACTAAACAAACAAATTGGGATATTGAGCATGAATCTGATCCTCCTGCTCCCAAGTTCTCTCCTGGATATTCCCATATTACCACCAAATGCGCACCATAGGAATCGACTACCCATGAAGAACCCACTCTTGTTGATACTCTATCTCTATCAAGAACTTCGAAAACAACACCCCAACATCAATTTCCTACTTTCCCCAGTCGATGACATGTGATGGATCATTCATGTACCTGCTCACCTGTGACACATGGAATACATCGTGCACCTGGTGCATCTATGGGGGGAGAGCGAGGTGGTACACCACATCACCAACTATACCCATAATTTTGAAAGATTTGATGAACCTCGAAGATAACTTTCCTCCCAGCCAAATCTATACAATACTCATTGGGGTGAGACCCAAATGAACACATGGTCCCCCTCTTAGAAATCCATGGTACTCTGTGTCCTTTCAGTTTAACATTTATTCCAACTCTGTGCAGTACTCATCTTCTCTTAAATTATCTGCACCATATTAGTGGTAGCCCATACTAACTCTAACCCATGAGTGCTAACTCCCATGGGTCAATCTATCATATAAGTTATCTTCAATTTTACACATACAATTCCTCAAATGGTGCCATTACAAAGGTAGAGTTATGACTATTTTTTTATTAAAACTCTAGCAGTCGAAGGTGGTTCTCCCAACTACGACCAAAATCATAAACATAATAACAGAGCTTGTCCTCCATTGTCTTTATGGTCCACTCCATCAAATTGTTAGTCTATGGGTGAAAGGTTGTGCTCAAGGTTATTAGAGTCCAGAATGCCTCTTACAATACCTTCCATAGATGGTATTTTAAGCGCATATCATAGTCTGAGATGATCATCGAACATACCCCATGAACCCACACAGTCTCCTAGACGTAGAGGTTCCCCAATCCCTATATCGACCGCTTCTCTCAGATGAGTAGTAAGTGAGTCAACATGGTGAGTCATTCATTGATCATCAGGATAGAATCGCGGCCCATGGACCTATGTGGTTATCCCATCACAAAGTCAATCGAGATACCATTCCACTTACACTATGGTAACATGATTGGTTGTTCCAACCCTAGTGGAACCTGATGCTCAGCCTTCACTTCTTGAAAAGTGAGGAATCGTGAAATGAACTCAGCCACCGATTTCTTCATCCCTAGCCAACATATATGATTTCATAGACCCTAATAAACTTCACCACTCCTGGATGTATCTCTATGGGGGTACATAACTCTCTCAAAATCTCCTATTGAAACTCCACTAGTACTACTTTGTTCCCTATAAAAAGGATGATGTGCTCCCCACCTATGGAAAATCCCTCAGGAGCATAACCTGAGGATAACTGAGTATGTTGTGCCATGTAGTAAACATCCTCATGTTATGCCTCCCTAACTCATTGTAAGAGTGAGGGATTAATAGTCATCAACTAATGGTAAGATACTATATAATCATCCATGAAAGATATCTCCATAGGAGCAAGCTTCTTTATCTTCTTACTCTATAGCCACAAACTAGATCATTGGCTGGGCACATTTATACCACATCATTTTCCAAGGAGTATATACTATCTCAAATTTATAGTCATATAGGATCTCCATCCATCACCACTATCTCATGTTCAGGACCTTCTAGGATAATATATACTTGAGACACTTGTGGGTAGAGTACATGGTAATTCAGTCACCCATCACGTAGTGATGCCACATTCCTAGAGTATATACCACTTATGGAAACTCTAGGTCATGGGTTGCATAGTTCTTCTCGTGTTTCTTTAACTATCCAAAACCATAGGCGATCACTACTCACTCCTTCATTAGGACACAAAACTGTCCTTTCCCTGATGCTTGACAAAAAACAACACACAAAATATCCTCCTCTAATAGTCACAATATTGGGGCACTCATTAATCTCCAACTCAAATCCTGGAAACTCTACTAGAACTTCTCTATCTATAAGAAGGGTTTTCCCCATTTTTTTCAAAGCAGATAAGGGTGCTTCTACTCTAGAAATGTTTTTAACAAACCTATGGTAGTATCCAGCCAACCCCAAGATCATATTCACCTCATTCATGCTCCTGGGTGTCTCCTAAGAAAGCATTGCCTTTGTCATTGTCGAATCAACTAGATCTCTACCCTCTAAGATGAGGTGTCCTATAAAATTTACCTAATAGATCTCAAACTAGAACTTTGAGGTCTTCTCATAGAGCCGGTTCTCCGAGGCTATATCCAGGACTATCTGCAGTTGTGTGTCTTTCTTCTCCTCTGATTCTGAGTTAACCAAGATGTCATCAATAAAAACCACCATGAAACGAATGAGGTATGGTAGAAATATCTTATTCATGGTCCCCATGAACACTACTAGGGAATTGGTCATGAGGAATGACCTTAACTGGAACTCATATTATCCATACTGACATCTAATGGTTTTATTTAGTATATCCTTATCATGTACCTGAAGTTGATGATAGCCAGACCAGAAGTCTTTCTTCAAGAACCACCTCGCTCCCTTCTCCTCATCGAATACGTCATGAATTCTTGGTAGTGGATAATAGTTCTTCACAGTCACCTGTTTCATGTTCTGTAAGTCCATACATAGCTTCAGGCCCCTATATGCCTTTTCAGCAAACAAAATTGGGGCTGCCCATGGTGAAACATTGGGCCTCATTAGGCCCTTTCCATGAAAGTCCACCAACTGTACCCTTAATTCATGACAATATGTGTGAGAGATTCTATATTCTAGTGTGTATATTAGTTCTTCCTAGAGAATATATCAATGTAAAATTCTACCTCTCTATGAGGATGTAGTCAGGGAACTTCCTCCAGAATGACATCCTCGTACTTTTCCACCACTACAAAAAAACTCAGAATCCTATCATCCATCGCACCAATGGTGATTCAATCCAACTGATGAGTGATCGGACGAATTCTTCTTTGAGAATGCCTGTCGTGTGCTACAAGAGTTTCTTTCTCTCTGGTGAAGGAATAATTGATCACATCCTCACAGAAACACCACAGATTTCCCCTAATATTGTCAATTTGAGCATGGACTATAGATAACCAGTCCATACCCAAGATAACGTAATAAGGCATTGACGTCGATACTAGAAGATCTCAGCTGAATGACTTGCATTCTAGAGTAACATCACACTATTATCACTAGTGTGTAATTGTCAAATCTCCTCCTGTAGGAGTCCCCAATCATAAAGATCAATCTCATTAAAAAACTATAATCTCTGAGCTTGAACAAGGTTCATGGAAAGGAATGAGTGACTGGTACCTATGTCTAAAATATATATAACCAAAGTGGAGAAGACATAGACTATACATGTAATCATATTCTGAGAATCGTGGTCGTTGGCCTCCATCGCCTAGAGCTGGATTCACCCCTATCACCCAGATCCCTGAGCCCGTTGTGGACCACCTATGGCTGGTGGTTGTAGCACCTAGAATTATCATCCACAACCTGCTACTCGGCTTCTCCCCTTCCATATCTGCTAAAATGAGTACCACCCCTCTTGAACATCTTCCACTAACTCGGTGGACCTTCTATTGCCTGCAGATCGTCTATGAGGTAGGACAGGTAGTCTAGAGCAATGTGTCTATGCCCACAATACATGTGGCACACCCTAATCCTCTACTAACAACTGCTGCATTGGGGTCCTCGCACCACCGATCAGGTTTTATGGGGTCGCCATCCAGATTTGTTTGTCTAGATGGACCATTGTGTCATCTGTCAGCTGACCTCCATGGATGACTCAGCTACATGTCGCCTAATGGTAGCTCCCACAGTCAGTGCCTTATCTACAAGGGATATCACTTCGAGTAGATCTCGTTTTAGCACTCCATCCTGAGTGGGGATGTAGGTGGAAATCATTGATGCTATGATCACCCATCGACGTCCCTGAGGTCTGGGGCATGATGTAAGGTTCATGTACCAAACATTTATAATAATGATAAAGGTTGATAAACCACTCAATGTACTCATCCCCTATCCTGAGACCCTGGTGTATGTGAAGAAACTCTTGTATGAAAACTCCGGGAAAGGTCGTAGGGAAGAGCACCTCCCAGAAAATCTGTTCAAAGTCAGCCCATGACAGGATCACCTCATCATGATTTTTAATGGTAATAATCTACAATCACCCCATCGATCCCTACAGAAGGCTCGTGGCTAGAACCACCATTTTGTGATGTGGTTCCCTCACTAAGTGGAAGACATGCATCACTGCCTCTAGCCAATCCTCCAAAATATGAGGATTTGTCTCTCTCTTAAACATGGTATGTCTGTATCTCTAAAAATCATGTAGGGAGCTGTTTCTATTTGTATCCTCTACCAGTAACTCAGGAAGTAGATGTTAAAAAATGTTTTTTCGTAACACTTGTGCTCCACCCGGTGGGGCCATCTCTTACATTGGTCCCTAAACAGATGCCTCATCTCTAGGTGGTATGTCGTCACAAAAAACATATTAGAATCTTGGTTGGATATCTGCGTAGAGGCATCCTCAAATAGATCAATATGTACCACATTCAATAGATTATACCTAGTGAGATGACTCTAATTCCTAAAGAACATGAGGAAAAAATAAATTCACATAGGATGCATGAAATTACTGTTTTTATGTATAGAGTCAAAAAGAAAAAATCAAGGTTCTAGTGTATGGATAAGTCAGCCACCACACCAACACTGGACTCCCTGAATCAGAATTGAAACTCAAAAAATTTAACACTGCTTCCCAAAAACAAAACAACATTCTCTTAGTATTTGAGGTTGAACAGACTACCATAGATACCACTTTTTCATGACCCTTCTCTTGGGGCCCATGTTGTGACTCCCCAATGCCCACCTCCTAAAGGCCAGGGGTTGGTGACAAGATCCGAATGAGTCAACCTTCAAGTGGGAGGATTTTTCCTATGTCCCTGTACACACACACACATAACCACATCGCATGAAAATAGGAAAAGAGAACATGTATGATAAAAAAACAACCATTTAGTGTAACAATACAACTGAATTTAAATGGGAAAGAATACAATCCAATCAAAAGACTACTACAACAAGATTATGTACGAGATCGATGGAAAGATATCAGTTGAAAACATCGCCTGATGGGTAAATATATAGCAGTTGTCAGAACCCGTATAATCACACCTTGACTAATTGATCTCATTGGGTGGCACTTGGTCCTGGACCACCAAGTCCTCTTTCATGTCATTAGTCATCTGCACCAGACACCACACATGCGGGCAATACCTCTGAAGGGGTGAATAACAAAATACTCAATAGGGTCCATGACCACAAGGAAAGACTATAAATCTATCCAAAAATCGAACCAAACATCATGATAAAAAAACAAGGAATATCACCCATGTATAATATAAAGTACCAAAAATAATTCTATCAGTCATGACAATGAACATATAAGACTATTGAGGCACTAATCCCAAATGAGTACCATGGGACTGCTGGGTCACACAAGGCCACTAGGAGTTGTTCCACATAGGGTCGCTTGGATCTGATCAACACAAGGTCACTAGAAGATGATCCACATAGGGATACTATGAGTTAATGCACACATAGTCTATAGGAGCTCATCCACACATGGTCACTAGGATATGATCGACATAGGTTCACTAGGAGCTCATCTACATAGAGTTTCTAGGAGCTGATCCACACAGGGTCACTAGGAGATAATTCACACTAGATCTTTAAGAGATGATCCACACACAGTCTCTCTGAGAGGATCCCCATAGGGTCACTAGGAGATGATCCACACAAGGTCTCTTTTCTTCAAATCTCATATAGCCATAGTATTCCGACAAGTAAAACTCTTGATTCTAAGAGAATATACTCTTAATGATATCATTCATATATTGAATACCATAAAAATCACTTAGATCATTCCAAAAGAAGAACCTCATCATGAGAGTTCCATATCTACAAAGGTATCATCAATCAGATGCCTGATTTGAATGTTATTGTCATTTTTTCGAGTAGGGGATGGTCGGGTCTGGGTCCAACCCAACCCAGTCAGACAGACTTAACCCAATGCAGCCTAGGGTCAATGACCCCACCCAGGTCGGGCCTGACCTGGTCAATATTTCCTCCTTCCCAATCTTCGAGTATAGGATGGCTCCTTTCCCAAAATGGAAACATGGTGCATCTAGGGAGATCTGTTACACGGCTATTTAAAGTCATCCACCTGGAAAATCTATATGCAATCCCCTAACCACGTGCTATCCCCTTTAAGTCTCGTAGCCATGGGACGTATCCACCTCATCCAGCCACTGGTATGGACAGTGGAATATTCTCCTTCATTACATCTCTTTCAACTTCACCGTAGCCTGAGACGGCCATGGCCTACCTCTTAGAGTGCTTTCATTAGGTGTTGTCACGTGCCTACGGCCTCCTATGTAGGTGATCGTTGGCGTCGACGCACTGTTGCCTCCACTTTTGGACCACAATGTTTGCTCTAGGGTTCCATTCGTCGTGTCCTCTACATCCCTATCCTCCATGGTATGACACCTTCCCTACTAATGTCTTGAAAAATACTTCCCTCCATTTTGATGGTCTGTTCAAAATTAATGCACAAGAACTCACTAGATGGAGGGGATCAAGCTCTATTCATGTCGGCCCTCACACTCTGTGTAAGAGATTCATAGCAAGAATTAATATGGGGGGAGATTTATGGATTAAAAAAAATAAATTTACCCCCATAATTCAAATCACCATGTTCCAAGTTCCCTCCTATAGGAACATAAGATCCATGGATCAACCTATCCTTGGGTTGATCCATGTTGGTTGTTTAGAATGAATAACGAGATACTATAATTCAAAAAAAATAAACCCCTACCCAAGTAACACATTCTTTGGTGATGATCTATTCAAAGGGTGGATGAAGAAATCATCTTACATTATTCACTCCATTATCAGTTGTTTGGAAGTCATTGTCGTTCGTCATAATCACCCACCATAACATCAGAGAAGAACCAAGATTGTGCCAGCCATCCTGCATTGTTTACTAAACCATTAAAGGAGAAATGCGAAATATTAGATACGTTGAATTTTATTTGGAATTCGTTATGTTGTTTCATTTATAAAACGTCATTTTTTTCACTCTGCTATACTTCATTTTACTTCAATGGTTTGAAAATTAAAAAAAACATGTTTATTCTATTTCTAACAATTTTCATTAAAATTCAAAAACATAACTTTTCTCCTCAACCCGCACCGGTCTAGGTTAGGTCCATTATAGGTTAATCCATCCATTATATGTTCAACAAATCCCTCTTATATTTTATTTTAGAATCGTACTAAAATTTCAAAAAACATGCTCACATGTTTATTTAAATGAACTACAAAATAATAAAAATTATATTTCAGGCTCATCGGGCCTCGAAATCAGGTGCCTTCAGAGAATCTGGTATTTAAATAATTCCATATAATTTAAAAAAAATACTTGGAATATCTAAGACATTACAATGAGATAATTACTACACCTCTCACTATTTTTAGAAATACATCAACTTCTATTGGACACTCATCTACTTCATGTAAATGCTTTAATCATGAGGCTTGTGGATGGATCCCAATAGTCTTTGAATCTTCTATCTGCACAATAGTAGCCTTTTGAGCCAATAAACCCTTACCATAAGGAGGCACATTCATATACTGATATAAACTATATGGAATGACCAACACATCCACAAAAACCTCACATATTTTCCTATATAGGGGATGAAATAATAGTGAGTCCTACCTGGACACAGAAATAGAAAGTCATAAGCACACTACTAGATGTAATGGATGGAGCATGGAATGCTCGCTGCTGAGACACACCTCCAAAACTTCTGTGATGGTCCATACACTTCCTCTTCTTTACATGAACTCCACTAAATCTATCACCAGTTTGATGAGAAGAGGCAGTAACATAGATCTTTTCTGGCATGATCATCTCTATCATCACCGCTCTGTCTATTGTATCCTTATAGGTACAAATCTTTAGCATAAAAACCTATGATATGATGTATAGTCTCAAACCCTACTAAAATTTATGACCCTCTATTTGGTCATACATTACCATGTCTGTAGATGAATGAACATTCTCGGAAAACCAGATGGTGTATGCCAACACCAAATGATCTCCCTGTTGTAATGACATGAACTCTAGGGGCATGGGCAACAGGAGAAACACTAGAAACAAATGCTGAAAGGACAGGGGTTTGAAACCCCTCCAATGAAATCCAACATGTCTATCTACACTGACAATAGAATCCCACCATCATGTGTTGGATCCTACAAATATGAATTTTTTACACTTCACCCTAATATTACCATAAGTATCCAGGATTTCAAATATTTGATCGATCTTGTCCATCCAATACATCACCATTTATGGTTCAGTGTTCCATTTAAGGGATGATGTATTTTCACTCATTAACTCCCATGACCACTCACTCTCTCACTCTCTGAAATAAAAAAAAAGGTCTACACACAACCTAATAATGTATGTCCATTTTAAAATATAACATTGCATAATAAGTAGTAAAGAAGTTATATAGAAAACATAATAATCATTTCCATTTTCCATAGTTCAATACAAAAGCGGGTATAACAGATTCAAAGAATATATTAAAATTTCATTTTTCATAAGAATAATAATTCATATCAAGGATAACTCGGAACAGTAAAAAATAAAAAATGGAATCACATGTATCACAACACTAATGAATACTACATGATCAGGTTATAGACTACTTGTTCCTTAAAAATCATGTGCACAAAAATCAATCCTATAACACTATCCTTGGAAGCAGAAGAATTCCCCATGAGTAACCAGACCACCAAATGTCAATATCGGTCCACTAAAAAAACATGAATAAGAAATAAAGGAAATATAAAACACAAAACTATATGATAATCACAAAAAAATGGATGATGGAATCATGTGAAACATTATACCTATGTACCCTAGGTAACCCATGTGGTTAAGTTCACAAACCAATTTTAATGCTTTTAAAACTATTCAGAACTATTTCCCAATACATTTATCAAAAACCATGGAAAACCAATTAACATTTAAAATCATTTTTCTACACACAAAAAAATCATGCCATTTTAATAAATATATCCATATAGCCAAACAAGAAGGTTTATTATTATAGTCTTGAGACAAAACCACCTACGTCAATGCTTGGGTCACAAATTCCTGCAATGGAATCCACCATTAATAAAATCCCATGATGACAATGAAGTCCCAGGAATCGAATCAGGAAATTGTAGGAATTATTCAAATATAAACACAAGAGGCCAGCGGAAGAGATGAAACCCCCATACCTCACAGAAGAACGCCCACCCCACCCCAACCAATGAAGGAAAAGGACTTCAGAAATAGATCTCACAATAGATATAGAACAAACAAACACAAAACATCAAACATAGATCAACGGACCTGAAAACACAATTCTAGGGAGATATTGAAAACAACCGCTATAAAGAACCAAAAAAACACTTTCACAATGAGACTCTCCACTATCGCAATGAAGACCCCAAGCCGATCAGATTGATCCAGATGGAGAGACCCCTCCTAAAATCATCGAGGGAGAGTTCTAGTGTAAGGGATAAAAGATATGTAAAGAATAAACTTATTGAAACTATCAAACTCGTGGAATAAATTTGAGTGTGGGTTGTTTCAGGGCGTCTAACTTATGTACATGACTTGTAGTCCACTCTAGATATGTTATACTAAAAATACATCAGGCCAGGTTAATTAATGACAATTTTTTCAAGTCACGTTGTGTATTACATGTGCCCGACATGTACCCTTTCACATCCTGATCTTCCCATACACTACATGTATCCAGCAACCAGTACATGATGTATACCTCAGGCACACGGTCTGTACCTATCCTATAGCCTGTAGAAAATCCATAAAACCACTCCTAAGGACATGAACTAAATGGGATCATATAAAAATGGAATAAATTACCCAGTCAAGGTAATTGAATGTGACACACAGTCATAATTCATGGTATTAGAATCTATGATACAAAATCATAAACATTATGATCAATATGGTAGAAAAATTCATAGACATGATATGAATATAATGGTTGGAAAATGAATTATAGATTTCATCAACAAATTTGATAATATTTTTATCTCATGTTATACCATGTGTAGTTAATATTCAATTTTTTTATGAATAATATTTTATAACAGCCTATAGGTTCACTATGAATTTACCCAAGGCTGTGATTTTATTTTTATTTTTCAAAGTACCTATGTTATAAAATGTTATCATACATTGCTATTAATTCTCTACATTATATGTAACTATGTTTTTTCTATAGAATCACATTTAATACAATAATTTATGAAATTATTTTATTATTACCATAATCACCTTTATATATCTCAACCTTCTTTGTATGACCCAAATCCATCCCATGAAGTATAGAAATATCAATGGAATTTACTAGTGTGTTAGGTAGTATTTAAATAATATTTGTGTACCACTTTTTATATGTTACTATGATATATTAAAAATTTTAAAATCATTAGGCATATTAATTATTTATTGTAATATTATTTTTTTATATATTTTGAAAATTGGGAAATAATTTATATGAATGATATGTATTTTTATAAACTACATACTCCCTATATACCTAGCCACACGACCCATTTACCTCTACGGGTACATGGGGGTCGGCCCAACACACAAGAATTTCTAGAAAACATAGGGCACTACGTCTGTAATCAGTAGTTGAGGCCAATATGACTGGGTAGGGGTCATAATGAGTATGTCTTAGTCACATGACCGAGTTATATTTATCTTCTATTGAATCCCAAACCATAACATATGTGTCACCCACATCATGAACTATTAAAAACTATGAGTCATGTTGTCATGAATTTCATATATTTTAGTCATCATGAAATATCATAAACTTTTAGTGTATAATTTACTTATTCCACAACTAATCATTCAAATAACTCCAACAAGCTTGTTTACAATCATCAAATTCTTCTGGATGTGGGATTTTGACCATTCGTTCCTTGACAATAAAATTGCAACCTACTTCATTGATGAACAATCATATCAGAAATATTGCTACACAAAGAACCATCATCTGATCATTATTTAGTTTTCAATCTTTGTCAACATATCCCTATCATTTTTTAATCAGTAATGAGAAATTCAAAAAAACCTATGGATCCCATGATTGATTGTACAACATAAGAGCTTCATCGAAAGTGGTTAAATTACTATCTAATAGAATAATAGGGAAAAATCCACTCTGAATGGAGGGAAACATAAAAAAAGTAATAAATGTGTGATGGTTGGGTTATTTTGGATAAAATTCACTAATATATATAAATAATAAAAATAATTTATAAAAATAATTTAATCATTTTATGAACAGTTTAAATCAAATTCATGATTCTAAATTAAATTATAAACTAGTGGTTAGATGATAACCGATTTTGGGTTATTTTTTCTGAAAGTAATATATAAAAAGGATTATAAATAATTGGGATAAATATCTATAATCAAACACGCACAATAAATAATGGATTGATCGTTGGCAATGAATGAAGCATGCATTTTCACTTTTGAATATGTGATTGAAATATGAATTTGTTTGTGACTGATCCTCAATTATAGCATCATCGCCAACACTCCCCAGTATGAATATCTTATCTAGGATCCCACTCTATTACATAGTAAGCAGAGAGGATTCACCAACTAGTGATTATAAATATATATCTAGGTAAAATAATCTGATCATATAAAATAAATATATTAAAAAATAATTCAATTTATTTTATATATTATAAGCCTATAGTAGTGCATAAAATATAGGACTAATGAAAATGAATCTTATGACTCACCTAATATAAATATCACCCAATAAAATTAATTATGGTCATAGTTCCCAAATCTGAGATCCATGGTTTAGGATATTGAATAAGTCACATGTTAGTGTAAAAAATATTCAAATAAATATTAATATTACATAGTGGTGTTCATACAACCCTTAATTATTACACCTCTAATAAAATAAAAATTTATGGAAACAAATAATTTTGTTAAGGTTTTGTACAAAAAAATCTATGTTTTTACATTCTCCAACGCCATTATAAATCTTTTAATTGAATGAAAAACTCACTAAAAACGTTAGTGTATTGAGCTTTCGTTGTATTTGTATCTTCTCGTGATTTATCATGGATATTCATGTGATGTCACAAGAAACAATGATTTTTCACATGTCTCTTCTATTTCCATAGTCAATAACATCTTGTAGATCATGAACTTCTTTTTTCAACTGTGAAACATGAAGGAAATCGTTGACTCGTTCTAGTTGTGGGTCTAAATTCAGGTGGTATGAAGACTTACCAACACTGTATAGAATTTGGGATTGACCAATATATGAGAAAAATATATTTCCACCATAGTAAAATAATGATAAGTCATCCAGATTTGGGGGATTCAGTAACTCATGATGACCCTAAAAAATTTATTATTCCTACCTTCATACAATTGTATAAAACATCAGACATCTTTGGTCTGTCCTCATTCATCATAAATATATAAACCTTCTTATTCATCATCCTAAAAACTATGATACCACAAGTAAGGTCTATACAAAAATCTTCCAATATAAATGTGACTACTAAAGTGTCTCCTATAAAGGGACTCAAATAGATTAAAGAATATAATAGTTAGATAATAGTTGTTATATGTAAAATCCACCAATGTTAAAAATATCATCCCCACTTATGACAAAATATAAAACACAATGCCTATGCATATCCTCAAGAACATGAATGGTATGATCACTCTCCCTATAATTATATGGTAGAAAATTATTATTAATTCCCAAGTAGGTCTCAAATGACACATGAAACTACCTATACAATATAGTGTTAAAATGATCATCATGTCTTTTGAGAATGATTGATGTTACACAATTTAAAATAACTAAATCATACACATAAATGATTTATAGTATTTCATATGAAAAATTCTTATTAATGTACAGAAATGTTCTTCCATTATTGAGTGGATTTTCAATCAACCATAAAGAATAATTACACCACACAAACCAAATATTTCCTATAAAAAATTAATGGACATACAATTCCATATCTAATATGGAAAATTGGGGTTTTAATCAATCCCAATAAAACATAATTATCAACAATTACCATCATGTTTTTAATAAATTAAAATTTAAAGACCTCCATAATCCTATTACCCATTTCCCACTAATACTCCAGATGAAGATATCAGTACATTATAACCACAATAAGAAGTTCTATTAAGTGATACATAAACAAATATAACACCATATACATGTATTGTTAAACTTTAATCATATTCTTCCCATTAATGTGGATCAAATTCTTTGGAACATTATACAATTTGTTATGAAAATGTCATATGTATATCTAATCATAGAAGGACTAAAAATTTGAATCCCCAAATTATGATTCCCTCATCTGATATAGAATTATATGAGTCACAACCATCTATCATAGTTCTATCTTATCATCCCATGTGACTAATAAAAATTTCATAATTTCCAAATACACTAATCATTTTCATAAAAAAATTAAATGATACATAATACTAAGAAAATTTTCCCCGATATTCCAATATAGATGTGTATATAGTTTCTTGAAATCCTAATCTTTAGTAACACCATAAATAATTTCTATGTAAATATATAATATCATATTAAGAATATGTATATGAGAAAAATATGCCTAGAAAAAAAATACTTATGAAAGAAATTGTACTGTCACTAATTCTTTAGGGTGAATTTCATAAATCATATCTCTATGACAGGGGTTTTTAGTTCTTCTAATGGGGTCTCAGCTAGAGAGACCCCCAGGTTGTCACATCCCATCGTTTAAAAGTAAAACACCTGGTCATAACATTAATGTACTTTCATAATTATATGTTCTCAAAATTATCTTCTATAATCTTTATAATAGATGTTGTTTTAAAACTCTGTCGCAACTCCTAAAATTCCTTATAGAAAAATTATTTCTATTTAAAACGGTTCCAAATTCATCTCATAGGATAATAATTCATTGATAATTATTTAACAAATTTATGATAATATTGAACCAATTAGATAAATATCCACATAAATATCAATACCATTGATTCTGTAGAATTATTTACATGACCATCCTTCCATCCAAATGTAAATTTTTATTAAGCCACTTTAAGGGAAATTGGGAAACCATATTTTGCAAAACAAGGACCATTATGTGCTGAAAAATCTCACAAAATTATTAAACACAAGACTAAGATTATACATACATTACCTATATCATTTAGTTAATGATAATATCATGGATAAATTCGTCCACAATATAGTATAGAAAATGATTGAGGATCTGATTCATGAGTACCATAAATAATATTTGGTTGTGATTACTTTTTAGTTTATGAGACATTATCTCAGGATGTTGGCATTTATAATTCTCCATGATGGGAGATAATGATATTAGACCCACCGGTAAGAATTACACATGTTTTCCAATTATCTGATATTTATATCTGTTTTTATGTGTAATGGATCATATATTTATTGATTATCATTGATTATTGTCATGGATAACTATCATAGTTTTAATGAAAAATTCCATGAGTCCATATATTTATCTGACAAAGTTTATGTTGTGTATATCATGAATAGCCATTCATTGATAAATAAGTCAGTGAAATTTTTTCACTTCAATATTTATGGGTGTTGATATCATAACCCATTGATTGAAATTGAACCATCACATTAAATCCTATATCCATGGTGTATCAAATAGTTTATGTCATATTGTCTATGAATTTTGTATTAATAATATAGGATTAAGACACAAATAAGAAACCTACATGATGAGATACTTTGAAAAATGGATTACTTAATATTGTGATCCCTCACATGTGGATTTCGATATTGTCAAATTATAATATGTCTCTTGGGTTCATCATCTCATTTCTAGATAATATTTTTCGACATTATGCAACCTTAAAAAATTCCAATGTAAAATAACTTTATAGGGTCACACAGAATGTGTTTCTATTGATCTCGATCAAATATTATTGGAATATAATCAATTTAATAAATATTAATTCCAAAATCAAGGATTAAATTTATTCTTGTTTTGGTTTTATAATAAATTAAATAAATATTTATTCACCAAACAGTTAATAAAATAATTATTTATTCAGGATTTAATAAACCATTGAGGTGTATGTGTGAACTAATACCTTTTCAGGATATTAATATTATATTACAAGACTAAAAATAGATATTAATGAACTATTTATAACATTCCATAAAATAAAAATATTAATTTTTATTGTATGTAATTGGGTTATATTAGGTTTTCTAAATTATCTATGATTTTTTATTAAAATATTTCACCACCTATACCCTACATTATAAATAAATTTTTATGTCATCTATGTATCTTTAATATATAAATATGATTCCTACTACACAATTAAAAATCACTATCTAGTTATCCCATCTCATCTATCAAGAAAAAAACAAATAATAGATAAGTATTCAAGATCAATGGAACTATAAATGATCATGTTGAAAAACAAAATAATATAGAACCACCATTATATAATAATAAATTCAATTGATGTTGTTCGTAGATTAATGGAACCATTTTGTATCACTGATAGAATGATTAAGAAAATTTATCCAACAAGAGAAATAAAAATAATTAGAAAGAATACATATTGTATAATCTACAATATCGACATTTATGAACATTCCTAGTAATAGGAAAACTATTATCATATTTGAATTAAAGTATTCCTAATTTTAACATATTTATGATCCTCCATTTGGATTTATTGATTTTTTTATCAATATTGTATAGAAAAATTTCCTTTTTATGGATTTTATTAAATTCATAATTGGTTAATGATCCATTTAATCTAAAATAAATTACGGGTTTTCTCCCACCATGGATCTTTTAATACACATAGATCCTTTCTTCCATATCCAATCGGTCAGGTTTTAATTTGATAATTATTTATTTGGTGGTTTATTTATAATTTTTTATACTGATTAGATATTTTATTTGTAGGCTTTTAATTATTTAATATAATGTTAAATAAAAATTATTTATTAATATTGGTGTTTTCATTTTAGATTCATTTTTTGAAATTTTTTACAAAAAATGAATAATAACAAGTGATGCATTCAGAAAGTGACATGTTTTCAAATGCATGAGAATGGGTCAAGTAGAATGTACTTATTGTATATTTTATTTACCTATGTGAGCTTCACAAGGATCTTTCACTGGATACATGACATGCTAAGAAGATATTACACAAAATGACTTTATTTCAAATAGAATGTATATGGGGCCTACCTAGAACAATATTTATCATATTACACAATGTGTATCTAGTGTACATGTCATGTTGTCTACATGGTTTAGTGGAGAAATTTAGGAAAATAACACAGTCAAATACTTATTTACTAAAACATTGGGAATAAAAACTAATGTAATTAATTAAATTCATAGCTTGAATCCTGAGTATCGTTCATATAATTCTTCAATTCTTACATTTGAAGTAAATTTATAGTTATTTTGAATGTCATGAAGACCTAAGGTAAGAGGGATAAATAGAATGTAGATGGGTAGTACACATAGTGTAGTTATGTTTATAAATAATTCACCAATTTATTTAGTGAGTTTCATGGATTCATGGAAATCATAATACAATGTGTAGAAATAGTTAGTACATGTTATGTAGCCCAGCTGAGATATATGAAAAAACCACAACTGATTATACCAAATACAAGTAAAAAAAGTGGAGAAAAATATATCATGATAGTAGGTATCATTTTTTCTCCTAATAAAAGAAAAAAATTAATAAAAAATTAATTGAAACATTAAAACCTTATTACTGTAAATTAAACCTTATGTGTTTTATAGTGAAATAATTATTTTGAAGAACTCAAAATGAATACATTATTTATTGTAATTACTTATAATTATTGGTAATTCCTTTTATTTACTAGGGATTCATTAATGATGTGTATTTTGAAAATAATTTTGATGTTCATTAAGAAAAAATTATTTTAATTAATTCATAAATTAATTCAACAGTGTTTAATGTAACAACAAATAATGAGTAGAAATGAATGTTAACCGGTTTACATTTTCGTATTCATTTCACATGTATTATCTTTAATAAGGTTGTCTAAGACCATTATATGAAAATTATTTTTTTTTAAATTTAATTTATTTATTTGTTTTTAATAAAAATATTTTGAATTGACAAAAATGGTTTTTGAGTCATCCATTCCTCCATTAACATTTATGAACTACCTATCCAATGTTATCTATGTAATTTCCCTTAACTAATCTATTGGTTCACCTAATATGTGAATGAGTTATTAAAATATGTAATTAAAATACTATACTAAGGTGAATGGAATATATTAAAGGTAAAACCATTATTATGGAAACATAGTTCATTGATAGCTTGATCTGTGGAGTGCTGCAATTCATTCCTAGACTAGAATGATGAGTTTTCTTTTAGGGTTTAAAATCATTTATAGATGACATGATATGTTAGAAATTGATGGTCTCTTTCACATGACATATATTTATTTATTTAATACATATTAATGACATATTTTATGGATTCAATAAAATTATCACACAAATAAATAGATTTATATTCATTGAATGAAGTCCAATAAAAAAATTGTGGTTTTTTTTCAAAACATAGTTTATGTAACACCGAGAGACTTTTATGAGATAAATAATTTGTTTAATTTCATAGATTTAATTTATTATACACTATGTCAAGAAAATATTTGACTAAATAGAACGTTATATTATTTTTCAGTATAAACAACACTATTCTTGGATTGCGTTACACAAAATTTCAAGTTGTTTTGATAGATTTCATTTCACGCAAGGCCGAGTTTAAGCAAAAAAATAATTACTACAATGTTACCTTATAACCAATCCATTATAATGTTGCATATGATCATCATTAACTAAATTATGAAAATATTATTTTCACATGTATATCTTATAAATTATTTGGAGAGAAATTAATTACAAATGAAAATAAAACACTTTAAAAAAAATAAGTTTTTTTCTGAAAAACTATTTAAATAAAAATAGTTGATCTTATAAAATTATTAATTCATGATTCACATATTATTTAATTAATTATATACCTAATATATTTAATTATTGTTCAAAAATCATCTTATTTGTTTTATGTACATGATATAAGAATAAATGCAATTTTTTGTATAAAAGATGCATTTTTTAAAAAATGTAGTTTTACCACATTTTGATTACACATAAATTTAAATACACTTTTGAAACATTTATATAATATGTTTATATATATAAACATATTCATTAGGGGCGAGATACAAAAATTTACTATGGATGAATTTTTTGATATTTGTATTATAACTTTCATGTTTTGGTGAATAGTATATATTTAACTGAAAAAGCATTTTTCATCAAAATGAATTACATTGTTAAGTTATATTATTCAATGGATTCAATATTTAAGTATATTAAATTTTTTTCATGCAATATCCGGAAGTTCATTGGCATTAAGTTTACATTAAATTCAGGAATAAAAACATTTTATTCTTTAAGAATGATTTCACTTTTGAAACCGATTTTCTCATTACGACAATGAGATTAATTTAACATTAATTACTAAAACATGTGTGTTTTTAATTTATAAAAATGTATTCAAATTTTAATAATTAGGTTCAAATTATGTAAGTAGATATATTTTGTATTTGGGCATGTTGAATTGAATGTTTGAAAATGTTTAATACAATGGTAAATGTGTAAATCATGTAATTAAGGTTATAAATAATATTAAACAATTACCCTAAAAATTTTCATAATATAAATGGATGGGTGTGTATAGGCATAAATCATCCTTGTGTATAAATTGTATCATCTGGAAGCCACATATATGAGATTATGACATTTTATATATTTGATTTTAAGAAAATATAAAGATGTATTAGCTATATTTGAATATATATATATATATATCATTATTATTATAATGTTATATAGAATCTATGTTCTAATACAATTACACATTTTAAATGAAAAATTATTTTTCGTTATCATGGTAATTTATTTTTAATTATTAAGAAATAAACAATTACGCAAAAGTCTTATACAATGATGATGGATAAATTATTCAATTGATGAAAATCAATATTATTAAAATAATTATAACACTTAAAAGAAGGATAGTGGTGAAAAATAATATTTTTCAATTATATTTAGACCATATTCATCCAAGGGTATAATTATTAACCATTTTTATCCATATGAAAATTATTATGACACACTTAATATTTTATTTAATTAGATGTGAAATTTACCACATTCATGTTTAAATACAACTAAAATTTAAAATGTTTGATTTTCTTGAAGATATATTCAACTATAATTATTATTATGAAATATATAGGTTTTATATTTACCATATTATTTTATTTTATATTTTCATTCTACAAATAATTATATTAAATAATTACTCAATACTGATGTAGTAATTATCTAATTGATGGAAATATTAAAGTGATGTTATTAAAAATATCAAAATAAATATAAAAGGTATAATTAATATATTAAAATAATTTTATATATCAGATTCAGCCTCTAGGGATATAATAAAATATTTTTTGTAGGATAAAATCATATCATCATATTTGTAAAAATTAATAAAATGAATAGTTTCAAAAATGACACTATTGATTGTTTATCAAAAAAATGTAATATTAAATTATTTAAAAATAATAACACATTTTTAAAAGGTATATAATAATTGTGATATAATGTAAAATGTTCTAATTTATTCATTTAGAGTTTAATTTAAATAAATTATGAAAATATTTTACCCTTTTAATATTGAAATATTTTTAGCTTAGTTAAAAATTAAAAAGAATAACTATGTGTAATTAAAAAAATAATTATTATATTCATAGAATAATAATTTTAAATTTTCATGGTTGATGGTATTAAATAAATAAACTTATCTAATTTTCAAAACAATTATATATTGGTTGGTTTTGAATTTGTTTTGATTTAATTATAAATTAATAATTCTGGAAGTTTCAAAAGTGCCCCTCAAATTAATTATAAAAGGGCACAAATTCATCCACTTCTTCGCCTCATTTTGACCATAAAATATCATCCATAACCTATCAATTTTCCTTATCAAAATCCATTTTCAAATTAAATGGGTTTTTTTTTTCTCAAAAGACCAACGATGGTAAATTTAAGATGTTATCTATATGGAGATCATCTATGAGGTGGTAATTTCATCTACCAATTCGTTCAAAATTATTTCTTCTTCTACATATTCTTCATGATCTGATTCCATTATAAATTAATAAGTAAAGTATAATTTATACTCTGAGATGTTAAAATTATTATGTAACAACCATATTAATCCTCATATCTATCCAAAGAAAAATTTAATCATCACGTTTGCGTACATACAGCAAATTGTCTCCACGCCATTGTGTAATATTTTTTTCACCACCACCTTACTTGTATGGGTATAATGATATAAATAACAAATATATATATTATTTTTATAATATTATAGGGTTTATGGAATAGAATATAAACTATGAACATTAATATCATCCCTCAATTATGGGAATGATTTCATCACTCATGTGTATGCTTGGCCTACTGCCTCCACGATGTGATGAGATTCATTCTAAATGGTGAACATTAAAGAATGACTATATAAAAGAATATAGTGAATAAATAATATATATATATATATATATATTATTTTAATATCATTTTTAATGATATAACTATGACTTGGGAAGGATAACAAAAACATATTCCACAAAACATGCACAATAAATGAAGCACTCAATACCTGAATAACGAGTAATAATTAAACGTTATTAAAAAAGGATGATAATATTATATTGTATGAAATCATAATAAACTAATATGATTTGGGAATATATTAATGATGTTATTAAAATCATTATACAAGAGGTTTTGGTACATATAAAGGAAATCTCACATAATGTAATGGAAAACATCAGAGGCTCACTATTTTCTGAGATTGTTTATAAATATGTATTTACATCGGTATAATTATCATCCAAGTCCATTCTTCCAAAATATGTATTCCAAAATATGAATTCCAAAATATTCATTATATTCCTCTATAATTTTCTAATTTAAATTTTACCAATTAATGGATTTTTATTAAATGGAATTAAATGAATCAAGTTTTCTTTTCGATAAGAGGTAATTTTTGAATTATTGGATAAAAGTAAGAGAAAGATTATTCCTTTAATAATACATGATATGAAGGTATTTTTGGGTTTTTATAACACCTTAATTACACTAAATATTTCTTTACAATATTTCAAGGTTATTTGAAAAGAAATTATATTCATTTAAAATTTGGAGGAATTTTGAGAAAATAAATATTTTTTGAAGATGAAAGCAAATTTTCCTCAATAATTAATCTCAAGTGTTATATAAAAAATATTTTACATCTAAGATAGATATATTTAATAGGTTTATGTTTCAAAAAAACTATCTATATTGTTCTTATAGTTCATTATGTTAATAATTTAATTCTATTTATGAAATCCATTTATTTTATAGGGAATATGTTATAATTAAATGATGTTTCAGAAACCTATTCTATAACTTAGGTTATGCTTTGATTAATCATTTATGTTGTTGTAGAACACAAAATAAAGGGTTTATTATTATATTGGTGGGACCTAGGTCTCGATATAATGAATTGGGAAATTGTTTATATCTCGTGAGATAGACAATACTGGAATAATAAATGATCTGAGTTCAGTAATACAGTGTTGGAATGGTAAATGAAATATATTTAGTATTACAAGACTAAAATGTTGTGTAAACTCAGTTCAGTAATACATGGTTAGAAAGTGGATTGAACATGGTATAGTGAAGGAATTCATCCACTGTGATTGTATTGAAAATGATCCTGGTCTAATATGGAAAGTATTTTCTGTGCTGATTTTTTTCCACAATTCCATGATTTATGCCAATGATATTTTCTCCTGGAACATGTTCCATTATAATTTATAAATTATGAACACCCAAGATTAATTTTAGAACACAATTTTTTAATATATATTATATTTTTTATGATTTTAAAATTTTATGTTCATATTTTTACATTATACTCTTCGTGTTTTGTTTGATGTTTTTCACGTTTACCATTACTAAGAATCAAAACTCACCCATTTCAAAAGGTTTCTTTTCCCAAAAATATAAAGATTTGTTTTAGGAAGGAAAACTAAAGGGGATTATCATTATGGGGAATGTAGATGACAATTCACCATATTAGAAGAATTTATTCCATGATTAAAAAATTACTATAATAATATGGTATTTGGGAATCTGTCTATGTAATGAATAAATTATTATAAAAAAGTAATTTAATATTAATGTTTCACAATATTGGGTCATTAGAATTTATCACATATGAACAATATAGTAAATATTAAAAAAACATAAGATTAAATTTTGTTACACGTCGTAAAACAATACCCATACACCTAATAATATATTATACATATACATCCATGACATGATTATAAATTAAACGATTAAGACAATGTGTTTTTCCAACCCACTTCAGGACATATAATATTAATGTAGAGTTATTAGGAATGATTCCAGTTGAAGTAAATAACCTTCATCATGAGTATTTTTCCATTCTAGAATTTATCTAACATGAAGGAAATTATAAAGGAAACTAATTTTATGATATATGGATTTTGGTGTGCACTAAACTAATAGAGGATAAAGAAACTCATATATGGAAACATTCTTCCCACTTAAATACCTTCTATTAATCGATCTAGATAACCCTATGGTTCTCAGAAGGGACATATGAATATTTTTGAATATAATTTATAAACAACTGGAAATAATATGTTTATGGGTAAATTCTTTTTTTACTGGGAAAATTAGTGGGAGACATAAAATAATTAAATTCATTTTTTATCAGTTCATTATAATCATTTTTTATACTATTAATCTTGTAAGTTCAATTGTAGAAAAACTATATGTTCATCATTCACATTATCCCTATGATCCATATTTTGAAATGATAATCTCATTATTTGATGTAACATATGAGAATGGATCGAATTTAAACCAGTTATGTTACACCATGAATTGGTATATTATTTTCTAGAATAATTAGTGGATGACTTATCTGGGAAGGATACTAGTGATGAAGATAGAAATGTACATGATAAAAATAGTAGAAACATGGTGGATGTTAAATTTTTAGCAATTTCATCCATGCAATCTGAACTCAAAATGTATCATGAAGACATTGATACTTATGACATTCTCTTCTATATCTACGGAAAATTTTTGTAGAGATATATATTGGAATGTTTCGAGATTTACCGTGCCTACATTCATAGTATATATAGAGATGGTGTGCCATCTAAAACACACATGGTAAAACACATTGTCTATGTCATGTTCCAAGAGGTTATAGGTTTTAAACATCATGATGAACTACCCACCTATCTAATTCTAGAATCACATCATTAATGATTATCCAAATATGTTTTAATTAAAATATTTATACCCTTGATAGTTTTTTCCCATATGTACATACCCAATATCACTATGTTCAAATGTAGATTAATCATTAATAACATTCATTCTATATAGTGAATTAGATGAATGTTTATGAAAAGTGACCTATATTCAAATCTTCTTCACAACATCCTTTAATGATAAAAATGTTCAAGGGAATGTGTGAGAACTTGGATGATAATTCTTTCTCATGTGGTACGAAGGGAAACTAGAAAAAATCTACATCTATAAAATGATGAATTTTTAAGATTCATGATTTTTTTATTGAGTGTAATATATTAGTTTCTAAATATTCACTATTAGATAAGACATGTTGTTCTCATCTATGTATTCAATTGCATTGGCTAAGTAGATTTTAGATGATTGGATGAGGGAATATAGAACAATTACTAGCCAATAAAGAATGATTTATGGTCATCGATATTGGGGACTAGCCACTTACATAATCAATGGGATTGTTCATGGTAATAAATGATTATTATTTGGATTTATCTTTACCCAAAGACATTATTTCAATATCCAGACAACGTATGCATCACATTCCATATAAGAGGATCTTTTTTGTCTAGATATTTTTATATGTGAATCTTTTGTTGCAATATATCATGGTATACAAAATTTAAAAATATGAAATCTATTTGACTTCACACATGATACTTACTGAAAAAACCAAATAGCTTGAAGAATCAAATGATCATATGAAATTAAATTTAAATCATAGAATTATTATAAAATATTCCATAAATTTGTTTAAAATTCCCTGAAAAATACTAATAAATATAATTTAATATAACTTCTAGAATTTGTTTATTTCATATCAATTACAAAAAAATTATTTTCATAAATGTCTTACTCAAATAATTATCTAGGTTTTTTAAACTTATCCATAAGAAAATAATTTTTAAAATACATTAAAAGATATAATTCTGGATAACCCGTTTAATTTTAAGATAAGATATCTTTAAAAAAAGGATTTATTCCTTAATTGTTTTTGAATATAACAACTTTTATGGATTAAAATGATAGTTGAAAAATCATAAAAATAACATGATCCCAATAATACTATGACTTTTTGGACAACATCCTCTTGAGTTTGTGGGATCACCCCATTTCATATCAACTTATTCGTTACAAAAATTCCCAATTTATATTTGAAGATTAAACTTTTTATTTTTCATTACCTTCTTATTATAAATCCATTAACACCCCTCTAAAAAAATAGATAAATAATTTTCGATGTATAAAATAAATATATATATATTCTTCGTTTTAAAAATATTATCATTAAGAAAAACCATAATGGTTAACAGGATTATGCATTTTTTTAAAAAATTCATAAATTCAAATTAAATATTCATAATTTTTTTATATTAAGAAAAACTATATATTAGTATGCATTAAATTGCAATGACAATTAAAGTACATGGTCTCCACAATGATTATGGATGGAATTCATAATTTTTATTAAAAAATATTACATAAACTGATAATATAAATACATTGAAAATTTATTTCTCTCATATATGGTTTTATAGATCACATATCTAGAGTTTTCCAAAAATAGCAAATTCCCCATATAAAATGGTTTAGAAGATAACATAAACATGATAAAAAATATATTATTTTAATTAATTACCTAGTAGATTGAAAATCATATTCCTCATTCATAAATTTTACATTGATTCTGAAAATTGTGAAAATAAATAGGTTATTTAAAATATATAGTAATTAATACCTTACATATAATTATGAAGGGTAATTATATGATACATAAACTTATAACATTATAAAAAGTAAGTTTTAAAAATATATTTTTTAAAATAAAAAGTTCTTTTTTTCTATAGAATAAATGGTTAAATAATGTATCCTTATAGAGATTAGGATCACTACATAATATCTTGATTTTAGTTGTACAATATAACCCCAATTTTTTTTTGAATACCATAAATTTCCCTTTTTTCAAATAAATATTGATTTGAAAGTAGAATAATTCTCACCATAATTCATTAAAAATAATCGTCTTATTAGTAGAGATATCTCTGTCTTATTATATAAATTCAGTATTTCTAAATGTATTTTATAGTTTATACATTTATATATATGGCCATTTATATAGACTAATGTAACACGTTTTTGATATATATAATAATAATATATGATTTCAGTACATCTTATATATATATATGGATATATTCAGTTTTTGATAAACAGCATTACCACAATCCATCCAACGTCAAATTTTTTATTCAGGAAACGTAACAAAATAAAGTGTCCATGCGTCCAGAAAATAGGAAAGGAGAAAAAAAAAGAAAAAAATAGCACAGACATAGCACGAACCCCAGGTAGACACCTAGGTCTAGCATCTCACCCGGGCCTAGGGGGGCCTAAAATAAGGAAGACCGAGCGCATCCCCTCTGATAATATTAACACCTTCAAGCTTTAAGAAACCAATGGACGGAAGACATGTGATGCTAGATCCCGGTTGTGCCATAGAAGCAAGGTGGTCCGCCACTTGATTCCCCTCACGCCAGGTGTGCAACACACTAACACCGCCCAGGAGAGCATGACCCCTCCTAACCGTGTACACAATAGACCAGGGGACCTGGACTTTACAAATAAGAGCTCCATAAAGAATCAGCGAGTCTGTCTCCACATGGGGTGAAAGAATGATCTTCTGACTACAGAGCTGTAAACCTGATAAGAGCGCATTTTCCTCTGTCTGGATCAAGGTACCCCACCCAAGGTATACCGTAAATTCTAGAATCACACTCCCTCACCAATCTGGGACCACCCCCCCCCCCCACACACACATTTCTCCTCACATACAAGATCCATCTGAGTTCAACTTGAACCCATAGACCGGTAGACACAAACAAATCCAGCGCCCCCCTCTCCACTGAGTGCTGGTACATGAAATAATCGAAGCAGGGAAATGCACCTGAAGTCGTCCAAGTGAAGGGGCCTCACGCCACTGAGGAAACAGATGAGCCAAATCTGCATACAGAACCCTGGTGCGCATGATAATGACACGCACTGTAGGCGAGGCTCCCTCAAAGGGGTCCTGATTCCGAGCCTGCCACAAGCTCCAGCACCCAGCCATAAGAACCACAGATCTCGCCATCCACTCCATAACCAAGACGCCCGACCCAGTGAACCATCTGTCCAGAAAGGCTTCCTCACGATGCTCTAAAGAGTTAGCAGTGAAATCACCAAAGTAAATCCAATGGGAAACAGCCCAGTCACTTTCAAAAAATAGATGGTTGGAGCTCTCCACCTTCGGGCGGCTACAGCAGTGACATTTGGAGGCCCGGAAAATACCCACCCTCTGAATCTGGTCATCTGTGGCCACTGCTTGCTTCCTAATACGCCAAACAAGAAAATTTTATTTCGAGGGGATTTTATTACACCATAGTAAGGCATCCCAACTGTCTGGAGTCAGATGTGGAGCCAAGAGCTTACAATACTCCTGACAAGACAACTTCCCCGATGAAGAAGCAGTGAAAACACATCTGTCCGTCTCAGAGGAAAAAAAATAGAGTCTCAAACTTCCTGTTGATCAGAATCCAGGACTGCCTGTATGAACGAAGGGTGACAGTTGGCTTCCTTAAAAGAGATAAGTGGCGCCAGGCACCCAGGAAAGCCGAGAACTGAACCCAACCAATTGTGGAACCAAAACAGAAGGGCCCCATCACCAATAATCCACCGAGAATTATATTTAAGAACACATATGAGAGGGAAAATCTTTGACCAGAAGGGGGAGGCATGGCCATCATCCTCTACCTCATCACCCACCCATTGGCTGGACATCATTTCCCCCCAAAGGGTTTTCCCTTCAATCACCTCCCATGCGAGCTTGGCCTGGTAACACTGGAGGGTAGCACTCATGCTTCTCACACTAACCCACCCCCCCTCTTGAATAGGCTTTTCCATTTTCTCCCAGGACACCCAATGTCACTTCCCCACTGAGCATGCATCCCACATAAAGCTTGCTAAAATCTTGTCGAGTCCACTAATGACCCCCTTGGGCACAGAGGTGAAAGCCAAAGCATGGATAGGTATGTCCGAAAGGACACTGTTAATCAGGGTGATCCTCCCCCCGAAAGATAGTTACTGATTCTTCCAATTCAGCACTCGACCATAGATTGTACATACAATCTTATCAAAATATCGAACCTTGAGTCTACCCGACGAAATGGAGGTGCCAAGATACTCAATAGGAAAGGATCCACACTGCATTCCAAGCCTGTAGCAGAGAGAAGAGATCTTGTCACCCTGACATTTGGTAGAGATAAAGAAGTTACTCTGTCATTATATACCACTTTCCCACTCCAGTAACAATACTCCTCCATAACTCTCTTGATGCCTCTAACAGACCTTGACACACCATTCATGAAAATAAAAGTGTCATCCGCAAACATCAAATGAGAAACCGAACCATGGTTCCACCTCCTTCGAAATGGGAGCAAGCCACCGCTTCTAACACCCTTGTTAATGAGGTGACTAAGGTTGTCCTGGGCCAAGATAAAAATACTTGGGGAGATAGGATCACCCTGGTGAAGCCCCCGGGCTTCCTTAAAGAAACCATGAGTCCTTCCCATAAAAGAGACTTCCATCCACGAGGAGCTGAAGCATCTGAACATAAGATCAGCATCCCTAATAGAAACCCCATTTCCCTGAGCACCCGGTTGATGATACCCCACTCCATCCTATCATAGGCCTTGTTCATGTCTAGCTTGACTGCCAAATTTGAACCATGAGCCTTGTTGTTGATGTCCCTTAGCATTTCCTGCACCAGGACGATGGCCCCCTGGATAGACCGCGCCTTCACAAAACCATGCTGCTTAATTGAGACCCACTGGGGGAGGAACCTGGACAACCTCAAGTTGATGATAGAAGCCAGGATTTTGTAAGGAAAATTTCAAATACCCACTGGGTGGAAATGTGAAAGAGAAGAAGGATTTATAATCTGTGGGATAAGAACGAGAGTGGTGTAACTGGCAACCCTTGGAAGACTACCACCCCGAAAGAAATCTTGTATGACAGCAATAATATCATCCTTGATCACCTCCCAAGCATCCCTATAAAACAACTCGGGAAAACCATCAGGGCCCTGTGCACTCTCCGGGTTTAGATTCATCATGGCCGAATACACTTCCTCCTCGTCCGGGATCCTCTCTAAGTACTCATTCTCACTTCTAGAAACAGTGGGAATCACTTCCTCCCAAAGGACCGCATTTCCAATAGGGTAGCTTGTGGCCATCTACTAATTGGTACCAGCCAAGAGCTCCCTAAAGTAAGAATGGGCCATGTTCCCTACCGCGTCTCTTTCATCCGTGTACGAACCATCCTCGGGTAGTATATTTTTTATACTAATGCACCCTCGCTCCTTTAGGCAGGCATGAAAAAAGGCCGAGTTCTTATCACCCTCGCACAACCACTTAATCCTGGATCGTTCGCAAGAAACTCGCTCCTGATTTAGGATCAACTCGGCCCATACCTCTTTCTTCCCAGAAAGCTCCTCAAACACAGACTCACTCCACTACTACTCAAGGATGGTCTTTATTCTATCAATACACTGTTTCAGACTCTCAAAATCCCAATCAGAAGGAGGTAGGCCCACTGACCATACCTGCAGCCCCGTCTTCAGGCACCTCAGCTTGTTGTGAACTGCAACCCACAAGTTCCCCGGAACCGGCTGGATCCAAAGTTCATAAATGATCTGCTTGAAACCAGAAAGGCTGGACCAGTAACGATAGAACCTGAACCCTCCCGGATTTGCATGCCCCAGGACAAGTGAAATCAGAAGAGGAGAATGGTCAGAGATCCCATGAACCAGGTTCTTAACACTGGCATTGGGAAACTTAGATAACGCATTAACATTGGTGATACAATGATCAATTCGGCTCCATCACCATATCCTGCCCCTCTGATTGTTACACCAAGTGAAAGGGTCTCCCGAGAAACCCAAATCTGTCAAACCAGATCCTGCCATAAAACGAGCAATGTCCATGCAGACCCGCCTGGGAAAGGTACCCCTGCCCTTCTTTTCCTCTGGATCAACCATCACATTAAATTAAATGGTTAAATTATATATATATATATATATTAAATAACATGTGTTGATAATAATTCATCTAGATTCTTATAGGGGCTTCATTGAAACGTTCAAATGATCACCATAATATTAATTTTGCCACTATGATTACATACTATTCATATAAACATGATCATTTCAGGTTTTTAATATAAGGAATATGATAATTGTCTTACAATTTTTACTTTGAAAAAATTGAATAGTGTTGATGACGAAACCAATTGTTGGATGATGTGAAGAAATTTACATAGAGGGTTTTCTTTTTCATTACGAGGATGAATATGATGCAACGGTGGATCAAACGATCGACAAGGGAAATATTGGTATATGAATGTTATATATTTAAAATGTTAATGTTTGATTATTGAACCTCAAAAATAATATCCCATGTTGAAATTCTATGAGGCCGTTAGAGGATTAATAATATTGTATTTTTCATTTTTTTGGTTGATACTGCAGCAAGCTATGGAACCCGCAATACTGAATGCAACCATATGGGGATGGGATGACCCACCTGATGACCTACGTGCCTATGGAAGCACCAACTGTGCACTAGGCCTGTACTCACCCGCTTTACACTTAGTAGTAGTCTTCGATAGATTTATAATATAATTGAGTTCATTTAAGGACATTGTTTCGTAGAAAATCTATTTGTTAGTAGACAACATTTTTATTAAAATAAATTTTTAATAATATTAATAATATATGTACTTACAATAAATAAATTATTTTTAATATTCAAACAACATTCATTACATTATATTCAATACTCTACTAATTTAATAAAAATATCATGTAAGGACCCGGAATTTCTAGGTAATTTTTTTTAATATATGGTAATTTTATGAGTCCACAAAAATTGATGGTGCGTGATTCTGAGACCTGATCCTCTATTAAGGATTGTTGCACTCGTAAAGGGCTCTTGTTAGGGTTTCTCTCCCAACCGCTTCCTTCCTATTCCCTATGGAAGATCAGCCGGGATCCTCTCGTTGATGCTTCAGTTTGGCATGATGGTGGAATGTGGTCTCTCCTGCGGCGTCTTCGAGGTCTCAATCTTGGCGTAGGGTTCAATGTTCAGATTTCCACACTACGGTGAAGGTTGTTTCTTCGTGTTTGACTCAGATAGGGGTGTTATGGGTGGATCTGGTTTTTGGGTGAGGTCTCGAAGGTAGAGACGGGCTTTGTTCTTCCTCCTTGTAGTTTTGGATCAAGAGGTGTTAGCGGTAAGGGTTTTTTTTTACTTTTATGTTTGATGGTCATTTGGATTTTTGTGGTACTGCTTGTGGGAGGCTCCCTGCTCCTCCTTTCCGCTTCCCATGTGCGATTTGGACTCCAGTGAGGCTTCTAAACCCTAGAGCGTCTTCTACTGGTTGGGGATGGGGAGGGGTGGGGTCCCAGCTTCGTTTCTAGGAACTGGTGATGGTCTCATGGTGAATGGGTTCTTGATGCAGGTGTATTGGTCTGCAACTGTGATTTTGGAAGTAAAAAGTTGTGATTGTTTTGAGAAAGTGGTGAATATTGTTTCAACATTCAACTTCAAGGGATTTCTTCTTGAGTTTTGGTTTGGGGAATCTTCATTTTGGTTCGGATTTGCTGTTATAGAGGAATTATGGCATTTGGGAGCATTTTGGCTTTGAATTTTATTGATGTTCGTAGAGGAAATGAAGGGTTGAATGTGTGAATCGGTGTTTGGTTCTTGAACCACTTTTTTTCTGGTTAATTCTATTGGTACCTACAAATGTTGAGGTGCTGTGAAGTGTAGGGTTTTGAAAATTTTGAATGCTCAGAAATGGTGGAGCTACTATTTGAGGGAGTTGAATCAACGGAATGAAATTTAGGTTTTGTGAGTAATAGCTTGGTGTTTGACCTTTAACTTTTGTTCCATGGTGTTATGTTGTTTTAGTCGAAGAGTGTTGTTTGGTTTCTCGCTTTTTCCTCAAAGTTATTGAATAATAAAAATATAATTTTCAGTCAGTGGTACCCAATTCTTTCTATTGGAAACCCTAATTTTTATTTAATATTGGTTATGTATCATTATTTATGTGGAAAACATATTCAGGAAATATTAACATGGGTACACCTAGAAAACAATCCAATTAATTGGGTAAAGTGGAGTCTAATGAGATGTTATGTGTGAGGGTCTTAGCGGTTAGCCTTAGCTTGTGCTACCATGTACGACAGTCTTGGCGGTTAGCCTTGGCTTGTGCAACTAGGTGCAGAGGTCTTGGAGTTTGGACTTGACGCATTCTAAATCCATGTTTTATATTACTGCCAAATTTTTATGATTCAATTTTTATATGATCCCATGGTTATATGTTATGATTCTATATGCCATTTTATTTCATTATGTCATGATCTCTAACCCATGTGCCAAAGACTTATTCTTATATTTATTCCCATATTGGGATTTTTATCTCATACCATTGTTCATGTGATCCCCTGGGTACCCTATGCAGATGTAAGGGATCAAAGTAAGTTATGATCACTTTAGTAATGTTAAATAAACATGTTTTTGTTAGTACCATGTTTTAAATTTTATATTCCTAGTCTTCAAAGAAACTAGACTTCATGATCCTTGGCTTGTACTATGATGTATAATTATGCCTAAAATCATGTGTTGTTTTATGTAAAAGACTAGGTTTTTTATATTTCCAAGAATAATCCATATGAATTTTAAAATAGAAATGGGAAATTGTATTTAAAATGTAGACAAAGAGTGTAAAACATTTCCCTACCTTTTTCACAAAAACAATTGAAAAATTTTCATTTACAAGGGAGACAAAGAGTGTAAAACATTTCCATACCTTTTTCACAAAAACAATTGAAAATATTTCATTACTTTTTTTTCATAAATCCATGCTACTAAACTAGTAATCATTACAATTATAAAATAAGGGCAATCGAACAATATCACACAAGAGTAAAAACCCACAATTCCTCATAGTCATCTTCTGTAGAAAACTTAGGTACAAAAGAAATGGATGAACCAAGGAACTCATGAATAATCCATAACAGACATATACATGTTGACTCATACCAAAAATCATGCCTCTCTCGATGACATCAATAATTCCCTCACACACTCATCTATACCATACATGATATAGATCGAGGGGCAATATCCCATAGTAATAAAACTCATTATATATCCATGTACTATGGTCTGCTAGCTAGGGAATAATCCAAGCTAGTACATCAGTCATTCTCATAAAATTCATATAATATTCTAGGTTCTCATGTCATGATGTAAAATTGGGTGATCCAACCAATTCCAACTGAGTATCCAATCACATGCACAAATATAATAATAATTCACTCAATAAGAATCACCTGATTCACCCTAAGGAATAATATCATGGTATAAAAATTGGATTTCAAGGAGTGCACAGTGAGGATCTCCCATTCCATTCATTTTAAATGAGTAAAAAGGATTCCATAGTGAGTACATCCCACCTATTCACATATTGGATCACAAGGGTTCCACGGTGAGGACATCCCATCCATTAGACATAGACAAGGGAAGAACATTATCCAAGGAGGGTTTTCATAATAAACATTTTGTCCAATTTCTAAAAAGTAACAAAATATCCTTAAGAATTATTTTTAAATAGAATCAAACCCACATTTCCAAAAAGGTTAAAATGACATTTTTCATTTCACAGTCATTTAGAAAAATATCATTTAAGTACTCAGACCCCTTATTCAAACCAAAACCATTTTCATCAAAGGGAAAAACAAGTCACATATCATCATCACAATCCATTTTGTTTTTAATGAATCAAACACACACCATTTTCAAGTCCAAACTTTTTATAAATCCATTTGAAGAACCCAAAACTGGCAAAAATATGTCACAACAACATTTATAAATCCAAGCCATTTTTAAAATAAAAATAAACAGTTCTGTTAAATACAAAACCAATTGATAAAAAATTCAAGGAACCCATATAATAATTTCATAAATCACAAATATATTCAAAAAGTTGAACCATGCTTTAGATATCACAAATAACTTGAAAATCCAATCGGGTATGTCATTGAACACTTCGTGTGAAACATTCAACAAAACAATTTCATTTATCACAAAATAAGGAATAAATAAAGACTTTTTAGACCAAAAAAATATTTAAAAGATCACACAATACTATTACATATTCAATGAAGGTTTTAAGATCAATAAATGAATTATTATTAAATTTAAAAAGGCAAGTTCAAGGGTAACCTACTTCAAAATCATGGCACTTCAATAACACACACTCGAATCCACCATAAAAGGATCCAAGATCCAAGATAAAAAAATAGAAACCATAAACAAGGTAAAACGCAACATAAACCAAGGGGAAACTTGAACCCTAGGTCCACATAGCCATGGAAGAATAGAAACTCAAAAGAAATTGCAAGGAAAAGGGAGAGGGGGAAGAATATTGGAGACTAACTTGAGAAATCACCCTTAACTCTTCAATAAATGAATAGATCTACAACTAAAGAGGAATTAAGAGGCCTAAAGATATAATGGGGAGCCTAATTAGGGTGGTTTGAAACAAAAGTATGAAGAAATTTTCTGATTGGGTCTAAAAATATCAAGAGGGAAGTTTAGGAATTTCATAATTTTTAAGTTCTGGGAAGGTAGAACGATTTGGCCACACAGATTATTAAACCATGAGACAAACCATATGAGATGGTTCTCAGTAGACACCAAACCTACAAATACACTTACTATATGGTTCTTTAGATGTTTTGTAAGTCTTATTCCTTCAACCAGAAGCACCCCAAGGACCACACATTTTTCTAGGATAAGCCGCATGGTTTCCTCTAACAGTGCGCAAACTGTGTGCCACCTACTATTAAACCCAAAAACAAAATATTTCTACTAAAACACCCCGATCAAGCTAAGTAATTAACATAGGTATAGAGATAAATAAAATATCACCTAAAAATTTAAACCCATCACACCCATAACTCGTGATAAAAAACATGATTCAAAAATTAATTGAAATAAAGGGAGAAAATAAAAACCTGGGTGTGACACTACTGGCCACGTTTCCAAAAACTATTCCTAATAGGTTAAATAAAAACATATTTTCCCTTAAAAATATGTGTATGGTGTCATTCTTATAATTGAATGGAATCTATTATTATATAAAAAAATATATGGGGGGTATATGCTAGTCACATTTTTTTTGGAAGTCAAGTGAGCATGAACTCAACATGTATTCTAATGTTTGGATAGTAAATTCACAATTCCTATTGGTTTGAGGATAATAGATGGTGTTTTAATGTATTTTACTGTTAAGATATTTTTAAAGACTCCTCCATGATTTTTATGTGAAACGAATTTCACCATAAAATGTTATTGATAGAGATTCACTATGAAGCCTCAAGACATCATTATTATAAATCCAAGAAAGATGGTCAATGGTAATAATCTCACTTATTTATAAAAAATGTACAAAGATTATATAGTCATCCATAATTACCCATACTCCATAATTCCTATTATATTTATTTAAAATCCAAGTACTAATATTTATTATTATAATATCCCATTTTCACATTGATATAGGATAGGTTACATGGATGCCTTTAAAAGTTATATAACAGTCTTCAATTGTTGTTACACCAAGAATATTGAAACATATTAAATAATTTCCCTCTTTATGTTGTCCCATTAGAAATGTTTTATTTAATACAAATACATCTAGGTTCTATCTAGGTGTGTAAATAAATTTGAACTATTAATTTCATCTAGAAATTACATCTTCTACTTCAGTACTAGTGGTATACATAGTTTATTTTAAACTTTAAAAATATAACTTCACATTTTAAGTCTATCATTCCTCTATATTCCATGAATTAAACATTCATTTAAAGAAAATTTTAATCTTTTCAAGACTTCTTTATCTTCTCTTGTTAGTATAGTTAGTTAATTACTTGTAAAATAAATTATTTTCCCCCTCCCGAATAATTTATATGTCAATATTTACAAAAGCTATGAATATAGAATCTTTTTCCATCCATTTTATTGGTAATACTCTATTATCCTTCCAAATAAATGTGTCCTAAAACTATTTTACTTCTTTGGGTGGTAGCCTATTTCACAATATTAATATTTTAGTAGTTTTATCCATTTACTTTATCTTATATTGAGCTCTTTTTGAGTTAATATATACTTAAGAATCTTGTGATCTATATATATTACACATCTTTAACCATAGAGATAATGTATTCATATATTCAAGAAAATTATTATAGATTCAAGATAAATATAATGAGTTAGATATTTCCATTTATGTGTATTTAATTACCTTAATTTATAATAAATAACTATATTTTATTTATAAGGAATCATCATAGTCCTTTCTTTGATGAATCATTACATATCCAAAATACCATATTCCTTGATAGTAATGTTAATATCATTTTAATGATTAATATCCTATTTATTTCTTCTAAAACATCTTCACATTCTTTTTATAATTTAAATTTTTACACTTTACATGTAAAGGTGATTAATGAGTTAGTTAATAGAAAAAAGTTGTCAATAAAACATTAATAGTAACTAGAAAAGAAAAGCAAATTGGGCATTGCATTTATATTTTTTGGTGTGATCTATTCTTTGAACACCTTCTAATTTTATGTTTCAATAGATATTAAATTCTTGGAGTGAATATATCCAAGAAAATAAAAATTATTGAAGAAAAAATTTACACTTACTGAATTTCCCATCTATCTTGTTCTTCTTGAGAAAATCTAAAACAATTTGTAAATAATTCTCATGTTCTTTATATCTCATAACTTATATCAAGATATCATTATTAAATACCATAAAAAACATATCAATATAATCCTATAATACTCTATTTATCAAATCCATAAACACATAGGGTGGTTTTTTTAATCCAAAAGGCATTACTATGAACTCATAATTCCTAAACCTCATATGAGAATTTGTCTTTCGTATATCATCCTAATTGAATTTTGGATGATGATAAATATAATGTATATTAATCTTGGAGAAATATTAATCCCCTTGAATTTGATCACAAAATAATCAATTTGAGGTAAAATGTACTTATTTTTAATGGTAATGGTATTTATTTCCCCATACTTGATGCACAAACTCATTGACCCATCCTTATTCTTAAAAAATAGGACTGGTTCTTTCCAAGGTGGTATACTATAGAATATGAATCCCATTGAACATAACCCTTGTATTTTCTCTTTAATTTCGTCGATTCCACTAGATTCATTCTATAAAGACGATTATATATAAGTTTTCCATCGGGGATATGATCAGTGGACAATTCAACTTCAGGATTATGTGGATATCATGAAAGTTTCTAAACAAATATATCAATGTAATTTTTAATAATAGATTTATATTTTATTATTAGCTATAATTATAATTTTTTATTGTATTTTATCTTCTTCTTGTCTAAAAGTTTCAATTATATGAGGTATTATAGTTGGTTCCATACAAGACTCGTGTAGTGAAGCATCTCTTATAAAAAAAATGTTTTATATTAAAAGATTATAAATTGTAATATTAATCTAATGAAAATAAATTATTGATTTAAAATTTGAGATCCATTATATCCCAAAAATTATTTCAAATTAAACCAATGGTATAACAATTAGGTTTATGACTAGAAAAATTCCATGCATTTTAGTATTGGTTCCCCAAAATATTTTCAGTCACAATGAGATTCCAACAAGAAGTTTTAACTAATAACTAATTTTTTAATGTATCTAGGGAAGAATAGATGTTTTAATAAAACATGTATAATATAAAATATTGAATAGATATAGAATAAATTAATGTATTACTTAAATTTGTGTTTATGTTCGAATTTCCATTTATATAATAATTTGAGACTTCAAACTCTACCATAGTAATTGAATGAGCCCATTATTTGTCCCTTATCCACATCTGAGGTAGATTCATTTAAATCCTAGGGAATTTATTAGAATATTTCTACATCTCCTTTAAATTGAAGCATTGTGAAATATCATCTTTCCTCTTTTACTTCTACTCCTGATCATGTTGTGATTTTTCTTCACACATGTAATAGACTGTCATTCCCTTCAGGAAAAAGCTAAAGTGTTTCTTTCAAAAATTATTATATGCTTAAAATTATACACTTCCATTATTTTCCTTTTCTAAATTTATTTTAATAAGAAACTCGATCATCCTCTTCTTTTCTCTATTTAGTCTAAAAATATAATACTTGGAAAACTCATAATCAATTTTAATGATATTTATCACTATCTACACATAAGATGAAAAAATTTATTTACTAATTCCCTCTAATGTTTTGGTTTAAATCCATAAAAGAAATTATTGATCTAAATTTTATTATTTCAAACATAATATTCAAAAATTCTAGTCAAACATGTATATTTAACCTCATACTCAGAAATAGATTACCCTTAATTTTTTCTTAAATTCAGTAATTACCCTTAAAGGTCATCTTTTTTCTCTCTAGGGAAATACTTAATAAGTAATAATTCATTAAAATCATTCTAATCCATTATTTTTATCTCATCCTCATTTTTAGTGTTTTGAATCAAAGTACACCATTGAAAAAAAATCTCCTCTAAGATGATATACTTCCACAATAACCTTCCCCATTTCACTATAACTCAAAGTAAGGAATATCTTCTCTAAAGAATTGGTCCATTTCTCAACCTCTAATGGATTATCAGTTCTATTAAAATATGGTGGATGTTTCCTCATGAAGCAATCCAACACTGTTACACCATGTTGAAGGGAAACAAGTTATTTTATAATGGAATGGTTATTTCTGATAACCTCAATCATTTTACCTAATAAAGAGATAATATACTCAACTCCAACACCAGCTTCATTGGTTTTTTGGTCAGGAAATCCCTACAATGATAAATATGTTGACATGGTTTGTGTTACATCTTTTTTTTGCTTCCTCTAAACCATGGAATATAATTAATCAGTTATATAGTAACACTATAAATTATTAATCATAGTACATAATTATCAAGCATTTATTAAAAATTAAGGGAAATTATTTTATCTATTTGGGATAAATTTATATACTCTCTAAGGGTTTTTCATTGGGATTTTTCTCTTATGATGTTATTCTAAATATAGTTCCTAAGGTTTCTAATAAACTTTATTTTATACCAGCTATAAAAATATTGAATCTAATAACCCAGATCCAGTGGTTATTTTATTATAATGGCATGAAATACCTAGATGAAAATGTATATAATGCAATAACTTAATAGTTTCAGCATACTCGATATGCACATGATCAATATATTACATTTAAAATTAAATGTTCATTATTATTATAAATCAAACCTTATTAATTCACCTTGATTATTCTTAAGTCACATTTTCTAATCTTCATGGTTCCTATGGTATATGGGGAAACAAGGTAAATGGGTTAGATTAAATGCTTCATAAGGGGTATTGTATAATGGATGTTATCATGAATTAGAAAAGGCACATATAATATGACAAGAAAAAATAATCAAATAATGTCATATAACTAATAACATGATCATAATATATCCATGGGTTACATAACAATGTAAATAAATAATCACATAGATAACAATAACAGATGTAATCATGATATAATTCATAATTTTATACATAATAACTATACCATCAAGACCATATCCAAGATATCATATATAAATGGGTAGACATAAAATAAATTCTAGATATATTTTCTTTCGTGATATCCATTAATACATCAAAGGGATATATAATTTTGTGTGCCACCCATTATATAATGCATTTAATACATCCATATTATGCAAATAGTATCTAGTCAATACAATATATATTGTTAACTATGAAACCTTATATATAAACATGTATAAGTAATCAAAAAGTATTTTTATAGACACAATGGTTATAAATTTTTTCAATATTTAGCTAGTCAATTGATTAATATTTCTATCCAGGTTAATATCCACCAATAAAATAATAAACCATAGGATATTCATAATTAAATAAAATATTTCCATGTCAAATGGATAATAAGGTAGTAGATTCACATGATACATTCATCATATGAGGATATCAATAGAAAGTAGTAATTGGATAAAATATTTTCTAATTGTAGGAGACCAAATAAATGATAGAAAAATCACATCAAAAATTTAAATTATGTGTCATAAATATTTGATATGCATTAAGGATAGAAATTTTCCTTAAGGAGAAACTTTTTGGAATGTATTCTTTGATGGAAAAGGTTAAATTGGGTAAAAATGATTTCAATTCACATAGGACCTAGTAGAGTATCCACCATCAACATAGTAGTCATCCCTTATTATATAAAGTCCCCCTCTTACAAATAATCTATCCATAAAACCACAAATACATGGAATACATTGGTATTTGGATAAGTTTTTTTTAGGATATGGAAGTAATTTGAAATTATAATGATTAATAAAGGTGGTATAATGAGATGGAATAGTAATATATTATAAATAATACAATAATAAATTTATTAAAATTAATCATAAGAAAATTTCATATTGAAATGAAAAATAACTGGGAAGAACTATAAAATAAAGGTAGAGAATAGATAAGGGACCCTTTCCTTTCTGAGTAGCTTCCTATAATTTGATAAAGAACTATTTAGATTCGTAAGATATCCTTGGGATGAATATTCAAGGGGAAAGATAGAGGGGAATCGTCATCAATGGTTTTCAAGTGAAGAGAAAGGTATGGGTGGATATTTATAGAAAATAAGGAATAATTGTTTAATAATTTTGGGACTTAGGCTTTTCAAATATAGATTTTTAACAATGTAAAACCATTTTATTAAATATAATTTTTAAACATGGTTATTAAAATTTATAAAATGATATTTGACATTTATTCATCTAAGAATGGAAATACATTTTTTAATATTTTCTCCTCCGTGTAAAATACTTTTTTTCATGTAGATTTTTAAAAAAAAATATTTTTATTTTTGAGTTTAGAAAGTCTATTATAAGTTTAGAAATTAATTTTAATTGATTTAAAATACATTTTATAATTAAACTGAAAAAAATCAAGTATTTTCTTATATTAATTATTAAATCATTTCTAGATCAGAATGAATCCATAATATTTACTATATATTCGTATCTTATTTTAATAATTAACCAAAAAATAGACGACTGGAATAATTATGAAAAAATATATATTGGTAAATTTTGATGTGTTTATTTTCAATTTAAATTCATTTTTAATAAATAATTCTCTATATATAAGGAATATAATTATTAAATAAATCATTTAGTGTATTTTAAAATCAGGTGTTTGGTGTTAAAAATTTAAAAACCCATTTTCGGTCAATTTTATTTTTTTTCTAATATATATATAATTACATTATGATTCATTGATCAATGTAAATTATTTTTAATTATGATTCTATAATTAATAAATTATGTTATTTATTTTATTAGACACTTGTATATTACACATAATAATCTCATTACTATTACAACAACTGTATTATTATTACAGTGATCAGATTCCCAAAAATAATATTTCTATTCCTATAAATTTTAATCATTTGTACCTCTAAAATCATTTACGTTATTCAATTATGTTCTGAAATGTGTATTCCTTTTATTATTGTTTTATTCATGATTACAATATTTTTTTTATAGTGTTATTTTTCAAATATGATCCTCTATAGTTTAAGATTGTGGTGTATCCCTATATTTTTATATATTCAGTAGAAATAGATACATCAAATATGGTGAATATAATTTTCTAATTTTATGTTGAAGTATTATAATAAAATAATAAAGCATGAATTTTGTAATTGTTATTTTAATGAAGTACTTATTTACTATTTTATAATCTCAGGTTGTATAATAACTCTACTATTTTTTATCATAATGCATTCATCATGTTCATTTATATATAATGTAAAAATATTAATTTCGTGACCACTATAAGATAATACATATACATTTGTTCCAATGGATAACCATTATAGTCTTCTATAAATTTATTTTTAATCTAAAGATATTTTCTTAAAAATATGATCTCTAATCCACCTTATAAATTATTTTTTATGTAATTTTGATATCCAACTTTCAACCCTAATTGGACAAGAATTCCTAAGAATATATTTGTGGGTTTCAAAATTTGGTGTAACCTAAGTATTTTTATTGAAAACATAAAGGTGTGATTTCCCCTATTCTATGTTAGTAATTGTGACAATATCTATTCATGAAATTACTTAACCCTCAAGTTACTTGTTGTGATATGATTTTGGGAAGCCAATGTTATCCACTTCATATAGTATTTGGTATATAATTCAATTGATTGTTCAAAAATAAATCACTCTATAAGGAATCCCTATAAGATACTTTTATATTTGCTATACCCTTTTAAAATAAGCATATACTATCCAAAAGGGTAGATCCATATATAATGTATAGGATCACATAGTTTAATCTCCATCACCAAGTAAAAAATTACATCAAAGAATAATGGTGGGAACAATATCTCCAATTTAAATAATTTGGTATAAATTTCTTTTTACATTCATAGAAACTTCATCGAGTTTATAAATATACTAGATATGGATTTAAAAATATATAATATCTTGGTTGCTATGTTTCATCCATTTTTTAGAAAAATATACCTTATATTAATAGACATTAAATCTTGTATAAAAAATGACAGTATTGTAGTTACAAACACTTTATTTTTAATTCATTCATAAACACAATACTCTTAATATTTTATGAATACCCCCACCAAAATCATTACACCATTTAAGAAGTTAACAAACTAAAATCTCACTTTCTTGGAAATATTGTGAGCTGTTGTAGGAATAAAAGTATGTCTTTCATCCTTCACTTTCACCAACTCTTCCATTACTCCCATATCAACCAGGAAAAACCTATAATTCATGAAATATTTTATCATACTTAGTGTCTTTAGTAACATTTCAATGATACAATCATAAACATATTTTCTATATTCATGAAATTAAAAAATTTCTGACATATACAAAAATTATAATACGGTAATTAAAAAAAATATCTATTTTTACAACCCATTTTAATAAGTTTTTTTAATGTTTTAGAAAAATAGTAACAATATTGTTTACCAACTCAAACTATTCATCACCAATTAATGGAAAAGTTGTCATACATTATTATGAATTTTTATTGAATATTGTTTTAAATTATCAATATTTATTTCATTAGGGTAAAAATATTTGATTTCTAAAAAACATTATATTTTTATTGTGTTTCAACCTAGACAAGTGTGTAAATTATTCACGTATGGGACACCCTAAAATTCTTTTAATGTTATGCCCTAAAAAAATTCCACCTAAAATAAATTAATTTATCATCCAAGAAAACAAGGATCTAAATGTAAACTCTTCATTTCCGTCATATCATACATTATAACACAAAAATATCACATCAATATAAGATATTAAAATAATGGATCCAAATAAAAATCAACGTCATCACTATGTTATTTTGACCCTAATATAAGAAGATATAATATGATTTACCCACGCTTCATATATAGAAAATTTTGAATGTTATAATTTACCAGAAAACCCATAATGTACTATGAGTGTTTTTTTACTAAAAAGATTCAATTCATTCGTAGATAAGGAAAGGTGGAGGTTTATTGGCTCATTTTTAAATTTCGGATACTCATGATTAATTTTATTCAATTGGGAAGTATTTTTTGGGTGTCAATGTTTTCCATATTAAATTCTTATATCTATGTTTCCTCCTAATTAACCTCTGTTCACCCCCACTTTAATACAAACTTAAGAACATTTAAATGATTAGAAAGTATTGTATGAATTTTTAAGGACTTGATTCATGTTTTTTATATTAAGTTGAATTTCACATTAAGTAATTTATTAAGAAACCCATTGTATTTCCAAAAAAAAATATATTTAGATAGACATGTATTCTTTCATAGGTCATACCCATGGAACAAATCATCAATTTAAAATAATATGTTTAAAAGCATGTTCATTATCATCTAGTGTTATATTTAACACAACTAGTATGAAATGACATCTTTGTATAGTTTTTTAACTTATAAAACAAATTTTTAAAATCATGAAGGTCATATTAAACCACTATTTTCATTTCCTCAATGTGATCTATGACGTTATATATAGTTGTGTTGATAATATATGATTCATAAACCATATTATTATTCTAGTGACTAGTTACATTCTATTTTTACACATGTTTAGTCTAATATTTATTACTCTGATCTATTCCATAATATATTAGTAATCATTCCAAACCATATAAGAAACTTTTTCTTGAGTAAAAAAATTAAACATTAAAAAATAATTTAAGAAGGATAATTTTATATATTTGTTGTAAGGTTGAAGAAATATTAGACCCTAACCACATACTCTATTTTCCCACAATTGGTATCCATACTTTTTTTATTCATATTAATCCTAATTATTTTAGAATTATTTATATTTCACTAAAAATATATATGAATACAAATAAGGTATGTGTATGATGTATAATTTTTTACATTTGTAAACTATATAATGTATACTTTTAAATAATATAATTATAAAATAAATTACATACATATGTAATGTATAAAAAATAATACATATAGTGTCACACCCATAATGTCATTTTCATGTTTGGATTTCATTATTTATTTATTTAGGTTTTTCTTTTTTTATATATTTTCTTTTAAAATTTAGAATTTTGTGGAGGTTGGGTATTTTTCACGATTCAATCATGTTTAGTGAAAACTATATATCTTTCGCATATGGTAGTCGACAACATTTTACAGTGGTGTATCCATGGTTTAATCATAGTTAGTGAGAACAATATGGATTTACCATACGGTATTCAACAACATTTTACAGTAGATATGCACACTTAGAAGATTGTTTTTCAAACCATACTGTCAAATTGTTTGGATCCACTTAAGTGATCCAGTGCCAACATGTGATTGGTTCATGGTTTGGAAAACTATTAATCCTAACCAATTTCATTAAAAATGTGAATTTTTATGATTTTACCTCATATATTTCAATTCCATTATCCCCCATTTCTCTCATACTCAAAACTCACCAGGTCCCTCATAATTATCTCTCTTTCCTCTTACCTTATGCCTTAATTTCAAGTTGGTTTTTTATTCTTCAAGAAATATCATGGTAAATTAATTATTTCCATCTTACTTAGTTTTATTCCTCTACATTCTAGGTTTTTATCACTTTCATAATGCAATGGTGGATTAGGGTTTTCGTTGGACAACCCTAATATTAGGGGTTTTGTTTTCTAAGGTCTTTACTTGCATTAAAAATCTCTTTTGTATTATTTTTTCATTGATTATAATTATAGAAAATGTATTCATTTGTAAAGGTGTGAGTTTTCATTAGTTGATTTTGTCTTATAAATCGTGAGTGGTATCTTGTTTTTTAGAACATTTATAATTGTCTAAATTCATGTTATAAAATATTTGAATGTTTATATATAAGATATAATATCTAGAAATTTACCTCTTTTGAAATTGTAAATTAAAATTATATGAAAAGAATGAATTTCATGTGGAAATAAGGGTTTCTCATATTGTGTTTGATGAAACTGGACCTTTGTAATAGAAAATGGTTATAAATGAGGAAGTTGTGATTCTTTAAAGGGGTAGTACATGGGAAATATGGGTACTTGGGTGGGGGTACTAAGACTAGAAAAGCCTGGAATGAAATTCCCTACTAATAATTGGTTTCCTGAAACGAAAATAATTAAACATATTTATGATTTGGGATTATCCTTTTCTACTAGGAATTTACATTACTCTTCTAAGAAGATTTTTTGTTTTTGGTTATGTTCGGTTCAATCACCTAGATAGTGTGAGGATATTATAATTCCACTAACCTTATTACCTAATGGCTTCCCCATGGTGTTTTATTTATAATGTTTATTTACATGAAATTATTTACTTTATATTTCAAATTTTATCAAGATGTTTATTGTGTATTACCTTTAAAATGTTAAAATTATATTTTTTTGTAATTTTTTTGAAACTAGAATAATTGGTTTTTTTCTAAAAATGGTTTCGTATAAATCACCTGGTAGGATCCTATTGGTATAGTTGTTCCCACACCCTACATATACCCTCATGATGTATGTGGAACTTTTTTTGGATTATACAGGTAAATAAAAATTGATTCTTGGTGGTGATGGGTATTCTTGATAAAGAAAAATACTTTGGTGGTAGTGACATGGTGGGACTAATCCCTCGCATTATAAGGATATAGGTAGTCATTTTTTATTAATTTTTGGTTATTATTTTTTTAGTATCATTGTATCATCTCTTTGGATTCACATCACAAATTTTTTTTATATATACATATAAAAATCCCAACCCCAGTAACCCAAATCTTATATATTCTTTATTACATTATCATAAGATACAAGGAATAACATCCCGAAGTGCCAGATAGTTTATTACTCTTGTTAAAATATATACATACATGATTTCCATCTTACAATTGAAAACAAAAATTAAAAAAAAATAGAAAAAATAAGTTCATCTATCATATACTTGCATATAAATCATATTAAACTTCCTGGAATCATGGGGTAAGACAAAAAATAAGAGTAAGCTAAAATTCTTGGTAAGGGTTATGTACAATGTATGAAATCATCAATAAATAATAATAACTAATATGTAAAGATAAATAAGTGAATATGCATTCCATGTAATGAATAAACTAAGAAGGAAGTACATCCATATTAAATTTCAATGTAAAAATATCATAGATAAAAATAAATATGGTAAAGAAAATTACTAAAACACATGTCACTTAATCAATAACATGACTATAATAATAGTATAAGGAATAATAAATATGGAATGGTAAATAATTGAATACACATTTCATGTAATCAATAACTGAGAACGAAATGAATTTGGAGATAATATCATTATAGAAAACTCATAGATAATAATAACTGAATTTTTAATAAAGGAAATGCTTAATTATTAGACATATTGTATCAAACATATGATATCTCTACCATAAATACCTTTCATAAGATAATTTAAAGCTAATGGGTCCAAACTCATCTATTTTGGCCAACTAGTTTAAGGATAGCTTGCTGATTCACCTCAAGAAACTACTGATGCATCGAGGTTCTATCTTTAAATGGTCTCCACCCATGTCTGCATATCCATATCATCCCTCATATATCTATTAATATATTTAATTCATGAACAATATGCCTTATCATCAAATATATGTATTGAGTAAGGAATATAGATTTATCAATATTTCCCTAGATAAAAGATAATCATAAATTTATAAACTTTTATGTAGAAATGGAATACAATTTAACAAATAAACAAATCCTTGATAAATAATATAGATATTTTGGGGAAGTTTAACATCCACAAGAATTTGAATAATTCAAGGGAAAATTAATGAATATAAAAATGAATGAAATAAGTGAACTTTGATACTTACCTTGGTCGAAATGATCATAATCCATACAAAGGAAGTATAATCATGGTATAAATACAATATATACCCATTTGTGTAATAATAAAGGTTTGTTTTCATTGATTAATATAAATACCAAAAAATATCATTAAAAAAATTCTTGATTAAAATGTCTTTAATTTTTAATAATCACATATAAAAAAAATTCAAAAAAAATTGAAAATATTTTTCCTTGAAAATAACCTTTGGAAATTATACAGAAATCTTCAAATAATTTTAGTGGTCATGATGGCTGGAAATTTCATTCATGCCTTACACATTAAAACATAGATTCCTTTCACTTTTTCTGTAAAATCCAAAAGACAATTGTCCTAAAAATGAAATGAATATTTATTTTTAAAAAAATGGAAAGATAAAATTGGGAAAAAAATTATGTAATAAAACATTTAGAAAATGGTTAAAAACATTTTCAAAAACATTTTCAGAAAAAAGGTTTTTGGTAGAAAATGGATTTTTAACTAAAGAGGGAACTAAATTCAAATTATCTTAAAAATATTTCCTCAATTATTTTAAGTACCAAATAGAGGTAAAATTCTAATGTTACATGAAAATTTAATTATAACCACAGTATAATAAAATTAAATTGTTTTATTAAATAATTATTAAATAATTTTCTTTAACTGAAATTCAAGAATAAACCATATATATTTGAATGAGATTGTGAAATAAACCTTTAAAATGATCAAAAAGTTGAAGTGAGAAATAAAAAATTAATCAATTATGTGTATCAAATATAAATCTAGATAAAAAAATTGAGATACAATTATAAAAATTCAGAAGTTATTACACTCATAATAATAGAATATCGAATACAATTAATGAGTCATATAATTCAATGAAACAAAATTGACTTATAAAATTCATTAACACTAGGTAACTTTTAAGTCAAACCCCCTTAGATGAAATATTCCAAATTGAAGCATAAAATAATTTGAATTATTAATGAAATGTGATATTAAATTTCAAATTGGGATCATATAAACCATATAAAATAAATTAGGTTCATAACATTAAAATATGTCTCAATAAAGATAAATTGAGATGGTGTCCCCTAAAAATATCATACCATTGGAGTGGGGATAAATTAATGAATATATTATGTGTATCATATATAAATACACCTAAAACAAGTGTAAAAAAACATAAAATAATAAAATTTAATTACACAAAAAATCCAATAATTACATAGTCAAAAAAGTAGAAGTCTAACCCAATTAAAGGAAATTCAGCTAAGAAATATCTTACCTCATGATTAATTTTAGTTTAACATGATTTAACCTCATTTATAGTGGTTTAAGCATATAATAAAATAATTTAAGGAATATAATTATATTTATAATAACATATATTTTCCTTTTATAACATCTTATCACTCGTTCATTAATAATCATTCATTATTTTCTTTACTTTGGGTGTTAATTGCCTTGTTTTCTCATGCGTGTTTCATCATGAAATATAAGATTCATGAACATATTATCTAGTTATATTAAATAAATAATAATAATCATACCATAACTGTAATATTTTTATATATTTTATAATTTTAAACCAATCATGAAATATGGTTATGAAAAATGGATTATGTTACAATCATGAATATGATAGGTCATACTTTTGCATGAGTAACGTTTCCATTTTTCAATAACCAATATAGAAAGGTGGTAAGTAATATTTTATATTTAAATGAAGATAATAATATCATTAATATCATATTATTTATTTAAATATACTTATATATATCATCCATATGGCTTGATGAAGAAAATAGAGTCACATTATTTCATGAAGGCGGTAGTCCACATGTACATGAACAATGTTATCACCTTTCTTTGAGTGAAAATGGAATAACAAAAATGATATATATTATATTTTAAGTATGATAAATATGTCATAAATATCATTATACTCTCATTTATATCACATATAATCGTTAACATTATCCTTATCACTTTCTATGCAAAACGTTAATGTAGAATGAATCACATCAAAACGTTCATGTAGAACGAATCACATCGCTTCATGATGCGGTACCCTGCTGTACACATGAGCAGCATTATCATATCTCCTATTAAGATTAAGAAATTTATATTTGATATAATTACTCCATAGGTATAATTATTTTATAAATATCATATATATACTTTATATCTATCTTCATACCCACCTGTGAGAGGTGGTAATTGAAAAAAGAATGACATCGGTTCGTGAGGCAGTAATCTATCATACAAATGAATAATGATTTTGTAACCCATTTTATCAAAGTAGAGATGGTTGTAGGTAATTAAATTAATATAACAAAATCTAAGTATATTAATGATACTAAGGTTATTATATAATAATGTTTTTAATAATAATTGAAAGAGGTGGAGTAATAAATAAAATAAAAATGCTTGTCAAAGAACGTTACCTCTTCTTCGGGTATCCTCCTTAGGTTCGCACAAAAATCCTTCCTATGATGGGTTTCTAATAAAACTAAGGATTATAGGATGATTAGAGAGAATTTTGGAATTTATTTTTTTATGGATTGTCACGACCCATCCCCTGGTACCCATGTCGTGACTACCACAAGCCTTCCTTCCAAAGGCCAGGGGCCGGTGACTAGCACCAAAAAGGTGTATCCCTAACACGGGAAGGCATTGCCTTTTAACCTGTACAGACACATAATCCATGAACACAATAAGAAGAAACCACAAAGTATACTACGATAGTAAAACTATACCGAAAGTAAAGGGGGTGGAATACAAGCCCAACAAAAAAGTACAAGTACAACTGAAAAGTAAAAAAAGCTCAAGGATCATCCTCCATGGATCCAACCTGAAGGGTAGGTACAGCTCACGGTTAGTGGTCCATGTGTCATGTCATGCCAAATGGTCCACCTCTGAGCACTGTCAAGTCCTGGGTCCCTCAGCCTCAATAAATGTTGTTCTTCATCTGCACAGGACAAAACAAGGTGTGGGTGAATCCCGTGTAGGGGTGAGTAGAACAATACTTAGTAAGGACCCCAAGACCCCCAAAGTTCTCCCTGAGTTCCACAAAGGAAATACGACAAATCAAGACCACAGACTCAAACCATGAAGCGATATACATCAACTCTACTTTGGTATGTTCTCATACATATACCTAAGTTATCAAGATATACTCATCTCATACATGAGGGAAGAATACCACAAAGGTAACACCACGAAGGTAGAAGTACCACAAACGTAGCACCAATAAGATAGAAGTACACATGGTAACACCACAAAGACAACACCACGAACGTTGAAGTACCACACAGGTAACACCATGAAGATAGAAGTACCACATAGGTAACACCACGAAGATAAAAAACTCAACTCAAAATCTGGTAGAACTCAAGTACTGAAGTACATATGATTAGTCATAAACTAGATCAACTTAACCTCTTAAGAGGCACTGCTTCTGAACCACACAGGATCGATAGGTAATAACCCCCGCTGACCCACCCAGGATCGGAATGTACGGACCCACAAAGCATCGCTGAGTGCTGACCCAAAAAGGATCTGATTGATGTTTACCCACACAGGATCGATAGATTCTGACACACTTAGGATTTATGTTCTTTCTTCACATTACATCCAGCCACATGATTCCTGGTACCTGATGCACTCGAGTTCCGTGAAATATGCCCCTCTATATATCGGTCACACCTTGACAGCTACAAATATCCACAAAGGAGTAACCCAAAGGACCCACATGTCATAAAGGTTCCAACATGACAGATGGTCCATCGGACGCCCGGTCTGTGGGTTATAAGTGTTTTAGTTTTGAGGGCCTGATTGGATTTGGGTTCCATCCAACCCGGACATACTCCAAATTTCTCCAAAACTCAATTTGAGTATATCAAAATGATCTTCTTAGTCCATGGGTCTCAGTACTGCAGACGGTTCATCAAACTGATGCTCGGTTATCATGTTATGTCCCTTTAAGAGAAATTATTCCTGGTTGGGTCTAGGTCTGGTCCGATCTAGTCTGACCGACATGACCCAACCCGGTCTAGGCCGACTCGACCCGGTCCGGGTATGACTCGGCGGGGTTGGGTCATGGCTAGCTTTCCCAGTTGGGATGTGGCCCAGCCCGGCCTGAAAGGGGCTGCTGCCCAGCCCGCAAGGGGGCACCCTGTAGGGCTTGCATGGCGTGGCCCATGGAGGCATAGCCCACTGGGCTTGACAGGCCCGTCCTCCATAGGTGCGGCCCGCTGGGCTCACGGGGCCCTTCCTGTGGCCAGCACAGTCTGGAAAAATGTGTACTACTCTTCCTAGTTGACCCTTCGGGTGCAAGTCCATTTCGAGTAGCTAGTGGGGTGTTGCCTAACCACGAAATGGTCTGCCATTTTGCCTGACCGAGGTTCCCCCAACTGGTATGGTGTGAGGACCAATCCGCTCTCCACCTGTCGTGACCTCGAGCCGCTGCGACTTCTAGTGGCATGTGATGGTGCACCACCCCGCCTCCTCCTTCTACGACCAGCTCATATTGGTCACCCACTTCACCCGTTGCGACTTTGGTTGTGGCCCTTTACTCACCTACGGTCGAAGTGGAGCCTCCCTTTAGTGAATCTTAGTGCTCCAGATTCAACGGTGCACTCATATTTTTAATCCGAGAACCGGTTCAAAAGTTCGAAAATGCCACTAGCGCGTTTACTGAATGTACCATTACAAAATCAAAAATTCATTCCGACCACACCGTGCCACATAATCATTAGCCATCAATTTTTGAAAACTCATAATAATTCAAGATAATAAAAAAATTACAGAGAAAAATCTAGGTCTTTACATTCTCCCCACCTTAGGGATTTTTGTCCCGGAAATACACAACATAGACAAATAAAAAAATGGGGGTACTAAGCATGAATCTGAGCCTCCCACTCCAAAGTGCTCTCCTAGAGATTATTGTGTTTCCAGCGAACGCACACCAAAGGTATTGATCACTCATGATGGACTCGCTCTTGTAGATCCTCAATCTCTATTGGAACCTCCGTAAATGTTTCCCCATCATCAAAGTCTATATCTACATGGTCGATGATGTGGGATGGTCCATGCACATATATCCACAGTTGGGATATGTAGAATACGTTCTTCATTCTCTCCAACTATGGTGGAAGTTCCAAGTGGTATTCCAACTCGCCAATCCTTTGGAATATTAGAAATGGTCTGATAAACCTCAGTGAGAGTTTTACACCTTATCCAAATCTCTATAAACCACATCGAGGTAAGATCTGTTGGAAGACATGGTCTCCCTCATAAAACTCCCAAGGTCTCTGCCTCCTGTCAGCATAAGACTTCTTCTTTCTCTGTGCAGTCTTCATCCTCTCCTAGTTGATCTGTACCTTCTCAGTGATAGATCGTACCAACTATGGACCCCTAATTTCTAATTCCCCAAGGTCTACCCGGCATAGAGGTGATCTTCAAGGTCGACCATATAGGGCCTCAAATGGTGCCATACCGATGGTGGAGTGATAGTTATTGTTGTATGAAAACTCCACCAAGGGAAAGTGATCCTCCCAACTACGGCCAAAATCTTGGATGCAAGAGCGAAGCATGTCCTCCTGTGTCTGAATGCTCTGCTTCATCTGACTGTCCCTTTATGGATGAAAGGTGGTGCTCAAACACAACTGAATCCCGAATTCCTCTTGCAAACCCTTCCACACCCAGGAAGTAAAACATGTGTCATGGTTATAGACGATCATCTATGTCACCCCATGAAGTCGCACAATCTCTTATCTGTAGAGGTGTCCCAAGCCCTCTACTAATTCCAACTCTCTAATAGGTAGAAAGTGCACTGACTTGGTGAGTTGTTCAACGATCGACCAGATGGAATCATGTCCCTTATAGGTACGTGGAATCCCTATCAAAAATTCCATGGTGATTCTATCTCACTTCCACTCCAACACCTCTAGTGGCTATGCTAAGCCTGCTGGAACCTGATATTCAGCCTTCAACTGCTGATAAGTGAGGCATTGAGAAACAAACTTTTCCACTACTTTCTTCATCCCTGGCCCCCAGTGCTGACTTTAGAGGTCCTGGTACATCTTCGCCACACCAGGATGTACTGCGAGTGGGGACATATGAAAATCCCTCAAAACCTCCTCTATAGTGCCACTGGTACCATGTTACATCCTATGAAGAGTAATATATGCTCCCCACCTTCAGAAAATTCTTTAGGTGCCTGTACTGAGGATATCTGAGAATGTCGACCCGCACAATCAATTCCTCAAACCTACGCCTCCCAGACTCACTGAAGAAGTGGGGGAGTGACTATCATATACTAGAGGTAAGACACTCCATCTCTATATATGAATTATATCTGTATCACGGATAGCTACTTTTTCGCCACACTCAACAACTATAGAACATACCTCTTATTGAGGGAATCTACTACCACATTCCCCTTCCCATGAGAATAGACTATCTCAAAGTTATGGTTCTGGAGGATCTCCATCCATTGTTGATGTCTGAGTTTTAGGACCTTCAGTGACATGATATACCTGAGACTCTTGGGATCAAAGTATACTGTGAAACATTCACCCATCAAGTAATGTTTCCACATATCCAGGGTGAATACCACTACGGCTAACTCCAGGTCATGGGTAGCATAGTTCTGCTCATGTTGCCTCAGCTATTGTGATCCATTGGCGGTAAATGCTCTCTCGTGTATCAAGGCACACCCATGTTTGGTCCCTAATGCATTTTAGTAGACTACAGACCCAACACCCATTTCTGGTAGTCTCTTGAGGGGGGCACTCGTCAGTCTCTGCCTCATCTTCTCAAAACACTGATGGCATCTCTTAATCAATAAGAAGGGTTGTCCCTTCTTCGTCATTACGGACAAGGGTGTCACAACTCTAGAGAAGTCAGGAATGAATCTCTGGTAGTATCCAACTAACCCAAGGAAACTCCACACCTCCGTCATAATCCTTGGTGGATCCCAAGAAAGAAGAGCCTCTATCATCACCAGATCCACTGAAAATCCAGCCTCCGAGATAACATGTCCCTGAAAGTGGGCCTATCTTATCCAAAACTAGCACTTTGAGATCATACCATAAATCTGGTGCTCTCAAAGTTTATCCAAAACTATCTGTAGATGATATGCATGCTCCTCCTCCGTCACTGAGTATATCAAGATGTCATCGATGAAGACCACCAAAATTTGATCGAGGTATGGCTGGTAGATCCTGTTCATGCATCCCATCAACACTATTGGGGCATTGGTCCCACCGAACGACACAAACAAGAACTCATATTGGCTATACCGACATCTTAAGTCCATCTTCTGCACATCCTCATCTCGTACCATGAGCTGATGATTTTCTAATTCGAAGTCTATCTTAGAAACCCAACGAGATCCCTTCAGCTGATCGAAAATCTCATCAATTCTCGGTAGTGGATAATTGTTCTTCATGGTCACCTGGTTTAGGCGCTGATAGTCCAAACAGAGTCTCAAACTCCCATCTGCCTTCTCGGTGAACAAAATCAGGGATGTCCAAGGAGAAGCACTGGGCCCTATGAACCCCTTCTTCTGCAAGTCCTCCAATAGTACCTATAACTCACGAAGCTCTGTGAGAGCCATATGATATTCTGTTGTAGATATCTCTTCCATCCCGGGTTACAGGTTGATGTAAAAGTCTACCTCTCTGTCTGTAAGTCATCACAGAAGATCATCAAGAAAGACATAGGAATATTGGTCCAAAACTATAGGATAGCTCAGACCCTGAACATCAACTACCCCGAAGTTATGGTGGTCCAACTGATGTTTGATCGGTTTCACCGTCCTTTGGGTATGTCCACCATGTGCGGAAAAGGTTCTCTTTCCAACGGTGAAAGAAAACCTAGTCCAATCCTCGCAGACACACCACAATTTGTGCCTAATATAGTCAATCAGAGAATGGACTATGAATAACCCGTCCATACCCAATATGACGTCATAAGGCCTCGACGCCGATACTAGAAGATCCAAGCCAAATCTCTAACCTCCTAGAGTAATCTCACACTCCTGGAACCAGTTTTTAATCATCGAATCCCCTCCCGTAGAAGTTTCTAGCTGCAAGGATCGAGCCAGAAACTCCATCGGAATATCCGAGCTCTGAACGAGGGATATGGAAATAAAATAGTGACTGGAACTTGTGTCTATAAGTACTGAAGCTAAGGTGGAGTGTAAAAATATGGTACCTCCAATCGCCTCCAGAGGACCATGGTCGTAGGCCTCATATACCTGGAGCTAAGCTCTTTCATGTCCACCTACTCCCTATGGTCGGGGTGGACAACCTGGAGGTGGTGGAGGTAATACCTCGAATCACCTCCCACCACCTGCTACATGGCCAACTCCTATTCCATGTCCTCCTACTACGTATGAACCACCCTGATCAAATCTCTGCCTCTGCCTCGGAGGTCCCTCAACCATCTGTTGGTCATCCGTACAGTGGGTTGGGCAATCGCGAGCCTGGTGACCCTGCCTGTCGGACGAGTATCATTTTCTACTCTTAATCTTTCCTCCTTTATCTTGTGAACCCCGCACCACTGACCCTGTATCCTGAGGTCATCCAACAGATGGTCAGGCCCACTAGGGCCCCTAAGTCATCTACCTACTACCTACTACAGATGACTCTACTACCTGACGTCCAGTGGTGGCTATCGCGGCCGGTGCCTGCTCAGCTAGGAACCTCTTCACCAAAAGTTCTCTCTCTAGCACCCCATCCTACGTCAGAATGCTGAGTGATATCATCGATTCTCTGATATCCTATCGGAGACCCTGATCAAAGGTATTGTCCCTGAGGAAAGGGTCTAATACCATGTCGGTAGAGTAGAAAGAGAGATCAGTGAACCTCACCAAGTACCGGGCCACAGTCATGCTTCCCTACTGTAAGTTTAGCAACTCATGTATATGCACTGAGCGTAGAGATGATGGGACGAACTCTATCCTAAAAAGACCCTAAAATTCCACCCAGACAAGGGTCACCTCGGCGTCTCTCTGGAGTATCAGACTCCGCCATCTCCCAACTGATCCCTAAAAGATACTGGTAGCTAGGATCACCATCAGATAATCTGGTGTCCAAACTAAGAGAAAAACATTGGTCACAGCCTCTAGCGAGTCCACAGCCGCTAATGGATTCATCTTGCCTCAGAAACTTGGAGGCTCATACCGTTGAAACTTGTGAAATGTGCTCAGTTGACGTGCCTCGTCAGCTGGTGGGGCAGGTGGAAACAGCTTCCCTACAGGTAGTGGTGCTTCTAGTACACCACCCATAGGAGCTAACACTGTAATAGGGCCCTGCAATGAGGCCTCATCACTCGGTGGGCCGTCATTGCATACTCTCTCGAGAATCCTGGATGGTTATCTAAGTGGTTTCATCCTGAAATAAAACATGTGTTCCATGATCAATAAGTTATACCTGGTGAGCTGACTCAAAGAGATCATAAGAAAAACTTTTTGAAAACACATGCAATCAATGATTCCATGCACTGAGTTGGAAAATCAAAATTCAGGGTCCTGGTGTATGGATACGTCGACCACTGCACCAACACTAGATTCCCCAAACTAAAAACCACACACATAATACTTAACAATATTTCCACATAGAAAAGATCAGAATATTAGTTCTTCAGTATAACCGACTCCGCTTATAACACTTTTTCACGGACCATCCCTCGGGTCCCGTGTCGTGACTACCCCAATCCGACCATCCATAGGCTAGGGGCTGGGGACTAGAACCATAAAGGCATGTCCCTAAAATGGGATGGCATTTCATTTTAACCTGTACAGATACGTAATCCATGAACACAACAAGAATCAACAATGATGTAAACAACTATTGTAAAATTGTGATGAAAGTAAAGGAGTCATAATACATGCCCAAATAAAATATACAAGTGCAACTAAAATGTACAAAACAACTCTTGGATCGTCTTCAGATTATCCTACCTGAAGGGTAGGTATAGCTCACGATCAGTATTCCCTACATCACGTCACCCCAAATGGTCCACCTTCGAGCATCGTCTATTCCTGGCTACCTCATACTTGATCAATGTTGTCCATCGTCTGCACCAGACACAACAAGGTGCAGGAAAATCCCATGTAGGGGTGAGTATAACAATACTCAGTAGGGACCCCAAGACCCTCAAAGGTCTCCCTATGTTCCACAAAGAAAATACCACAAACCAAGACCACAAAATCAAAGCACGAAGCGGTTTACATCAACTATACTTAGGTATATGCCCATATATATACCTAATTTATCAAGATATACTCATCTCATACAAGATGGAAGAATACCACAAAGTTAACACCATGAAGGTAGAAGTACCACAGAGGTAACACCACAAAGATAGAAGTGCCACACAGAAACACCACGAAGACAACACCACAAAGGTAGAAGTACCACATAGGTAACACTATGATGATAGAAGTACCACATACGTAACACCACAAAGATAAAAGACTCATCTCAAAATAAGGTATAACTTAAGTACAATATTATACATGATTATTTGTAAGCTATATCATTTTATTTTGTTAAGAGGCACTGCTTCTGACCCACACAGGATCGATAGGTAATAACCCCAGCTAACCCACACAAGATTTGACCCACAGAGGATTGGTATGCGTTGAACCACATAGGATCATTGAGCACGGACCCACACATGATCTAATAGATGTTGACCCACATAAGATTTATAGATTCTGACCCACTTAGGATCGATGTTCTTTCTTCACGTTACAGCCAGCCACAAGATTCCTCACACCCGGTGATCTCAAGTTCTGTAAAACCTACCCCTCTAGATATCGGTCACACCTTGATAGCTACTGAGCTCCATAAAGGTTTAACCAAAAGGACCTCCATGTTGTAAGGGTTACAATTTGATGGATGGTGCATTAATCGGACACTCGGTCTGTGAGTTATAAGCATTTTAGTTTCGAGGGCCCTATTGAATTTAGGTTTGATCCAACCCGGACGTACTCCAACATTCTCTAAAACTCAATTGGTGTATACAAAAATGACCATCTCACTCCAAGGGTCTGAGAACCACAGACGGTTCATCAAACGGACACATGGTTCTCAATTTGTGGCACTTTAGGCAAAACTGGTCCTGGTGGGGTCTGGGTCAGGTCTGACCCGACTGAGCGGGGCCATGGCGGGCTCAGCCTACTGGACCATGGTCTGGCCTGGCCTACAAAGGAGTCGCATCCTAGCACGCAAGAGGGCTATCAAATGAGCTCACAAAGATCGGCCCGTGGAGGCGCGGCCCAGCCGGCGAAGGCACGGCCTGCTGGGCTCGTGCGGCCTGACCTATGGCCGGCCCGGCCCGCCAGAAGGAGGACAGGACTTACTAGCTGTCCTCGCGAGTTCGGGGTCGTTTCGCCCAGTCGGTGGGGTGCTTCCCCACTATGAAATTTTCGGCCTTTTTGGCTTGTCGGTGTTCCGCCAACCAATGTGGCGCAAGGGCTATGCCGCTCTCCACCTGTCGCACCCTCGATCCACGGCCTCTTCTAGTGGGGCACAATGGTGCACCACCCTACCTCCTCCTTCCGCAGCCGACTCATGTCAGCTGCCTCCTTCACCCACCACGACTTTGGTTGTGGCCCCTTTCTCCCTTGCGGCGCACGACGGCGCGTCGCACCTCCTCGGTGGTCGGCCAGTGCTGGCCACTCTGGTAACTATCGTGGCTTAGTTTCATAGCCTCCTCCTACAGTGCGTGATAGCGCACCGCTTCCATAGTAGATGGTCCATGCCACCGCGTCGGTGGTCTTCCATGGAGAATTCAAGGGTAGAAATGTAACAGAGGGTCTGGGTCAGGTTTATTAGGACCCCACCCTCCGCGTTAGCTTGAAAAAACGAGGGAGGATTACATGATTCAATAATCACTTAAAATTAATTAAAAATAAAATACCTACCTCAAGAACAGTGGATAACTCCCGCGATTGAGGATGTGAGTCGGTGTTTGTCTCTCCCGCAACAAGTGTCCAACGATGTCGCTCATACTTCGTACTTTGGTTCGTGGTTTGGTGTCACCTGTCACTGCCCGCTGGCACCGGCTCTATCCTCCAAGGGTTTGGCATTGTGGCACTTTGTCAGCACTTTTTTTCTTGGTGAAGTAGTGCTAATACCTCTTCCCAAGATCCCTTTAAATAGGATAGGGGGATGGTGTCTATCTCTTGTGATATTTATGAGAGTTAATTAATTAGAAACCTTCCCAATTCCCAATGATGTCGTTATTTAGAATTTTAAAGGTCAAAACATTTAATGTCTTGACACCTTGCAGGTCCCATGCTTCCACTTGTCTGTTGGAGGTAAAGAAATAATAAAATAACAAAGTTATTATATTTATTCTTTAATAAAAATTATAAAATATAACTTTTTATCTGTACTTACTATGGTCGAAGTGAAGCCTCCCTTAAGCAAATCTCAGCACTGCGGATTCAACAGTGCCCTCAGATTTTTAATCTGAGCAATGGTTTAAAAGTTATACAATGTTTCTCTTGCATTTACTAAACGTACCTTAAAAAAGTTATGAAATTTATTCCAGGCACACCGGGCCTTGGAATCACACGCCATCAATTTTCACAGACACGTAATAACATCATATAATTAAAAAAATTACATGGAAAATATGAGTATTTACATGGATTAACTGCATCAAAATTTTTTTAAGGTTTTAAAAATAAGGGATAGGAACTACTAGAAAATAGACCTATACCCACGGTTTTGCTTAAAACCGTGGGTATAGGTATAATATACAAACCAATACCCATGGTTTTTCCCAAAACCATGAGTATAAGTTTTTTTTATGACCTATACCCACTGTTTCCGAAAACCCTATAGAAAAACTCACTTATACCAATGGATTTTTTCAAAACCGTGGGTATAGGTTTACTTTCAAGGCCTATACCCATGGTTTCGGCAAAATTGTGGGTATACGGTTTTTTTTTTGAAGACCTATAACCATGGTTTTATAAAACCGTGGGTATATCTTTCCCACGTTATAACGGAAAAAAAAATCTGCGAGACACAAAACAATTGGAGGGAAAACCTATACCCACAGTTTTCCCTCCTATACCCACATTTTGAATTAATATTTTTAATTAGATATAAATAATAAAACAGATAATTTGTGTAGATGGTTTAGTGAGTTGTTGTCTATAATTGTGGTGGTTTCAGGATCGAATCATGTCAGTCATGTTTTTTCCTCATACAGTAAGAAATAATAATATATTAAAATCAATGTAGATATAATTAATTTAAAGAATCATAGCTAGGTTGGTTAGTCACTTGTTAGAACTAGGGACATATGCGGTTTCTAAACCAAATGTTATCTTTTTTCCTAATACGGACGAATATTAATATATTAAAAAAATGTAGGTGTGTGTTAATGTAATTGTCATAGCTGAGGTGGGGGGGGAATCATGTGAAAAGACCAATTCGCAGTGGTCATGGGTTCAACACTTCCAGGCACTATATTTTTAATAAAACTTTTCACCCACAGTTTTAAAACCATGGGTAAAAGGATTTTACAGCAAGGCAATGGGTATGCGGCTTTGACACGGTCTCAAAAAAAACCATACCAATGGTTCGGCACACTATGGGTATTGGTTGTGCACCTATCCTGATGCCTCGGTTGCCCATGGCTCCCCAAACCATGGGTATAGGATATACACATTGTTTTGGGGGATATACCCATAGTTTTGAACTGTGGGTATTAGTCATTTTTTCAGTAGTGAGGGGTGGCCTTTTATAAGTGAGGTGAGTGGAACACTTGTAATTTTTTAAATGAAAAAGGTGTTCCCTTGTTTTTCACATGAAAAAAGAGTGCAAAATGGATTATTATTGAGCCTTATACAAAATAGGGTCAAAATATTCCCTTATAATATATTTTATACAAGTGTTTAAGTCATTCTAACCCTTCTCTTTTTAGTTTAAACCCTTAGGAAATCAGGTTTAACCTTAATTTTGGGAAATATTTTGTATTGTCTTCACTCCCTATTTTGGTCAAAAATAAATTTGACCTTATTAGATAATATAAATTATTCTACTAAAAAATATTGAATCTATTTTTTAAAATTCTATTCACATAAGTGGAAAATTTTATTTTGAAATTATTCCTAGAAACGCAATGAGAAAGTTTGTTTTTAAAAAGTAAAAGTTCAAATGTTAAAAAAAATTGATATAAAAAATAAATATGAAAATTATTAAAATGATTTAAATTGTATTAATAGATATATAATTAAAATATTTTTTTAAAAAAAATAATTTAAAATTATAAATAATTTAAATGAAAAGGTAGTTATCAATTAAAATTCTATATTTTTCACTATTCATTGAACAATGAAACATTTTAGAAAAATATAAAAAATTCACACTGAGATAATTTTAATATTTTTATTTCAAAAATTTATTTCATTATATCAAATAAACTTTCTATAAGTGTAAAAAAATATTTTTAAATTATGTGCGCAAAGTGTGACTAAGTCGTCTTTTAGAAAAAAAATACTATTTTTCAGAAAACATTTCTTTTTCTTTGAAATGATGAATAATTTATTTTTAATAAATAGATAACAATAATTTTCATAATTCAGTTATTAATATTCATATATTCCAATTTAACAGCTATTTTATAAGGTTATACTATATTACGATTCATTTAGACTTAGGGTTCCGTGTTCTACAAGTTATCAAAGAGATTAAATTTAAAAAGTATATATTTCATGGTTTATTTAAGATCAGTGTTACGTATTGTATATGATATCGAATAAAATGATATTATTTTATAATTTATGGGTTTTACATTATCCACATATTAAATAAATTTCATCTTATAAATTTAAACTTAATCTTAGAAATCAAGGGTTTGACATTTTGAAACACCTTTGTTAAAAAAAATACACATCATAAAAGGGTTAATAAAATATCCCCTTAAAAAGAGAAAAATGGGAGTAAAAAGTTTATATGGAATAAAACATAACTATATTCCTAGGTTATAGAATATTATTGGCATGTGAAGATTTTGACAATGAATAAAACCATAAATAATTATAGTGAGCAATTCAGTTCATTGATCATAAGCAATTGAATGACCAATAGAAAGTTAAGAGACTCAAAAACATAAATATGTGATGATTTAAAAGAAAAAATGATTAATCACATAGGAATGTAATAGGATAACATTTTTTTGAAGATATTTTTCTTAAAGTTGAGTAATTATTTTATTATCTACGAATATATGTAAATATACTTACTTGATATGTTTATATTTCATAAGCACAATTTCAACCTTTTATTATACTTCGATCAATTTCTTATTCATTCCTTACTCCAAGAAATGAATATCTAAAAATGAAATTTTAATTCCTAATACTCTAAAATTTTCTTTTAATAGATCTTAATATCCATAAAAGAGTTAATAGTATTTCCATATGTTACTAATGATTTTCTAAAACAAATATGATCAACCGAAGTTTTACAATATAATTAATTAATCTCTAAAACTCAAAATTAACACCAATGGTTCATTGTTAATTTTTTTTCAAATCATTTAACTAAAAAATATGACATGATGACTACAACATCACATGGGCTATTGATTGGCGCTAGACTCATATCATATTACGATCAGGGGTTACAACTTTATGACCTTACCGAATGTGACAGTTTATCACCAGCATGTGGGTTGTCCTTCTCATAAACTATATTAATATAATTCATATAATTCTTCCAGGAAATATGATACAAGTCCTTGAAATGAAATTAACCATTAAATAAAATATTTACTATATTTTTCAATAGAACCTTTTTTACAAAGTCTAATAATCTTAATTTAATATTATTACAATGTCATTAATGATCATATTAACCCTAAAGGTAATCAATAACTCTCAAATTATGTCTATAAAACGTAAATGAATTATTCATCAAATTACTTTTCCAATAAAACATATGCTTTCCAAAATTATCTCCCTAAATATCCTCAATATTAGTAGACTCCCATAATATAAAACTAAAAAATAGGTGTTTAAGAATTTAAACTTCTGACCAATCTTAATCTCATTAAATTGTGATGGTATCCTTGAATATTAAGTTGATGAATACATATATGCTTATAAAATTTAATATAATCCTTAAATGTTTCATGATTTTTTTCACTCAAAATTCATTGGTAAAAATAATTCTATAATATAACTAGGGCATCCTAATAAATAATTTAACCATTTTATTTCATCATAGGACTTTCTTGGTATAGAGTTTAACATTTAAAAAAGGGAACTAGCTAGGATTATTCATAGGTTCCCCACATATAAGGAAAATAACTATAAATGGATCCTTAAGATGAAATTTATTTTTTTCCATCATACTCTTCATTTTACTTTGGAAATTCATTTCTTTATGCACTTCTTTTCAACATATATAACATTTTACCATTCCATTGAGACACCTTATTTTCAATATAAGACACCTTATTTTTAGTCTATGTCATTCATTGTCGTCATCTATCTAAATCCTTCAGAATGGTATGTAAAGAAAATCTGAATTATCTAAAATGTATCCCCCAGGAGTGTCAAACTAGGTGCATTGTAAGGCCCATTTTTAGGAACTACGTAATGATCGGATCAAGACCAATGCGCCTTTTTTAGAGTTATTACCCCTAGATATATTGGTTCTAGAACCACATCCACTTATAGTATCTAGAGAGGGATGTATTGTCAAGAAAAAACACATAATATCTACCTTAACCAAATTTTAGGATATTATTCTATAATTATCCTCAAATTCATACAAATGGTTATCTTTCTAAAATTCTGTTTTCCAAAATCTAGTCCTAATGTTTCTATAAAACTTCTGTTCATACCAATTATATAGATACTAAATCCAATAACCTAAATCCAACATATACTTTATTACATAATAATAATATATAAGGAACCATATCCCAAAATATCGAATAGTTTAGTAGTATTGGTAAACTAGATACAAACATGATTCCCATATTACATTTGAAAACACAAATTACAATATAAATTTTTTTTGGGAATAACATTATTCTCCCTAACATATCCTTGAATATTAATCATAGTTCACTTCATGGAATTTTGGGGAAATGAAAAAAATAAGGGAGATCTCAAATGATCGATAATGGTTATGTATAGTGGAATAAATCATAAATCAATAAGAATAATAAATATGGAAATGTAAAAAACTGAACACACATGCCATGAAATAAATTAACTACGAAATAAGCACATTCATTGAAATAACAATTTGAAAATATCATGGATAATTAAAAAAAATAAAGGTAAATAAGTTAAAAAACATTAAATTTAATCAAGAACATGACTATCATAACTCGATAAGGTATAATCAATATGCAAAGGTAAATCACTAAAAATACATTATATGTAATCAATAACTAAGAATGAAATGTGTAATGCCCTAACCCCAGAAGCCTAGAGCTGGTGCATTACTTATTACATTGTCATGATTAATATGAATCAAATCTCAAAGGACCAATTAGTTTAGTATTTTTGAAGAAATTTTATACATACATGTAACCCATATTACATTGGGAAAAGTAACAAAATACAACAAATAACAAAAACTAATAAACTATATCCTTTAGAACTCAACAAATAATCTCATCTTCATAACCTATTAAAGGTAAAAAAATTAAAGGGGTTAGATAAAATGCTCAGTAAGGGAGAAAAATATCAGAATTGTGAATCAATAATAATTGAACCAAAATCAAATCGGCCGACTCTATATGGCATGGTGAATAAATGAAAAACACACACCATTAAAAAACTTATAATGAAACTACATCCATATATTTTGTAAGAGTGAAAATATCATGGATTGTAATAACTAAAAATGAATAAATATATTTCTTATAAATTGGAAATCATGTATCTGGCACATGATACCACTATACTATCAAAACAGTTTAACTCTGTGGGTAGATACATGTCTGATTCTATTTTGTAAACAAAATCGAAGGGTTTTTTGCCAACTGATTAGTCTCATGAGACATGTCGATGCATCGAGGGGATACAATAGCCCCTCCCATCACTTCAAGCCTAAATAATTCTGTATACATATATTTAATAAAAGTGTAATATACCTTATCAATATCAGTATAGAGTATAGGATAAAGATTTATAAATATTTGTATAGTTAAAACAATATTCCGAATAAACATCATTTGTAAAAGGGTATACAGATTAAGAAAATAAACATATCCATGAAACAAGAATATGGATATAAAATATTTTTTCAATTTCAATTGAAAAATGTCCTCAAAGGGGAAGTAGTTACACCACATAAGAATGATTAGGGGAATAATACCAAGTAAATCACATTGAAATGGAAACCGACACAAAGTTCCTTACAACATTGTAATCAATAGAGTTAATAATCATCAAGTGAATCACTGAATACCATGAATATGAAGGGAATAATGATATTATATATCAAATTTAAGTAAACATACACAAAAAAAAAATAAGTGTCAATTAATGGAAATCTTATAGAAATAAATTTGAGATGAGAAATCACTTACCTCATGCATGAATGTGTTCTCAGTTGATTTTAATGACCTGAATAATAAAATTTAACTTAATTAATTAATAATTAAATAAACTAATATACTTGTAACTTATTTATTACAACTTTATTAGGTTCATTAATTTCCTCTTTTATGGGTTTAATAGGTTCAATTTTATTGTTTTGGAAGCATTTGTTTCCTCAGTTGTCATGATCGGTTTACGTGTATTCATGAATGGAAGTTCATTTGAAATGTGTTTAAACATATAGAATTGTTAATATATATTATTAGTGAAATTAAAGAGATATAAATGATCTTATAATGATTTTGGTTATATACCACTAGGATGACTCATTGGATAAGAGTTAATGATAAATGGTTGGATTAACTTGGCGGTTTTGTGCACAATGAACTTGTTTTGTATTATTATGTTATATTATAAGTTTTTAAGGATTCCAGAACATTACATAAGATAAAATGCATATATTATGATCTGGTTCAAACTTTAAAAAGGTTTCATGACAAGTATTGAATATAGTAATAGAAATTGAAAACTCGTCATCCTTGAATGTGATAAATTAACACATCTCGAACTGTGTTTTCATTTTTAGTATAAGAGGAGGGGGAAAAGAGAGATTATGGTGAAATATTACATTATCATAATAAAATTCCATTTAGTGTGAGAAACTAGAATTATCAAATAATTTTTATGAGGGGTGGTGAGGAGAGTGCAACAAATGAATGGAACTTGTAAAAGAATTTGAAAGAAAAAGGAAGAGAGTTTCACCTCTTGAGTACTCCTTGTAAATCTCTTTAAGGCCTTTTTTGTTCTTTTGGTGAGACCAGAAAGTCATAGACATGGTGGGGGATTGGGAATTTTATTTAGCATATCCTAGGTAAGTCTCAAATCTTGATTATTGTGGGAAGAAGAGGGGGTGAGGGTGGTCTATGTAATGGATGGGAGGAGTGTTTTATTAATGAATTAATCATTAGTTTATTATTTTTCCCTAAGATAAAAAATATTGATGATTCAATGAACAAAAATAGTAATAAATGCCTGTGTGTTTGAACCAAGTGTGATTACCTCATATAGACATCTCCCATTACTCAATAAATCATGTATTTAGCACTTATCATAATTGATCGTATTTTACTATTCACCAAAAAATCAAGTATTTTAGAAAAATCAAAAAAACTCCCCCTAACCATTTTTCAATGTCTAGAATAAAAAAATGAACTCAATTTTTCAAAATTAATTTTCTAAATATGAGAAAAATAATTTTTAATTAAAATAATCATTTAATCAAAAAATACCAACACTTAAAATATTCATTTTGATTTTTAAGGTGCCTAAATTTTATTTAAACTTTCATGGGTAAGGTCACCATTCATAAGGGTTGTATAACTATTAATAAAGGGAATTTACTATTCATAAGGGTGTGTTACTATTCATAAGGTTAAGTTACTATTCACTGAAAATTAACTTCATTCTATCAGAATCCAAATATCACCCTAATCGCAAATGTGTATGTCCATTTTTTGAAATTCAATACACATAAGTGAAAATTTTAAGTTTAATAGCTATGTTATGACTTTCTCCATTAAATTAAAAAGTTTTTATTTCACAGATAATCAATGCTTCATGCAATATAGGCTATATAATTAATAAATATTATTTAAGATAAACATATCATAAAATGTTTGGGGTGTTATATTCTTCCCTCCTTTAGTAATTTCCACCTCAAAAAATTTTCATGTATCTTGCTCCCTAAAAATATGTGGGTGGTTCTTCTTCATTACATACTTAGTTTGCAACGTTGCTTCCTCCATTTTATGGTTTCTCTAAATAACATTTACTAGCTGAGCTTTCCGATTTCTCTATACTTTCCCCCTTGTGTCACGAATCTCGATAGGCTCTTCAGAGTATGACAAATCAGGTTCCAGCTCTATTTCTTCATAAGTGAGTACATGTGTTGGGTTTGACAGGTATTTATTTTAAAATGGCACTTGGAACACATTATAAAATTTGGAGAGACTTGGTGACATTGGTAAATGATAAGCTACAACTCTAATAATTTTACTAGTAACTTAATGATTTGTCTCATGGGACTACCAATGCATCGAGGGGCTATCTTTAACCAAACCCCACCCATGTCTGTAAGTCCAAGTCATCACTCATATATGAAATAATCTATTTAACTCATGAACAGTGCACCTAATCATCAAATATCCATATAGATAAAGGAATACATATTTATTAATATTTACCCAAATAAAAAATAGCATTCAATGTATAACACCATATTTATAAATGATATAAATTTTAAGTAATAAACATATCCATGATAAATAATATGGATGTTTAAGGGATGTTTAATATCCACGGAGAAGTTGATAATTTAATGGAAATTTAATGACTATAAAAATGAATCAATGAAGTGAATAATAATCCTTTCCTTGTTAAAAATTATCATAAACAATCTAGAGAAACAATAAAGATGGTATCAATACAATGTATTACCATTAGAGTAATAATAAAGTGTTGTTGTCATTGGTGAATAGAAATATCATAAAAATATCTCTAAACAATTCTTGAGGAAAATATCCTTCTCTTTTTGAAAATAACCATTTAAAAATAAAATTTCACAAATCATTTTGAAGATAATTTTATTTAAAAATAACCTTTGAAACATATAAAAGAATCTTTAAAAAATTTGAGTGGACATGATAGCTGCAATTATTATTCATGTCATACACATTGAAACAAATATACCTTTCAATTTTTTTTTGAAAAAAGTTAAATGGGTGTTTTTTTTAAAATGACGTGAAGATTCCTTTCAAAATATTTTTTAAAATGTAAAATTAGGTAAAAAATATTTAATAAATTATTTTTAAAGGGGTTGAAATATTTTTTAAAACAATTTTAGAAAATAGGGTTTTGGTAGAAATCGGATTTCTCACCAAAGAGAGAAATGAAGTTATGATTTTTTAAAGCCATTTTCACAATTATTTTAAGGAAAAAAAGGGTGTTAAATAATACTATTCCTTTAAAATATAAATAATAACCATAGGATAAGAAAATTAAATGGGATAATTATCAATGATAAAATAATTTCTTTCAACTAAAATTCAAGAATAAAAAATATCTATTAGAATGAGATTATGAAATAAATAATTAAAATGATCAAAAAAATGATGTGAGAATTAATTAATGAACCAATTATGTCTATAAAATTTAAATCCAAATAAAAAAAATTAAAATAAAACAATATATATTCAAAATTTATTAAATATATAATCTTTGAATGTCAAGGACAATAAAGGAATAATATAACCAAACAAAACTAAATTAATTTATAAAATTCTTTACCGCTTGGTAAGTTCTAACTAAAACCCAAATTAGTTGAAATATTTCAAATAGAAACATAAAATAGTGTGAATTATTAATTAATCATGATATTACATGTCAAATAAAAAATATATACACCATATTAAATAAATTAGGTTCATAACATTACAATATGCCTCAAAAAAGAGAAATTGAGACGAAATCCCTTACAAAGATCATATCATTAAATTGGGGATTAAAAAACAAATTTATTATGTATATAAAATTTAAATTCACATAAAACAAGTTTAAATAATACATAATATAATAAAAGTAAATTACACACATAATCTTATCATGGCATAATCAATGAAGTATAAGTCTAAACCAATTAATGGAAATAGAGTTAAGAAATCCCTTACCTCCAACTTCCTTTTGTTTAAACATGATTTAACCTCTTGTATAGTTGTTTTAAACATTTTATTTTCTTATTATATAACATATTAATTTTCATATTATCATATATGTTCCTTTTATAATATCTTATCACTTTTTCGTTAATAATCATCTATTATTTTGATTCTTTTGGGTACTAATTTACATGTTTTCTCATCGGTTATTCGTCTTGAAAGATCCAGTTGTTGTTCAAATTATATATTTATATCATATACAGAATAATAATAATAACATAATGATAATATTTTTTCACCAATTATACTTCTATAACGAATCATAAAATATGTTTATGAAAAATGGAAAATGTTACAATCATAGAGATGGTTGGTCATATGTACGCATGAGTGTCATTTCCAATTTTCAATGATAATTATTGAAAAAAGGTAACATTTTAACTTTAAAAAATGATAATAATATTATAAATAACATATAATTTATTTAAATATACTTATATATATCATCTATATGGTGTGGTGATGAAAAGAGGGTCCCATTTTTTGTGAAGGTGGTAATCCACATGTATACGAACACTGTTATCTTCCTTAATTGAGTGAAATGATAAGATTAAAAATGATAAATATAATATTTTTATAAAGATATATATTTCATAAATATAATAATTATTTCATTTATATCACATATATCTATTAAATTTATAAATTGTCCATTCAAAGTGTTAGGGAAAGATGAATCACGTCACTTCAAAAGGCAGTAACCCATCGTACACACGAGTGCCGTTATCGTATCTCCTACATAATGGAAAGTAAAAAAATATATATATATTATATAATGAATAAATTGATATAATTATATTATAAATATCATATATATAATTTATATCCATAATTATACACAACTCTGGGATGCAGTACTAGAAAAATGAATGACATCGGTTTGTGAGGCGGTAGTCCGTAGAACACATGAATAATGATTTTATAACCCATTCAATGGAATTGGATCTGGTTTTAGGTAATTATATTAACATAAAAACATATCAGTATAATTATTAAAATGATATATTATTTCATAATTTCTTAAAAATAATTGCATAATGTGTATAAAGAAATAAAATAGAAAATCTTGTTTAAGAACGTTGCAGCTTCTTCGGGTATCCTCCTCATGTTTGCACCAAAATCATTCCGAGAGTGAATTTATACCAAACATAAGGATTCTATAATAATAATAGATAATTTTATAAGTTATTTTATTAGGTATTTTACCATAAAAAATCTTTTTAAGTTGTAAATAAGGGATAGGAGTGGGTGGCCTTTTATAAGTGAGGTGAGTGGCGCACTAAGAATTTTTAAAAATAAAAAGGTATCCCCGTGTCATTAACATGAAAAAATGGTCCAAAATATAGTATTATAAATAATTAGACATTATAGGGTCTAAATAATGTTATCCAATATATTTTAGAAATGTCTTTAGGTTATTTAAACCCTTATCTTTTTAGTTTAACGCACCGGTAAATCAGTTTTTACCTTTACTGTAGTAATCAATTTTTATTGTTTTCACTATTCATTATAGTAAAAAATTAATTTGACCTTATTATATGATACAAATTATTCCGATTCAAAATATTTAATCTTTTTTTATAAATTTCATTCACATAATTGTAAAATTTCAATTTAAAATTAATCTCCTAGTAATCACAAGAAAAAGGGTTTTCAAAGAGAAAATGTTCAAAAGTTTGCAATGTTTTTATATAAAAATCCAAAATTAAAATCATTATAATTACCTAAATTGGATTAATAGATATATAATTTGACTAATTTAACTTTAAACCCATTAAAAAAATTATTTAAAATCATAAATAATTTAAATTAAAAGGTAGTATTTAATTTAAATTCAAAATATTTCATAATTCATCAAAAAATGAAACATTTTAGAAATATACCAAAAAATTATCCTAAGATAATTTTGATGTTATGATTTCAAAAATAAAGTTAAATTTTCAAAATAAATTTAATATTATTTCTAAAAATTAATTTCAAATTATGTTCACAAAGCACAACTAAACCATATTTTCGAAAAAATATATAATTTTTCCTAAAACATTTCTTTTTCCCTCAAATGATTCTTATTTTATTTATAATAAATAGATATTAATAATTTTTATAATTTATTTAGAGTCATTAATACCAAAAACATTAATGGTTAGGTTATAATTTTATACAATATTATAGTTTATTTATACTCAGGTTTGTGTGTTCCATAAGCTATCGAAGAGATTAAATTTGAAGAAATGTGTTTCATGGGTTGTTTAAGAGTAGTGTTGCATGTCACATAAGCTATAAAATACAATGTTCTTATTTCATAATTTCATGATGTTACAATACATTCTTAATAATTCTTTCCATTATGATATTTCATAGATGATGTGTTGTGTTTTTACATGTGGATGTTATTATTCCTTAGATATTTTATTTATATTTCATCATTTTGATGGGTTGTTTTATGTTATATTTATTAAGGGGAATGACTCACCAAGTTATGGAAAGATTTTTTGTGTTCGTAGTTCATGAAAACTTCATTTTTATTATGGAACCCATTCCAAAGGATGTTCTTGATTCTCATTCATAGTTCCTAACCTATGGGGATCAGGAACTCATTTCAGCCCTTACCACGGATCGAACTAGGTCAAAAATTATTATAAATGATGAAATATTGATTTTTCAAAGGGAATAGCACATTATATCCTTATTTACATAATTGGGATGACTAGAATAATCAATTTGAGAAATGAAAATCACTACCTAGAATTGTTCTCATACCATAAAATTAATTATATGTCATTATGATATGTATAGTGCATCACTTTTTAGGGTTACCCCTTTTCACTATCCACTCAGATTAATTTTCTAAGCGGGTTGTGCAAACTTGGTTATGTTTGGTTCCATAATCGAGATAGAATTACGATCCTAGTATTCCCATGACCTTGTTACCTTATGTATTCCACATGGTTCTTACTTTAGAATTTTTTTTTTACATGGAATTTACATCATATTTCAAATTTTATAAAGATTTCATTATTTCATTCCTTTTCAATGTTAAAATAATATTTTTCATATAATTTTTATTAAGGATAGTATTATTGTATTTTTTCAGTGAAGGTTTCTTATGAAACACTTGGTGAAATCATGTCACGCAAGTGGTTCTCACAACCTACATACACTGTATGTGGTTATGTAGACCTTGTTTTGGAAGATAAGGGTAAAGGTTAGGCACCTCTAGGTGTGTAACACCTAATGCTTTTATGAAATATTAGTCTATAATTTAATTTATTTCTTTATCTATATTTTATTCCACATGAAAAACTTATTTTATCTTACACAACACTGATTTTAGATTACATTAAATTCAACACTGAGTTTAAAAGAATTGTGACGTACATTTAAATTTAAATTGTTTAATATGATAGTTATCACCAAGATATTATAATGTTGAGTATGAACATGATTAACTAAATTGTGAAAATATATGGTATACATTTTTATATAAAATTAATTATTTTGTCACCAATTTAATAAAAATAAAAATAAAAACTATTTGAAAATAAGGTAAATTATTTTTTTAAACTATTTTTTTGCGCACAAACATGTTTTATCTCAATAATTTAAATAAATAACTTTTTAGTGAATTATTTTCATAAAAATTATACAGATGTATGAAATAAAATATTTAACATTCATCATATTTGTTTTCTAGGCAAGGGATAAGAATAAATCCAATTTTACACTTGATAACTGAGTTTTTATAAAAAAAAGTTTTGTCTCATTTTGCGCTCTTATATGAAAAATAATTTTTAATAATTTTGAAATTTTTATTTGAAAAAATTGAGATTCATTTTTAAATCATCATTTCAAAATTATCATTGGGTGAATTTTTTATAATTTTTTGAGAAAATAAATTTTTCAATGAATAGTGAAAATACTGGTTTTTAGTAATTGTAGTATCATTAAAAGAATTTAAAAAAATAGAAAAATTAAAATTTTTTTAAACATAAAAATATTTCAATTATATATTTATTAATATAATTTATTTCATTTGAATCAATTTTATATTGAATTTTGATATAAAAATGTTTAGAATTTGTAAAACATTTCTCTTTGGAAAGCCATTTTTTTATTGCATATGTGTGTTTAATTTTAATATAAATTTTGTCAATTTGGTGAATTTATTTTATTAAAAATGGGTTAAATATTTTTAAGAATAATAATTTATAATATATATAAATTTGAACTTAATTTTTGGTCAAATTGAAAAGTAAAAACATTAAAAATTAATGATCACATTTATGGTCAAAATTTGTCTACCGTGGGGTTAAACTAAAATTACAAGGGGTAAAATAAATAAGAAACTTATCCTAAACCTATTATATAGAAATATTTCAACCTTTTAACCTCTAAGTTTTTATAATTACCCGTTTTGGATCCTTGGGGCATGTAAAAAATGTGGGCATGGTTTATTTTTTCCAAAAAATACATTGTATCCTCTCCCCACTTAAAAAAGGTCACACCCTCTCCTCTATTATTAACACTTCTAAAACCATTTGGTTCAGACAATCCCTTAAAAAATATCTTACTAAAATTCCTTCCCACATCATACATTCTTTGTGAGATCATAAATCCAATCTAAGGAGACTTTAGGTTAAACTTCAAGAGGTTGTCTGCAGAAGAGGCAAAGTTTTAAGGTATGCATTTTTGTTTTTGTTGTTCTTATAACTCCTTAAAATCTTATTAAATTATTATTAAATAATAAAACAAGAATCCACCATATAAATATATGTTATTATGTTATTTTTATAACCTAAATCCATCTCTTATTCCATCAAATGGGATATCAAATCATCATTCGTGTGTACGACGCACTACTGTCTCGTGAACCTATGTTATTCATTTTCCATCACCACCTCTCACAGATGTATATAATGGTGGATTTAATGTTTATATATCATTTATTTCTATGATTAATTTTGAATCCATGAATGATATAGGAGAGATTAGGACCCTCGACGGCGCATCTGAGCTCAAGGAGATGAGGGAACCCTAGAATGCTCGATGACGGATTCCCCCCCTTCCCGGAGGCGGGAGGGGGGGAGGAGGACTTGGTTTGGCCTCCTTAGAGATCTTGGAAACCATTTATTCTGTTTTCCAACCCCAATTTTCTCCCGGATTTCCCGATGCTTTCTCTAAGTCCGAAGGTTCTGGAGTCCGATCTTGGTGGTCCGCAGTTGCCGATTTTGATGGCAGAGTTCATGGAAGCTTTGAGTCATATATACCTTACATTGGTTGCGCCTTTCAATCTTCAAAGACCCTCGGTTGACGACTTTGATCATTTCGTCTTCAGTAAATGGGATTTTCAAGACTGGGCGGTTGTTGGTCTGATGGATATAAGTCACTTCGTGGTTCACTTCGCCTCAGAAGCTGGTCTTATTTGAGCCGGGTCTAGTGCACCTCAGTGATGTAACGGTTTCAAGTTTTCTCTCCTGAGATGGTCATTCGACCTTTGCATGAATCCGGATCCAACCTCCAGCGCGATTTGGGTAATCCTTCCTCCGCTTCCTCTACCATTTCAGAACCCTTCAATTCTTCATATGATTGGAAACATGGTGGGCTATTATCTATGTTCTGACATTCGCACTTCCTTTATATGTCACCCAATTAACCCTCGAATTTGTGTTGAGGTTGATGTGTCAAAGCCTCCTGTGGAGTGGTTTTGGATTGCAGTGGGTTCGGAGTTTAGATGGAATCAAGAAGTAGTGTTTGAATCTTGGGACAACTACTGTTCGAGCTGCTGCCGTTTGGGGAATTTGTTTTCTGAATGTCATGCGGATGGTTTCAAGGAGAGGATTTTTGTTCCGAGGAGGAGGCCAGAGGAAGGTCAGAGGAGGATGAATGATGAAGAGCAGAGGAAGCTGTGTGGTACTAATCCTGGAAAGGATTCTGGCCTGGTGAGTAGGGATGCACAGGCAGTGGGCAAGGCCGAAAAGGCCTCCTTTAATCCATTGGTTTCTGAAGTTTTTAGGTGGTTGAAGAGTGATCTGCAGGTTAGGGATGGTGGGATGCAGGTTGAGGATAAGTGTGTCTCTTGTGCTGAGGTGTGTGGGCTTTTAATAGTAGGTTTGAAGGAGTGAAACTTATGGTAGTGGAGAAAAGAGGGCCTGCAGTGTATGATGGCCCTGTTGTGGAGAATTTGGAAGGACATCAGAATGATAAATCTGGTCAAAATAATGCTGCTGGAGGGATACTGATTATAGTTCTTACAATAAACTGTTTCCAGGGCCTAGAACAAGAGGATGCGGAGATGATTAATTCAGTTATTCTCGATGGTGATATGGAAAATGGTCCTCAGGAGGCTTCTACAAGAAATGAAGAAAGGCGTATAGTGATATATGAAGAGCTTGAAATGGTTGAGCAACCTCAATTCCATGCTTTAATTGATACTAACGTTCTGTTGTAGCAAAACCGGTCAACAACCAACCCAAAGGAGGTTTTCACTAGAAAAGGGGGGGAGTTCCCTGAGAGCGGAAAAGAAAATAGGGGAGGATCTACAAGGCTCTCGTATAGCAACATTGTACAGTGCAGGGCAGGTCTAAGTATGGGTATGAAAGCTCCTAATGGGTGTGGAATCATTGATTTAGTACAATGTGGGGAAAGAAACAGGACTGAGGATGGAGGGGTGGCATCTGCTACTCCAGCAAGAAGAGGCAAGAAGGATTATTCTTATTTACCTCATCCATTAGGCACCATAGCCTCATTTAAGTGTAAACATGGGGTGACCCTGGCCTTTAAAAAAGGCAGTCGGTCCAAGCAAGATGGACTTGGGCGAATCACTTTAGATGATGTGAGGCGGGACTATAATGAAGATTCCATGAGGCGTTTCATCCCAGCTTCTGAATGGGGAATGGCCACCGCGGAGGACTCCTGTGTTGGTTGTGATGATGGGTATGGAGACTTTACTTTTTAGTTTTTGTTGGTTGATCTGGGTGTTTGGTTGTTTGCTCTTTTTTGGATGTGTCTTGCAGGCTTGTTGGTGTCTTTAGGTTTCTTACTTTTCCTAAAAAGTGTTTGGAAAATAAAAATAAAAAATATCTCGGTCAAAAAAAATGTTTATATATTACATTTATTACATTATAATTCTTATATAATTATAATACCACATCTACCTTCTTACCACTCAAGACATTGGATAATAATAATGTCATTTGTGTGTACGGCGGACTACCATCTCGCGAACAGATGTGATGCGGTTTTCATTTATATTTTACTTGGAAAGTAATAACGATATATTAAATGAATATATATGATATTTTTAACATAATTATACTAATTTGAAAATTATATCACATATACATTCTTACTTTCCTTTTTGTGGGGGATATGATAAACTTGTTCTTGTGTATGGTGGAAAACCGTCTCAAGAAGCAATGTGATTTTCTTCACTAACACATTACATGGAAGGAAATTAGGGTAAATTTAATGAATATATGTGACATATGTGACATATAAATAATTATTTAAAGATAATTTATTATTTACCTTTCTTTCATTTCAACCATCGAGAAAATTGAAACAACATTCATGCGTATGTATGACCTACATTCCCTAAGAATGCTGTATTTCATTTTCTGTCTCTAAATTTTATATATTACAACAAATAAATATATAATGAATATATATGATATTCATATCATGAATAAAAATTATGAATATTATGAAACCATTATTAAATTAATATGACCAAAAATAACAAATCAAAATCATACACAAAAAAACAAAGCAGTTATTGCATGAAACGTGATTTTAACATGTTAATAAACAAGTAATAAAAGGTAATAATTAAATAATATATGGTATGATATATATAATTATGGTTATGTTATAGTTTATAAAAAATTATATTTATTATACAGAAGGTTCAAATTTTCATTAATTAATTCAGGACTTAAGGTAAGGGATTTCACGTCTCTCTTTTATTTCTAGGGCACATATATCATATTCACCAACAGTTTCTTTTCTATGGTGTATATACTACCCCTTTGAAATGTTATATAATGAATATAATTATTTCAATTATATTAAATGTTTCATTTGATTTTATTATTTAATGGGGACTATAATTTAAAATATAAAAAAGTGGTAAAGGTTTGATATTACAATAACATTGTTTATCAAAATTATTTATGATTATGATTTCAATGATGAAATATTATTATATATTTATCAATAACAACGTGAATTTTTTAATCTTATAGTTATTTCATTAAAATACATGTTTTCATTTCATTTTAATCTATTTCTTTACTCTCGACTTCAAAATAATGATTTTAAGAGAACCTGACATTATTTCTCTCTTCCGTCGAAAACCACTTTTCTTCCAAATCCAAGTTTCCTAAAAATATTTAACATTATCCAAAGGATTTATGAAATAAATTGTTTACCATATTTTTCTTTTTACTATGTTTTTAATAGTAATCTTCGTATCATTTTACAAACAATTTCTAAAAGGAATCTTTATTTTAAATTGTGCACCATGAATGGTATTTCCCATTGTCATGAACACTAATGTTTTTAATGATTAATTTATAAGTATCCAAGTTTATTTTAAAATAAAATAATTTCAAAAAAAATTATTTTTAGAAAAAAAACAAATAGAAGAGGTTTTTTTCTCGATAAATGTTTTAAATGATTTTATGAAGATCCCTCTATAAGTTCCAAAGTTTATTTTCAAATAAAATGATTTTGAAAAGGTTTTATGTTTTAAAATTTTTTATTAAAATTTAAATGATATTTTCTCCAACATATTTTATAAATTATATTCAAAAATTACTTTACAATTTTTAAAGGTTGTTTTAAGAGAAAAAAATTTTGAAATTTTTTTGTTTAACAAAGTTTTTTTAAGTGTGAAAAATATATTTTACTTAAGAAATGTTCTGATTGTTATTTTAAAATAATTTTACACACAAGATGAAATCCTTTGGTGTTACTTTTGATTTAATGGGGATATGACCTTTGGATACCATTATTATTCTTTCTGTGGATGGTTTATATTTATGATCACAAGCTCTTTATGAAACTCACTTCTTTTCCAAGGGTTATGCTATGATGAAATGGTTTATGAAACCTATTTAATTTAAGGGGTACTAAAAACATGAATGTTTAATTAAACCCATTAAATTTCATGGTATTTGATATGATGAATGATTTATTATCTTTTGGCAAAAAAATTTATAGATTATCTGACAGGTGGGTCTTATATCTCTCTCTAATCCATTAGGTAATGATTATTTTTCTATGTGATCATGGGGTACATGGGATGTTATACCAACCCAAAAAAAGGGTAAAAACTATTTCGTCTCAAGAAAAAAATTAGGTACACATGTGGTTAACCTAAGCCTAACATTTTATGAATTTCTTTGTGGGTTACCTTGATATAAGGTTTTCTCTACTTATGTGTTTTCCACAACTTTATGTCTTATGTCAATGTTATTCTCTCATGATCAATATTTTTTGATTCCTTTTTTATTCATGTCTTATAAACTACTAAAATTTATTTCATAAATCAAGTTTATGATCTATGATATGAAAGTTATGTTATTTAAAATTTTATTATCATGTTCTCATGACCTTATGTTCATGTTATGTTGATATCTCCCTTGTTTACCCTTACTGAGCATCTCAGCTCACCCATTCTTATTTTTCCTTTCCCTAGGTTATGAAGAATGGTATTATGTATGACTTTTATAACAAAGGTTCTAGTTATGTTGTGCTTAGTGGGAGATGATATAGTTCACTAATAAACCAATTGTTTATTTATCCATGTTTCTAAAGGTACTAAAACTAAATTATTCTATTTTGGATCGTTATGATATGTAGTGAATATTCATCTACTAAGATGTAATGTTTATATATGAGAATTGTTTTCCCGTACAGTTGGTATTAGAGTAAGGTTAAGTTAAATATTTGGAATCTAGGATGAGAAAACTTTAGTGAGAACCATATAGATATGTCTAAATATAGGAAAATATCCTGGATTTTTTTGAAGGATTGAGTGAGTGGTTTCGGAGAAATGACATCCTTGTATGGATACTAAAAGCTTATGTAATTCTAGAATAAATCTACCTAGGGGTAATAATTAAAAAAATGGTTTGTTGAGACTGAATCGTGTCTTACTTGATACACAACTACATTCCTTACTGCGCACCCAGTTCGACACTACTGGGGGATATGCCCTATTAATTCACAAACTCTTTACAAACCATCATGAAATAATTGAATAATGACTATGAATGACTGAAGTTAAGCCTAAGGTGTAATATATTAAAAATACGGTGCCTGATTTAGACATCATATAAGTAATTTTTCATGACTATGTGGTTTCTGAATATGATTATTGTTTCTTACACTATAATTTTTTGTTTTAGTCAGTGGTGGGAACCAGAAGGAACTAGGTTGACATTGAATGTGACAGAAAATTTTTTAATGAGCAACGAAATGGGATGATGATTGGATTGAAGGATATTTTGATTATTATTTATAAGTAATCCAGATATATTACTAACAACTTACACTATAACCAACTATAAAACTTGAAAAAGAAGAGAATTATAAAGTATTTTTAGAGTTAAGTTGGTGGATACAAAAGAGGAAAGAAGACTAAGTTTTCTATATGTCAAGAATGTGGGAATCAATACTCTTGGTAATGTATCAGAAAAATGATAAAGTGTTATATATATATAAAATAAAATCATATAGTGAAAAATTGTTGAGGATTTCACTGTCTTATATGTGTGGTACATGGTAATTATCAAGGTATAGGCCTTAATCAAAGAATTAACTTCTAGAAAAAGGAAGGAACAATTCCATTTAAATAATTCAAGTGGAAGGATTGAAGTATTTAGGTATTATGATTTAAGGATTATGTCGAAGAAGTATTTTTACCAATGGTATTTGGGCCGTCATAATCCTGAAACATCTAAGGATTATGTTAATTTTGTGTCAATATATGTCTCCAAATAATAATAACTTAATATTTATCGATACCATCATAAGTTTATGAATTTAAGGTTTATCATAAGTTAAAAGTATTGGACACATATTTTTGGGATTATATTATGGGATTTTATCAAGATTAAGGATATTTTGGGATACATTTATGGTAGTAAAAACCTTTGGTTTTTATATATATTTTACTATAAAAGATAATATTTGGAGAGGAATTCCTTTACCTTGTGTGGGAATATGATTAAAGGTATTGGTTACCTTTAGGGTTTATCTTATCTTTGATGTCAAGGTGATTATCATTTATTGTAATTTTAGAACATTTTTATTTATATTGTTCTAGAAAAATGATAACCTATAACCTGGGTAGAAAAATGTTGCATTTGTTAAGTTCGCGTGGCATGAACACACAACAGAAGGGTGAAAAGGGTATAGAACCTACTGCTAGCGTAAGTGAAATATTATTTATGGTTAGACAATATAAAGAGAGATATTTCTGAGTTTGTATATAGATTCTTAATATGTTGAAATGTTAAGTTTAAGAGACAAAGTTCTATAAGTATGGTATAACAATTGTCTATACTAGAAAGGAAGTGGGAATAAATCACCATGGGTTTTGTTGACGGACTCCCAAAAACATCTATAGTTCATAATGAAACATTGGTTTTAGTAAATCTCCATATGATGTCAGAACACTACATTTCTATCATTTAATATTTCTATTTGAATAATCTTTCCAAGATATACATTAAGGAAGTTTCAAGTTTTCCTAGAGTAAAATATTTTATTTTATGTTTTTGGGATCCAAGGTTTACATGAAAGTTCAGGAAAAGTATTAATCATGGCCTAAATATAGAGCTATGTTTTAGAACAATGTATCATCCCAAGAAAAGTGGTCGGTTTGAGAGAAAACTTATAACCCAGTAAGAAATGATAAGATCATGTTCTATGTGTATCAAAGGTGTTTTAGATCAACACATTCCTACAGTTTAATTTATAAACAAAAATAACTTTCAATCGAGCATTCATATGGCTCCTTATGAATCCCTATATGGAAATAATTATATAACTCCAATGTAATGGAATGAATTTATAAAAATAAATCTATTGGGAATAGAGTTAGATGATGAAATTTTAGATAAAGATAGAGTTATTAATCAATACATAATTTTAGAACAAAATATATAGAAATATTATAATGATAATCACCAATGCTATCTAGAATTTGAATTTTGTAAAAATAAGTTTCTAAAAATTTCTTCATAAAAGAAATAATGAAAAAATAATACTTAGGTATATCAATTAATTACAAATTCTTGATTGTATTAGGATGATATATTATCATTTGTAAATTCCACTGAACCCTTATCAGGTATATGATGTGTTCCATGTGTCTCTCTTAAGGAATTATATACATAATCTATCAAATGTACTAAACTCAAAGGTAGTATTGCTCGAGCATGATCTTTCTTATGAGTGACAATTGGTAGAGATTCTAGATCATATAGAGAAAGTGCTATGAAATAAGACCAATGAACCAGTTGAAGTTTAGTGGAAAAATCACCACCTTGAGGAAACTACATGGGAACTTAAGGCTATAGTGAATCAAAATTACCCTCAATTACTGATAACAAAGTGATTAATTTCAAGGGTAAAATTCGTTTTAAGGGGGGAAGAAAGTAACACCCTGAGATTTTATAACATATTTTTTTCCAAATTAATATAATTTTTTCTGAATATGTTTTGTTACATGAAAACCCGAATTTAAATTTCATAACACTTATATTAACTTCTTTTACATGAAACATCGAGTTTAAATGAAATGTGACGTACTATTAAAATAATATTAATTATTATGATAGTTATCACCTATCTATTGGAATGGTGAGAATGAATATAATTAACTAAAATATGAAAATATATGATTTAAACCTATATATAATATTAATTATTTTATTACAAATTAATTGTAAATAAAAATAAAAATCATTTAAAAATAAGGTAAATCATTTTCTGAAAAACTATTTTTATGAGAAAGAAAGTATTTTATCTCAAAAAATTAAATAAATAACATTGGGTGAATGATTTTAATTTTATTTATATAATATATATTCAATCAAATATTTAACATTTATTATATGTTTTTTATAATCTTGAGATAAGAATAAATATAATTTTCTACTTAAAACTGTATTTTTCTAAAAAGTAGTTTTGTCATATTTTCCCCCACTTAATTTAAAATGAAATTTTTCCAATTTTATAAAAAGAAATTTGAAAAAATAAAATTCATTTTCTAAATCACCATTCCAAAATTATCTTATTTTAAATTTTTGAGAATCTTCTAAGAAGATAAATTTTTCTATAAATAGTTAAAAATATTGGTTTTCATTAAAAAAATTCATTTCTTTTAAACAATTAAAAAATATAAAAATTGATTTAAGATGGATTTAAAATTAAAATTAATTATATTATATATTTATTAATCTAATTAATTTCATTTTAATCAATTTATTTATTAAATTTTATATAAAAACATTTTAAACTTTTGAATATTCTCTATTTGGAAAATCGTTTGTTCATCGGGTCTGCTAGCTTAATTTTAATTTAAAATTTTCCACCTATATGAATTGAATTTGAAAAAAAAAATATTCCATATTTGGAATCATAATAATTTTTTTATTTAATAATTTCAACTTCATTTTTTTTCAAAATGAATAGTAAGAAAATTAAACACTAATTACCACGGTTAATTTCAAAACAGGTTTACCGGGGGTCAAACTGAAAAGATAAGGGGTAAAATGACCTATAAACATTTAAAACACAAATTTTATAGATATTTATATACCTTATAACTTTAATTTTCGATAATTAACCTTTTGGATCCTTTTTTAATGTGGAAAATGTGGCTTCACTTCATTCTTTTCAGAAATTTCATATGCGTCTTCTCCCCCACTTACAACGGAACACCAACTCTCCTCTCTTATTCACACTTCCAAAACACTTTGGTTTATAAAACTCCTACCCTAATATCTTTCTCAAATTACTCTCTGCAACATATAGTCCTTTTTTATATCATAGATCCAATCTAGGAAGCCTTTAGTTTAAACCTAAAGAGATTGTCCAAAGAAGAGGTAAGGTTTTGAACTGTTTATTTTTATTTTACTTCTACTTAAAAATCCTTCAGATATTTTTAAATTATTAATATATAACAACACTAATATATTTAATATACTTATATGTTATCATTTTAAATTAAAAACTTAAATCCATCTGCTCTTCCATCAACAGGGACACAAAATCATTATTTGTGTGTATGGTGGAATATCACCTCACGAACAAATGTTATTTGTTTTCCACCACCACCACTCAAGGTTGGATAAAACGATGTATATAATATTTGTATATATAATTTATTATCTTATTATACTAATTTAATTATAATATCACCTATAAGTTCTTAGCTACTGACCCTGTGAAAAACAATAACGTCTCTCGTGTGTACGATGGACTACCGCCTCGCGAACTGATGTGATGCATTTTCATTTTTATTTTACATGGATGGTAATAAGGATAGATTAAATGAATGTATATTATATTTTTAACATAATTATACTTATTTAATTATTATATCATATATACCTTCTTACTTTTTTTTATGGGGGATACAATTAGGTCGTTTGTGTGTACGACAGACAACCTCTTGCAAAGTGATGTGATTCATTTTTCACTAACACTTTGCATGAAAGGTGATTTGGTAAAATTTAGTGAAAATATGTCATATATATGAGTTAAAATTTTTTATGGAAATATAATTTATTCTTTTACTTTCTTTCATTTCATCTATCGAGAAAATGGAAACAGCATTCATACATGTGTACGGCCTACAGTCCCCAGGAATGGTGTATTTCATTTTCTATATCAAACATTCATAAATTAGTATAAATATATATAAACTGAATATATAATATATTTATATCATTTTTAAAATTATGAATATTATTTAACCATTATTAAATTAATAGGAATGAGAATAACAAATCAAAACATGCATAAAAAACAAAACAGTTATTACCCCAATGATAATTTTAACATGTAATTGTTGATAAATGGGTAATAAAAGGTCATAAATAAATCAAATATGTCATTATATTTATATATAATTATGGTTTTATAAAATTTATATAATAAAATTATATTTATCATACATGACTTTTGAACATGTATGAAAGTTTTTGAGACTTAAGGTAAGGGATTTCTATTCTCTCTTTCATTTGTGGGAGACATATGACATTCTCACCTCTAGTTTCTTTTATCTGGTGTATATACTACCCCTTTTACTTATTATATAATGAATATTATTATTTTCATGATATTAAAAGTTTCATTTGAAGTTATTATTTAATGGGTCCTATGATTCCAAAGATTCCAAAGCCGTAAAGTTTAGTCTTATAATATCATTATTTATGGGGATTGTTTATAATTATGATTTCAAAGATGAAATCTCATAATAAATTTCTCAGAAAAATTAGGAATTTTTTTATCCTTTGTTTTTTTCATGAAAATTAATTTTTTCCTTTCATTTTACACTCTTAATTCATTCAATAGTTGAAAATAAGTTTTTAAAGAAAACTGACTTTATTTCTCTCTCCGGTCGAGAACCCTTTTTCTTATATATCCATGATTTCTAAATATTTTTTCATTTTTTTTTAAATCCTATAAATTATTTATAAAATAAATTGATACCTGAGTATTAATTTTCAAAACATGTTTTAAAATGAATATTCATGTCATTTTCAAAACAAGACACATTTTTTATACAAAAAATGTGTATGATGTATTTGACTTAAAGTGTATGGCATAAACAGTATTTTCTTTCATCAAGGCAACTCATTGTTTAAAAGATTCATTTATAAGTTTAAAATAATATTTTAAAAGATAATTATATCAAAAATGGTTTATGTTTTAAAAAAAATTTAAAGTGAAATTTTTTTTCTAAGAGAAATGTTTTAAATGTTTATTTAAAGCTTTCTCTATAAATTTCAAAGGTTATTTTAAAAGAAAAGGATTTGGAAAACATTTTATGTTTTAAAAAGTGTTATTTAAATTGAAAATGATAATTTTCTCAATAAATGTTTTAAATAATATTTAAGGATTACTTTATAATTTTCCAAGTATTTTTTCAAAGAGAAAATCTGAATATGTTTTAGGCATCAAAAAGTGTTTTAAAGTTGAAATTTTGTTTTCCTAAAGAAATGTGGTAGGTACTCTTTCAAAATAATTTTCCATCTAAGATAAAATCCTTTGATATTAATTTTGATTTTATGGCTACATATGATCAAAATATACCATTCTTATTATTTTTTGAATGGTTTATGTTTACGATAAAAATATATTTATAAAACCCATTTCTTTTCCATGGGTTTTACTCTGATAAAATGGTTTATGAAACCCATTAATTCTAATGGTTTATAATATGATGAATGTTTTTTGAAACCCATTTATTTTAATGGGTTATGATATGATTAATGTTTTATGAAACCCATTTATTTTAGTGGGTTATGATATGATGAATGTTTTATGATATTTTTTCAAACAAATGTATGTACTATGTGATAAAAGAGACCTATATCTCTGTATAATTCATTGGGCAATGATTAATGTTCCATGAGCTTAGAGGTTACACGGGAGGTTATCCCAAGCCCAAAAAAAATGTATATGGGAGGTTTTCCATAGACTAATGTAGGTACATGGGTGGATAGACCAATACTGTCATGTTATGAATATCTTGGTGGGAATCCATGACATAAGGTTTTCTATTCTTATGTGTTTTCCACAACCCTATGTCTTATGCCAATGTTATGGTGTCATGGTATGTGTTCTTTGATTCATTTATTATTCATATCTTATGAGCTTCCAAGATTTATACCATGACTCAAGTTTGTGATCTATGATATGCATTATATGGTTTTTAAATGTTATTCTCAGGTTATCATGCACTAATTCTCATGTTATGTTGATATCTCCCTTATTTACCCTTACTATTCCTTTAATCTGAGCCTTTAGTATGTTTCTTTTTCCCAGGTTATGAAGTAACGTATTATGTATGATATGTATAATAGTAGTTCTAGGTATGATTTTCTTAGTGGGAGATGATGTAGTTAAATTATGAACTGGTTGTCTATGAATCCATATTTCCAAAGTCATTATACCTAAATGATTCTGGCATGAATCATTATGATATATAGTAAATATCAATCTATTTAGACGTAATATTTATGTATGATAATTTTTTAGTATCTATAAGGTATAAGATAGTATTAATTTTAGTAGACCATGGGTTCATGGTAGGGACATAGTGGGACTAATCCCTCATGTCACATGGTAATGGGTAGTGGTTTTTTATTTATTATTTATTCATATTTTTTGAGCATTTTTGTATCACAAATTTAGCTTCACATCCGTCCTTTTTTTATATGTGCATGGTTTACCCTAGTTTTGATTATAATATGTCACAGATAATATGGTGTGTTTTTACATATGGATGTTATTATTCCTGGGATATGTTATTTATATTTTATTATATTGATTGGTTATTATTTTCAGTTCTATTTATTTATGGTCATGACCCCCAAAGTTATGGTGAGGTCATGTTTGGTTCTTGGTTTGGACCATCTTTATGTTACATTGGGAAAACCAATCTTGAGGACATTCCTATTAACCAAGAACTAGTTTAAATCTCATAGGCAATAGGAATACACTTCTATCCTTGACATGGCCTAACTCAGGTTCCCAGTTTAGGGGTATCTTGGGTAAATTCACGAGAAAATGGTATTAGAAGTTCATTTTCAGTTTATGATACTTAAGAAGTTCAGGTATGAATAAGATAGGATCATTGAGAATATATGTGTGGGTGGAAAATGAGTACCTAGCCAACATTAACTGTAATGATCCCTAAGTCATCTTGGGATGTCATAAAACGAGTTTTTTGAAATTTATTTTAGTTTTTTTGGATTTTGACATATTTTGGGATGAAAATTGATGGTTATAGGAATTTCTCTATGGTTCATGGTTAATATTCATGGTCTAAAAACTATGTATCCAAGCCATGAAACATAAAAGAAGGAGTTCCAATATGATTTTCATGTTGGTTATATGGTTTCTAAAACTATGGGGCCAAACCTTACTGCTAACTCCACTCATCCAGTGTGACGCACATAGTTGGTATGAGGTTTGGTAAACTATGTGTTCAAACTTTTTGTTGTATGAATTTTTTTCTTCGTGTGTGTTTTTGTATTTAAAATTTTTTCTTATGATTTTTTAATTTATTTAAAGGATATTTTTTTAAAATAGATATTTTTTTCCATTTTTAATAGTTTTACTTTTTTGTTTTATATATTACCATGACCCTTGGAAGGCCTCTACTAAACCCTCCATTGGATACCGTGGATAACATTCTATGATAAAATTGTTGGGAATACTATATAAGGGCCTATGTTTGAAACATACATAAGAAGTATCCATTAGACCATCAAAAGAAAAACTATAAAACATACTCCCAGAAGTTCCACCATGACTTAGGCTTTTGGAAAAAAGACGTCCATGCACCTCATCCACCAAACTGAGTCTTCTCACTATTTGGTTTTATATTACCTTTGGTTCTCCTTATGAACAAAAAAAAGCATACGACACTCTTAAAAACATGAAAGTAGAAGAATAATACACAATAAGGATTAACATTTTTTAAAATTTGGTCCTACATCAACGGTAGAAATAATAACACATTTTTCATTCAAAGAAAAGTTTAGGTTACAAGGAAACTCACACCTTTCGGTCACCCTAATCACACTACTGAAGGAATTATCACCAATATATACACTTCTTTCTTCTTCTAATACCCTAATTCTGATCATCATCCTTACAGACATTCAACCTTCATCTTTATCTCTAAAGTTATATGAACATTTTGTGTGACTATATTGGATTCCTCGGAAGGAGACACCTCAGTCTGTATGAATCCCCATTAATGATTTCCATCAATACTTTTCATATTTATACTAATGTCCAGATTATATAGGTCCCTAGTAGGTTATCCAGTCAACACTATTATACAATATTTGTGCGCCTCCATATATTGGTTCTAAAAACATCTTGTTTCCTATAAAAATCACTACATTATCCACCAACTTCTTATTCATAGTAAATATCACATTTTGATCTTATCTCTAATGGTTATACACAATATCTCCTTATAAAAATATACAATGATATATTCTATCACTTTATCTTCAGTGTCTTCTCATCAGAGGAAATTTCACACAACACTTCACCTAAAAACCTTCAAAACAACCATTTAGAATGTAGAGGTTTCCCTTTTAGTTTCTTCATTATATTACTTTAGTGTATGACTGACGATCTTTCACATACTTCTAAAATTATATCCTTTAAAGACTCCAACTCCCCAATGATACTATCAAACTACCTATGACCATCCTCATTACATAGTATCTAACTTCATGGATCCTTCCAGAATATTTTCCTAGAATACACTACATTCAGTCAGATTGACCTCCTTCTAGTGAACTCATGTTTACCCACAATATACCCACAAAAATCAATACACTTGGATCCTTTTAATTATGTACCTTATGCTGGCTTTATTTCAAACATTTCATTTTTTTAGTAAAATGTCTTCAACCAGGTTCCCAATCATTAATTCTAGATATTTTCCTTCAAAATTACCGACACTTTACCTAGAAAATATTTCTCAAAAAAACCCAATAATCCATCACTTGATAATAGTTTTCATCGATATAATGTAACTACATGCCACTTGAATAACATTCCCATTATCTCACCAAAGTCCCTTATAGCTTATCTTTTTTCCATCCATCTTCCTTTATACCACCTTCAAGGTTCTCCACTCCAGGTTCCCTTCTAATCATCTAGGCACCCACTGAAAGTGATCCTCCTTAAAATTTCATAAATAGATTATTCTATTCCACTACATATTTGAAACCCTTCTGAAAGCCTCTACGTAATTACTCCAAATAAAATAGGAAGATGATTTTTCATCTTCTAGCTTTGTTGAAATTTCATCAACAATATTCACTCATGAACTGTGTCCATAGTCTCACTCTATTAGACATATTATTCAAAAATATTTATTATTTAAGATTATACAACCCAAATGGTCACTAGTATAATTTTATTTAGTGACATCGTCATAAAAACCTCTATCTATAACTCCCCATTTTGGAAATTCAGTTGTCATCAGCATGATGAAATCCCACTGAAACTTCTCTCAGTTTAACTAATTAAAAAATATCATTTTCTACAATTTCTCTAGAATATACCTAATCCGTCAAGGATCCCACTTCTATTCTATAGTTCCTAATATTACTATATTGATATTTCATAGCTCATTTACATAGATTTTGAATCAACCAAAGTTTTCATCACTAATTTCCAAAGAAACATGTACCCTACACTTAGGGTTTTCCTTCATCATGTTTTAATGTGGTTATAGTAAACTCCTTGTGAAGACATTATATATGAGAGAAGCAACATTCATTAATATTTTAAAATTATTTTAGATTCATAATATCATTATCTAGACCAACATCCAATTTACATGCATCATGGTTCTACGGATAAAATGTACATTTTAGTATAATGTATTTTCATGATAGAAACCATCTAAATTGGAACATTAGTTATGGGCATTGAATATTACACTATCTTCCATAGAGTTCCAAAAATAATTCATAGTAATTATGATTATAACAATCCCTTCTTCCTCAATTCAATTCACTCATAATAATCATACCACATATTCTTTCTTTCATTCATATGATACCCAACGTGCCAACACTCTTTCTAGTCACTGCCTTCTAGATCATGAAACATATCCATCCTTCTCCATAACCATGAGCCCCCCTATTCATAGATGTAATGATATTCCACATTCCTCCAGTTTCCACTTAGTATCTTCCATTGAACACATGAACCAAATAAAACCACATCTTATTTCAAGATGGGATTAAGATCACACTTTGCATCATTTAAATCACATTTCTCATTTGTAACTTTTGGGAAGTTATGAAACATTCCCTTTTGGGAACTAAACTTCTCACCATCATTAATCCTAATGTAATCTCCCTTTTACATCCACAAATATATACAAAATAAGGGCACCACATAAAAATTCATCAAATTTGTGCTCCTAACTTATATATTCATCTAACACATCATTTTGGGAACATGCATAAACCTATGATTACATCTTACGGAACAATCAAAGTAGTTTTATGGGATCCAATTCACTCTATTGATTTAGAATGACTTGTCCATACCAAAAAACATGAAAATCCTCTAGGAGTATAAACACCTACATTCTCCAAGATCAGTAGTCAAAACCATCAGATCTTTATCAGCTTCAATTAGAACATTAGAAATCTTCCAAAAACTTCTAGAATACGACCCAATGAATAGAACATGTTTCATGAAACCAATATCCAGATGAATTTCAATATCCAACATCATAGCTAGTATCTCTACGATCTTTTGGTGAACATTATTCTAATCCTGATAGACCATATAACCTAAGAAACCATACATTCTTCCATCTGAACTCAAATAGTTACATCAATATTGTAGAGCACCTCAAGAATTCATCTCATTAAGAAGAATTTCAATATCAAGAAACCCTTAGGTATTGTCATTTTTTATAGTGACATTCCTTAAAAATGTCAATAAACAGCTTTCTCGAAACCCTTGACATTACAATCTACCAAAGGACACTACAACAAAGTCCCTCTGATACCCCTTATTGGGAATCCAATGGAAGGTATTACTTTTAAAACATCCATTCGATGCATACTCGACACTTTTAGAAACACAACTATGGAAAATTCTTCCAGAAGATACCCTAGGACTTTGGATTCTGAAACATGGAAGTCTAGAAACACCATCCACAAAACCAAGGCATCTCACTGTCTAGTTATGATACTCCTATAGTTATCCTTTCAAATAATAAACAAGCATATGATATTCATATATATATGAAAGTACAACAATAATGAATAACATGGACTATTGTGATTCATGCTTGCGTCCTACAAAAACAGGAAAAAGGGTATCAATTGTTTCACTCAAGGATAATTTTGGGTTATAAGGAAACTCACACCTTCCCAATCACCCTTCTCACACTACCAAAAGAAGTCTCACCGACATCTTAACCAAAGGTTTCTTCTGATACCCACCTTTTCATATTCATCCTTAATGATCCTCAACCATTACCTTTGGATCTGAATTCTTAGGAACATTGTTTGTCCCTAGGTTGGTTTCACCAGAGGGAGAAACCAGGTCCTTTTCTTGGCTTTGGAAGTACTCACTAGTCATACGTTTTATAAGCGGACCAATGACCCACTTATATTAGGCCTTAGTCAATTGTCTAGTCAGCACCACTATCCAATATGTGAGGGCCTCCATCTATTTATTCTAGTTACTTCAAATTTCCTGTAACAATAACCACCTTAACTACTAAATTCTAGTTCAACATTCATTTCATCTTCGTATCTTATAATTAATGATTCTCTGTAATATCTCCTTTTGAAAATATACAACAATAGCTTCCAAATATTAATATTTGGCATCTTATCTTCAGAGGGACCTATAAAATGATTCACCAAGAAACATCTAGAACTTTTATTCAACATCAAAAATCTTACCCTTTTGGTAACATTATAGTGATCATCCACAACATGATTAACTGCCTTTAAGATCTTTCTAGTTGATGCACCTTCTGGATATTGTACTCTGATATGCTTCTTTTAGACTGCCTCTTCGCAGCCTCATTCTATTGTACCTGACATCAAATATTCATTTGGAATTTTCCTCCATAATAAATTTTATTAAATCAAATTGAACTCCGTTTAGTGAACATTTTCACCCATGCTGCATCCAATAAAATCAATTTTCAAAAATCCTTCTGATAATAATCCTTTAACTAGCCTCATTCTATACAAGAAATTGTGTTGGGGAAATGTATTCATCATAGTTCCCAAGTATTACTTATAAATATTATCCTTCTAAAATTCTCGAAACATGACCTAGAAAACATTTCTCTGATAAAACCCAACAATATCCCACTAGATAGTTTTTTTCAAGTTATGTTCAAAAATTGGAATTATCCGGGATACCATCTAAGCACAACTACATAAAATGATTCTAAAATATCCCCTATGACTTCAGATTTCAGAACTAAGAAGTCCAAGCACCCCATCCACTAAACTAGCTCATCTCACCATCTTTTTCTAGTACTCCTCTATTCCTCCTTGTGAATGATAAACAATCATATGACAGTCAAAAAAACATGAATGTACAAGAACAATGCACAAAATATATTATCATAGACCAAAATTGTATCATATATCCATAAGAGAAACAACATTGTTTCTTTTATTAAATGAGAAGTCTATGTTATAAGGAAACTCACACATTTCGGTCACTCTACTCACACTATGTGAAGAAGTATAACCAATGTATTCACCACTTTCACTCTCTAATACCCACATTCCAATATTTATCCTTTCATATCATCAACCTTCACATTTGGCTATAAATCTTTAGGAATTTTATGTACACCCAGGTTATCTTCCAAGGGGGATCCACTTTAAGCTTTTTCAATTCTCGCCTATTCACATAGGCCATACTTTGTAAAACTGGACCAATAAATATCTTATATAGGGACCCAGTTAGTTATTCAGTCAGCACTATTATTCAATATGTGTGGGCCTCCAACCATTGGTTTTGAAGACTTCCAATTTTCTATAATAATAACAACCTCAGCAATAAACTTCTAGTACACTATGCACCTCCCATTATGATATTCTCAATACGGCTTCTCTACAATATTTCCTTCTGATAATATATAAGGAATAATTCCAGTGTTTCATAATGTTTTCTCTTCAAATTTAATTTTGTACAACACTTCACCAAGAAACCTTTGGAACCTATGTTCAGTATCTAGAAGCTTCCCCTTAAGGTTACTTCACCAAATAATCCAAAAAATGACCAACTATATCTGAATTCCTTCTGGAAGATACCACTTCTGGTACTTAGAGACAACTATGAATCCCTTAAAATACCTCTACATAGCCTTGTTCTATTGAACTTACCTTTAAGTCTCCTTATGAAAACAATAAATTCATTAGGAATGACCTTATTTTGATGAACACACATTCACCCTCAATATATCCACTGAACTGAATCTATTCAAGTCCTTTTAATGATGGTCCTTATACTGGTCCCATTTGTAACATTCTAGGGTTCAAGTACAATGTCTTAATCATAGTTCCCAAGTGTTAGTTTTGGAGATTTTACTGTTAAAATTCACAACACTTTACCCAGAAAACATTTCTTTCCCAAAACACACCACTAAACCTACAATAGACTAGAACATGATTGAAGTGTTAGTTAAAATGGTAGAAGATATGGATCAAGGAGAAGGCCCTAGATTAGGTCAAACTCAGGAAGCATATTCATGATTTAGTATATATAAGGATCAATCTCAATTATTCATTAATTCCAAACCTTCATCATTTCAATGGAATAATGATCCTCATGAGTGAATTGATTGGATATAAAATATTGGTAGGATATTTAAATTCCCTGAGACTCATAATTCCATCATGTTGAAATGTACTTCTTTTATTCTTGAAGGTCATAACTGAAAATAGTGGGAGTCATTAGCTCATGTTAAGTAGTATGAGAACATAGAGTATAAAAACTTAAAGATCATTTTCACTCAGTAATTTTATCCAAATAAATGGTCTCTAGTAAATCCTTATAAAGTTTTATGTCTTCATTAAGGTGATCAAACAATATGGAGCATGCTAACTGATTCATGAAGCTCATTCGCTTTTCTCCAAAGACAGTTTCAAAAGAAGCATTGAAAGCTCACTGATTCAAAATGGATTTTATAAAGTCCCATACTTTAAATATAGATATTACCTCGCAATTAAATAATATTTATTTTATAATATAACAAACCCACTCCAAGAATCAATAGTTTTAGTGTCTTTAGAAACTTGGAAACATAAACAACTGGTTCATAAAACATCCACAGTGTCTCCCACTTATTTATTTATAAAAAGACTCTTTTTAGACATATATTACTTAAAATCCTTGTTCATGACATGGTAAAAAGAAAAAAATTGAAGGTTTATCTCAAGTACTTAGAAATTGTAAAAAATGGAAATATCATTCATATCATAATCATAAGAATATAACCTTTGAAAATCTTATCTTGCATATAAAAGATCATAATATCATGTCATGGGATATACCATAAAAGTGAAGTGTAATACCAATAGTTATAAAATAACAAAAGAAATTTCAAGTCATACACACATAAGCATAGAAAAACATTTCATAATATTCAAGGCTCATTTTCGAGACCATCATAGCAGACAAAGTCCATTACTGAACCGAGTTCACTCTTCATTCCAAACCGGTATTACTGAACCAGATTTATTTGTCCTTCCAGTCATTTCTATCTCATCAGATATAAATATTTACCCAATGAATTTTATGGACATATAGGTCCCACCCATCTCATAATTAAACCATTCTTACATGTGACACAAAACCATAAAAACATTTACCATATCATAACTCATGAAATAAAATGGGTTTCTTAAACATCATTCCATCATAATTGATATAAAACAAATTTATTTCCTAAATAAAATTCCATTATAAAAAACAATAAAATCATAGTAATAATATGGATAGAAATTTAACCCTATTTAAATATTTTCATCTTATATGGAAAATTAGTTTTGAGAAAACATTTGAAATTAATTCCTATGGAAAATATCCTTTCTTCTTCAAAAATGTTTTCCTTCTTCAAAATGCCACACAATTTTAGAAGAATAAATTTATGTGAAAATAACCTTGTAATATTTTATGGTAAGCTTTTAGGAAATAAGGAATTATGAAAGCGTAAAAATCCGTTCATGTCATACAAATTAAAAAAAACATTATTCACGAACATTTTCTGAAAAATTCAAAAAGTACCTTGTTCCAAAAATGATAAAAGATTCCATTCATACCATTTAGTAAAAATTTAACAATGGGTAAAATTGAATTTTAATAATTATTGAAGGAAATAAATAATAATTTTAAATACATATATGAATGTGGATGATAAATATACCCAAGTAAATACTTACGAATAAACAATCTATGATAAAAAATGCGATTTGAAAAGTTGTCACTCACCTTAGGTACAATATGATCTGTATGTATCTGAACCTCCTATATTATGATTTAAATAATGTTACTGATTTATTCCAGAATCATAATCATTTTTATGATAACATTTATGATCATATTTTCTTCTGTTTCTTAGTAACATTTTATTGTTACTCATTATTTGGGTAATAACTGCTTTACGTTCTTATGCATGTTTTATTGGATAAGTTGTTATTAATATTTTTAGGTTATAGTTATAAAATTTAAGGAATTTTATGAGTATAATATATATCATATTTATTAATTTAATTCATGTATATAATCATTTTTTAATGAAGATCATGTATAATGAATAGAAACGCATCGTGGAGATGGTAGGTCATCCGTACGAACGAGTAATGATATCATTCCCCCAAATTATTGAATGGTATTGAAGTGGATGGTGTATGATATTTCAGAATTATTATAATGTCATAATAATCATATATAGTCATTATTTCCATCATTATACCCATACAAGAAAGGTGGTGGTGAAAAAGAGATTACACCATGGCGTGGAGATGGTAAGTCGTACGTACACACGTGTGGTGATTTCATTTTTCGTCAGATGGATAAATAGTGAAATATGGTTGTTTCATATTTATAATAACATATATTTATATTTTTAATACTGATGTTATTACATTATAATTAAATAACTAATAAAGATGAAGTAGAAAGAGAAAAACTTTTGAAATAATCGGTAGAAGAGATTACTTCTTCCTTGATGTGCTTCCTCTAAATCTCATCTTAGATCACTGGAGTTGGTCTTTGAAGATGACTAGAACCTATAGAATGAAAATAGGTATGTAGAGAAGTAAAAGGGGGAGGGTTTGGAAGATCTTGATGTCAAAAAATGGAGTTAAGAGGTAAGGGGGAGGTTCTCTTTTATAATTGAGGTGAGGGGCACTTTTGGAACCTCTATAAATAATAATTTATAGTAAAATAAAACCCATCCCAGAAACCTCCAAAATGTCCCAATTTTGAAGATTACATGAGATAGGTTTGTAATACCATCAAAATATAAATTTTGGACAAGTTTTGTTTGACAATTTAAACCATATATTTTTAATAAAAACTTAGTTATTCTATTTAATTTAAATTGAGGTAATAACATTCTAAAAATTTAATGGTAATAAATATATGGTTTTAATTAACCATAAATGAGTGTTTTATAACATTTTATATATTATAATTATAACTTTATGATTTTTCAATATTTTATTATTTTTAAATAATTTAATAATATATTATTTTTATTAAATATCAATAGTGACAATTTTGACAATATTCATTATTTGACTTTAAATAAAATACCAACAGAAGATAAATTCAAAAAAAATATTTAATAAAATTAAAACATGTCATAGTAAACTATAAAATTCGTGAATCACATTAATTAGTTCATTTTATATTTTTTTTAATATTTTTAATCCCATTTGTTTGATATTTCTATTAATAAAATAATTTCTACATCACTATTGTGTCATCACTAACGGTAATTATTTAATCACTAAAAATTATAAATAAATTTATATAATGTAGGTAATTATTTTATATTTCTATATATTATATATAGTCTATATTATCTCATATTTATCCGTATATTATAATTAATATACTTATATAAATGAGATTGTGACATTTTGTCACATTCATTGGTTTTTATTATGTTAACGTCATATTCAAAGGTAAGTGGCCATTAAGTTATTAAATTTCAAAAAATAAATGATAAGGATAGAATTTAGTCATCCAATCATATTTTTACTGGTGTTATGGTAATTTTACAATATTATTTTTACCTTTAATTACCAGATTTAACTTTAACCATGGTAACAAAAATAATTACCAAAGTTACTATTCATCATGCCTTGAAATAAAAAGTTTCCTATTAACATAATATGGACCAAAAGATTACAAATATGGAATACATTTTTCAAAATTCAAAACATAGAAGTTACAGTAATTACTTTAAAATTAGTCTCATTGTTGAAATGAGAAAATAGGTTTTAAAAGTTAAAACATTGAAAAAGATTGAAATGTTTTTACATGTAAATTCAATGTAAAACTAATTCTAATGAAATAAATTATATTGAATGATAAAAATATATTATATTTATACTTTAAAACCATACAATATAATAATTTAACCATATAAATTTTCTCGATTAAAAAAGTTGTTTTTAATTAAAATTTAGCATATTTTTACTATTTATCAAAACATTAATGTTATCAAAAAAATATCCAAATTTCATAAAAATAAATTTTTATATCTCGCTTAAAAATAAAAATTTTATGTTTTCATATAAAAATTATTAAAATTCCAAATTCATAATTTAAAATGGGTTTTACATTCAAAGGTGTACAATTAAACTTTTTTTAAAAAAATAGGTTTATATACATAAAATAGGGTTTTATTCATACCCTATAACTAAAATATCTTTTGAAAAAAATGTTATATTAAGTATATAACACATATATATCTCATTAATTTCAAAAGTAATTCACTCAAAAATAAAAAAAAAATTAATTCATTTATATTTTTTATAATTAATTGATAGTTAAATAATTCACAATGCATTTTCATAAATTATTTATAATTATTCCTGCTAAACTGACGTCCAGGATATAATTTAAATTTTCTGATAAGGGAATCTCATGGTTTTTTTGAACTCACAATTTCATGCAAAGCAATCTACTAAATAATAAAAATTATTTAAAGAAAATATTTCATAAAAATATCTGGTTGTCACATTCTAGCCACCCCCCCCCATTGTAAATTTAATTTCCCCCTCTAAATTTGTCACTTAGAAATAAACAGATGAGGATACCTCTCTTTAATCATACCCTCAAGTTCCCAAAAATATTCTTCAAATTGGTGGTTCCTCCATAGAACTTTAATTAGGCGAGTGATCTTGTTTCGTAGGACTTTTTTTCTACGATCCATAATCTCTATCGGTTGTTCTTCTTAAGAATGATCTTGTTCCAGCGGTACGACTTATGAGCTTAGTACATGTGAAGGATAAGGTATGTACTTTCTTAGGAGACATACATGGAACACATCATGAACTTGAGAGATATTTGGTGGAAGTGCCAATCGGTAAGCTATATTCCTTACACGATCCAAAATTTCAAAAGGACCGATATACCTAGGGCTTAGCTTGAACTTCTTTACAAATATCATTACTCTCTTCCAGGGAGATATTCATAATAACACCTTATCACCCACTTCAAACTATAGGTCTTTGCTTCAGTTGTCAGCGTAACTTTTTTTCAACTCTGAGCTGTTCTTATGTGTTGTTGAATAGATCTTAAATTTTTTACCATTTCATCAACAATATGAGGTCCTAATAGATTTCTTTCCCCAACTTCATCCCAACAAGTTGGAGTTCTGCACTTATTTCTTTAGAGGGATTCATAAGGATCTATCTGAATACAGGATTGAAACCTATTATTGTAACAAAGTTCCTCCAAAGGTAGGTTTTTATACCAACCAACTTTTAAATCCAAAGAGAAAGCTCTCAACATGTATTAAAAAGTTTGAATTTTCCTCTCAGACTGACCATCTACCTGAGGATCACAAGTAGTGATGAAACTTAACTCAATATCCATCGAATGATAAAACATTCTCCATAACTTTGAGTTAAACCTCATATCTTGATCGGATATAATTGAAATTGGTACCCCATAAAATATTACCACTTCCTTTACATATATACTGGAAAGATGATCAAGAGAGAAATATTCTCTAGTAGCAATGAATTGTGGTGACTTTGTAAAATGATCAACTATAACCCATATAGAATTATTGCCTTTGGATGTTTTGGGATATCTATTGACAAAGTCTATAGTGATATTTTCCCATTTCCATTATGGTATTGTTAATGGTTCTAACATACCCTTAGACTTCTGTCTCTCGGCCCTAATTTGCTGACAAACCAAGAATTGGGAGATATATTTGGTGACATCTCTTTTCATGCCATCCAATCAGAAGTACTCATTCGGGTCCATGTACATCTTTGTGCTTCTAGATTAAATAGATAATTAAGAACTATGAGCCCCATCCAATATCTCTCTCTCTAATTCTGGTATGGGAGGAATAAAAACGTGGTTCCAGAAATTTATTATTTCATCACAATCAAGGTTGAATTCAGGAACATTTCTCACTTTCTTTTGTAGCTCTACATCTTCCTTCAGAGCCTCCTTAATATTCACTTGTATAGTTGGTTGAACATTCATTTTATAAACATAAGATTTCTCCCCTTTCATTAAAATTTCAAGATCCATCCATTGAAAATCCATAAATATTTAATCTTTTGTGGTCCTCATCATGGATAATCTTGCATGGTCTTTTTCACTCAAACCATCTTCCACCTTGTTTTCTTTCTTAGGGTGGTAATTTCTTAAGCAGACGTAATCTTTAATCAACTCCAATCATCTTCTTGAGTGTGTATTTAGATCTTTTTGTGTGAAAATATACATTAAACTTTTACAATTAGTATAAATATGACACCTTTCACCATAAATATAATTCCTTTATATCTTTAATGAAAAGATTACCACAGATAAATCCAAATCACGAGTTGGATAATTTTCCTCATGTATTTTCAACTGTTATGAGGAATAATCTATCACCATATCATTTTTCATGAGAAAACATCCCAACCACATATAGGATGCATCACTATATATCACAAACCTTTCTCCAATAAAATGTAATGTGAGCATAGGTGCACTGGCTAAACTTCTTTTTAGTTCTTTGAAATTTTATTCACATTCCTTAGTCCAAAGGAAATTAAATCCTTTTCAAGTCAACTTGGTGATTAGATTAGATAATCGTGAAAAATATTTCATAAAACGTCGATAATATCCATCCAAAATAAGAAAAATTTGGAACTCTATCACCGTTGTTGGTCTCGACCATCTTTTAATAACCTTTGTTTTTTCCGGATCTGTAGATATCCCCTCTCTTGAGATTAAATGACCCAAAAATGAAAATTTCTAAATCCAAAATTCACATTTGGTAAATTTGGAATAAATCTTATCCTTTCTTAGGGTCTTCAATACAATTCTCAAGTGATCTACATGTTCTTCCTTTCTCGTTGAATATGAAAGAATATTTTCTATAAATACTACCACAAAATGATCAAGATAGTCCTTAAAAAATATATTCACTAGATCCATTAAGATAGTAGAAGAATTAGAAAGACCAAAAGGCATCACTATAAATTCATAGTGTCCATACCTTGTACGGAATATCGCCTTTGGTATATCCACCTTTTTTACCTCTCATTGATGATATACTGAACAAAGATCAATCTTGGAAAAGTATTAATCTCCACATAGTTGGTCAAATAAGTCATCAATGTGGGGAAGAGGATATATATTATTGATAGTGATCTTGTTATGTTATTTATAATCAGTGCAGAGTCTCATTGATCCATCTTTCTACTTAACAAACAAAGCAGGTGATCTCCAAGGTGACGCACTAGGCCATATGAATACCTTATCAAGATTATCTTGGAGATTCTTTTTCAATTCTTGAAACTAAATTTGGTATATTATAAAAGATGTCTTTGAAATAGGCATTGCACTCGGTATGAGTTCTATTGAAAACACAGCTTCATGATTTGGTGGAAGACGTAGAAATTCCTCTAGAAACACATCATCAAACTCCCATAAAATGGGAGTATTCTTAATCATGAACTTCTAACCAACCATTTTAGATAAATAACCATCATTTATAGTAATCAAGACTCGTAATATGGAACAAATTTCTACTCGAAGTTTATATTCATCATTGCATCGAAAGATGGTTATAGATTGATCTGAAATATGAAATTTGACTTCCCTTCCTTGGAAAATGATATGATATCCACATAAGGAAATACCATACATGCCATGAATCACACCAAATTACACTATATAAAGGATCATAAGATTTTACGGAAGCACATTCCCACAAAATTCTACTAGAGAAGAATTATAAACACTTGATGTGACTGTTGTGCCATTAAGAGTTGTCACAGCTAACTCAACATCTAATTGTTGAGGTAATATGGTTATAGCCTTGGAAAATTCTTGAGAAATAAAAGATTTTGTGGATCCAAAATCAAAAAAAATGTACTTTAGAGAGGATGGTAAGTGTACCTTTTACCACTTCATTATCATAATTCACATCACCGATAGTGATTTCCTGTGACTTTCCTTTGCGTTTGGCCTTAAGAGTTTATTGATGTCTATAATCATCAATAACCATTGGATTAGGGTATTGATTTACAAAATTCTTCATTTCCTTGGACTTGTAACATTGAAGTTTAAGAGGTGCATTCTATTTGACTTTTCTTTGTTCGCATCATTAAACATTTTTTTCAATCACACTGGCATTCAATTACTCAATGATCTTATTTTCCACATTTTAGAAATTTACCAGTCTCTTTAAGACAATTTCCACTACGTTTCTTCCACACTTTGAGAATAAGGTAAAACTCATCTTCTTTTTAGTGTGGTCTTTATATTTTCCATTTAATTCCATTTTTTTTTATTATCAAACTCATATGACTAATGGTTTAACCTAATCTCCATCTAAACCTAGAGAGTACATCGAAAAACTTCATCATTTCTATTAAATTACCTTATGTATAACTCCCTTCATCGGATCGGTTTTAAGCCACTAAATAATAAATCAATTTTACTATTAAGTTGGATAATAATTCTAGAAGCTTACCTTACAAGTCTTGTAAAATTCACTTCGTAGGTACCAATAGATTCGTCATCCTTTTTTAAGTTCAAGGAACTCTTTCTCCATCTTTGTTAAAAGAATATGAGGAAAGTACTTATTAAAAAATAAGTTCATGAAATCGTCCCATTCCATGGACTCAATTTCATCTCTTTGCCTCATATTCTTTATAAGATTCCACCATTGACTAGCTTCACCTTCCAAAAGATATACTGCTAAGATGAATTCATCATGTTTAGAACATTGTAGAAGTAAGAATATCTTCTTAGTGGTACTGATTCATTTTTTCATCTACTGGATCAGAAGACCCACTTAAGGAAGATGGACGCCACCTCATGAAGGATTTAATATAATGTTTCTCCCTCCTTTGCTCGTTCGGAAGTCTGGCATGATTCATAGCCTGAGAAAGTTTTGTGATCATGGCCACAAGACTTTTAATTACATCTCCCTTAACATTTGGTTGGTCAGGGGGACAATAATTTCATTGCCCATCACATTCAGTATCAACATGATTCCTTCGGGTTCAATCCATTGACTATAACTAAGAATCATAGTGTGAGAAACACTCATAACAGGAAAACAGCATAATCAAGAATAATATTTCAATTTAAGACGCTTCTGGTTTTGTCCTAGGTTATTCAGGGTCAATTCTTAAACATGAGGATTTTATCCTATACTTAGACATATCCATAGGGTTCTTACTAAGGATTTCTCATCATAGTTTCAAAAGGTTAACTATACCTTTGCTCTAATACCAACTTTAATGGACCATAATTTACATATATATATTAATTCAACATTGAAGAATATTTGTTACATAATATAAAAAATAATGTCATGACCATATAGGTTTAGTTTCATTAGAAATTGGGAAACATAAACAACTAGTTCATAAAACATCCACATTATCTCCCACTTATTTCTTCATAACTAGAATAATTTTTGATATATCTAACTTAATACCCTTCTTCATGACCTGGGGAAAAGTAACATATAAAAGGGTGATCTCAAATGCTCAGTATGGGTAAACAAGGGAAATATCATTCATATCATAATCATAAAAACATAACATTTGAAAATCTTAACCTGTATATAAAAGAACATAATATCATTCCATGGGATAAATCATAAAAGTGAAATTTAATCCCAATAGTCAAAACATAAGACATGAAATTTCATGACATACACCCATAAATATAAAAAATCATTTCATGTTAGTCAAGGCTCATTGTCGATACCATCATAGAAAACAAAGTATATTACTGAACCAAGTTTACTCATCCTTCCAGCCCTGTATTACTGAACAAGATTTATTTTTTGTTCCAGTCATGTCCATATCATGAGACATAAATCATTAAAAAATTAATTGTATGGAGATATATGTCTCACCCATCTCATAATGAAATCATTATTACATGTTACACAAAAACATAAAAACATTTACCACAGCATAACCCATGAAATAAAATAGGTTTCTTAAACATCATTCCATCATAATTGATATAAAACAAATATATTTCCTAAATAAAATTTCATAATAAACACAATTAAATAATATTAATAATAGGGATATAAATATAACCTTATTTAAATATTGTCATCTTAGAAGGGAAATAATTTTGAAAAAACACTTGAAATTAATTCCAGAGGAAAATATCCCTTCTTCTTCAAAAATATTTTCCTTCCCAAAATACCACAAAATTTTAAAATAAAACATTTTATTTGGAAATAACCTTCTAATATTATAGGGATATATTTGAGGAAATAAGTCATTATGAAAGCATAAAAAACCATTCATGTCATACAGGTTAAAAAATACATTCTTCTTGTACGTTTTCCAGAAAAGTCAAAAAGTACCTCGTACCAAAAATGAAAAAAAGATTCCATTAATACCATTTAGTAAAAATTTACCAATGGATAAAATTTAATTTTAAAATTTATATAAGGATTTAAAGAATATTTTTAAAAAACATATCTGGACGTGGAAGATAAATATACCCCAGAAAATACTTATGAATAAACAATTTTGGATAAATATGAGATTTGAAAAGTTATCCCTTACCTAAGGTCTCATATGCTTCGTATGTATATAAACCTCCTGTATGATGATTTAAATATTTTTAATGATTTATTCCAGAATCATAATCATTTTTATGATAACATTAATAATTATATTTTCATTCATTTGTTAGTAACATTTCATTATTACTCATTATCCGAGCATTAACTACTTTATGTTCTTATACATGTCTTGTCAGATAAGTTCTTATTAATATTTTTAGTTTATAGTTATATCATTTATAGAATGATATGAGTATAATATATATTAGATTTATTCATTAAATTCATCTATATAATCATGTTTTAATTACTATCATGTATAATGAATCACATCGCATTGTGGAGACGATAGGTCGTACGTACGCACGAGCGATGATATCATTCCCAAAATTATTGAATGGTATTGAATTGTGTAGTGTATGATATTTAAAAATAAGTATCATATAATAATAATCTTATATAATTATTATTTCCATAATTATACCCATCCAAGTAAGGTGGTGGTGAAAAACAGATTACACAACGGCGTGGATAAGGTAAGCAGTACGTACGCACGCACGGTGATTTCATTTTTTATAGGACAGATATAAGGTGAAATATGGTTGTTTCATATTTATAATAACATACATGTATTTAAGTGATACTTATTTTATTAGTTTATAATGAAACAACTAATAAATAGTAATTATATGAATAAATAAATTTTAAATAATTGGAAGAAGAGATTACCTCTTTCTTGACGTGCTTCCTCTAAATCTCTTCTTAGAGAACTAGAGTTGGTCTTTGAAGATGACCAGAACCTCTAGAATGAAAATAGTTAAGTTGAGAAGGAAAAATTTCAGGGTTTTTCAGATCCTGAATCCTCAAAATGGAGTGAATATTTGAGGGAGAATGTGTCATTTTATAATTGAGGTGAGGGACACTTTTAGAAACTCTATAAATAATAATTTATAATAAAACCAAACTCTTCCCAAAAACCTCTGAAATGTTCCAATTTATAAGATGAGATGATATAGGGTTATAATATAATAAAATATATATTTTTGACAAGTTATATTGTCAATTTAAACCATATATTTTTAATAGACACTTAATTATTCAATTTATTTTTAATTGTGGTAATAACATTCTAAATATTTAATGGTTATAAATATATACTTATATGGTTTTAATTGACCAGAAATAGGGATTTTATGAAATTTTAGATATTATAATTTTCCATTTGTAATTTTGAAATATTTTTCTGATTTTTAAATAATTTAATAAATTTTTATTTTTATAAAATATCAATAGTGTCAATTTTGACACTTTTCATTTATTTGAATTTAAATAAAATCCAAAGAGAAGATAAATTCGAAAAAAAAAATATTCAATACACTCATAACATGGGATATTAACCTATAAAATTCTTTGATTAAATTAATTAGTTAATTTTTTATTTATTTAAATATTATTAAAACCATTTTTTTATATTTCTGTTAATAAAATAATTTCTACATCACTATTGTGTCATCGTTAATGGTAATTATATAATTTATAAAAATTATAAATAAATTTATATGATGTAGGTAATTATTTTATATTTATAGATATTATCTATAGTCTATATTATCTCGTAGTTATCCATATATTAAAATTAATATACCTATATAAAATGAGATTGTGATAATTTGTCACATTCATTAGTTTTTATTATATTTGTGTCATATTCATAGGTAAGTGTCCATTAAGTTATTCTATTTAGAAAAATAAATTATAAGGGTATAGTTTAGTCATCCAATATGATTTTTACAGGTGTTAAAGTAATTTTATAATATTATTTTTATTTTAAATTACTTGATTCACCTTAACCATGGTAATAAAAATAATTACCGGAGTTACTATTCATAGTGCCCAAAAATAAAAGTACCCTATTAAAATAATTTAGACCTACTAATTCCAAATATGAAATCCATTTTTCAAAATTCAAAAACAAAGAAGTTGCGCTAATTAATTAAAAATTAATCTTGTTGTTGAAATGAAAAAACAGGTTTTAAAAGTTAAAAACTTGCAAAAGAGTTGAATGGTTTTACCTAGAAATTCAATATTATAATTTAACCATATAAATTATCTCGAGGAAAAAGTTTTTTTATTTAAAATTTAACATATTTTTACTATTTATTAAAACATTAAAATTATCAGAAAAATATCAAAAATTCATCCAAATTAAATTTTTATATCCCGCTTCAAAATAACATGTTTATGTTGTCATATAAAAATTATTAATGTGTCGAATTCATAATTTAAAATGGGTTTCCATTCAAACGTTTAAAATTTATATTTTTTTAAAAAAATATTTTTATATACATCAAATAGGGTTTTATACATACCCTGTGAAAAAAATATCCATTGCATGGAAATACTTTATTAAGTATATAACACATATATAACTCATTATTCTAAAAAGTAATTCAATCAAAAATAAAAATATTTAATTGATTTGTATTTTTTTTAATTAATTGATATCCAAAGAATTCAAAATGATTTTTCATAAGTTATTTATACTTATTCATACAGACCTAACAACTTGGCTATAACGGCAATTTCATAATAAGGGCATCTCACAGTTCGATTTTAACTCATTATTGTGTGCAAAGAAAGATGCTGAAGAATAAAAAATATTTAAAGAAAATATTTAATAAAAACATCTCGGTGTAACAATTTTCCATCCTAACATTCAATATAATGTGTTATTTATTATGCTTAAAACTTATGTTCATGTGGTATATTGAGTCTTAAAAGTGTAAATTGACCATTTCGGCATTGCAGTTTTGATGATGGTTCCTTCTATGCGTAGTGGAGGTGAATCCAACTCTTCAAAGAATAAAAAAAGTGACACAAGGATAGAAAAGGTAGTGGTGGTGGATTTGGGCTCCCATGTTAGTATTTTTCATTAGAATCTAGGGGCATTGGGACCTTTACTTGATATCAGTGTGGAAATACTAGTCAAACAAAGTCGTCATGATAAGATACCACCAATTATTATTAATCTTATGGGATCATAGTTCATTTTTAGATATATTGTAAATTTTTCTTCATTATCCATATTGGTTTAGGATCTTCAGCTCTTAGGGGATCTGCATTAGATTTTATTGCCTCTAAGGCGGAACGTGCTTGACCATAGGTGTGGGGAGACAGTAATAGTTTTTCATATGGGTGTAGTCAACTAAGGATGAAGTCCCTATCTAGTTGAAGGCCTAAGGAGTGCTCATAGGTGAGGCAGTTTCATGCAATGGTGAAGGTTTGATAGAGTGTGAGGTGGGACAAGAAATTGAGATAAATACTATCTATATTGCTTCATCTATAGAAAACAATTTATTTTATACTTTTTCCTGAGATTAATTTTTATATACTCATTTCATGGATCATCTAAATCTTTTTTCTAAGATTATCCCTTATCATGTGAGTATATCAATACCTATTAGGCATAAGATAGACCATGGATTTAATTTCCAATCCTGTCTTATCATAATATAAGAATTAAATATAGAATGGGAATTTCTAGTTCTTGAAATAAGTTTCTTTTATGTTATTATCGATATAGACTGGATGTCTACCGTCAGATCTTATGTTGATTGTTATCATCATAGGATGAAATTCACTACCCTTGATAGCATCTCTCATGCAATTCAAGGAGAGTGGGACTGATGTTCTAGCCAACTAAGACCTCATCTTCCCCAGGTTGGTAGGTCAATATGTCGGGTATCATACCTTTTTAAAGATATTGATGAAGGAATATTTCAGAGGTGTTACAAGATTATTTATTGATTGTACCATTAGAGTAGGAAGTTGAATTTTCTATCAATATGTTACCCATAATTTATTCTATTGATCATCTTTTCATGCATGTAAAATTATATTTATATATTTTTAATATAATTTCTATAGTATAGGAGGAACCCTTGCTCATCTCTCAAGGGTCCATAGATAATTAATTTAAGTCATTTTTTTTTATGAAATATAAAATTGGATGAATATTTTTGGGTTTTTATGAATTTATAAAAACTAAAACTATGTAACTAATAGATAGAAACTATTTAGAGAAATCATGATCAAAGCAAGTGAGTTTTTTATACTCAATAATTAATTCTCTCAAATGAAGCGTCAAGGATCATTTATTCATTGATATATACATACTAAAAATGGTATGTTATACGATTTCTTACTAAGTTAACACCTATTATTTTTTAAATCAATGATATTAATTACTGATGACAACTCAAAATAAATAAAATTATGTTGATGTAAGAACCTAAATCAATCAAGACAGAACATCAACATGGTGATGAGATGACCATATTTGGGTCTATGTTATAATTATTCTATATAAAAAAATACTTATTCATGGGTTATGACATCTGGATTTCATCAATTGATGCATTCCATAAGCACACTCAAGAAATATAAAAGGTGAGAAAAGAGTAAAATACACTCAAATCATCACAAGATCTAGATAATTCATGAAAGTATGAGGATTCATGTTTATTTTATTTTCATTTCATCATACCATCAAAAACAAAAAATCAAAAGGTATAAATTAAGAATAATATAAAATTTAATAAACATTAAATGATTAAAAATTTAGATCTTGGGATTATAACAAATAAATCCCCCTAGTTTGGTCACTTAGAGGTTTATAAGTACATGATGGGGAAGAGGGAAAATAAATGAATAAAGATCTCCAATTCAACTCACCCTTACCCATGTTCATTACAACATTTATAATGATCCATGGAGTATTATAAAAGAGAAATTTGGAAAGTTTTATTCATGAAAATTCTATGGTATATGGGTATAGGTGAGTTTTTCATGATCGATTTTTTAAAACAATTTATTTTACAATATGTCCAAAAAAACTCATTCAATTGTATTAAAATTGGGTGTAAAGCTGAACCTTAGAGTTATATGATCACACCATTTGGAATCATCCCAGGTGGATTCTCCAAGCTCGAGTTATGGTCTAATCACTATAGGTAGGTCCAATCTGTCTCGCCCATAATTTCTTCATAATGTAGGACTATTTTGGGACTCTTGTGCTCAGATCAAGCATTTTTTTCAAATGGAGGAATCAAATCCCCATGATAAGAGAAATCAAAAAAAATTAATTTCACATTTTGATGAGTGTATATAATGTTATGATAAAAATAGTGAACTCCAAAAAAATTGTTCCATTGTTTAATTGAAACTTTTTAAGCATGTTTTCAACATAATAATTCAAAATATACATTTAGTGAAAATGATTTAACAATGGGGTACAAAAACCCAGAAATAATGTAAAAAACAAGTATAAGAGTGATAATATATAATATATCAGTTTGAGATCACACCCCCAAACCAAAACCTTTGTACTTCTGGGAAAAGTCATATACCCTAATCAAGTCTCATTCTTAAATAAATGGTGATGAAACTTCCAAGATTCTTCTGAAATGAAATCCATCATGTCTTATTTATTAAATAAATTTTCCTATTATTTTTATTCTCTCGCATTCAAATTTTTTCAACTTTTTTTTACCCATGAAACATGTTGAAACCTAACACCCATAGCAATTTTCCCACATCACTCCAAGAAAATTTAAAAGTGGAGTTATGAACATTTACCAGAGTTCATGTGATCTTAACATATGCTTTCTAAAATCCTAATTTATCTACTAGTAGAAACTACTGTGATAATAAAGAGGACTTCTAATAGGTTTTTCTATGGTTTAAGTGTCGGTATAATTTAATGCTTAAATGTATAAGATAGAAGGGTAGTGTTTAACATCTTTAGTTCAAAACATTTAAAAATTTTGTAAGAGTCTACAATGAATTTACTCGCTTAACCCATCAAAGAGTGTATCGCTTCCAACTCACTCTCCATTTTTCTTTTATGGGGGTCATTACCATTTAGGGAATAATAAGGAGTAAACTTTCTCTTTTATCCATTTATTTTTCTTTTTTTCTTTTTTATTTTTTTTCTATGTATAGAATTATTTTTTATATACAATTTTCTTTAGAGATAAAGAGAAGAAAATATATAAAAAATGATATAATATGAATTTTGAAACCACCTTCAAAAAATACAGGCTCCCTTTCATTCAACCCATAACAAGGAATCCTTCCCAAAAATTCCCATAGAAGCACCCTCTCCCCCACACTTTATAAAAATTAAACAATAATAAACAAAATAAATGGTTTATTAGTGATAAATTATCTTGTAATATAGCTACATAATATGAATATCATAGTGTGTAATCCTTAATAAGTTTCAAAATTCAAGGTGTCCCAAAATAGAAGATACTTGTACAAATGGATTTTCAATTCAATGATGGCCTCTATCATGTGTGTATCACACTATAATAATATGGATTCAAATAGAATCAAGGGAAGTTCAAGTTTACCAACATGACCTGAGACTCAATAATGTGATTAAAAGTAAGAATATGCAATAAGGGACTTATAATCTCACTCGATTAATGGATTTATAATATTGTTTAGTGTAAATTAGGCATGGGTTTCAAAAATCCATTAATCTCTTAAATATGATTCTAAAATAAAATTTATAGAAAAATATTCTATATCAATATTCATTTGAAATAATTTTTTCAAAACTAAAGTAACTTTACACGTAATCGGATCAAGCATCAAAAATTATTTTGCATATTCTCTTTAAGATTAATTTTTATCTAAAAACACAAAAAAAAGATAATGAAGTCAACAATAGAGTCACGGTTTTTTTAATATAGTTACATAATGTGTAAAATGAGATACATGACAGGGTTTTTTTTGAATTTTAATACTAAATATCCTATGTCTCCCTCCCCCATGCCTAAAAATTAAATTGTCTTTAATACATCACTTTAAAAAAATAGAAAAATAAATAAAGGTAGGGACAAGGGCTATCCTATTAATTGGTTTCATATCTAGAATCAATCTACTGGATTTCCTCCACCATGTACTGTAGAAAATATTCATAGAAGTGTATAAATCTATGCCCATTGAAAATAAATCAATGGACACTCCTATCATGAAAAACATGTATTTCACCCAAAGGGTAAACCTTAGTAATAGAATCGGGACCAAGCCATTAGAAATAAATCATACCTAGGTAGATCTTTATCCAAGAATTGTACATTATTACCTTCCCACAAATATAAAACTTTTTTTGATGAATTATCACATTTTGGATATCCTTTGTATTCTCTTTTTATATCTGGGAGTTCACATATTCATTACCCCAAATTTCTGTTTACTCCTGAATCTATAACGTTCTATGCTCACCTATATTTTAGGTATTCATATTACATAGTTTAATATCCCAATTTACACAGTTCTCTACTCCACATGTAGATGAAAAGCCTTTACAAACAATATCATATAGTTAACACTTCTATTGGGGTTTTAAAATCTGTATGGTATACCCAAAGTGATTCAACTAACTGTAAACCCCAATCTTTCTAATTGGATTATACTATTTTTTATAAGATTCGCTTAACTTCTAGTTTTTAAATTCATGCTTTTCCATTAGTTTGGGAGTGACATGAAATGGATAATTTATAAACAACCCTATACTTATTGAGAATGTTTTCCATTTTATAAAAACAAAAATTTGAACACCGATTGCTAATGATGAATCTTAAAAAACCAAAACTATTGAAAATTTGAGATATCACATAATTGAAAACCACTCAAGATTCATCGGTCCTAGAATCCTTTGGTCCCAACCGTTTAGTTTCATAGTCAATATCCAATAATATATTTAAAAAACCAAATTAATTTTTGAAAGGCCCACTATGAATTCAATGCCCTTTGCATCAAATATCTCACAAAATAACATGGGTTGTTGGGGAATTTCATTATTCTTTGAGATATTACCTATGAATTCACATCATGTGTATGACTTAACAACCCAATGGAAATATATATATAATTTTGGATAATAAATTTTAGATCAAACAACCTTTCTATCTATACATTGAGATCCATAGTGGCCCCAAAATATTTATTGTTGAATAGGTTCAAAACAGAGGTGGAATCATGGTCAGGAATACACCTTTGAATAACCAGATCACTAAAAATTCTCCACAAATATGGGTCATCTCTAATGTACCATAATGACTCATGATTAAATATTTGGTACTGTAAAGTGATAAAATCTATGGGGACCCCAGATGCTTCTAAAAAATTCATAGTTTTTGTATACTAAGGGGTAACGTCTACTACATCACAACGGTGATCACTAGGGAATAATTTTTCAATGGGAGGGATGAGTTCATTTGGTGGTTCAATTGTGGTAAAATCTTAAAAATGTGGTTAGCTACCACATTTTTCACTCCTCTCTTAACTATAATCACTAATTCAAAATTCTACATGAGGGGAAACCACTTATGAGATGTGGATTAGCATCAGATTACTAAAGGAGAAACTAAAGGAAAGAATGATAAAAAAACACAATGAGTTTTCACCCAAGAAGATATCAATGAAATTTTTCCAAGGAAAACACAATATAATGATGTTATTTTTAAATGTTCATGTAGTGTTCATGAGCAAGGTCAAAGTTACATGAGGAATTTTTAATGACATGATTATTCCACGAAACACTTTGTAATAAGACTTCCCCAACTAAAAATTTAGAGGAATCATGCATTATTTTTAAGGGGAGATCCCGCCTTGGTGGTTGTATAATGGTAGATGATGTGAGACTCCTTTTTAGTGAATTAAATGAATCCAAAAAAAAATTATAAAGAGAAAATATGAATATTTTTATAAAAATAGAGACAATTGAAGTGTGATATTCCTAATATATTTAATGAATCAATAGAGAAAACCAACATGATCCAAGAAAGATCGCACCTCATGAATACATTTTGAAAATGTAAGTGAGGAAATTATTTAAATTTATTATTTACAAACATGAATTCCCATAATAAAAATAGCATTCCCAAGAACTATCCCCCACTCTACAATGAAATAGAGTTTCTCAAAATTTAATATAAGATGTATTTCAATGAAATAGAGGAGGAAATACCTAGGTGTTCCAAAAAAACCATCCAAAAGGATCCATAAAATGTGAAATAGTCTATAAATACTTCGATAAAATTCTAAAGATAATCAAAAAATGTACTCAATATAAAATGATGAAAATTAGAAGGATTATTAAGGGTAATAAATTGAATCCTCCTATATTAAAATATTCTAAATAGAAATGTAAATGTTTTCTGTAATTAATTATCAAGTGCTATATGGTTTTAAAAATAACCTGAAAAAACATCAAAGAAACAATAATGGGTCTTACCAACCAATATTTCAAACATTTTTTCAATGAAAGGTAGATTATAATGGTCCTCTCTCATTGAATTATTTAGTCAGTGTTAGTCAATATAGACTCTCCAACTATTTTTTAAAATGTGTTTGAACAAATTTATTCCTTTCATTTGACACTATAGTTATTCCTATTTTTTAATGCATGATTTTCACTATGTTAAACCATTTACTATCATATATTGGATAGATGATCCCAGTAGATTGTAATTCAAAAACTTCCAATTTTATTATTTCAAGGAGGGTGGGATGTAATCGTCACTGAACATTCCTTACAGGCTTAGACTCATCATCTAAAGGTATATGGTTCATAAAAATATATAGGATAGTCTCAGGAATATCATCTAATTTACATCCTATCACTATTTTACACTCTAAAAAAATTATTAATTTTTATTCCTTATTGGGAGGGATTTTCTTAGTAATAAAGATAGGAAATTGGACAATACCATCAATATAGGTGTATTTTAAATTCTATGGAATTGGTTTTAAATATAGCTTAGATAGTTTTAAGATTTAGGAAATGGATTTAGTGGGGAGGTAGGGACACAAAACTATCTATATACTCATGTTTATTATCTATGTAAAGAGAATGGTGTGTGTTTTGGTCATTAGAGATCACTTCCATCAAATATAAAGGAAGGTGGAGTTCTTTTCAATAGGGTGTTTCATAGCATCATGGATATTTAAAATTACCTTTTATCCCCCAAATTCCATGGAAATAATACCATTGTGAACTTTGATGATTATATTAGTAATTTTAAGTAAATTGATTCCATGTATTATAGGAACATGTCATTGGGTTCGGTAATCTTCTATCTCAAGAATGTATAAATCTACAGGGAATATGAGATTCATCAATATAACAAGGTTTTCCTCGATCATTACTTTGGGTGTGTTGGGCTCTAGTTGGAATGTTTGATAACGATTTATATTTGTTGAATCTCTCTAACCTATAGATAATTATACATAGAGTGAGTGATCATGTTAATTGAAGCACCAAAATCAAGAATTACATTAGATAATAAATTATACCCTATAGTTAAAGGTATAATAAAAGTTCATGGATTCTTTCATATGGTTGAAATTGTTGTTTGTATCATGGTTGATACATTACTTATAAGGTTAACTCCCTCATTTCACTTCAAACCCTATCTATGGGGGCAAATTTCTTCATGAGATTTGGAATATTGATAAACTTTTTTAATTGTATCCAAGTGAGGATAGTTATCTTCTTCCTTTTTTAATGTATCCATGATATATTTATCAATTTCATTATCAAAATGTTTCTTGGATTGATAGAGTATTTTTGGAAATTGAATGAGAATAGATAGTTTAGGGGAATCCTCAATGATAATTTGTTTACCCTTTTTGTTTTGTTTTTCTTCACAAAAATATTTTCTGGGTAGATAAAGAGTTTTTTCAAGAGTAGTTCATACAAATTATATAGAATCATTGGAAAGAAAATGTTGATTACCACTTTGAAGTCTGATAAAACATAAATTACCATTTTTATTGGGATTGGTAATAGGTTGGGATGGTATTTTTTCATTACCTTTCATCTTTATCACACTAATGGCATTTTCTAGTTTTCCCACATGATTTTGTAGGTCTTGAATAGTTGATTGTGTTGTTTATTGGAACTAGAGGTTGTAATTTTTTTCACCATGTCTCCAGGGCTTAATTCAGATTTAGGAGGAGGTGGATTATCCTAAGAATATTAAGGGTAAGAAATTTCTATACCCTGTCCTTGTCGATTCCATTTGTTTGGGGTAGATTCAATTTCCTTCTTTCAAGTACAATGGTATTACTTTCCACACAAGGTTTGGATTTGGCATGAATGAATCATTACTGAAGGGTGGTTCTTGTTAAAATGGACACCCAAAGAATGTTTTTAGGTCATATAAGGTGATGATAGATTGTCTAGAAGGGGTTTAATAGAACATATTAAAAAAATTAACAAGATTAAAGTAGTACCAAAGTTAATTAATGGAGTTAATTAGTAGTGAAAAAAAATTAAATAACAGAGAGAATCTTTATATTGGTTCGGTCTAAATTTAACATGTCCACTATTATACCTATCTACTCTAAAAGAAATATGTTTTTCACTAAACTAGTTTTTAAAGGGGAATCATAACCCGATTACAAAATATTTTTATACAAAGTGGAGGTATAACCACACTGACAAACTCAATATTTTATCGGTAGTCATATCATAATTACAACACTGACTTTAGTAAATAATATCCACAACCTGCATGGTCTTGACTTTAGAAAATGAGAGTCAAAACCAGAGGAAATAGATAATGAATTATTTTAATTATAAAATCATACACAGAAAGTGAGAGGAAATTTGGGATAAGGGAAGTCGTTTTAAATACACAACAAACCAGGATAAATTGAAGATAAATGAAGGAAGCATAGGTAATAGTTCTTAAGTAGTATATTGGTTCATCTCTCTTGGGTAGGGTAATAAGTCAATGACATTTTCGTTTAGTGCTTGAAATACTTCCTAGTGGATGAAAACATGTTCACATAGTACTAGGCATGTATAACACTTAAAATTTTAGATTAAATCTTTGGTTATAAAAAATTTCATGTTCTTGTAAATCCAATATCATTTGAATGTATCTAGAATCCATTTAATACAATCTATAAAAACTAATAATCAAAACTTGAATAGTGTAAAGTAATTCAAATTCAACCTACAAAATTATCTAGGAGAGAGAAAATTATCATTCTGAAATAATTGTAACAAAAAAAAATTAAATTCAAAACTTAAAGACTAATTCAAACAAATTTTAATTTCTAGTTAAATAAGTCAAATAGAATACATAAAAATAGTTCAAATAAATTCCATAAATATCATAAGATAATTTGACTGTTTAAATTCGAATTTAAAAATACTATCTAATTTATATAAGTGACTAATTATTCAAAATTTAATTATACTACATTAAATAATTCCAAATAAGTTTTAGTAATATTGATGGAAGTAAATATTAATTTAGAAAATAATAACACAAAAAAATATGAATATAAAATTTTAAATAATAGAAAAATATATTGTATGAACATGCGTGAATAAATATTAATTTATATCATATTTTAAAATAGATTAAAATGCTATAAAAACACTTTATGATGATTTTATATAATAAATATGAATTTTGGAAACCAATAAATTACTTATAATAATTAATAATTGTGTGCAATTAATCAAAGTATCAAAAATAAATTAAAATAGAGCATGCTAAGAAATGCATATTTTAAAAAGAGTATTTAACTAACTGTGATTTCTAGGTGACCAGTAGATTTACACCTAGTAATCGGATAAATTACATTGTTATGTGGTTGGTATACTGACTGTGAGAATAATATAATGTGCGGTCACTTAATTTTCCTTGAGTTAACTTTGAGGATAGATTGGGGTCACATGATATAAACTATGGTCGATATATTGACCATTATAATAGAGTATAGTCACTTAACTTACTATGAGTATATGGTCAATTAAAATGTCATCATTTGGTAGGTTTACTTATAGTGTTAACAAAACATAACATGTATTTAGTTTATTTATAATATTAAGCATCATCATTCTTCCAAGTAAATTTAATGCATAAGTTAGTCTCTTCAATTTGAAATCAGAGTATCATGAAGAGATTTATGCATGTTTTATACTGCATATAATGGATTCACTATAACAAAGAGTTATACACAGTCCAACTAAAAAAATCTTTTTAAAGAGGTGTAACTTCATTACATTGCATAAGATATTAAAACATTAAAACTATAGGATATTTTTCTCTATATTGAGATATGAATGTATCATATATAGATTAAAGAATACTAAAAAATGAGATATCATATAGCTTTAGTTCAACTGGTGATATAAGAATGTGTTGAGGAACTGCATGCATGAGGGGTAGATGAGCCAAACTGTAGTACTACATATAGTGGGGCAAGAAAGTTTAGGTTTGATTCATTGAAGTCCTTATACTGTCATTTATAAATCAAAATATTGTAACTTTTAAAATCCTCATGCAATAACTTTCAAAACACAACATGCAGTCACTTCCAAAACACACACTCATTCACTTGAAAAAATCACTTTTTGTGGTATGTACAGTAAACCCTCTTCATGAAGTAAGTTGAAAACAAAAGAATCAGTAATTTTGTAGACAATATAAACAGCCAAATCATTGATTAGTTCAGTTAAACTAAAGGTATATAAATCCATGATATTTATAAAAGATCAAATAACTCTCAATTTGATATATTTATCAAGAGATATTGACAAATAATAGTGGAATCCACAAACTAGAATATACATTAAAAAATCATTGAAATGTTATAGAACATAGGTTTAATTTTTAGAGTATCAAAAATGGAAATTTCATCCTTTAATTTAATTGAATGAAATGTAGATAAATTTCTTATTTATATGTATCAATAAACTTTATGAAATTTTTATGTATATATCAAGAGTTTACACTGAAAAGAAGAAGATATTATATTTTTTAAATGGAGTAATTCTAGAAATATAGAAGAGGATTAGGGGATTTTTGAAAGTTATAACATAAAGATTTCATAATTCCACTTATTTTAATTAAATATAAATAAATGTATATTTTATCTAATAAAACAAGATATATAAAAATCTGAGATATATAAATCAAGTTATCATATATTAACTAGAGAAAAGTTTAAATTGAAAATTGTAGTAGAAACCAAAATCATGAAACATGTTCAAACAAAGAGTGTAAATATTTTGAGACTCATTTACATATCTTTACAGTTGAATAAAAAATAGATATACATCTTGCCCTTTATATGATATTGTGGTTATGAAATTCCAAACACAGCAACTCAATATATAAAAAAACTATAAAGAGATGGTAAAAAAGGATTTCTATAAAAAATGATTAATATAAAATATTCTTCAAGGGGTTTTAATATTCAAAAAAATATAACCAAAAAACTATAAACACCAAAAAATACCCCTTTTAAAAATTATAAAATAGAAACCTGATTTAGATAATTCTCCCCATTTTTGAAAATTTTCAAAAAAAACATTATTAAGAAATAAAAAATATTGAAAATATAAGTGAAAAACTTCAGTTTCAAATCAAAAAAACTCTTCCTTAATAAATTTATATTAAGTTGAGTTAAAAAATATAAAATTTTAAAACTAAATTTCTAACATAACAATATAAAATTTAATTTTCTTAAATTTTGAAAAATCTAACAGTTTTTTAAAATATATTCTTGTTGATTTTAAATTGGAATATATTCCAGTATAATATCACTTTTTTTAACCTAATCGCAAAGAAAATAAAATATTGTATTTATATTCTTTATTCTAGGATGAATTAAAGGGTTATTTTAAATAGAAATAGAAAACTTATTAGAATAGTAAATAGGTATCTTTTCAAAATTAAAATCATAGTTAGATAATTTTTGTTTAATCTATAAATATTGAGAGAAACATGATACAATAGAGATATACTCGCATTAAATAATTGAAAAAGAAAAAAATCATTTTCTTAAATTCAAAGAAACTAAATAATTTCCAAGAAAGTGACACATACTTGAGGTGCTTTTTCTATCAAGTCAAAATCCACTAAAATACATGTTATAGTAACTAATCAAATCAAAATAATTTGGTTTAGAATAAAATTATCCATAATTAAAATATCCTTAAATATATCTAATAATATATTTAATAAAATTTTAAGAGATATTCCTTTGGATATGATTGAAATCTATAATATAAATAAACATTAAAAATTATATCAGGTCTAGAAGTAGTCAAATAAAACAAACTTCTAATAATGCCTCTAAATAATTTGTAATCAGTAGATCTTCCAGAAAAATTAGAATCTAATTTACAACAAAAACTCGTAGGGGTTTTAATTTTTTTACAAGAATCAAGAAAAACCTTTTGAATAAATATTTATCATATTTATATTGATTCAAACATATTCTATCTTTGAAAAAGTTTAATCCATAAAATGAATTTTAATTATGTTATAAGACACATGTCAAACTCACTTTTTATAAAATTGGAAAATACTTTTCAGACAAAATCATTTGAAGATATTTAAAAAAATCATCAACACAAATTTGAAATATTAAAATATCATTGAAAATGAATTTGATAAAAAAGTAGAATTAACCTTACCTTTGAAAAAATATTTTTCAATAAAAATAATGTATTTCTATTATACCGAGAATGTGATACTTTCTTAAGACCATATAAATATTTTGATAACTTAAAAAATGATTAGTAAATTTATCATTTTCATAAATAGCTTGACGAGAAACATAAAATTCATTATAAAAAAACCATTTAAAAATTAACTTTTCTCATCCATTTGAAATAACTTAAAACCGTAAAAATTATAAAAAGAAAACAAAATTATAACATTTTCATTTATAGAAACTGGTGAAAATATTAATCACAAACTATACCCTCTTATTGAAAATAACACTGAGAAACATGTCTAGAATAATTAGTAATAACCTATCCAGATTCATCAATATTGTTTCTAAAAATTCATTTAGTTCAAATAACATGTTTATCTAAATAAGGTTCAACTAAAGACAAAACATTATTTATATAAAATTAATTAAGATATTCATGCATAGAAAATCTAATTATAATAATTTAAGTTTTCATTAACAATATTATTAATATAATAAAAAATAATATAATAATTTCATAATATTTTTAAAAACTATTTCTATTTTTAATATCATAATAAATATTACCAATAACACTGTCAACGAGATGATCCATATAAATATTCTATGATCTAGGAGCGGTTCAAGAAGAAGTATTATACCACTCAATTGATTTATCATTGTCATGAGATATTTCTTCAACGAAGTTCAAATCTATAAACTCGTCACCAAAAACATCAGAATCAGAATTTAATTTGAAATTATTTTCATCAAATATAAAATGAATAGATTCTTCAATAAACATGATAATTTTATTATAAACTCTAAAATATTTATTATTATTATAATGACCTATAAAAATACCTTTATCAATTTAACATCATATTTATTTAAATTATGGATTGAATTAAAATAAAAAACTTTAGAACTGAAATATGAAATAACCAACTTCAGGTTTTTTACCTTTAAAAAATTCATAAAGAGTTTTCTTCAAAAAAGGTATAACAAGAATTATATTTGAAATATAATAAAAAACAAAAATGGCTTCAAACTAAAAATATCTTGGAAAATTATATGTACTTATCGTAGTTATAACCATTTCAATAATAGTTCCGTTTTTTTTATTCAACACCATTTTTTATGGAGTTCTAAGAGAAGAAATTTATAAAAATAATAATTATTTTCACATTATTTTTCAAATTAAAAATTATGAAATTCACCTTCATTTCCAATATGAATTAATAAAATCACACAACCATTTTCATTTTGAACTATATTACAAAAAGAAACAAATCTTGATAAAGTTTCATTTTTATGTGAAAGAAAATAAACCTAATTAAATCTATTATAATAATAAATGAAAACCAAGGTATATTTCTTTCCTCCAAGGCTATAAATTTATTTAGGACCAAATATATCAATATATACTAATTATAAAGTTCTGTTATGTCACAACCGGACCCAACGGGGCTCGAGCCGTGCCTCCCCAAGCCCGCCTCCAATAGGCCAGGGGCTGGAGACTAGCACCAAGTAGGCTATCACACACATGGGAGGCATTTGCCTAAGGTACCTGTACACACGCACCCACATACACCTCCAAGAAATAGTGCAGAGATATATGTAAAACTGGAAATAAATACATGCATACATCTAACCCACAACGAGAGTACAAAAAAAGTATAAGAGGGAAAAATAGGGCCCACCAAAAGAAGACTACAAAAGTGTCTAACCTGCACGGAAGGAGGGAAACGCTACCAAATGCACACGCCGGTACGCTCCTCAGCACTGCTCTGGTAAAAACCCTGGTTAGTCTCGCTCACTAAGCTTTGCCTGCTTCGGGTCCTTCTGGAACTCCTTCGAAAGGCCCATGGTCTGCACAAGACACAAACATGTGTGGGGAAAGCACGTGCAGGGGTGAGTATAAAAATACTCAGTAGCCACCCCAAAAACCCAAAACAAAAGGGAGCTAGAGAAAGGAAACAGTCGGCTCAACCCAGCCAGAGGGAACCCAGATGAGAGAGAAACTTCATCTTATGACCATCCTCATCTAAACACAACTAGTCAGCTCAATACTAATGTATTCCCATACATACACCTTGAACATCCGCTCAGTTATACACCAAACATATATCTCGAACATCTTCCCAGGTATACGCCCATACATATACCATGAACATCCACTCAGATATACACTCTTATGTATACAAAAAATATCCAGATATACTCAGCTCATGCACCAAGCCACTTGAGGTACCGACCTCAACACCAAAAACGTTTCACAGCCATTAGAGCACACTCCACGATCACTGTCATCCCACAAGACACTCGTCCAAGATACCTCGAATATCGTCACTGGGGAAACCTCACTAAAGCAACATAAACACCAAACTCCTTGGATAGGGGATCTATCCAAGGGTCCACTAGGGGATACCAGAACCCACACTGGTATACGAAGATCTCACAGATAGGAGATCACTCCCAGGGTCCGCTAGGGGATAACACAACCTGATCTAGCATTCATAGATCTCATAGACAGGGGATCACTCCCAGGATCTGCTGGGGGATACCACAACCCGATCTGGACCTCGTGAGAAACACGTCACTCAGATAGAGGATCGTTACCCATGTCACAATGGTCACGACGATACTGAAACCCTATCTAGTACATCTTGCACTGTAGGGGATCAAACAGACGATGCGCAACCCTACAGAAACCATGCGCTGAGTAGGGGATCGTATAACCAACGATACTTCAACCCTACTATAATCCTCATGCTGAGTAGGGTATCGTATACCCAATGATGCCACAACCCTAATGAGCACGGCCCACTGCGTAGGGGATCATATTCCCAATGATGCCACAAACCCGACGGAGTTAACCTCCAAGATAGGGGATCGTCGCCCGTGGATAAGCGGTCACAGCGATACCAAGAACCCGATCTAGGGAAACGATGCTAGAGGATCCCGCTTCGGTCCCACCGAAGGGATGCCACAACTCTAACAGATTAAACATCCCATCAAGAGGATCACAGACCTATACTAAGGTTGTGATTCCATGCAAACCCTTGTAGGAATGAACCAAGGGAGTACCCTCAACCACTACTGGTATAAACATTGCTAACCCGAGAGACACGCCACAACGCCACACCGCACACCTCCAAGGCCAATACGGATGCCATCATCATGATCCATGTGGAAAAACACGCAGGATAGGCTGTTTACTCACCTGAAACTACCAACTGGTGAAAAAGGCACTATTCACCGTAGCTACCCACAATGGGGCCCACACTACGATCCTGAAACTCATCAAGAGGATCATACCACTGTGATCCCATCGGAAAAACACATTGGATCGACTACGTGATCGTCCCAAACAGACACCCGGTAAAAAAGGTATTATTCACCGAAGCCAGCCCGAGTGTGGCCCACACCATGTTCATGAAACTCGTTAAGCATATCGTACCACTGCGATCCCCTCAAAAAAACACATGGGATCGACTACTCGATCATCCAAAATGGACACTCGGCAAAAAAGTCACGTTTCTCCACAAACGTCAGAACCCGGCCTCATGGAACCCACACCCTGTTCTCGGTCCCAACACCCAGAAACTATATTGAAAAGTCTTTCGTACCATCAGGGTCTCAATTCCACTGACGACACGCCATTTGGACACTCCGTGTAGGAGTTATGGCGGATCGAAGTTGAAAATAATAAAATATTATTATTATTTTCAACGTTTAATTTCCCCGGTCCAAAAACCTGACTCACAAAATTCTCTAAATTATCTCAAGGGGTTTTTCTCGATGCAAGATTCTCGTCGCCACAAACAGCTCTCAAATCGGACTCCCGGTTTGCGAGTTACAAGGGTTTAAAGAACCCCTGGAAAAACCTGGCTAGACCACCGCCTGCCTCGCCGGAAACCACCGCGTTGACGCCGATTCGCCGGAATCTGCCATGGCCGCCGCTCTCACCACCGAAAAACTGGTTTTTCTACCAGAAAACTTCCAGGAGCCACCAGGAGTGCTCTGATGCTCCAAATTCAGATCTGAAACATGTTTCGAAAAGCCTGAGACCCGAACTACACAACCTTTACAAAAATTTGAAGAAAGACAACACAAAAATGGGATCTGGGATTTTAAAACTCAAACCGCCTACATTTTTGTGGATCATCGATGCTTTGCATGCTCTGATGATACTGTTGCAGCATCCGAGAGCGTCCTCCATCATGATTTGTACTCGTGGCCGCTTTGTTTGCTCGGTTTGGCGGATCGTCGGTGAAGAACGGAGAAGGAAGGTGGAGGTGCTCATCGGCATTTAGAGGAAGGAGGGGTAGGGAGTTGATGTTTCTTTCTTTTTTTTAAACAATTAAATCAACACATGACCCCGCCTAAGACCAAACCTCTCGGTGCAGAGAAGATGAGGTCGCCGCTAGGGTAAACGCGTCATTCTGAACGCAACGCCGGGCTCAGATTTTCGATTCGAGACTCCGTTCAGAAGTTATTCGAGCTGACGCTCATAAATAAATATTTCCATTTATTTTTGAAAATTCCTCTGGGGGATTTTTTCCACAGCAGGCCTGCTCCCATAAATTTTACACCCCTCTTAGGGTAAACGGCATGCTCCAGACACAACCATGCCCTCTGATTTCTAATTCGAGCTACCGTTTAAGAGATAACTCGTTCTCGACTCGCACATAGTATAAAAATAATTATTATTTTTATAAAATTAATTTTGGACACACCATGCCTAGAAATTTCACGTTGTCTTCGCGCCTAGCTCTGGAATTATTCATAAGAATATTCTAAAGTCTGACAGGTCCAAATCTGGAGTCGATACATCCTCCCCACCATAGAACTTTTCATCCTCGAAAATCCATAAGCACAAAGAATGCAACGGAACTCTAAACTGGGTCTCCCATTCCAGCGAGTTCGCAAACAAACACCCATGCCCGAACACACAAGTCAGAGGGACCCGTCTACCACACTTCGACACTATCCGCTTTGAGCGGCACTGACTCGCCCGCAAAGTTTTAATCGCATCACAAAAACACATATTGGTGGGGGAAGTATTCCCCTTCCTCATGAATTCGAAACACATCGAACAACACCCACATAGGGTCTTACCAATGCCATGAACAAACCTCAAGCAAGTAACGAAAAGGAAAGAGTACCGCTAAATAGTGTCTATCCAAACTACTCCAGAAAGTAGAAAGGACACAAGGCGTACCTCTATCCATATATGGAGCCTCTGGGTCAACAACCTCTAGGGCATGCAGCTATCCTTTCCCTCACCCTCCAGCTCCCTGAGCCCGGTGTGGACCACCTAAGGGTGATGGAGGTGGCATCTGATACGGCCTACCACCTCCAACTATTTCACCAGCTCTATATCCAAGTCTGCCACCATGCGGACCTCCAAACTCGAGACATTGTCGCTGCCAAGGAGGCCTATCGACCGGCTCCCTCTCAATAGCACAATGGGTCTGATAATCTCTAGAAAGATGTCCCCAACCGTCGCAAGAGTAACAACGCCTCTCCTACGGCTGACCAAATCTGGCCTCTGAGCCCAGTGAGCCTTGAGCCTCAGATCCTCCATCCTGGGGTCACCTCCAAAAAGTTCAGCCATGCCCAGACCCCTGCATCAGTCACCGGCTACCAGCTTATGACGTCCTAGCCACCACATGACCAGTACTGACGGGCTGAATCTACTTAGCCACAAATCTCTCCACCACCAAGGCTCGCTCCAGCACTCCTACATAGGTGGGGAGACCCAAGGAAACCACACCTTCCTGGATGTCTCTATGTAGGACTTTATATAAGGTCCGAGCCCTAAAGAACGGGTCTTGAACTATATATAAGGAGCAGTTCGAAATGTCTGTAGACCTCGCTGAGTACTCTGACACATTCATGCCCTCCTGCCAAAGCTACAGAAGCTCCTGAATCTGTACTGACCTCAACACCACCAGATAGAACTCTTCCCTGAAGAGATGCTCAAACATTTCCCACATGAGCGTCTCCTCATCATGGTATTGTGTCACTAAACTCCACCATCACCTGGCTGAACAATGGAGAAGGCTCGCTGCTAGGACCACTATCTGATCTGGGGGTGTTCTCATCAGGCGGAAAACTTGGGTGACTGCTTCGAGCCAATCATCACCTGCCAGGGGTCTGGATCACCCTGGAACCTCAGACTTCACTGCCCCTGGAACTCATTCAGCACACTCAGCCTACGCGCAACCTCATCCTGCCCTTTCGGCACAACCAGCTGCTTTACAGGTGGTGGCCCCTCGGGCGGACCACCTGGAGGTCCAGCCTTAGAACATATGCCCTGGTCCACAGCCTTTACCCGGGGCAGATCGTCAGTACAATCCCGCTACAAAACTCTCGTGGGCTGTCGTCCTGGAGGAATCCTGAAATAAAATCAAGATGCACGATAGGAAAAGAGTATATCTGGAGATCTGACTCAAGATGAAAAAGGGAAACCCAAAAAACCCAGTCCTATATAATGCATGTACCGTTATGTCCCTGAGACTAGTATCCAAATGTCTCGAGTCAAAAGGCAGGTTATCAGAGTCATGGTGAATGGATACGTTAGCCGTTGCACCAACACAGGAGTCCCTAAACTGAAAGCCGAATTTGAAACATCTTGACATTTCCGCTATGCAACCCAAACCAAACTCACAACTAGACCCGTTATGCTCTTAGATCCCAAAGTTGGAACCTCCTCTGATACCACTCTGTCATGACCCAGCCCAACGGGGCTCGATCTGTGACTCCCCAAGCCCTCCTCCAAAAGTCCATGAGCTAGCGACTAGCACTGAGTAGGCTATCACACATATGGGAGGTAGTATCCTAAGGTACCTGTACAAATGCACCCACATACACCTCCAAGAAACAGTGCAGAGATATATATAAAACTGGAAAGAAATGCATGCATACATTAACCCACAATAAAAGTACAGCAAAAGTACCAGAGGGAAAAATAAGGCCCACTAAATGAAAACTAAAAAAGCGTCCAAACTACTCGGAAGAAGGGAAACACTACCAAATGCACCGACCGGTAAGCTCCTCGGCACAGCTCCGGTAAACACCCCGGTCAGTCTCTCTCACTAAGCTCTGACTGCTCTGGGTCCTCCTGGAACTCCATCGAAAGGCTCATGGTCTTCACAAGACACAAACATGTGCGGGAAAATCCCATGAAAGGGTGAGTATAAAAATAATCAGTAGGCACCACAAAAACCCAAAACAAAAGAGAGCAACTGAAATTCAACAGTTAGCTAAACCCAGCCAGAGGCAACTAAGATGAGAGAGAAACTCCATATCATGACCATCCTTGGTTAAACACAACTAGTCCGCTCAATCCAAGTATATGCCCTTACAAACACCTTGAAAATATGCTCAGGTATATGCCCAAACATCTATCTCAAACATCTGCCCAGGTATACGCCCATACATATACCATTAACATCTGCTCAGATATACGCTCTTACGTATACCAAAAACATCCAGATATACTCAGCTCATGCACCAAGCCACATGAGGTACCGACCTCATCACCAGCAACGATTCACAACAAGGAGAGCACACTCCATGATCATTTTCATCCCAGAAGAAACTCGTCTGAGATACCTTGGATATCATCCCTGAGGAAACCTCTCTGAAACTACATAAACATCAAACTCCTCAGATAGGGGATCGCTCCTACGGTCCACTAGGTGATAGAAAAACCCACACTAGTATATAAAGATCTCACAGATAGGGGACCACTACCAGGGTCTACTGGCGGGTACCACAACCCGATCTGGCATTCGTAGATCTCCCAGATAGGGGATCACTCCCATGATCTGCTGGGGGATACCACACCCGATATGGCGCTCGTCAGAAACATGTCACTAAGATAGAGGATCGTCACCCGTGTCATGATGGTCACGACAATACCGAAACCCTATCTCGTATATATCGTGTTGTAGGGGATCAAACTGATGATGCAGCTACCCAATGAAACCACACGCTGAGTAGGGGATCGTATAACCAACGATACCACAACCAAACTATAATCCTCATGTTGAGTAGGGGATCATATACCTGATGATGCCACAACCCTACTGAGCATGGTCCACTTCCTAGGGGATCATATTCCCCATGATGCCACAAATCCTACGGGGTTAACCTGCTATATAGGGGATCACTGCCCCTGGATAAGCGGTTCCAGCGATACCAAGAACCTGATCTAGGGAAACGATGCTAGAGGATCCCACTCCGGGCCCACCGGATGGATTCCATAACTCTAACAGATTAAAAATCCCATTGAGAGGATCACAAACCTATGCTAAGGTTGTGATGTCGCACGAACCCTCGTAGGAATGAACCAAGGGAGTACCCTCAACCAATGCTGTTCAAAATGTCGCTGACCCGAGCGACCAGCCAGAACGCCACACTGCGCACCTCTAAGACCAATACCGAGGCCACCATCGTGATCCATGCGAAAAAACACGCAGTATAGGCTGTTTACTCACCCAAAATGGACAAATGGTGAAAAATAAACTATTCACCATAGCTAGCCCATGTGGGGCCCACCCTATGATCCCAAAACTCATCAAGGGGATCATACCACTGCGATTCCCTCAGAAAAACACATGGGATCAACTACTAGATCATCCCAAAGGGACACCCAGTAAAAAATGTACTATTCACCAAAGCCTTCCCGGGTGGGGCCCACACCATGCTCCCGAAACTCGTCAAGTAGATCGCACCACTGCGATCCCCTCGGAAAAACACATGGGATCGACTACTCGATCGTCCAAAACGGACACCCGGTGGAAAAGTCACGTTTCTCCGCAAACACCGGAACCCAGCCTCATGCGGCCCACACCTTTTTCTCAGTCCCAACAACCGAAAACTATCTCAAAAATCCTGTCATAGCATTAGGGTCTCAACTCCACTGACGGAACGTCATTTGGACACTCCGTGCATGAGTTATGGCGGATCGAAGTTGAAAATAATAAAATATTATTATTATTTTCAATGTTTCATGAACCCGGGCCAAAAACCTAACTCACAAAATTCTCTAAAGAATCTCAAGAGTTCTGTCTCGAATCAAGATTCACGTATCCTTAAATGGCTCTCAAATCAGACACTCGGATTGCGAGTTACAGGGGTTTAAAGAACCCCCGGAAAAACCTAGTCGGACCACTGCCTGCCTCGCCGGAAACCACCGCCCCGCCGCCGGAAACCACCGCGCCGCCACTGGATTCCGCCGTGCAGCCACTGGAAATTGATGCGCCAACACCGCTTCCCCAGAATCCGCCATGGCCACCACCCTCGCCGCCAGAAAACCGGTTTTTCCGCCAGAAAACTTCCAGGAGCAACTGGGAGCACCCCGGTGCTCCAAATTCATAATCGAAACATGTTTCGGATAGCTAGAGACCTAAACTACACAACCCTTATGAAAATTTGAAGAAAAAAAATAAAAACGGGATCCAGGATTTTAAAACTCAAATAGCCTACCTTTTGGTGGATCGCCGACACTTTGCACACTCCGCTGCTGCAGCTGCACGATCCGGGAGCATCCGCCGTCAAGATCCGAGCTTGTGGGCGCTTCGTTTTCTCGATTCGGTAAATAATTGGTGAAGAACAGAGGAGTAAGGTGGAGGGGATCCTTGGAACGTAGAGGAAGGAGGGGTGGGGAGTTGATATTTATATATTTTTTTAAAACATTTAAATCATCACACGGCCCCCGCCTTAGACCAACTCTCTTGCGCATAGAAAATGAGAACACCCCTAGGGTAAACGCGCCGTTCTGAATGAAACTGCGGGCTCAGATTTTTGATCCAAGACTCCATTCAGAAGTTATTCGAGCTGAAACTCATAAATAAACTTTTCCATTTATTTACGAAAACACCCCTGGTGGGTTTTTTCCACAACAGGCCCGCGCTCGCAAAGTTTACACCCCGTCTAGGGTAAACGGCATGCTCCAGACACAACTATGCCCTCTGATTTCTAATTCAAGCTACCACTTAAGAGAAAATCCGTTCTCGACTTGAGAATAGTATAAAAATACTTAATACTTTTATAAAATTAATTCTGGACACACCGGGTCTCAGAATCGCAAGTCGTCTTCGCGCCTAGCTCTTTAATTATTCATAATAATACTCCAAAGTCTGACAAGGGAAATACATGAGTTGCTACATGTTACTACACATCTGATTGATAGTTCTAAAAGAAAATTTATGTCGTTTCCCTTTCGTGCAAGTGTTAAAAACATGAAGTTATTCTTTATTTATAGTAAGTAGTTGTAGCACAGTCTAATATTTTGAGAGCTAATATAATAGTATGAAATTAACATGAACTAATATTAGATACCAAATAATTATATCAGCCTTCATATCAGTCAAACACTTAAGATGTTGAAATTCTAGTTTTTTTAAATCAATAGTTTAAATGATTTCCATTTGATTAGACTAGATTAATAAAGAGTTTATCCTAAAAACTAAAAACATATCATATTTAAACTTAAATCTCATTCCAACATATCATAATTTTTATATACTAATCTAATTGTTTTTAATCCTTCAACATATAAAACATTATAAATAAATGTAGAATTATAAATACGCACTTTACCAAAAACTTTTACTTTTTTTGAACTATTTCTAAATGTAATAGTTCCTCTATCACAATTGTTGTAAGTGATACAATTTGATGGTTATTTATTAATATACCTATAAAATCCACTATTTGTGTACTATATGTAATTCTTGACACATCCAATGCATTTTCAATACAAAAATAAATTACTTGATAATTTTGGCACCCATGCTACTTTGGGTCCTATCAAATTAGCAAGAAAATTTTTAGGTACCCACACCGAATTTTAAAAAGTACTATATGGTACACATGATAAAAAAGATTTATAAATATGAGACATTTTAAATCCAAAATACTATTTGAATCTAATAGAAAAATCATTTGCACAGTGACCTTTTATGACACATTGAAAACAAATAATAGTAGAAGTAAAACCATTTTTACAATTAAAAAATTAATTTTGATACATTTGATGTAATTTCCAATCCTAGACAATACGATCTTTGTTTTAATTTATTTGATTGAAATAAATCATTTTATGATATTTCTCACAACCTTGAATAAAAGTAGAAAAACTTTGTTTAAGAATTTCAACATCCTTTTTTAATTTACCATTAAAATCCTGAGAATATTCCAATCATCATAAACATTAGAATGAGAAGAAAAATCAGCATTCCTTCATTTTTCATTCTATTGTAAAAGAATTTTGTTTTCATAAATAAGTTTATCATTATTTTCTTTAAACTTATTATATAAATCGGCATCTTTCAAAACAACATTTCTCAATCATTAAAATTATTCATTTAACTCAAAACGTTTGGACTTTTTGGATCACAGTTTGAATAAAAAACCATAATAATAACCTATATCACTAACCACATTCAAAAATTCCATGATGTACCAGTTAGCAGATTCTTTCGCACTTCTAGTTTTCTCACTAGAATTGTATTCTTTTGTATAAATCCAACCAGTTATTAATGATTTTTCCTTCTTCTTATATTTGTCTTTATTCTTTAGTTTTTGGATAGTTCGGATTAATATTCCCTTTATTTATTCACTCAAAAAAAAGTAAAATATAAATTAATTTAATTAGTAGTACTTTTCTCATCTCCATTCTGTTTTTTTACTTTCATAGTTTCTTCTGAATCGATTCTTGAATTCTTTATTTTTCATTCATTTTTTGAATCTAGCCATAATCTGAGCCATGTATTCTTTTTCCCTATCTTATAGTTTATAATTAAAATATTCATTAGAATATTCATTTAAATATTTAAACACTACACCTTTTGTTTTCATTTTCTTTTCTTTGGAATTGTTTATTAATTCTAGTCCATACTTATATATTGAACCAATCAATTCATTAAGATTTTACTCTTTGAAGTCATTTATTTTATCAATGATAACCTAATTTTCATTCTATTTTTTCTATAATTATCTTTGGAATCATTCAATAAAAATTAGACTTTATAAAGTTTCTCTAAGTGAATTTATAACATTCACAATTCTTGTGAATTTCTAGAGCATTTAGTTCACATTTTAATTTAAAAAATATCCAGAAGAATCATTTCTTGTAAGAGTATCTAGGCCAAATTGTGGTAGTTTTATGTATATATTATGATCATCCATGGTTTTAGGCTTAACTGCTTGAAGTATACCTCTTTTCCAGATTTTTAGTGTACATAATTGTTTCCATAAAAGTGAAGTGGATTTTGATGAATCCAAGCACAATTTACATTTATTCATACCATCATAATGATATTTCCTTTAGATCGTGTCCTTTGGGAATGGGTTAGAAAAATAAAATATAAAACAAAAAATTCCAAATAGATCCCACCAATGATACCAATTGTTAGGTCGGATAAGGTAATGATAGATGGTCTAGAGGGTAGTGAATTGTTAGGTCCACTATGTCAAATACCCTGAGAGGGGGGTGAATCGGGGTATGGTATATTAAAACTACTACCACTTTGGATCTTGTTTCGTCGTTAAACAAAACACAATTCTCTCTTTATCCTATAGCAATGTATGAACATAAATTAAATCATACACATGACACAGAAATTTTACTTGACTCACCCTCATTTGGCTACATCAAAGGAGCATACAACGACGATGTGTTGATGTACCAAATCCACTAAATATAATTTCCAATTACAAGGTTCATTCTAGATCACTTATATGCCAAATATTACTGCCTTTGCAATGTTTAGGGTCTACTCACTACATTCTCAAGGATCACTTCCTATGTCTCTTTCTTGGGCTCACTGTTAGTGGAAAGGATCATTGTCTTCCTCTTCCATCACTCACTGCTCTTGAAAGGTATCCACTCAAGGTTATGGACTTTCAGTTCCCTTTATTTACATGAATTCATGCATACTCAATTATAGGTAGATTCTCTATTAAAGTTCCAATTTCATCCACTGATGAATACTACTTTACCACCAATGTATTGTGCAACTTCTAAATTATGCACAACCTAGGGTAGACTTGCAATAAACCATAATTCATTGAATTGAAGTGTCACCTTTTTTATGGAAAAACAAATTGTGCACTACTCAATACTCTCATGACCCACCCTTTTTATGCCCTACTCACTATTGGCACGCAACTGCCTCCTGGCCCGCAACTGCTGCGCAACTCTCCACCTGCAAGATCCCACCACTTGCATGAACAAAGATCTAATTTTCTCTAAGTGTTGAGATTCAAATATAATGAGAGGGTAACCTCCTATTTATATAAATTTTGGTGACCCTTCATGCAAGGCTTGCAACTTCTCCTAGAACATGCAAGTAACATGTTTGAACAAACTCACCTTTTACATAAATCCCTAACTTGTGTTCCCATCCTTGTACATATTTTTATGTAGATATATTGAATAAATAATGGCACACAACATTCCAAATCTCCTTCACATTGGCATGCTACCTCCTTTTCCAAGAACACTTTTCTCTATTCTTGAGTATTTCAACTAAAACATTTGGCAAACACAGAAATATTGAGCCACCATATATACAATCCTTTTGTACCACCTTCATATTGTACATTTCTTTATCATGGAACCTGGCCAAAAATGTGTCTCAATAATATATTTAGAACTCCAAAATTCACCATGGAAACCCGTTTTTTCAACAAACACAATCAACATAAAAATGAATCAATGCTACCTTGAGGGACTTTTTTCCAACACAAATGGACTATATTAAGAAACTTAGATAGAAAAAATAATCATCATAGTTAATTAGAAGTGTAAAATAAATGAAAGAGAATATGAAATTTTTATATTAACTCATTCCAAATTGTACCTAGTCTAATTTTATACCACTCTACTATATAAGACATACATTTTGTAGTAAACTAGTTTTTAAAGGGGAATCAGAACATGATTAAAAAATCCTTTTCCACAAAGTGGAAGGATAACCACAGTAGAAAACTAAATTTTTTATGGGGAGTTATAAACCAATCACAATACTAGATTTAAACAATGGGAGTAACAACCCAAAAAATTCTGGATTTAGAAACGTGGATTCACAACCCAAAGAAAGAAATAATGAATGATTTTGAATGTAAAATCATAAAGAGAAAGTGAGAGTATGTGTGAGATGTAGAAATTAGTCTTACCAATATAAGAAACCAAGATGAAGAAGAAGATAAAAAAATAAATAAATAGTATTGATTCTTGGGTGAGGTATCAGGTCACCTCATTAAAGTAAATAGAAGAAGTTGAAGATGTTTTTGTGCAGTAATTGAAAGACTATAAAATAGATGAAAAATTATTCTCACATGACTTGATGTGTACAAAAAATCAGAGTTTATATCAAATCCATGGTTCTAAAAAATTCTATGTTCATATAACTAATATATCCTTTGAATACATCATGAATCCTTTAAATAGGATCTATAAAAAATAAAAAACCAATCTCCTACTAGGTAAACTAATTAAAATTTAAACAACATAATTATCAAGGGGAGTGAAAATTATCATTTAATAATAATATTAAAAAATGTTGTAAATTAAAAGAAATTTTAATTACCCATTAAATAATTCAAGTAGACTCTATAATAATATGTTAAATAAATTCCATATATATCATAAGATAATTTGATTGCTTAAATTTAAATTTTAAAATACCCTCTAATTTCAAACAGTGTGTAGTTATTCAAAAATTAACTGTATTAATTAAATATTGGAAAAAAGTTTTAAAAAATTTAGGTCACTAAATATTAATTTGTAAAATAATAACCCAAAAAAATCAACTCATACTATAAAAAGTTATGAACTTGAAATATATATTGTAAGAATGTGCTTGAATAAAGAATAAGTTATATACTATTATAAAACTAATTAAAATATTATAAATACACTTTTCATGGATTTTATAAAATATATAAGAATTTAAGAAATAAAAAATTACATAAAATAATTAATACAATTGTGCAATTAATTGAAGTATCAAAAATAAATCTAAATAGAGCATGTTAAAAATTTCATACTTAAGAAAATAAATATCAAACTAATTTTGAGTGGAATGTAAATGTGAGTATAATTATTTAAGATGTTTAACTAATATTTTATTTTATTTTTATACTAATCGAGTCAATATTATACACCTACGATCACTTAAGTAGCCTTGCAAACACTTTAAGGATAGCTTGGGTCCAATTAATATAACTTACAGTCGGTATAACTTACCATCGGTATAATTACCATGAGAATAGTATGAAATCACTTAAGTTATCATGAATTCATTATTTTTTTAAATATCATTATGTTTTAGGTTTACTTACCATGGAAACAAACATAATTTGTTGTCCATTGAGTTATTGTATAAACCACCATTGATCTACCAATGGGATTTAATGTAAAAGTATATCTCTTTCATGTGATATCATTGTATCATAAATAGAATTATTCATTTTGTATAATACATATAATGACTTCTCTATAATGAATTAGTATACACAATACATCTAAAAATTTATTTTAAAAGAGACGTAACACCAGTATGAGGCATAAGATATTATGGATTTAAAAACTATAAAAGAATTTCACTACAAAATGTGATATGCATTTATCATATATAGATGAAAGAATGATTAAAAATGAGATCTCATATGGAATACTAAGGTTTTATAGTGATATAGATATTTTTTGAGGTACTACATTCATGAAGGTTAGATCAGCCAAAGTAAATTATCGCATGCAGTAGGATAAGAAATTTCATGGTAGGTTCATTGAAGGATTCAAACGGTCACTTATAAAACATCATGTAGTAAATTGAAAAAAATAATGTGGTGAACTTAAGAACAAAATATGTGATCACTTCCAAAACACAAATTTTGGTCACTTTCAAATCTCACTTCATATAGTATGTTCAGTAAACCCTCTTCAGGCAGTAAGTTGACAACTGATGATTTTGTGATTTTTTAGACCCTATAAACAAAAGAATATATGGTTTTAAAATTTAAATTAAATTTATTTATAACTAATAAATATTTAATGTATAAAATAACACTTCTATATGACCTCCGTATCAAGAGATATAGTCAAAAAATAATGACCAACATTTACTGAAATATGCATAAAAACACTAAAATGTTGTTGAGATTATGTCAAATTTTAAAGAAACTAAATGAAAATTTCATCCTTCTATTAAGTTTAATTAAATTTAGATAAATGTATTATCTATCCATATCAACAAACTTATTATGATTTTGAGGTCTATATCTAGAGTTATCATTAAAAGCTAAAGATATTGTATTCTTGGAATTATAGAATTCCAGATATATAAAAGACACTTTGGAAGTATTTTGCAGCACTAAAACAGCGATTTCAAACTTCCACTTAGTTTAAAGAAATATAATTTATTTTATTTTCTATCCAAAAAAAAAATATTTAAAATATGAGTTATATAACTCTAGTTATCATATAATAACAAAATCAAACTTTAAAATAAAAAGTTATTGAAAAAAGAAAAAGCATGTATCATGTTCAGACCAAAATTGCGAGCATCTAGAGACTTGTTTAGAAATCATTTTATTTGAATAAAAAATAGATAAATTTCTTAAATTAAATATTAAATATTATGTATAAAACTCCCAAAACTATAACTCAAGATATAAAAAAATACATTGAGAAAATAAAAACTGATTTCTAGAAAAAAAATTATTAAAATATAATATTATATAGGGGATTGGAATATTCAAAAAAACATAAAAAAATAATAACTAACTCTAAATTTTAGAAAATTAAAAAAATTATATTTTATAAAATTATCTCCCTTTTAAAAAATTTCAAAAATAAAAAATTAAGAAATAAAAAAATAGAAAAAAGAAACAAAAAAATTTAGTTTTAAATAAAAAAAATCACCCTAAATAAATTCAAATTAATGTTGGTTACAAAAATAATATAATATTTTCAAACTAAATTTATAATATAAAAATATCAAATTGAATTTTCTCAAATTTTTCAAAATCGAATAGTTTGGTAAAAATATCTTCATATTTAATTTCAGTTGCAATATATTGAAGAATAATATCAACTTTATTAACATAATCTTGAATAAAATGAAAATCAATTTTATATTCTTAATACTAGAATGAATTAAATGGTTCTTTGAAATAGAAATAGTAGATGAATTATCATAGTAAATAATTAACTTTTCAAAAGTAAAATCATAGTTAGAAAAAGTGTGTCGAACCCAAAAATATTGAGAGAAACAGGATACAATAGAGATATACTCACTTTAAATAGTGGAAAAAGAAACCGAGTGTTTTTCTTAAATTCCAAGAAACTAAATTCTAGTAACGAAAGTGAAACAAACCTCATGTTCTTTTCCTATAAATTTTATATACTCCAAAATCCTTGTTAGAGTAACTAATAAAATCAAACCAATTCAGATTGCAATAAAATAATACAAAATTAAAAAATCATTTAATATATCTAATAATTAGTTTAACATCCTTTTAAGTGTGATTATGCAGAATCTGTTTCAAATCTAAAACATAAACAAACACCAAAAAATATATTGTGTCTATGGGTGTAGGTGATCTATTCATGATATAATTTTCCAATCCATATATTTGATTGGATGACTAAAAAAACTTGTTCAATTCATTTAAAATTTGGTGTGAATTTGTGTATTTTTGTTACTTATTCTCATCATTTTTAATATGACCAGTTGGATTCTCCAACTTTGAGTTATATCCCAATAGCCACTAGTAGTTACCATTTATCTCGGCTAGAATTTCATCACTTTGTAGGCCTCCTTTTTACCACTTGTGCCCAAATCCATACTTTGGTCCAGCTGGATGAATTGAATCCCAATCATCATAGAATTCTAAAAAAGGAATTTTGACATTTTAATGAGTGTATATTATGTCACAATAAAAATAGTGAACTCTTATCAAATTGGTCCATTGTGTAATTACATCATTTTAATCTTGTTTTGAACATGTGGATTCAAAAAATACCTTGACTGAAAAATTCCCTAATAATGTGATACTAAAACCCCTAAATAATTTAATGAAAAATTATAAGGGTGATAATATATGATATATCATGATGGAATCACTTATTTTGTTTCCTTTATATCTTACGAAACCTACATTGTTAAAATAATTAAATATTCAGGGGCAAAGACTTCATTCTTTTGATTGTGTCTCCTTGGGTTACCATACTACATTTTTCTAATAAATTAGTTCAAACTATCCTCCTATTAATTGACTATATAAAGATTAACCAATTTTATATTAAGAATAAGTTTCATTTTACCCATATTTATGACCTTTTTTATCATTTAAAATTTGGGAGGTTGCTTTACAATATTGAAATATGGTTAGGTTATCATCAACCTAAGATGAAATAGAGTGATATTTTAAAGACTTATTTTTTAAGAAAATATGTCCATCTTGAGTACTTTTTATTTCCATTTCGGTAAACTAATTATCCAACTATTTTTATGGAAATCTTGAACCAAATATTTCATCAATTCCTCAACTCATTTTTTGTGGTATTTTTGGATGAAATCTTGGTATACTTCAAAACAAAGGAGGAGCATGATAATCATCTAAGAGTTATTTTTTGAACCTTATATGACCATTTAGTTTATAAAAAGATATCAAAGTGTGAATTGTGGTTCTAAGAAGTGAATTTATTAGGTAATGTTATATCAAAATAGGGTATATCAGTTAATTATAGAAAGGTGATAACTATCATGTCTTGGGAAGAATAAAAAAGAATACCTTTGAGATATGAATCTTCTTGGGTTTATCATTCTTTTACCAATTATTTTTATGTAGTTTATCCAAGATTTCATCACCTATGACTCTAATAACCTATAAAGGGGTTAAATTTGTGTGGAACTATGAGTGTTAGGAATCCTTTGATGAATTAAAGCAGTGGTTAACCTCAACTCCTATTATGATTCTACTTGATTCTAGTTAAGTATACATCATTTATTTTGATGCATCGAGTGTGGGTTTGGTTTTTTTCATTATGAAGGGTGATCACATGGTTTGGTATAGTTCTCACAAACTAAGACCAAAAGTGAATAATTACCCAATTTGTGACCTTAAACTCAGAGTAGTTATGTATGACCTTAAGGGAGGGAGGTGCAATTTTTTTGGGATAGAATCATGGTTTATTTCAATCACAAAAGTTTTAGATATATATTTTATCAAAAATATATGAATATATGGAAAATTTTGTGGGTCGAATACCTTCAGGAATTTGAATTGGACATCTTTTATATGCCAGGTAAGGGAAATGTGATCATTAATGCTCTCAACAAGAAGTTTCCTACATAATATTTAAAGGAGTATAGAGAATAATGGGATCTCATGGGTGAATTTTTTTGGATGTGTATAGAGGAAAATAAAGATAAGGAAGATGTGTTTCTTTCTAGAATTTAATTTATTCTCTCTCTTATTGAGGTCATTCAATAGATGTATCGAAAATTGAATGGATTTTATTGTATTTTATTGGATTTTAACGATCATAATGGTGTAGATACCATTAGAAAGCTCTTACTATACCCACCTATAAGTGAGACAAGATATCCATAGATTTCATTGTTATATTATCTCTAACCCCTTAGTGGAATAATTCTATTCAGTTCAAAACTGATTATTTAAATAAAATTATCAATTTATTTTAATAAAAGATTAAACAATGTTGGAGGATCTTGATAAGTGTTTCATGCATGTGATCGTGAGGTTTAATGAGGTTTCATCTAATATAATTTCTGATAGAGATTCATGATTCACATATTGAGTCTATAATGGACTTCAAGAGGTGATGTGATCCTTAATAAATGTGAGTATGAACTATCATATACAAATAGATGGAAATTTGGCTCAATAAATATATATTTTAGAGTAAATTCTAGATTATTGTGTCCTAGGCATAAAATGTTCATACTATACCCCTTTGGGAGTAGTTTAGTTTTACTATAATAAAAGTTATTAGTATTAAATTATGATAGATCCTGCTAAAGCTCTATATGTTCATATATTTCAATCTACCATTTATTTGACTGACGTTGGTGAGACTTCTCTATAATGACCAAGTATCATCTAAGAGATAAAGGGAAAGGCTCATGTGATCCAGCAACGATTAGTGACAGTTTAGAATCTCTATAAGTATTATTATAATCGTCAATGTCATCATTTAGAGTTTTAATTTGTTAATCAAGTCTTTATTAAAGTATCACTCTGGTTAGGTCACAAAAATCTATGGAGGTAGGGGAATCTTACTATAAGGTTTGTAGGACCATTCAAGATCACAAATAGGGTCAATAAATTAGATTATTAGTTGGTAATACCTCCTTGGCTAACATCAATCCATAATGTATTCCAGGTCTCTCGGTTAAACAAGTATCACTCAGACCAATCCCACATTTAAAATTAGGATGATATAGATTTAGATATGGATGTATTAGTGACTAAACAACTAATACTTATTTTTAACTCCAAATAGAAAGTACCTCAAGAAAAATATATTATATTGGTATGAGTGTTATGGAAACATGGAACTGATTCACATGATAATTGGTAGTGGGAATAATTTATTATGAAGTATTTTTTCTTAATCTGTAACTATCAACCCTCTTCGAGATGACTTTATTAGGATAAAAAGTGACATTGTATGGAGATTTGTAACAAAAATGGTGTCATTTTCATTTATAGATTTCATTATTTTTTTAACGTTTTTATTCTTTTTTCAAGGTATTTTATTTTGAAATTTTTCAATTTTTAGAAGCTATGAACTTTGTATGGCTAGTGAAAACCATAAGCCTTTTCATATATGGGTTAACAGCATTTTTTAGTGTCATTATCAGGGCCAGTGTATGGTTTGTAAAACCTTGTATCCCCACCTAAGTAAAATATTTCCAACAATGTAATTATCATATGGTTTGGAAAACCATGCAGCCTACCCATTTTCATTAAAATGAGAATTTCTATGATTTTGCCTCATCCATTTTAATACATTTATCACTTACATCATTCTTACTCAAACCTCTCTATGTCCCCCATGTTTAACTCTCTTACCAACTCCCATATTCCTGGATCCCAAGTGGGTTTTTTCCTTGGATTCATCAAGAAATATCTTAATACGATAATTACTTCCTTATTCCTTAGTTTTATTCCTCTAATTTCCATGGTTTTCTCTCTAGAATAAGTCCATGGTGGCTTGGGTTTATTTTGAGTCACCCTAATGATAGGGGTTTTTGTTTTTTGGGTATTCCTTTGATTTCAAAAGTTTTTTTATCTACTTTTCTCATGGATTCTCCATCCAATGTTAATTTTTTATTAAAGATCAAGCACTTTTAAGGGGAAATTGGAAACCCTCACAACTAAATAGTTTCAGTACCAAAGGAAATGATAGATATATTAAAGAAAAGAGTGAGTTGTTTGTAATCATTTTCCTTGAACAAAACCTAGGGAGTATCGCTTAGCTTCATGCTAGAGAAATCCTTCAAGCTGAACTCGAAAAGAAGATCCATGTTTTACCAGGATTTATTGTACTCCTCTTTACTAATCTTCCCCATGTTGAAGCCTCTAAGCAGGATGCGCACCTACTTATCAGCCTACCCACCTTTATCCTTTATAGTGTCTACCTGGATCAGTCTACTCTTCTTTAAATCTTTTATATCTAGAGTTTCCTCAAACATTTCTCCATCCGAATGTAAGAGAAGATCCCTATGTTCCAGCACAGAGACTATTTGTCATTGTGAGTCATCTTTAGAACCACCTTCGTGCTGCTGCTTCTGAACCCTCAACTCCACATCGCCTGAAGAAGAGTCTGAAGGAGAAGCCTCACCGCTTGCCACAACCAGGCCCTTGGAGATGGCGGCCACCTCCTATTGGACAGGGTCTTTGGACTTGTTCATGGTTGGGCTGCCAACCTTAGAAGAGGTATTTGGGGAAAACTTTCCTTTGCCAGCGGATCTAGTAATAGGATGGAAGGGGAGGTTGGAGTAATCCTTCCTTCTGCGTGCCCTCCAGTTGTTCAAAATGAAACTGTCATGATCAATAACTTTGTTCTTACCCTTCCACTTAGAGGATATAAGATAATACTCCTCTATGACCAGTTCCTTGGGTTCATCACAGTCCAAAGCCTCGACCATTTCCTCTCGAGATTTTTCCGCATCGACCAACAAATCCAGACTGTAATCCACCCCGACAGCTTCCACTCTGCTAAGGAAATGTTCTGCACCTAGCACTGTATACCAGTTTTGGGAGGGCCTGATTGGCCCCCTACTAAAAGATTCTCAGCATAAGAGGAGGTTTGTGGGGACCTGATTTGTCTTGGCTGGGACCCCTATCTCTTCAAGACAATGACCCATATATTGGAAAAGGTTGGGACTGACTTCCATAGCCTAGCGTTGAGATCCCTCAATGGAACCATGACCCTTGTTATCCACCTTCAGAACAGCACCAAAAGTTTTCTTTGGAGAGGCCTCGTGGAAAACCTGTGGAGAACCCCAGGAGGCCTCACTCACTGGCTGCTCCACCCTTTGGTTGGTCTGATCCACAGCCGTGAGAATGGGCCTCTCCTCTTGCCCAACCTCGCACCCCTACATGTCGATGCATGAGCTTCTTGCCGCCAGATCACGATGTAGCCGATTAAAAACTACTGAAACAAGTGTCCCCAAATCCCCTGAACCACCTTCCTTGGTTGCATCCGAGGAGATCCCCTGGCCTGCGCCCAATACGCCCTATCTGGGCTGGTCCTCCCCCAAGGAGATAGGATCCCCCTTATCCTAGACAACTTGAGGTCCCTTCATACAAGCATCCCCTACAACATCCTCCTGGGAACTAAGCCCACCAGACAGACCCGTGGGATCGACCTCATCCGAGACTGGAACCTTCTTCCAGCATTCGAGAGAGAAATGTCCATGTCTATTACAGCAATAGGAGAACTTAGTCCATGATTCGTAGAGAATCGGTTGACAATACTGATACTACCCCTCAATCACAATCCACACAAATTTTGGAGGGGACCGAGAGAGATCCATTTCAACACATAACCATTCCACGATCGGATGCTTCATAGAGGAAGTTCGCCTATCGGCACAAAGAAATCATCCAATGGAATTACCTATCGAAGGGAGAAGCGCTGGATTTTGGAAGGCCAATGGAAGCTTGGGAAGTTGAATCCAAATCGCAGTGGTAGAAGGGTCTTGCTGCATATGGAGATCGAACGACCAGCGGAGTAGATGAAAAAGAAATCCTTGAGCAGATCTTCCAGGACGAGAACACGCCCGCACACGGTCTTCCTCACTCGAGAAACTGAGAAGAATCCGTCGAGGCCCAAGCAAGCAGACAACCACACGATGAGCTAATCCCCATTCCTCGTTCCCTAATAGCTTTCATGTAGTTTTTTATGTTTGGTTTGATCACCGATATAGAATGAGGACAGTAGGATTCCCTTTTCCTTATTATCTTAGTGATTCCCCATGGTTCTTACTTTAGAATTTTAATTTACATAGAAATTAATTAATATTTTAAATGTTATAAATATTATCATTATTTCTTTCCTTTAAAATGTTTAAACCATGTTTTCAAAAGGTTTATTTTCAAATGAAAATGGTTAAATTTATCTAAAAAGGATAATTATGAATCACTTGGGGGGATTACACTGGAATTGTTATGCTCAGACCCTGCATTCAACCTTCAGTTGTATGTAGACCTTTTTTTGGAAAATATGGGTAAATGAAAGGTTCCACTCAGCGATGACTGGTATTCTTGTCAGTGGATCATGGGTTGATGGTGGTGACATAGTGGGATTTATCCCTAGTGTCAAAAAATATGGGTAGAAGTATTTTATTTATTTTTCGTTCTTGTTTTTTTAATATTGTTGCATCACCTAGTCAGTTTCCCATATCATTCTTTTTTATAAGTGCATGCTTGACCCTTATTTCAATTTTGATATGTCATGGATGATCTGGGGTTTTTTACATATGGATGTTATTATGATTTAGATATTTGATTTATATTCTGGAATGTTGATGGGTCATTATTTTTAGTTCTATTTATTTGAGGCCTTGACACGCCAAGTTATAGAAATTTTGTATCGTGTCCTCAGTTCTGACCCACTAGATTTCATATTTAGAAAATCATTACCAAAAATGTTCAAAATTTTCTAGAACTATTTTATCATCCCATTGAGATCAAAAAATGCTTTTAGGCCTTTCCATGGGCCGACTTGGGTCCACATTTTAGGGGTAGCCCAAGTTTCTTCACGATATACAGATTCTATATTTTATACACTCAAACTAAATTTTTATTTTATTATTTGGAAAATCCCTATTTTTAAATATCTTGAGAGGGAACCCTTACATAATATTAAATCCTAATAATGAAATCCCAAAAACCCCATAGTACATGGTCAGGATTCTTATAGGAACAAAGACTAATCTGTAGTAGACCCTCCCATTAACCTATTGCCCACCATCCTGATTCCCCAAAATCACATCTGCAGCCTGTTATCTCAACCACACACTAAGGATCTGAGTGTGCTCTTAAGTCCAATAATTATTTCCAATAAATGATAACAATGATTATCCTATTGATTTTCTCCTTTCCACTTCATTTATGTTTTTTTATAATTCCAAATACCTCAATTTAAAAGTCTAATAATTATAATTTATCTAAATATTGTTAAATATTCATATTCTTTATTCCCACTAACATGAGTTTTGAAAATATGTTGTTGAATTAATTTTACATTCAATTATTTAATGATCTATAATTTATTCTTTATTTTTTTATAATTTTTTTAATTGTTACTTATTTATATATTCTTTTTATTTTGTGATTCTTGGTTATATTTTGTATTTATGAATTAATAAACCCATCTAAGTCATAGATTTATATGAAATTTATTTTGAAAATTTTTATACTTCTTGAAGTCATATCAAAACTTTAAATTCATACAAACAGTTCAAAGTTATAAAATTTTTGTTACGAAGTTATATGAAAATTCAAAAGTCATATGAAATGAGTTTTGAAGTCATATGAAAATACTGAAGTCATATAAAGATTCTTGAATTCATATGAAACAGAATGAATCCATATAAAATTGTTTATTAAGTAATAATAATTATAAGGTTATACATTTTAAATAAGATTCATATGAAAATTTTGTAAATGCTTTTAAAGATCAAAATATGTTATTTTTAGGATTTTTTTCTTTTTAATTTTCTGCATATTCATATTTAATATTATGATTGGTTTTTGTCCGATATTTATAATTAATTAAATTTATGTTATGAAAACTCATTTTGCAGTGTTTCATGAATTATTATATAGTGTCCATGCATAATGAATAAATATTTTAATTTATAGAAAACTCAAAAAGTTATTGTGATTTCACAATAGGCTATAGTAGGAGGAGTTTTGGAGTATAAAAATCCCAGTCTGCAACCTCCAACTCAACATGCGTGTTTTGAGGTTAGTGTATCATGGTGGAAGTCTAGAAAATCATGGAAGAATTATATATTGGATTATAGTTTTTTAATCAAAATATAAAACTATACATTACCATTCCAAAGAGAAAGTGAGTGTGTCTCACAGGTGAATTTGAACATGACATGGGGACTCGTATGGTGTAATGAAATCCATGAGGGTTCTTTGATTCCTTAGGGGTAAATATAAGGACTCGGCCTTATTACATATATAATCTTGAATTTATTAAATAAAAAAATTCCGTTTATATTGAGGATCTTTTCAAGTTTAGAGCTTTAGAGAATTGGGACATAATACATTCATAACATTACACATTGTTACAGAGTGGATACCACAAAAACAGTTTCCATTTTTTTCATAATATAAAACATTAAAACATAAAACATGATTCATTGACAATTATTAAACATTTAACATGGCTTCATTGTTTTTATTACACATCCATTAACCTATGAAAGTCATTTAAAACTTGGGATGAAAACAAAAACTCAGTAAGGGGTATAAAAAAAATAACACATTAGTCCATGAATACTTGTAACGTATTAAATCACTTTCAAAAGACATACTTATCACATGTATATATATATATACTTACATTGTGAAATATAATATCTATTCAATACATAAGAACATAATTTAAACCATAAAGTTATGTTGGGGCATCACTTATATGATCTTAAAACCCTCTTGGCTACCTTATAATTTTTAACGCTCACAGCTACCTTAATATTTGTGTAACCATTGCAGTTACACTTGGAGTAACCATATGGTCGACCTCCAACATACACATACAAATGAATTGGAGGGAAATATAGGTCCCAACCTTCATCATAAAAAAATCCCAAGATCCAGAACATAATCATACAACATGAATATTAGCATAAAAACATTGCTTTTGAATTTTGTAAAACAGAATTTTAAAAGATGATTTTAAAAGAAAAGTCCCTTATAAATATCATATAATTGAAGTGATACTTAATAGAGTGGATGTAATATGTATATAATCTAAATATTATAATCATAATTCATCACACAAATAATTTTAATACCACATAAATAATGAAGAATAAGGTTAACCCAAAGGATAGAAATCGGGTTAAGAATTCCCTTACCACAAGCTTGTCTTACTTAAAACTTGTTTAAAATTCCTATATAATGGTTAAAATAGAGTTATTAGTATTTTAAAGAAACATTTTAATGTTTATAATATCTTATATGATCATTTAATAACCTTATTTCACCCCTTAATTGTTATTATTTTTTTCCTTGCACTGTTTTGGGTGAGTTCCTTACATGATTTCCATGATCGGTTCATGATGGATGTTCTTGTCAATTGGAAGTGAAATTCCAGAATTATATTGGAAAGGTATTAAAATATTTCCAGTACCATAATTTATACCATTTATAATTTTGATGTTTTATATGAGGATGATTCATAAGTTAAAATATTAATGATGTTCGTTTAGATCATTTTAGTGGTTCTTTGATAATAACGACCTCATTTTGTTTTGTAAATTAAAACCATGGTAAAAAATAATTCCAGAACCATAAATGAGACATAATACATATATTTTAACTTGTTCCAACCATATAAATGGTTTCATGACCAGACTTGAAATAATTAATGGAAATTGAAATCACATCGTCCACGATGTCGGTAATTTGTCACATCACGGACAATATTTTTAATTCCTTGAATCGGTGGGAAAGAGAAGAAGATTGATGATGAATTTCCCATGAGCATGAGAAAATAAATAATATACAAGATTCTGGATCTTTCATTCCTCTTGGTTAAGATTAGGTGAGGAAATAAGAAGAAAAGAATGGAAACTTGAAATAAAAGAAAACTTCATAAATTTCTCACGAAAATTCGGCAGCCTAATGGTGTCTCTTAAAATTTCATAAAAATAGTTTGATGAGAGAAAGGGGATATATCATCACTCTTACATAATATATAAAGTAAGGGGGATATGTAATGAAATATCCCAACATAATCTAAAGTAAATTAATAGAAAAACAAAAAATGAAATAAAAGAAAGAAAATAAAAGAGGATGTTTACCTCTTGATCTCTTCTTCTTGAGATCCTTCTTATGGTTTTCGGTTTTGGTCTTTTGGTAAGACCAGAAGCTCTAGGACGTGGGAAAGAGCCTTGGGAGGAGTATTGGGCAGAACTTAGGCATGGATCAAGGCATGAGAGGGGTTGGAATAAGAGGGGAGTGAGGGTGGTATTTATATTGGGGGAGAGGGGGTATTTTCATTATTTTAATCATTATTATAATATCTTTTCCCAAGATTATGAATAATCTCAGTTCATGTGACCTAAAATAGTAATAATGGAATGTGAGTTCGAACCAAGTGTCCTTGCATCACTTATGATGTCATAAATAGTGAATGTTACTCATAATTTGATTATATAGTATTTTATCGTATTTCACTATTCATCGAAAATTCAAGAATTTCATAAAGATCCCAAAAAATTACCCTAACCATTTATTGATGTGTAGATTTCAAAAAAGAAGTCTATTTTTTGAAAATAATTTTCTAATTATTATTAATTTAATTTTGAAATAAAAGCATACTTAATTCAAAGATTATCAATTCTAATTCTATAACTACTTCTATATCATGATGAAAAATTAACCAAGATGTTATTATCTTAAAGCCTTAATAAAATAAAATTATAATAAAATTTACTATTAATTAGGGTCATATTACTGTTCATAAGGGTATGTTACTATTCACAAAAAAAACAAGTTGGTTTCATCAGACTCTAAATAACTTACTGAACACAATTCTAGAAGACAGTTTCTTGAAATTCAAAACATAGAAGTGAAAAAAGTATGTTTAAATGCTAGTTATAAATATCTAATTCAAACAAAGTTTCATTATTTTTTTTTTTTTGAAAACTGGAATGTTACATTATCTCCACCTTTTGGAAATTGCGTCCTCGCAATTTTATTTACTTATTAAACAAGTGAGGGTACCTTTATCATGGTGTCCACCTGGTCTCATCATCATCTTGCTCACATAAATAGAAGGTCCATGCATTGCAACAATGATTTATAGATCCTTAAAAAACATTTTCTTCCTTTATCCAAATACACATTGTACAACTTGGGTCATATGGGTGTTCACAGAAAAATAGATTTTGAAAAATAATCATGTATGACATATAATTTCAAAACATCTTATGAAACTTGATTTTTATAAAATAGTCGGACCATGTTTGAGTTGAAAATTTCAATAAATGGTCCTTTTAAAATAGCATAAGTATGTGATGAAAGATTATATTGTAAAATCAAATATTAATAGGTTGTGAAAGGGTCTCCTTCTTCAGCACCTCTTTCAAAATCATAATATGCTTCAAAATCTCTTGATAAGGTAAAATATTTGAAAATTCCTTGATAATATATAACTTTCTTAAAAATATTAGAATATTGAGAAAATAGGATTTGATTAAATACAACCCATGATCCAGGATGGTATCAAGGTACAGTGTAGGTGTTTGATATCTCGAATAATTTCTTGTAAGTGAGTTGTATGTATAAAATGTTTCAAAGTCATCTAGACTTGAATTTGAAAAAATAACTGCAAGCAAGTCATCAGGAAGAGATAGGAATTTCATTTGAGATCCTCCTCCTTCCATTTGTAACTGAATTTCCTTAATCTGAAAAGTTATAAAACAAGGATTTAACTTAAAGAATAGACATACAGACTGACCATATTTTTAACGAAAACTTATAATCCCTAATGTTGTCTAAACCTTTTCTCTGATACCAACTATAAGGACCCAGCCTTATTACACAAATAATCTTGAATTTAGTCAATAAAACACTTCCATTTACATTAAGGATCTTTTCAAGTTTAGAGCTTTAGATAATTGGGACATAATACATTCATGACATTACACATTGTTATAGAGTGGAAAACATAAAAACAGTTTCCATTTTTTAAAAAATATAAAACATTAAAACATAAAACGTGATTCCTTGAAAATTATTCAACATTTCACATGGCTTAATTATTTTTATTACACATCCATTAACCTATGAAAATAATTTAAAACTTGGGATGATCATAAAAACTCAGTAAGGGATATAAAAGAAGGAAAGAACACATTAGTCCATGAATACTTGTAACCTATGAAATAACTTTCAAAAGATATACTTATAAACTGTATATATATATACATACTTTGTGAAACATGAGAGTTCCACAATACATAATAACGTAATTAGAACCATAAAGGTATATTGGGTCATTACTTACATAATCTTATAACCCTCTTGGCTACCTTATAATGTGTAACCCTCACGGCTACCTTACTATTTATGTAACTATCGTAGTTACACTTGGAGTAACCATATGTCTGAACTCAAACCTACACATACCCAATGAATTTGAGGGAAATATAGGTTTCACCCTTCATCCTAAACAATTCCCAAGATCCGGAGCATAATCATAAAACATTAATATTAGCATAAAAACATTTCTTTTGAAATTTGTAAAATAGAATTTTAAAAAAAGGATTTTAAAAAGAAAAGTCCCTTATAAATATCTTATAATTAAAGTGAGACTTAATAGAGTGGATGTAATATGTATATACTCTACATACTATAATCATAATTCATCACACAAACAATTTGAATACCATATAAATAATGAAGAATAAGGTTAACCCAGAGGATAGAAATCGGGTTGAAAATTACCTTACCTCAGGCTTGTCTAACTTAAAACTTGTTTAAACTTCCTGTATAATGGTTAAAATATTGTTATTAGTATTTTAAAGAAACATTTTAATGTTTATAATATCTTATATGATCATTTAAAAACCTTATTTTACCCCTTAATTGTTATTATATTGTTCCTTTCACTGTTTTGGGTAAGTTCCTTACATGATTTCCATGATTGGTTCATGATGGATGTTCTTTTCGATTGGAAGTTAAATTTTAGAATTGTATTGGAAAGGTATTTACATATTTCAAGTACCATAATTTATACCATTTATCATTTTGATGTTTTATATGAGTATGATTCATAATTTAAAGCATTAATGATGTTCGTTTAGATCATTTTAGTGGATCTTTGATAATAACGATCTCATTTTGTTTTATAAATTAAAACCATGTGTAAAAAAAATTCCAAAACCGTGGATGAGACATAATACATATATTATAAATTGGTTAAGCCATATAAATGGTTTAATTACTAGACTTTAAATAATTAATGGAAATTTAAATCACATCATCCACGATCTCGGTAATTCGTCACATCACGGACAATGTTTTTAATTCCTTCAATAGTTGGGGGAAGAGAAGAAGATTGATGATGAATTTACCATGAACATGAGAACATCCAGAATATAAAATATTCTTAATCTTTCATGCCTCTTGGTTAATAGGATGGGAGGAAAGAAGAAGAAAATAAAGGAATCTTGAAATAAAATAAAACTTCATAAATTTCTCACGAAAATTCGGCGGCCTAACAGCATCTCTTAAAATTTTATAAAAATAGTTTGATGAGAGAAAGTGGATATCTCATAACTCTTTCATAATATGGAAAGTAAGGGGGGATATGGAATGAAATATCCCAAAATAATCCAAATTAAATAAAGAGAATAACATAAAATGAAATAAAAGAAAGAAAATAAAAGAGGATGTTTACCTCTTGATCTCTTCTCCTTGAGGTCCTTCTTAAGGGATTCAGTTTTGGTCTTTTCATAAGACCAGAAGCACTAGGATGTGGGTAAGAGCCTTGGGATGAGTATTGTTAGAACTTAGGCATGGATCAAGGCTTGAGAGGTGTGGTAATAAAATGGGAGTGAGGGTGGTATTTATAGTGGAGGAGAGGGGGTATTTTTCTTTATTTTGATCATCATTATAATATTTTCCCCCAAAGATTATGAATAGTCATAGTTCATGTGACCTCAAATAGTAATAATGGCATGTGAGTTCGAAATAAGTGTCCTTCCATTACTTATGATGTCATAAATAGTGAATTTTACGGATAATTTGACTATACGGTATTTTATCGTATTTCACTATTCATCAAAAATTCAAGAATTTCAGAAAAATCCCAAAACTATACCCTAACCATTTTTTGATGTGTAGAATTCAAAAAATAAGTCCATTTTTTGAAAATAATTTTCTAAATATTATTAATTTAATTTTTAAATAAAATAATACTTAATTCAAAAATTAACAATTCTAATTCTATAACTACTTCTATATCACAATGAAAAATTAACAAAGACGTTATTATCTTAAAGCCTTAAAAAAATAAAAAAAATAATAAAATTTACTATTCATTAGGGTCATATTACTATTCATAAGTGTATGTCACTATTCACAAAAAAAAACAATTTGGTTTCATTAGACTCCAAATAACTAATTGAACACAATTGTAGATGATAGTTTCTTGAAATTAAAAACATATAACTGGAAAATTTATTTTTAAAGGATAGTTATAAATATCTACTTAAAACAAAGTTTCATTAATTTATATTTTTTTTAAACTAGGATGTTACAGTAAATGATACATATTGGTTGAAAAGTTTGTAGTGGATGGAAGAGGTTTTTTTGGATGCTATATAATTATGTAAAAGTATATATGAAAAATAAATTTTGTTTGAACACCATGTCATTATCGTCTGATGCGGTCTAATCAGTGTTTTAAAAATGTATTGGAGTTTTAAAGTACACTATGTTATAATCCCTAGTCCGCATTCATGCCATGAAATTTGTGGATTTAATCTAGATAATTCTTTCAACTGGTTTTATGAATCTTAAGAATTCAAATTTTAATTACATGGAGTATTAAAGGAAATCGGTTTCATATTTTATTAATTATTATTTCAAATATTAAAATTTTGTTTGATTTGGTTTATTTTTTGTAGGATTTTTAATGTCACATTTATTGTTCACATGATTTATTGATTCTTTGAGTTTTTTTTATTTTATGAATTTTTTAAGTAATTAATGGAATTCATGGTGTGATTACATGTTTTAAATTTTTGTTAAAGGTAATGGATTTTAAAGTGGCGAACATAGCCATCAAGATTGTTATTATTTAAAGTGATGAAATCTTGTAGTGAAATCCTGAAAGTCTCATCATTCAACTATTGTGTTTAACATCACTATTCAATCTAAAGAGTTTTTGTACTAGAAATAATAATTTTATATTAAGAGATTCATGGTTTACACTGATTTTTTAAGGATTTTCAAGATTTTTCAAGATTTTTCATTCTGCATCTTCAAAATTCCAAGAAGAAATTTCGTACACCATCATTTTTATTTGTACCTATCTAGAGGTGTAATTGTTTTATTTATTTTCTGGGTAGTTGTTGTGGGGATGAAATTTAACACTTATAGATTATTCTACCCTTAGAAGGTGGCATGGTTTTCCCCACCTAGCCAAAAGTTTTTACATAGGTTTGGATTGATCCTGTAAAAAATTTTGGGTTAGGGATACTCCATTAGAAAAAAAAGGGTTATATCTACTCACACAAAAGACTATAGGTTAGGGAATGATCATTTAACAAAATTATTGGGTTAGGATTTAACCCATTTGAAATTCTTGGTTGGAATTTATTCCATTGAAAATTTTAGGTTTTATGATTCCCCCTTGTAAAAGTATCTCTGAATTATAGTGGGTGTCATGCTACTACTTTGGTTGTAGTGTAAAGGGTATAAGTATGATCATTTGGATATGAACTACTATAAAATTACTTCTTCTCTTCTTTTTACTATATATACTTGGTTATTACCTTATAATACTATGAAATAATTCTAAATATATTTCCAGAGCTAGGCATTGAGATAACCTGAAAATATGAGGCCAGGTGTGCCTGGAATTAATTTTATTAAAATATTGAATATATATAACATTGTGTGGGCATGGTCAATTAAATAAAAAAGATAAATACTAAACTGTTGATCGGATCAGAAATATGAGATCACAATTAGGTCTAGAATGTAGTGTTTATCATAGGCATGACATAAAATGAATCAGCATGGGATGTTTGAACCACCCACTCATTGGCGGTGTATTTAAGAAATTTAATTAATTAATCATTAATTGCTTAATTTTCCTTTAACCTAATTAAAATCCTATAAGTAGGTCTTTAGTGTTAATTTCCTAGGGTTGGAATCATAATTCCTATGATTCATCGGTGATAGCCTCGCCTCCCTCAAGATAATTCCCTCAACAAATTACCAAACTTTGAATCAAGGCGATTTGAAGTGTAACAAATGCAATGGATCCTAGAGAGCATGCTCTTCATCAAGGATTATCATCCAATATAGGTAGGGCTCATTAATTGGTATTTTTATCCCTTTGATTAAACTTTTGAGAAGATCGAACATTATTCTTCTATTTTTTCCCCTGTTTCAAACCTTTTTATTAGCCTAAGTATTGAAACTCATTTTGTATCTCTTATTTTCTAATCTGAATTGCATGTTCTTGATTAGTTATCGAAGAACACTTGGACAATGATCATCAACCCTTTGTTTATGTTATTTTATTTTCCCATTCTATGTAATATTTCTGTTAGAACCCCACGATTACTGGATCGACAGTTATCGGGTGACCCAAGATCGATCGGGCACCAGGATTCATCGTGGATCAACGAAACAATGATGGTTCTTCAAGAAAAGCACAGATCTAGGATATTCATGATAAATGGATGATGAATCTAAATGTTTTATTCTGGATCATTGGGACTCATAGGCCCGATGATGTGTGGATCGTTCGGCCAAACCCCCATGATGAATGATGGCCGATTTCTAGTGAATGATGACCGATGAGCATGAATCTCCAAAAAATCCATGATATTCTAGATGAAATGAGGTGGGATCTATGGTGGAGGGACTATATTCGATGCACAAACATAGATCTGGAAAATATGACATTTTTATTGAATTTCCAAATACACATTGTGTTTAATGAAGAAAGCACAGCGAATATCCCCCCTAAGTGGTTACACTAGGGTTTGGTAAAATTTAAGGATGATATGGAATGTATTCTTTCCTTACACTCTACATAAACCTTCCCCAGATGGACATCCCATGTGATGGGTAACATTGATTCAGTGCTGCCCAAAGCGGATAGTATCAAGGTGCGATGATTGAGTCCCTTAAAATTGTGTTTCCTTGGTAAATTCATGAGGTGTTGGGTATCACAGATAGACTTACTTTGGAACTATTGGCAACTCATCTTCTTTGTATGCGCTCTAAGATAGAGATCTCTTTATTCTCACATTTACTGACCATATATATATATATATATATATATATATATATATATATATCCAACTTCAATATCCAATCCTTTGGTATGTTAACTCTCCTTCTAGGAGAGGAGAAGATGCACAGGGTATGTCACATATTTTTCATGTTTATCATATCATGGTTGGACAAGTACACTCTCCTACGATAGGTATCGAAGACTCAATGAGAATTTCATATTATCAGCGTGTTGAGATCCTTATGTTTGTATGAGTTCACTTTTACTCTATTTTTGGGTTCAGTTGTACTCTCTTTTACTGCACCTTGTTCTATCTATAGCTTTCTTATTCAGTTTTATCTATTACATCCCCCCCCCTTCACCTTTTCGGGGCCTTCTACTGGGTATGTATATACTCACCCCTACAAGGGATTCCCCCAACATGTGTTATGGATTTTGCAAATGGCGTACAGGTACATCATGAATTCAGATGATCTTAGGGATACGGACTGCTTGGACCTCGTACGGTGGTCATATCATGGGATACAGGAGTTCGGTTCTCTATCGTTTACTCTTTTCTAGTTTGTTAGGTTTGGACATATTTCTAGGTGGGTGTATATTTTTCCCTTTTATTTTTAGTTTACACTACTGTACTTTGTTTTATTTAGTGGTTCATGCATCTTTTGGTTTATTTATAATGGTGTTACATAGTTTATTTATTTCCCTATTCACTTTTTTATTTAGTTGGATTAGTGAATGTGTATGGGAACCTAGAAAAAGGCCTCCCCAAGTTATTTATTCCTTTTGTGCTAGTCACTACCCCCTGACCTATAGAGGCGGGTTTAGGGTAGTTATGGATCAAGCCCCGGTATGGATTGGTTCAGGACAGATTAGTATCAGATCTTGTTCTTTTCCTTCGGATATTGTTTGGACATTCCATAAAAATGATCAGTTGGGTTTAGGGAAACAGTTTCGAAGCATCTCAATTTTGTCTCTCAGGCTAGGGAGTCCAGAGATGGTGCAGTTGGCTGACATATCCATTCACCAAGACCCTAATTACCCACTTTTTGGCTTAGAAACCTAGAACATTTTGTTGCAGGGAACAATGGTACATACATCATATAGGATTGAGTTTGTGACTACCCTTCTTGACTCAGATCCCCATTATTGTTATCAATATGTATGTATATGCTCATATAACCACAGTACTCCATTATAACTTTAATGATTCCTCTATGATGACAACCATCCAGGATACAAAATCTGGTTCTTGATGATGAACTTATGAGTGATGACGTCTCAGTTTAGGGCCCATCATGTGAACCCCTTCCTCCTGGTGGGCAGGTAGAAAAACCACCACCTATTGAGTAGAAAATAGTCCAAGTAGATCAGGATCAGGATGTGCATAGGCAAAACGCAATCCATGAGTTCCAGCGTCAGTGACTTCTAAGGTTAGGTGGAGATCCAAATTCTCAGGTGGTAGAGGATTGTCCAGAGTCGGTGGTTCATGTCTTCATCCTTGTTCAGACCCCGACAGATCAGGTGGTGGCTATGGTAGCTAGCCTTTTCCATGGAGTAGTTGGGCATTGGTGTATCCCAGTTACCCAGATTCATGATGAGTTGGAACTCTTGTGGGATGACTTCCAACATTTGTTTTGGGAGGAGTACTATCCCTCCATCCTATGCACGCTTCAGATTCGTGAGCTTCTAGAGATTTAGCAGAGAGGGGTGTCAGTGGAAGAGTACACAGTTAGGTTTATAGACCTTACACACAACTCTCTCAACATGATTATAGATGGATACTTCTGAGCATAGAAGTTTGAGTAGGGAATCTTCATAGAGATTAGATCCAGCATAGTGCCCTTGTACATCCCCTCCTATATCGAGGTGCTAGAACAGGCACTTGTGATAGAGATATTTTTATTCGAGGGATGATAGATTGCTGGAGATGGCAGTGGGTGTGACAAGACTAATCCATCTACAGTTTTTTGTAGTGTCATAGATATTGGAATAGGAGGCCCTTCCATAATCAAACATAGGTACATGGTCATATAGTGCAGAGGAATCCCAAAGCACTAGGGTGGTCCAGTGAGGGCTGGTGATATGCTTTTGATGGGCAAGATCATGTGGCATGAGACTACCCGACTAGATGTGATGAGCATACCATGCAGATAGTTGATGGGCTACCATGGTAGAGGTAGCATCATGGTCTAAGATCTCACAAGTGTGGATAGGGTGGTCCCCAGGGAGGCAAAGCTGGAAGTAGAGTATGAGAAACTGCAGGTGGGTGAAGACACAATGAGGTCCTCCCACCACCACCACCAAGAATCCCATTTCTGGCATAGGGGGATGGTGGTCGAGGCCGTAGATAGCTACAAGATTTGGATGATTAAAATCTTAGAGCACATGATATGATTTGAGGTATGATTTGTGTTTATTCTACTCTTGCCTCAGTATTAGTAGACACATGCACCATTAATTATTTTTTCTCCCGACTCCTAGTGAAAGACCTAGAGCTCCCAATATAAATTCTAGCATATCATATTTTTCTTGAGGTTCCTATAGAGAACTCTTCTTTTGTGTCTTTAATCTACTAGTAGTGAGAGCTATCACTTAAAGGAGATAGGTTCACGTGGGGCCTTTTGGTTATTACAATGGAACCATATGACATCATCTTGGGCATGGACTAGTTTTCCATGGTTCAATCCTAGATTGACTGTAACCGTAGACTTGTTATATACCTATGCACTTATGGGATGAGTTTCTCCTTTTATGCAAGAGATAACTCAGAGTAGGACAAATGGGTTTTGTGAGAAAGAGGTTACAGCCTATTACCCATCAATTAGTGAGTTTGAATCCTGTTTTAGTGGACTCTTCAAGAATCTGGATTCCTTCAGTTGTAGAAGAATATATAGACATCTTCCACGAAGACATTTTGGGGCTACCTCTATGGATGGATATATAATTTTTCATTGACTTGAAACCATAGACTATCCCGATATCTTCTTCAGCATATCGGTTTGAACCCACCGAGATTTGGGATCTGTAGTTACAGTTGGAGGATCATCGTGAGAAAGGTTTCATCAGACCATGTGTGTCTCCTTAGGTAGCTCTAGTTCTGTTTGTAAAGAAGACAGACTTGAGCTTATAGAATTACGTAGATTATCATCACCTGAACCAAGCGACAATAAATAACAAGTAACCCTTTCTGAGGATTGGTGACCTCTTTAACCAGTTTCAAGGTGTGAGATGGTTCTCCAAGATCGATCTCAGGTCTCACTACCACCAGTTTTGGTTTCTCGAGGCTTATATTCTGAAGTTGTCTTTATGATATCGCTATGGACCCTATGAGTTCCTAGTGATTCCCTTTATTGTAATGAATTCCCATGATGTTTTTATGGATTTGATGAACCAATTATTCCAGCCATACATGGACCAATTTTTTGTTGTCTTTTTCAATTACATATTCATTTACTCTCCAACAAAGTAGGATCATGCATATCACTTGTGGAAGGTCCTTGATTTACTTTGAGAGAACTAGCGTTACTGAATTCTCTTGAAATTTTAGTTCTTGATACTGGAGGTTCACTTTCTAGGTCATGTCATTTATGAACAAGATTTATCCATACATCGAATGAATATCGAATCAACAATTGCTTGGGAGCCACCCAAGAATGTGTCAGAGGTGAAAATATTTCTTGGTTTTGTGGGGTTCTGTATGATATTTATGTCAGACCTCTCTAGGATCATAGCCCCTTTAACCACTCTGAAATAGAAGAGATAGTTGTTTACCTAGTCTGCACAGTGAAATAAGTCCTTCGAAGAGTTGAGGTAGATACTAAAGAGCGCTCCATTTTAGAGACTACCATAGGAAGGCGTTGAATTCGTAATATATTGTGATGCCTTAGGAGCTGTTCTCAGCTTGATTTTGATGCAATGATAGGTAGTCATCACATACAAATTTATGTAGTTGAAACCTCATGATTAGAACTATGTGACTCATGACCAAGATCTAGCAGCGGTGGTTTTCACCTTGAGTATGTGGAGGCACTACCTTCTAGGTTAGCACTTTGTGGTTTACTCATACCACTAGAGTCTCAGGTAAGTCTTCACTCAGAGAGACCTGAACTGGAGATAGAGATTCTTGTTGAATTTCTTATAGGACTATGATATCAATATATTCTATTTTATAGGTAAGGGAAACATTTTAGAAGATCCACTTAGAAGGAAGTCTCAGGATCACTTAGTGCGGGAAGCTTCTAAGCAATTTTCTTCCCTAAAACTCCCCCTGGTGGAGCAGGAGGGTACAGTCTTTCAACAGTTAATAGTGTTGGCTCCTTCACTCCTTGAGCATGTGAAAAAGTCCCAGCTAGGATACAATGACTGTATAGTTATTCTTGATTAGATATCCACATGTGATACACCATATGGATATTCATAAAGAGGGAATCATGACATATTGTTCCAGGGGAGAATAGTGGTTCCAGTCCTGATATGGGATGAGGTGAGGCAGGAGTTCCACACTTCCATAATAGTTATACATCCCAACAAGAGGAATATGTGCGAGGATCTTCAGTAGTAGTTTTGGTGGTTTGTCCTGAGATGAAGTGTAGCTGATTTCATCTCACGATACCTCAACTGTGAGCAGGTGAAAGTTGAGAACTAGGTTCTAATGGGTTTCTTGAAACCTCTTGAGATTCTGGAGTAGAAATGGGATGGAATATCAATGGAATTCTTTATAGGGATTCCATGCACAACGAAGGGCCATGGAACCATCTACGTGGTAGTATACCGACTCACGAAGATGGCACACTTTCTTGATATTAGGGACCAGAGTTTGGTTGAGTTTTTGGGGTACTTGTATATATGAGAGATCATCTGCCTTCACGGAGTACCCTTGATGATTGTCTCCAACCGTGACATGTGGTTTACGTCACAATTGTGGAGAGTCATACATGAGGCATTCGACACCCTGTTTCAGATGAGTACATCCTTTCATCCCTAGACCGATGGGTATACCAAGTGCACTATTCAGGTGCTAGAGGATAAGTTCATTACATGCATGTTAGATTTTGACCACTACTAAGAGGATCAACTACCCTTGGTAGAGCTTTCATACAACAATATACACCATCTATATGGAACATTTTGAGGCCCTATATAGGACATCATATAGATCACCCTTGTGCTGGATGGAGATTGGAGAGTCATCCCTCGTGGGCCTAGATTTGGATTAGGCAGCAATGGAGAAAGTGTAGATCATCCATGAATGGATGAAGATGGCCCAGAGTAGACATAAATCCATTGCATATCGCCATCTTGGGACCTTTTATTTTGATCTGGAAAAAATTACTTATTCAGATTCTCCCTATGATGAGGAATGCATAGGTTTGGTCATCGAAACAAGTTATCCTTGAGGTTCATTGGGTTGTTTGAGATCGTGTGAAGGATAGGTGAGGTTTACTACCACCTAGGTTTACCCCTACAACTAGAGGGGGTTCATTAAATCTTTTAAATGTCATAGTTAAGGAGATACATGCATGATCTTATACACGTCATCGAATAGGGCGAGTTGGACAACGAAGACAGAGCCACATTTGCAGAGCATCCAGTGGTGGTCAAGGATTGATAGAATCTAACCTTACGTGGACAGACAATCCATTTTGTTCGCATTTTTTGGTAGCATAGAAATTTGAAGGATAGTTCATAGGAGTGGCAGATCCAGATACGGGGTTTGTACCCTGATTTTCTTGATTAGTTTTTTTTTCAGGGAAAAATCTATAGGGGGAATTATGTAGAGACCCGGTTTTTGGCTTGTAAGTCTTTGAAATATGTCTAAATACATCTCCAGAGAAAGGAAATGAGACAACATGAAAATTTGAGGCTCGATGTTCCTAGAATTAATTTAATAAAAATATTCAGTATATTTAAAATTTCATATGCTTTTTTAATTAAAGAAAATATCATAAGTCTTACATGATTGATCAGATTGGAAATCTAAGACCACGGTGGGGTACAGAACACATATTTTACCCTATGTTCGACATAAAATGAGTTGGAATAGGACGTTCAAACCTCTCACTCATTGGAGGTGTGTATAAGAAATTTAAATAACTAATAAATTAACTAATTTATTTTCCTTTAACATAATTAAAATCCTATAAGTATGTATTTAGTAGTAAATGGATAGGGTTTACCTCATAATTCCTATGATTTTAGGTCAATAGATTCACCTTCCTCTAGATAATTCCCTCGATGAATGACGAAGCTTCGAATCGAGGTGATTTAAAGTGAAATAAACACAACAGATCTTGGCGAGTGCGTTCTTTGTCAACGATGATCAATCTAATCCAGGTAAAGCTCTTCAATTTTTTTTTTCTCCGTTTTCTTAAATGTTTGAGCAGATCGAATGTTATTCTTAGATATGCACCCCTGTTGAAATACTTTATATGAGACTAAGTATTGAAAATCATTTTTTTCTAATCCAAATTGCCCATTCTTGATTGGTTGGACACGAAAACTTGGACAAAGATCATCAAACCATTGTTTCTGTGATTTTATTTCCTCGTTATTTATGTTATTTGATGTTACAACCCCATGGTTCCCAGCTCGATAATTGGCAACTGACACGAGTTCAATCAGGCATCTGGATTCATATTGGATCAATGAAAAAAATTGGTTCTTAGATAAAATCACATATCTGGGATCATTGCAATGAATAGATGTTGAATCTGAAGTTTTATGATGGGTCGTTGTGACTTAGAGGTGTGACGACGTGCAGAACGTTCATCTAAACCCATGTAATTAATGATAGCAAATTTATAGAAAACACCAATCAACAAGCATGTATCTTGGTCAGATCCATAAGATTCATAAGGAACCAAGGTGGGATCTAAGATAGTGTGACCATATTCAAAGCACATAGTCAGATCAAGAAAATATGATATTTCTATCAAAATTCAAACTAAGTGTCATGTTCGATGAAGAAGACATAGTGTGTATCCCCCCTCAGTAGCAGTGGAAGGGTTAGGGAAAAGTTATGGATGAAACAGTGTGTAGTCTTTCCTTACACATCATGTACACCCTCCCTAGTAAGACATCCCATTTGATGGGTCACACAGACAAGGAGTCAGTGTAGAAGTACATGAACATGGTTTGTCCACACAAGAAACATCCCAGGTGGACAAACATGTCTTGTACCAAAGTACACGAACACGGGGTTTGAGTACACAGAAATGACTAGAATACTTTTCCCACTCCCCATATAGTTGGTAGATGTTGTGTAGTCTAAAAACATGGTGTGTACCTCTATAGAGATGGGACCCATGTATAGACCATAGACACGACCATGAAGCATGAAAAGACCACACACCATGTGTGTCCCCTCTCATGATGTGTTCAACTTGAGATATTTCGAGCGACTTTTAAACCTATGTATCTCCTTTGTTTTAACTCATATTTTTTCCCACGAGATGCCTATACTGAGTTTTTTCCACATAGAATGTGATGGTTCCATCAGAAGAAGCTTTTGGGATACAATGCAAATGTTCTAGGTTTGGCATGAACTGATGCAACACCTGATGATGGAAGAGATCATATAGAATTTCCAAATCAATTCTGAGCTTACCCTCTAACTGCTCTAGGAAATGGCCTTCCGTGACAGAATTTATAGGCTTAACATCTAGTAGGACTGGACAGTAAATTTACTTAATGTTCCCAGCTTACCCTCCACCTGGGATAGGTAGTATAATTACCCAATGATATCTTCAAGGCATAACCCTTCAAACGGGTTGGGCAGTAGAATTTACCTGACAACTCACCGGGCATAACCTCCAGTAGGACAGGGTAGTGGCATTCCCTAATGACCTTCCCAAGTGGTACCCTCTAGTTGGGCTACTCAGTGGCGTTTATTGGTGACTATAAAATAAGGACCCTCTTCACATACTAGGTCATGTGATCCTTTCCTTAAACTAGTGAATCCTCTACTACACGAAACAGTGATGAGGCATGGTTTGACATACCTTTGGACTCACAAGAAAGATAGATGCTTTCCCCACCGATTCATGTTCTTGCAACACGACAAAAAACTGTGCAGGCGGGTTAGTGTCGCCTAAGGCGGATAATATCAAGGTATAGTGATTGAGTCCCTTCGAATTATGTTTCTCAGGCAGAAGCATGAGGTGATGTCCATCAAATATGGACTTACATTGGGACTTTTGTATACTCATCTTCTTGGGTTGATCTGTGAGATAGATATCCCCTTACTCTCTCAATTGGGTTTCTTTGAATGAGCATATATATAAACAACTTCAGTACCCACTCCTTGGGTATATTTACTCTCCTTTAAAGGGAGGCAAAGATGCATGAGGTATGTCACATGATTTCCATATTTCACTTATCATGGTTTTACTGTTATACTATCCTACTATAGGTAGTGATGACTCGACGAGAAGCTCATATTCTCATTGTGTAATGCTCCTTGTGTTTGGATGAGTTAACTTTCACTCTCTTATTGATTTGATATATACTCTATTTTATCATACCTTGTTATAACTACTTCTTTTATCTTCAGTTATATCTCTTACTACTCCCTGTTCACATTTTTGGGGTGTTCTACTAGGTATGTATATACTCACCCCTACATAGGCTTTACCCAACACGTGTCGTGTCTTTTGCAGATGGTGGATAGGTTGATCATGAATTCAGAGGAGCTTTAGATACATACTTCTTGAACTATGTACGGTGTTCATAGCTTTAGATACAAGATCTTGGATCTCCATTGTTTACTCTTTTCTATTTTTTTTATTTTGGGACAAATTTCTGGGCAGCCATGTATTTTTCCCTTTTCTTTTCTATTTACACTACTGTACTTTGTTCTGTTTAGTGGTCCATGGAACTTTTGGTTTATTTATAGAAATGTTGCATCTTTTAGTTCATCCCATATTCACTTTTTCATTGAGTTGGACATGTGTGTGTGTGCAGGTACTTAAGAAATGACCTCCCTAAATTAGTTATAGCATCAGTGCTAGTCACCACCCCCTAGACTATGAAGGCAGGCTTGATGTAGTTGTAGATAGAGCCCCAGTATGGGTCAGGTCATGAAATTTACTTTATTCTACAATCACTCTGCACACTTCACTTTATTTAAATGGTTGAATTGTTTAATCTTGATTAGCCACCAAATTCTATAGTTAAATTTAATTAACATTTATAATCTTTATGATCAATAATTCACCCCCCCCCATGTCCATTTTTAGTCACCTAGTAGGACCTAACAATTTGTATCAAAATAGACTTTTATTTGGAAAATTTTTATTGTGCTCTCTTGTATATTATCTTTATAGGCTAATTTTCTCCAAAACATAACCATGTAAGGGAAAGATCTATCTCAGTGATGAAAATTTAAGAAATTAAAATTTTTAATTCTCTAAGAGAACCTCATTTCCATGAAAGTGTCTATTGATATTGGAGAGATCTAATGGTGTTATTTTTATAAATTATAGGTATTGAATATTGGACAATCATGGCTTAATCATATAAGCTTCTTGAAGTTTATATTGATTCCTTCACAGTCGATAATGCCATATAGTATGTTTTGAATTATATATCCCAGTTGTATATATTTACAAATTCAGTATTTTGAGTGTGTATGTACACACACACAAACAAAGGGTGACGAAAAACCAAATAACCACAAAGAAATAAATATTTGATCAATAAATAAGTTATTAATATGAAGTAATGAAGTATATACTATAGGTTTTAAAGAATATTCATCCTAAGTATTGACATAAAATTTAGGATCACTTCACTTCTGCACAAAACCTTGATAAATAAGATGGAACTTCACAATGGTATGGTAAATTTTAAAATCAGTGATGAACATATCCTTTATTGAAATTTTTTTTAACGCTAACAAAAATGAATCTTTATCAGCACTAAATTTAGTACTAACAAAATCTAACATATATATATATATAATGGAAGGCCTTGATAGGCTGGGAGGTTCCAAACATGACACTTGATCTGGGGAGTGAGTGAATAACTATGTGACGCAGTATGTTCAACTAGTTATTTTGGTCATTTTTTATTTATAAGTGTAAATTATAAATGAGTGTGCATATATATATCATTTAATTATATAAAAAATATAATTAATAAGTATTTTTTTTGAATATTGGCAAGTGTATTTAAAAAAATATGTTAATATTTATTATATAAAAATCTTAGAAATTATTAATTATATTTAAAAGGTTTATAAATGTATAATTATATTTAAAAATATTATTAATTATATTTAAATTTATAAAATTTACTTAATTATATATATATATATAATTACAATTATTTATATTTAAAAAATATATTATTAATCAAAATTTATATTTTAAAAATAATTTTTAACTATATATATATGCATGGAAAATTTATTATATATTTTATATAAAATATTTTTATTTGTATTTTAAAAAAATGCCTTTAATTATATAATATATATTTATATATATAATTTTATATAAAAATACTAATAAATATAGTTAAATATTATTATATATATATTATTTAAATTAAATTATATTTTAAGTGTATTTTTTAGAAAAATAGTTTGGGGTTAAGGCCCTTTTTTATTAAGAAAAGGAATCCCTCCTTTTAAAGGGGTTGAGAAGTAACTCTTACATGACTTGAAGGTATTAGAAACTCCAAATATAGTAACATAGAGTCTGTTTCTACTATATTTCACTGGTATATGATAAAGAGGATCTCACCTTGATGGAAACATTAGTTTAGTAGTCTTGAAGAACTAGACACAAATATGATTGCCATATTACATTAGATAAATAAAATACATATCATAAAAACTTTCTTGAATCCTTGATATTTTTTATAATATCCTTCTGCGTATCCTAAGGAAATAATAAAAGGGAGATCTCAAATTCGCAGTAAGAGGTACGTATAGCAGAAGTTATCATGAATCAATATGGAAAGGTAAGTTTCTGAACACACATGTCATTTAATCAATAACTTGAGAAAGAAATGCATCCATAGATAATATCAATGAATTGATCTCATGGATAATAATAACTAAATTATAAATGACGGAAATGATTAATATTTGATGTCATGATCTCATACATCATGATATTTATACAATCAGAGCCTAGTGCCAAGACAGTTTAATTTATCCATATGTATACCACATAAACATATTTAATTTGTTCATGTGATTTGTCTCATGAGACCTGCCGATGCATCGATGGGCTATATATAACTGGGATCCACCCATCACGGAATGTGTAATGAATTCCTCGTATATTAAATGAATAATTTAATTCATAAAAATTATTCCTTATAAAAAATATCTTTATTGATTAATGAATATAGACTATGAATATTTTTTAAGTCAATAAAATAAATTTCAAGGTAAAATGTTGTATTTATATATTTTATACAACTTAGAAAATAATAATGTCCTTGATACAAAGAATATGGATTGAATTAGAGGAAGAAAATGTAAGAAATAATCCATTTTGTGGAAAAATATCATCCCTTATCATGGTCCTCAGAGCTCAAGGAATCAGAACTCAGAAAAGAGTACCTTTGATCCTATTCGATGAATGGAAAAAAATATTATTATATATTTAGATGGTTTTATTTAGTGTATGTGGAAGCCACAGAGACTGAAGGACCCCTATAATTTTTCTAGTACTCCAGTTACAAGGTCCTCAATAATAGTTAAACACCCCTCCTCCCCTAAAAAGATCAAATGGTGTTCCTGAAAACCTAATAATTAAGTGCAAAGGCCTCATTAAGAACGTGGAACTAGGATCCGATGAGGTGAAAGATACACAAGTAAAGGAACCAACTACCTTCAATCCAGTGAATGAAGAAAAAGAGGTCGTTGACTCAGATGACACCGAGGAGCTTCTTATGCACTTGAATGAAGAAATTCTTAAGTGGTATTTCTTGATCAAGTATTAATAGATTGAGGCTCCCATAATATCTGAAATACTACTAATCATTGATTTGAATGAAGAACAATCCTCTTAGATTGATAAATAGAAAAATATATTGATATGTAGTTTCAACAAGGTGAAAATCATGGAGGATCATGTGAAAACCTGGGATAATTTGGATATTCACTTTGGAGATCTCATTATGGAAAATCCAGAAATGGGGTTCACCTTAATTTAATTGTGACTATTTAAGGTAAAAATTTACAACTGCTTTAAATTACTTTGAAATGGATTGATAATTTCCTATAAAGTTTAATTTTCTCTTTATTCTGTACTTTTATGGTTTACCAATTTTTAATAAAAAGTTATTTTGAAATAAAAAATAATTATTTGTTGGTTAATATAATGTTAATGAATAAAATATTAATCAAGATATGATACAGAACCCTCAAAAAGAATATTTTGTAGTAAAATAAATTCTTTTAAAGAATAGAAGGAAGTGGAAAAAAATAATTAAAATAATTTTTCAAAAATAATTTCATTTTCAAAATCATTTAAATCTTATAAAGGAATATAAATGGTCTAAATATTTATGGTGGTGAAAATTTTCATTAACATTGTATACGTTAAAAAACAATCCATTCAGATTTTTTTAAAGAAAGTTGAAAATGACCCTTTCATAAAAAAATATAAATATTATTTTAATCCTTGTAAAAAATCAAGGATAACATAATATTTTATTTATAAATAATTTTAGTAAATAAAGAGGAATTTGGTAAAAAAAAATTAAATAAAATATGGATAATGAATAAAAATATACCCAATCAAAAAGAGACATAAGTATGAATGTTCTTTTAAACATTCTTCTTGAAAGAGTAAATTGAATTGAATAATAAATAATCATGAATAAATATATACTTATTTTAAATACCTCAAATATTTATTATATACACCACATTAAAGTAAATAGGTTCTTAATACCAAATATGTCTCAATGGAGTGTAAATTGAGATGAAATCTCTTACCTCAAGATCGAACTGCTTCGTAGGTTCTCTAAACTCCTATAAAAAATTAAATTTATTATAATTATATAAAAATACCATAATTATATATATAATATCAAATATAATCCATTTATAACATTTATTACTCATTTTAAAATAATATTTTATTATTATCATTATTTCAGGTGTTAACTGCTTTGTATTTCATGTATGTTTTGATTCGACAGTATTGGTCCTTGTATATTTATCATGTTTACATAATATATAGAATGTTATTAATGATATAAATATCATAAATATTCAATATATATACATTTATATTCATCCATAAAAGATTTAAAAATTAATTACACAATTCAAAAATGAAAAGTTGATCACATCGCTTTGTGGAGGTGGTAGTCCACACGTATGCATGAGCGACGTTATCATTTTCAAACTGATTCAAAGGTAAGAAGATATATATGATATTATAATTTCAAAAATAAATTATTTCATAAATATAATATATATTCTTAAGTTCCATATTTATTACTATCCATGTTAAGTGGTAATGAAAAACAAATTACACCACTACGTAGAGACGGAAAGTCGTATGTAAGCATGAACGATATTTTCATTTTTCATAAGACGAAAAAGAGATTTAAAATTGGTGTAACATAATCATAATAATATCTCATTATATTTATTATATTTTAGTTATTATTTTATAATGGTTACAATTCATTGTTAAGAAGTAAAATAATAAATAAACTTGAAAGTGTCAGCAAAGACGACTAACTTTTCTTCGGAAGGCTTCCATTAGATCTCCTCATATGGGAAAAAGGGTCGGTATTTTGGGACAATCAGAACCTATATAACTTGGATAAAAAAATTTATAATATAAATGAATTGGTCTTTTCAATCTATGGTGATCAAATTGGTATAATGAAAATAGAGAAGGGGTGTCCTTTTATAAGTGATGATAGGGGAATTCTTGGAATTTCTTAAATTAATAAATTTATATAAATCATTTTAAATTTCCAAATGTCCCTAAATTGATAAAATTTTAAGATAATAAAATTATGAGTCTAAATACTCTCATATAAAAACATTAGACAATTTTTGGTTAATTTTAACCCATATATATTAGTTTTAACCCCTTGTTAACCCTTTTGAAAATTGTCTCAGTATTAATTTTTTCTACTATTAAAGGGTAAATGATGTATCAATAAAAGTAAAAACATCCCATAAATGGGCCATGGTTTATAGTTTAAACCATATCTCATTAATTTGGATGAATATAATATTTTTATCAATTTTAAATCATTTAATGAAATATGATTTTCATAATATATCATTAATTTTATTTTTCACACAATTCATTTAATTGGACTTTAAATATATATAAAAATATGGAATTTGAATATTTAAATTGAAAATTTAAACCTTAACATAGCTTATTATTATACTTATGTAAAAATGTTAGAGATATTAAAGTCAAGAGAATGACATTATTTACTTTATCATTTTCTTAAATATTATAAAGGTCAAAATCAAACCCAAATGGTAAAATAAGATAATATTTTCAAAGTTTGGATGATTATGGATGAAATAGACTCATAAAATAAATTAAAAATCAAGAGTTGGAAATATTTTTAATGCCTTATCACGTTATTTTTAACCTTGATTACTCGATTTACCCTTTACTGTGGTGATAAATTTTACCATGGTTACTATTCATACTGCCAAAAAATAAAAGGAACATATTTATAAAATTTTAACCAGTTATTATGAAGTATGAAATCCTTTTTATAAAAATAAATTCCTAAAAGTGGCAAAAATTATTTTAAGACAAAAACAAAAAACTTAATGAAAAATATGTTTTTAATTCCAAAAATGGACTTCTATTAAAACACAATATAATAATGATTCAAATGTATTTAAATTGATTATTTATAACTAAATTAGGTTTATTTTAATTTATTATAGAATTAAAATAATTATATTGATTTTTCAATTAAAATAAATTATAGTATTACAAAAATCAGTATTTTTTACTATTCACTAAAAATCAATCTTTTCAGAACAATCCCAAAATTAGAACTTAAGATAATATTGACTTGATGAATAAAAATGATGTAATTTTAATAAAATAATGTTATAATATGTTTTCATGGTACTTTAAAACTTCTTTCTTCATAAAAATAAATCTACAAAAGAAATATATCATAAAATCTATGGTTTTTATATTATATCCTTCTTATAAGAATTTCTCCCTTGAAATTATATCACTCTAATACAAAAAAACTAAGGATAATTTTACACCATCACATTATTAGGTTTCTACATAGCTTACTCAATTTTATGAATTCATTATAAAACTTTGACCAAAAGAGGCCTTATTTTTGTAGCACTTTATCTCTATGATCTAGAATTTACATTGTTTATTCCTTATAAGATAGACCATTATCCAATGATATGACCTTTAATTTAAATATATGGGAATGGTCAGGTATGTAATTCCTCAGGAGAGATGCATGGAAAACATCATGAACTTAACAGAGATTAAGTGGAAGCATCAAGAGATAATCTATCATCCCAATAGGATCAACAATTTCAAAGGAAATGATATATCTAGGGATCAACTTACTTTTATTTCCAAATCTCATAACCTTCATCCAAGTATATATTAATAATAATTCCTTGTCACAAACTTTTAACTCTATATCTCATTTATGACTGTTAGTGTAACTTTTTTTGATTTTGAGTTTCCTTATATGTTTTTTAATGAATCTAACCTCAATTACTGTTTACTTAGCTAGATTAGGTCTAAATAGATTACTTTCTCCAACTCCATCCCAACAATTTGGATTTTTTTCACTTCCTTCCATAGAAAAGTTCATAATAATCAAGCTGAATTCTTGAGTGAAATCTATTATTGTAATAAATTTTCACAAAATGAAGGTGATGATCCAAGCCACCATTTAAATCCAAAGATAAATATCTCAACATGTATTCTATGGTTTTAATTTTCCTCCCATAATGAATATCTATTTGAGGATGATAAGTAGTAATAAAACCCAAGTCTATATTCAAATCCTTATGGAGGCTTCTCCAGAACTTCAAGGTAAACTTCAAATTCCGATCAAATACAATGGAGAGTGGTACTGCATGAAATATCAAAAATCCTTAATGTATAATGGAGTAATATTATCAAGAGATAAAGCTTCTCTAATTGAGATAAAATGTAATGATATTGTAAGACGATTGACTACAACCTAAATAGCATTTTCCATTTAGATTTTTTGGGGAGTCTAACAATGTTATCCTTGGTAATGTTTTCTTATTTACGTTATGGTGTAGATAATTGTTGTAAAATCCCCTTATACTTCTATTTATCATCATTAACTTATTGACACACTAGGTATTAGGATACATACTTGACAATATACCTTTTCAGGTTATCCCACTAGAAATATTCTTTAATATCTCTATATATCTTTGACCTTCTAGGATGAATAGAGAATGATGAACTATGAGCCTCATCCAATATCTCTTTTTTATTGATTTGACACGTACTTGATTCCTATACCAGATCATTCAATTATGATCATAGTTAAACTGAAGACCATTCCTCGCCTTCTTTTAAAAATTTTTATCTTTATTTTTCACCTTCTCAATCCTCTTTTGGGTGAGCATTTAAAAATTCATCTGAGAAATATTGGATATGTCTCCTTTACTGAATATTTCAAGATCTAAATTCTAAAAATTCATAAATATTGGATCACTTTCAATCATCATTATAGAAAAACTAGAATGATCTTATTTACTTGGAGCATCAGATACCTTTTTCACCTTCCTAGGGTGGTAATGTATTGATCTGTCATAATATTTGATTAGATCCAACCATATTATCCTTCACATATTCAACTATTTCTCTATAAATATATACATTAATATTTTTTAATTAGTATATATATCATATCTCTCACTATACAGATAATGATTTTATATTTTCAATTGAAAAAATATCACTTCCAACTCCAAATCATGATTTGAGTAATTATTATCATCAATTTTCAATTAAAGGGAGACATAAGTTGTCATTATATCCTTATTCATGAGGGTGAATTTTATACCATTATTTGATTCATCATTATAGATCACAAACTCTTCTCCATTGTAGGTTAGTGTAAGCAAAGGAACACTGAAAAAACTTCTATTCAATTATTTTAAACTCTCATCAAATTCATTTATCTATAAGAACTTAACCCTCTTCCAAGTCAACATGGTGAGTGGATTAAACAATGATGAGAAATATCTCAAAAAGTGTTGTTACTTTCCAGAAAACCCAAGAAAACTATGTTTATCAGCTACTATGGTTGTTCTAGGGCATTTCTAAATAACTTCTACCTTTTAAGGGTAAACCAATGTACCCCTATATGAAATTATATGACCCAATAATTAGGATTTTGTAAACAAAATCCACACATGGAAAATTTGGAATATAACTACTCCTAACTTGGGGTCTTTATCACAATTCTCAAGTATTTTTTAAACTCTCTTTTACTCTTCAAATAAATTATAATATTTTATATAAAGACTATAAAAAAATTCCCCAAAGTAATCTCTAAATACTCTATTCATTAAATCCATGAAGATATAAGGATCATTGGTAATTCCAAATATTATTACAAAAAATTTATAATACTCATACATCATATAAAATGTTTCCTTGTGTATATCCTCTTTCTTGACCCTTATTTAATAATATAAAGATCAAAGATCTATCTTTGAAAAATATTGAGATCCTCATAATTTATCAAAAATATTATCAACAATGGGTATATGGTAATTATTCCTAATAATGATTTTATTAAGTTCCTGGTAATCAATGAAATGACAAATTAACCAATCTATCTTCTTAAAAAATGAACAGGTGCACCCCATGATGATACACTTAGATGAATAAATCTGTAATCAAGATTCTCTATGATTTTATCTTTCAATTCCTACAAGTCAATCAGGTCTATTATATATGGAGAATTTGAAATAGGTATAGCATCTGTTATGAGTTATTTTAAAAATTCATCTTCGTGATTTGGGGGAAGAATAAGAAACTTTTCTGGAAAGACATCAAGAAACTATCATACAATATGAATAGCTTGAATTTTGAGTTTATACACAACCATCTGAGATAAATATCCCTCAATAATATGTAGTAAAACACATATGATGGAAGTAATTTCTATCAGGAGTTCATGTTCATCACTGAATTGATTGACTATCGCATGTTGATTCAGAATATTTAATATAAATTCCCAAATCCAAGAATAAATTTTCAACGTACTTAGTTCATTTTTCATCCACCAATAGATTAGTATTTCCATTGAAATATGTAGGAATATATCGCATGAAGCGATCCAACATAGGTAAATCACACTGTGGAACACCAGCTTACTCCATCCAGCCAAGGTTATTCATTATAACCTAAGTTATCTACACTAATATGGCCATGATATACTCAATTTCAATACTAGTTATTTTGTTCTCTGTAGGGAAATATCTATACTATCTGTAGGTTATGATTCCTTTTCTTTTATTAGATTATGTCACTAAATAATGGCACACACTAAGTTAGATCATAATAATCATGAATATTGAACCATAAAATAAAAAATCCTTTAATGGTAAAATTTCTCAAAAAATATAAGGTATTATCATAATTATCAAGTTATTTATGTTCATTTAAATTCTACTTCTTAAGGTTTATACTAAACTTCCTCAGATACCAACTATAGAAACCCCAGATTCAGTAACCTAGGGTTGATGTATACTTTATTACATTGGAATAAGATTCAAGTGGTCTTATCTTGAAGGAATGACTAGTTTACAAGTCTTGGGTAACCATATACATATATATATATATATATGACTCTCTTATTACAATGGAAATATAAAATAATTAGCATAAAAATTTCTTGAACCCTTGATATTATTCATAATAAAATAATTTATATCTTGGGGAATGGAAAACTAATAAAGGGTGATTTCAAATTCTCAATAAGAGTAACATATACAAGAAACTATCATGATTCAATGAGGAATAATCAATATACCAAGGTAAATAACTTAAAACACATGACATTAAATCAATAACTTGAGCAAGAAATGAATCTACATATAATATTAAAATAGTAATCTCATGAATAATAATAACTAAATTCTCCATGAAGGAAATTATTAATATTGGATTTCATAATCTCAGACATCATGATAACTATACTATCAAATCCTTGTGCCAAAAAAAATTAATTTATGGGTAGATATATGGAAGAAACCCATTTAAATTGGCCAAATTATTTTTCTCATGATACTTGTCAATGCATTGAGGGGATATCTATAACTAAGCCTCATCTATCATTGTATCTCATATACATTCCTTATATATTGAATCACTAATTTAAATCATAAACAATATTATTTATCAAAAAATGTCTGTATTGAGTAAATTATATGGATTATCAATATTTCCTCAGTCAATTAAATAAATTTCAAAGTAAAACACCATATTTAGAAATAGAATATGGTTTAGGCGATAAGAATATCCAAGACACAAATAATATGTATATTTAATAAAAAAATAAATTTATAATGATAATAATAAATTTAATGTTTAAAGTGAAAGTCAATGAATGCAAAATTAATTAATATATGAGGGATAACAACCATAAATGTAGATTTTATAGTAAAATAATTTTTTTAATAATAGAAGGAAATGGAATTAAAATTTTTAAAATATGTTTTCATAAAGAGTTTCATTTGAAAAATAATTTAAATCATTTAAAATAATCCAAAGGTCATGAAATGGTTATATTGGTGGGAAATTCCATTAACGGATCATACGTAAAAAAATATTCCTTTCGACACTTTATAACAAAAATTGAAAATAATACTTTCAGAAAAACATTAGAAATATTCCATTCAAACCATTTAAAAAGTAAATGATAACATAAAATTACCTTTATAAATCATTTTATTAAATAAATAGTAATTCTATAAAACAATTTTAAAAACATATGGACATGGAAGGAAAATATACCAGATCAAAAAGAGAAACAAGATCAGATTTTCTTTTAAACATTCTTATTAGAAGCGTAACTTGAATTAAATTATTAATAATAGTTAATAAACATATATTCATATTAAATAGTTTAAATAGTAATTATATATAACAAATAAAATTTAATACGTTCATAATACCAAATATGTCTCAATGTAGTGGAAATTGAAAAAAAATCTTACCTCAGGTTCGAATTTCCACATAAGTTCTCTATCCTCATTTATAATAAATTTTAATTTATTATAATTACATATCATAACCATATTCATATTTATAATATCATATATCATCCATTTATAAAATTTTATCATTGTTTTATAGATAATCTTTTATTATGATCATTATTTTGAGTGTTAACTGCTTTATTTTTCATCTATGTATTGATTTTTTAGTCTTGGTCCTTTCAACTTGATCATGGTTACACCATTTCAAGAATGTTATTATAAAATTAAATATATTATATATTTAATATATAGATATTTAGATTCATCCATAAAATATAATAAATAAATTAAACCATTTATAGTGACGGTAGACTGTATGTATGCATGAATGTTGTTTCTACTTTTTGATGGATGGAATGAAAGAAAGGTAAATAACAATTAACTTTTTCCATAATCATTATTATAACATATATATATTCTATATTCATTAAATCTCTCTTTATTTCTATCCACGTAAAGAGAAATTAAAAATGAATCACATCACTTTGTTGATGTGGTAGACAACATACACACAAACAATGTTATCATTTTCTAGCGGATTAGATGGTAAGAAGGTAGAAATGATATTAGCATTTAAGAAAAATGATTATGTTATAAATATATTATAGATTCTTTAGTTTAATATTTATAACCATATGAGTGAATTCCTAATAAAAAAATAAGCAGTTATGTGGAGATAGTAAGTTATACATACGTATGAGTGATGTTTTTGTTTTTCATGGGATAGAAAAAGATAAAAAATCATTGAACCATAATCATAATGAAACCTAATTATATTGATGAAACCAAATTTATTATTTTAGGATAATTACAACACATTAAGAGAAATTTTAAGAAGAAATAAACTTAAAGGGGTTAGTAAAGACGATTACCTCTTATCTGGTAAACTTCTTTTAAATCTCCTCTTATGGGACATAGGGTTGTTCTTTTAGGAAAATGTGAACCTATAGAAATTTCCTAAGTATATTGAGAAGGAAATTAGGTAGGGTTTATTTTTATAGGTCTCTTATAGTGGTGTAAATAAAATATATAATTTAGATCTTTTGAAGTGGCGTCTCCAATGGTTCCCTCTAGTCTGGTCCTTATAGCCAAAAGAAAAACTACCATGTCTCCCTTACTTTGGTATCAATTATGTGACTCATGCTACTATATAATAGTATTCTAATAGAGTTATAAAAATCCATGAATGAAACTAAAAAACACTTTTGATCTAAGCATCAATAAAAGGGGCCCCTTTTATCTGTTCTAGAAAATCGTTGATAATATCCATTCTGTTGTAGTGTGCTGTTAAAATTACATCACAATATAGTAAAAAATAAAAAAAATACAGGATATAGAAAATTGATAATTTAATTGAAATAAAAATTACATCACAAAAACAATAAAAAATAAACTATTATAGACATTTAAAACATTTCTTTGTACAGTAACATTACCATGTTCGATTTATCATAGAGAATCGAAAACATAAATGGTTTTGTTATCTTTGGCACCCAAACCCCACTCAAAAAATCCCAATCATAGTATCAGTTTCCAAAAAACCAACCCCAACTCAAGAAAAAGAATCCACATGTATAAGAAAACAATTATTATGTAATTAATACAATAAATAAATAATTAAAACATAAATATGAAACAATACATCAATAAAATTTCCTTTTTAAATTGAACCCACACAATTTGAGTAATACCAATCACACCATGTGTCAGATTGAGGTGAGGCTAATTCTTGAACATCACATATGTATTATAGATTACTGTTTTAAAACATAAAAATAGTCTCAATGTGTTTTTTCGGCTTTGAGTATGTCACTTTTTTTACTAAACTTTCATTTTAAATAGAAAACATACACATTGAGTCATACTAGTCACATCGTGTTCTTTTTTAGGTAAAACTAACTCCAACTAGACAAAAATTAATTATGAATCCTTTTACCTTTATTATCATGATAATATGATCATGATATCTTAGTTTTCAGTGAGTAACACACATTTTGAACAAAAATTTAAATTTTTAACTGATAATGGACACTTTAGTCATAATGGGAACATTGTGTATTGAATTGAGGTGATTCTAATACCTATATATCATAAATAACTTATGGATAATTTTCCTAAAGTATCAATATAATATGAATGTGTTTTCTCATTTTTTAGTATGTCTCTTGTCTTTTTTACTAAAATGATAATTTTAAATAAAAAGACACGGTTTAAGTCATATTAGTTACATAATGCATCAGATTGAGGTACAACTCAATCTTACACACTAAAAATGACTTATGGATCATTTTTATAATGTATCAAAATAATCTGAATTTATTTTTTTGGTTTTCTATATGTCACTTTTGGTGTTTACTAAAACATTATTTTAAACTAAAATCATGCACATTGAGTCATATCAGTCACATCGTGCATTGGATTGTGGTCAGTTGATTCATGCATGTCACAAATGCCTTATATATCATTTTCCTAAAGTATCAAAATAATAGTTATTATTTTTCTTAGTTTTTAGTATGTCAGTGTTTTTTACTAAAATGTCATTTTAAATTGAAAACATGCATTTTGAGTCATATCGGTCATATGGTGTGTTGATTTTACATGATATTGATTCCTATATGTCATAAATGACTTATGAATCATTTTTTAAAATTATCAACATAATCCAATAACATTTGATTAATTCTAAGCAAGTGACACATGTTTTGAACTAAAATGTTGATTTTAAACTGATAATGGAAACTTTGAGTCATGTTGGGAACATTGTGTATCAGATTGATGTACGGATAACTACCACACATAAAAAATGACTTATGGGTCATTTTCCTAAAGTATAAATACAATTTTAATTCATTTTATTAGTTTTGAGTATGTCACTTTTCTTGTTTACTAAAATTTTAATTTTAAATAAAAAAGACACACTCGAAGTCATACTTGGAACACCATGTATCCAATTGAGAATCATATCATTAATATAAATTAAAAATTAATTATATATAATTTTAATAAAGTATCAAAAAAATCGAATATGTATGATTTGTTTTGAGTATGTCACTTTTTTTAGTAAAATTTTAAATTTAAATAGAAGGATACACTTTGACTCATACTAGTAACATCATGTGTCGAATTGACATGAGGTTGATTTCTACATGTCAAAAAATGACTTATGGAATATTTTTTCAAATTATCAAAATAATATGAATGTGTTTCCTTTGTTTTCAGTATGTCACTTATTTTTTTTACTAAAAAATCATTTTAAACTGAAAAAACACACTTTCAGACATACTAGTAACTTATGTATTAGTTTGACATTATACAGATTTCTACATGTAAAAATGACATATGAATTGTTTTCCTAAATTATCAAGATAATAAGAGAATGTTTTCTAAGTTTTCAGGGAGTGACGCATGTTTTGAACTGGAATGTAAATTCTAAACTGATAGTGAACACTTTGAGTCATACCAGGAATAGGTGTATCAGATTGAGGGGAGGATAATTCAAATACATAAAAAATTATGTATGGATCATTTTACTAAAGTATAAAAAATATAAATTCATTTTATCAGTTTTTAGTATATCACTTTTCTTTTTTTACTAAAATGACAATTTAAAATAAAAAGACACACATTGAAACATATTGGTCACGTCGTGTGTTGGGTTAAGGTGAGGCTAATTCCTACACATAAAAAATGACTAACTAATAATTTTCATAAATTACCAAGATAATATAAATTTGTTTTCTTGATTTTTAGTATCTCAATTATTTTTTAAATAAATTTCATTTTAGACTGAAAACATTCACATTTAGTCATATCAGTCACATAATTTGTTGGTTCTATGTGAGACTAATTTCTATATATAAAACTGTATTATGAATCATTTGCATAAATTATCAGGATAATCCATGTGTTTTTACCCTATTTTCAGTGAGTGGCACACATTTTGAGCTAAAATGTCAATTTTAAACTGATAAAGGACACTTTGAGTCATACTAGGCACTCTTTGTATTAGATTGAGGTGTTGATGAACACTAAACATCACAAATGACTTATAAATTATTTTAATAAATTATAAATACAATAAAAATGTGCCTTTTTATGTTTTGAGTCCGTAACTTGTGGCTTTTACTAAAATTTCATTTTGAACTAAAAACACACACTTAGAGTCATGTCGGTCACACTGTGAGTCAGATTAAGGTGTAGATAATTACTAATGATAAAAAATGAATTATGTGTCATTTTATAAAATTATCAAAATAATATTAATCCATTTTCTCATTTTTGAGTATGTGACATTTTTTTTACTAAAATTCCTTTTTAAACTAAAATCATGCACTTTTATTCATACCAGTGACATTGTGGATTGGTTTGATGTGAGACTAATTCCTACACATAAAAAATGACTTGTGAATCATTTTAATAAATTATCAAGACAATATGAATTATTTTTCTTGGTTTTTAGTAGGGGACACATGTTTCGAAATAAAATATAAATTTTAAACTAATAATGGACACTTTGAGTCATACCAGGCACAATAGGTATCTGATTGAGGTGAGGATAATTCCTAACCACGAAAAATGACTTACGGATTGTTTTATTACAGTATAAAAATAATCATAATTCATTTTATTAGTTTTTAGTATGTGATGTGTGTTTTCAACCGAAATGCAAATTTTAAATTTAAAACACAAAATTTTAGTCACATCAGACACACTATGTATAATATTAAGGTGTGTCTGATTTGTATATGTCAAAGATTACATATGAATCATTATCATAAATTATCAGAAAACAATGATATGGAAATTCTCTAAAAATAGATGAAATGATGATAAAATCAACTAAATAAGTATAAAGAAGTCTCCTCTCCATGATTTATATATAAATTCTGACACCATATATGATTTCCATTCATTTATAAAAAATATATTTCACTTATGAATATGAGGAATGTTCATAGTCCAAAAATTAGAAGAAAAATATGGATAAACAAAGGATTAACAAAAAAAATTAAATGAAATTGTTATTACCTTCAAAAATAACACTTTGGGGATGATATTTTGTTGATGGTATGTGATATATTTCATAAATATTCAGACATAATAACCATAATATTTTTCGTTGGTTTATTTCATACATTTCAGAAACATTGAAAATAATAATAATTTTTTTTTATATATGTTTTGATAGTGAAATATTATTATATATACCCTGATACTTATCCAATTATAGATTTCGATAGGATCCTTGTATTCATGGACTATCCTCAATCCATGATTTTTATGATATTTAGACACCACCCTATTGTAGAATAATTTTCATTAAAAGGTAAAATAAAATATATAACCTAAAGTCTAGTTGTAAAACAATTCATGTAGTGTAATAAAAAATAGTAAACATCATCACTTGTGATTTTTTTTTGGGTATCTATGCATTAAATCCACAAAATAAATATTTTCAGCATCCAAATTGACTACAGTGAGTAACAAATGCTACCTAAAAAAAGTAATAATTAATTAAATGAATGAAAATGTATTTAATATGATTCAATTTAGAGTTTTAACCCTACGTCATGGGTATTAGTAAGAGTCTATCATCTATAATTTTTATTTCAAACATTATGGACCGTTTTCCCACTATTACTTAATATTTCACAGGTTCTAATGATAATATTTATGTAGATGTGATGTGAGGAATAATGAGTTAAAATTTCTATTCAAAGGGTTTTCCCTTCAAATAGTATTGATATATATGCCTACAAAAATTACGAATTGTATTTAGTCATAATTATCATAGTAGATCATCTATTGGACAAAAAACATGAAAAACTCCTTATGTATACCTTTAAAATTGACACTCTAAGCCAATCATGATTTGGGATTTCATTTACATTCTTAGGACCAATATTGTGACAACCCTTGTCATTATAACAAATTATTTCATGATTTATTACGTAATAAAACACATAATACAACCCAGAAGTTCGATTATTATAGTGTCTTTGAGTAATTATGAACATTATAGAACAACTTAAAACAGGGGGCACATTAACATTATTGAAAAATTCCTTAACATTCTTATAATATTCAATCACTATTAAAACTATATGGGATAACCTAGGGACATATATAAGAAAGGGGTGAGCTATAAACCCTAGTAAGAGAATAAAAAATAATAAAAAGAATAAATTATTACATGTTTGATAATATAAATTTAAATGGGATATAAAATGGGTCATAATCATTAACATGTGTAATGAGTCATGATGTAGCGTGATAATATAAAGGCAACATGGGAATGTAGCAACAACTTTAAACATGACATCATAAGAATAATCCAAGGTTAACCCCCAAGACCTCATAACATAATTTTCGTAAGATAACCTCCCATGAAAAATACATGGCATATTATGTGACTAAAACATTATTTAATTATTTAGAGTGCTATCTAGGTTCACCCATCATAATCATATTGTTTACAAGTATAAGTGTGACACATGGATCATATAACATAAGAACGTATTTCATCACATCTAATCCCATGATTAAGTATTGTGGGTTTCATAAATGTAATACCAAAATTAATAAATTATAGGAAAAACTAGGTGAATAGTCTTCAGTGTAAATGGGTATGGGTATACACCTCCCAAATGTCTAGCATGGAAAATTGTAGTGACATTTCAGCAGTGTAACATCAATACAAGAAGAATCATAAAATCACTCAATGGGAGAGAGGTGTATATAATCACTTAGAAGAAAAAATGGAAAGTATTATGTATATTTAAGAACATAACCGAACTTTGAAAATTAGTAATTAATAGGCATAAGACAAGGAGGGTTCTTTAATAAAAACATGGCATGGAAAATTCAAAGGATGATTTTAGCAATATAACTAGGGTGCATTATGAATCATGTAAAGAATTAGTGAGAGTGAAATGGATCAATCACTGCTTTAAAATAACAAGGGTGGTAAGAGGGATGTGTACAATAATATCCCATAAATTGTAATTGGAATACAATGTGCATTACATAAATAAGTTTCTTGAATAAAGAAGAGAAAGAGAGGATCCCTATCAAAATTTTGGCATAGTAACAGCTTTGGTAAATACTATAATGAGAGGGGATAAATGATATATAATTTTTATTACATAAATTTAAAATTATAGGGATTATTATAAATTCATTATAACATAACAATTTGAGATTTAAAATTATAATTATAAAGAATATTCTTGAATAGAAAACAAGAGATAAAAAACTCCTACTAAATTTTTTCATAGTAATAGTTTATGTAAACTCTATAATGAGAGGGAATAAATAATATCTAATTATTATGATATAAATTTAAAATTATAATGATATTTATAATTTCATGAAAACATAACCAATTTATATTAAAAAGGCTAAATACAAATATGGCTTCTGAATTAAAAAGAACAGAGTAGAAATCCAGTCCTAAATATCGTCTTAGTAACGCCTTAGATAAATGATATAATGAAGGGGGATAAATGATATATAATTGTTAGTACATAAATTATAAATTATATGTTTAGTTATGAAGTCATGAAAACATAACCAATTTATATTCAATAGTCTAAATACAAAGAACCTGCTTGAATTGAAAAGAAGAAAGAGAGTTCCCTAACCTAGAGAGGGTGATTCCAAAAGTTTGGGAGGATCTTCTTCAGAGCTTCAAGAAATATTCAGGGGACTATATAGTGGTTATGTTAGAGTAAGGAAATTATAAAAGGGTTTTTAGTGAATATAAATTAGATATTGGGTGGCTCTATATAGGAAAGAGAGGGGAGTTCTTTATTATTTCTCAAACTTATGTTTTAGACTATATAATAAATTATTAAAAACCACAAACCTTCACACGGGTTTTGACCATGTTTTCTACCAAAGAGTATTTTTTTTTTAATTTTATCAGTTCAAGTTCTGAATCCAATAAAATATTACACTTGGTGATGTGGAAGTGAGTCATGTTTATAATGAATTGATTTTGAAACCTTAAAATATAATATAGGTTTTGGAGGATTCCTAAAGGATTTATAAAATTAATCAAAAAAACAAAAAAAAATTATTTTAAATTGTAAAAATAGTTTTTTATACACTTTACAGAATTTATTACATCACTTTTGGATCATTATGATTTTATAATACACACAATATATTCATACCATATTTAATTATTACCAGAAAATTTGATTATCTCAAAAAATTATGAAAAATTAACTATTGGATCATTTTAACATTATGATACCAATAATAATATTTATTTTATCAGAATAACTTTCTAAATATGTGAATTTTCAGTTTTAAAAAAATAATTTACATTTATTAAGAAATGTTGTTTTTTCGACATTGATAGATTTTGAACCTTCATACCAATTACATTTAATCCATAAAAATATATTATCAATTATATTTAACAAAAATTATTTAATCTTATTATTTTATTAAATTATAATTTATTTTTAAAATTATTTAATTCATCAAAAATGAATGTTTTAATTGAAATTTTTTATTACACACAGATACAATTTTTCTTTTATCGTATCAAAATATTATTTTTATCAAAATCATTACTTAATTATTTATAAAGAAAAAATATAATAATTATTGTATTTAAATTAAAATATACATATTCATAATATTAGGGTTATGTTTTTCTAGTCCTTGTTAAATTACTTTTACACTTAATTAATTTATCTTCCTTTTACCGTGGTAATAATTATTTACTACAGTTAATATTCATATTGTCCAAAAATTAAGTTAAAATTATTAATTAATATTAATTATGATTATTTCATATATTTAATCCACTTTATCAAAATCAATTCATAGAGGTGGAATAATTTAATTTAAAATAAAACCTGCAAGCGTGATGGAATGCGAATTTTCACAAAAATGCATTTTCAAGTAAAAGGCAGTTTTACATTAAATTTATAACTATTAATATTCATTATATGAATTTAAATTAATAATAAAATATATATTATCCATACATTTAATTTAAATATTTAACCATTAGGGGTAATTTTTAATTAATTAAAATGGATAAAAATTATTCATTTTAAAATTGTTTTCAAAACAATGTGTTTTCAAGCTTAAAAATAAGCTTATACTAAAATCTGAAATATAGATTATATAAATGTAATTAACTATATTAAATATAGCTAAATAATTATTATGTTTTATAAATATAAAATTAGAACAATAATTTTACTTTTAAATTACTTAATTTATCAAAGGAAATGAAATTTTTACAAAATATTCAGTATTTTTTCATTATTCAGTGAAACAAATTTTCCAAAAAAAAAACAAATTTCATCCTAAATTATTTTTAAATTTATGATTTCAAAAATTATGTTAATTTTGTCAAATAAATTTTTTAAATTTAAAAAAATCATAAAATTAAATTAAAATCATTTTTGAAGAAAGTGTATTTTTTATGAATAAAATGACATTATTAAAAATTGAGTGATTCTTTACTATAAATTTATTAATATATTTATATTGTGTAAGAAATTTCTATATATTACATAATTAATTTACTTTAATTCATACGCCAAAAAATAATGGCTATGTTATCATATTCATATTTAAATAATCATTATTTGTTTAGGTTCGGTGGTGTGTATCGCATACACTTTTAAACATAGTTTTCTACATTGAAAACATTGTGAATTAAAAATATAGTTTGTAATGGCCTATTTGTGCATTTTTTTCTCCAAAATCAATTGTGGTGATATCATCACATTTTAACTTTGTATCTATATAAACCTTTAATGTTAGTAAATGTGGGAGTTGAATAGGTGGGGTAAAGGAACTTCGTGAAAATCATTTTGATTATTTAGTTGATCCTTTAGTTCATTTTGATTAGGCCTTACATTTCACCCCCCTTCCCTTTGTCTATCTGTAATAAAATTCATCATTTCAGGCCTTTTTCATTAATTGTAAATGTCTTTTCATGAAAAATAAATTGGAAATGAATACCTTCTTATCGAAATGTGATTTTAAAAGATGTAACGGTCATGTTATAAAAGATCCAACAGCTTGATCAGCCGTATAAATATTTGCATCATCAATTGGAATAGGTAAATTGATTCTCAAATATTAATATATGTTAATCCCTACTTTCACATGACCCATTGGAAGTTTTTGTTATAGAATATCTCCTCTGATATTGTACATGGTTCCTCTCATAACAAGGCGGTGGGTGGGTGTTGATAGATATAAATCATAATCATTTTCACCCAATAGAATATTAGTACAAGAAAGGTATCAATGACTTCCTAATTCAAATTTTACAAAAACATCTATGAGAATATATATATTACCTCTTCTAAGACATCTCTTTCAATGGAATGGCTCGCCTCAAATCTGGTGGGGTGGGGTATCTTCATGTAGTGGTTGTTCTTGTGTTGTTTATTCTCTTTGATTACTTCCCATAAAATTTTATAACTATAAATTCAATTTATTTTTATCTTCTAGAGTAGATAATTATGCCAACAACGCTTACATTTTCTTATTTTTATCCCCCTATTTTTCTCTTTTCTCAAAATATGTTTGGAGCGACACCCCAAAACCTACACCTCTCACGCGGCAACAATGTTCTAGATGCATCAAGGACAATGACTATAGTTGTTCATCAATTATAGATGATGATGATTCTTGTGTCTCAGCTGGATAAAAAATATATGAAAATAAGTAATGATTATTATATAATACCATTTTAAAGAAAAATAATTTTTTATTATTTCATACTTACACATGATACCCACACTTTTGGTGTGTTTTCATATATTATTAGCCCTTATTTATTTACACAAGCCTCATTCAATAGAATATGATGTGGGATGGAAGTGAATTGGGGTTTTGATTCATAAATTTTCATATAAATAGAGAAACATAATTATGTTATAGTTTTATGTCACATAAATTTAAGGACCTATCTTTAAGAATTACATATTCTAGTGTTTTTGAGATAGAATTCACTTTATTAAAATTCATATAATATTTTAGTTTATTTATTTAGAGTATTAGTAAAAACTCTTACAAAGTAAACCCATAAATTAAAAGTGTACACTTAAACTCAGTATCCATTTTTTCCAAAAAAAAAATTAAAATAAATCATTTTTTCTTATCATTATAAATCTTTACAAATTTCAATTTAACTTCTTTTCTCTTACTCATCCATAAACCATGTGAAAAAACATTTTAAAAAAGTTGTATGAGAACAAAAATATCAATAAGGGATATAAAAATAACAAAACCATAGTCCAGTGAAAAATATGAAAACCCATTAAAAACTTTTTATTAAAAAAATACGTTTTCTTCTAAGATGAGAATCATGTCATGACCCATCCTAAAGGGGCCCGTGTCATGACTCCCCAATCCAGCCTCTAATAGGCCACGTCTTGGAGATAAGAACTGGGAAGGCATATCAATAACATTGGAGGCCTTATCCTAAGTATATGAACACACGTACCCATATTTATGCCTATAAAATGCTGAAATGTAAAAGTAACTAAAAAACCATGCATGAATACATCTAAAACCCACCACAAGAGTACGATAGTAAGTAAAAAAAATTAAAAATGGCCCACTATAATTCTACCACAAGGAGTCTAAAAATATAAACAACCTAAAAGTAATACTAGGAACAAATATCAAGATATCATAAGGACATGCCTCAGTCTATATGGTCTCACTAAATATCATCTAGTCTTAGTCCATCTATAACTCTGTCAAAAGGTCAAACATCTGAAAAAGACACAACATGTATAGGAAAATCCCATGTATGGGTATGTATAAAAATGCCCAGTAGGACACCCTGAAACCACAAATAATCAAAAAAAGCAATACATTCATATCCACATGGGTATATTTCTACAGGATATATAACAAGAATATCCAAATATACTCAACAAAGACACATATTCTTGAGGTGAATTAAAAACTCTATTTCCATCCTAGGATTCAATATCAAAGGCTCCATAAAGAAATCATCTCGGATAACACACCCCTGATTCTGAAGTCACTTATTAGGTCTGTCTGAGTGGTTATGCTCTTCGGGTCTCGCCATTAGTAGTACACACTAATAGTCTAAAGAGATACCGTACACATATGAGGATCATTCCCAAGGACATGGGTTATACGAACAAACTAATATAGATTAACCCGCTAAGTATAAGATCAGCTCATTCATATTATTGGTCACAAAGATACCGAGACCTCCTCCTCAGGAATGAATATGAATAGAAGCTCTCACTCCGAGCCTTATGGAAGGATTCCAACAAATATATGCAATAATTCATGCTGGAGGGATTATTTTCATATGAGTAGGAGGAAATTCCATGTTAAACCTCAGGGAATGTATATGGGGAATGCACCCTAATGAAACCTTCTCAAGATACAAATCACAAGGGATTCAAGGAAACTTTAAGGATGTACACGGTGTGCATTAGGGTCACACAATGTGTCCCTTTAACACTGGTTCTTGCCCATGTAAAATGTCTATGTCTCGTTTGAAAGTCTTTGTAACAGAACATGGGATATCAGATTCCCATGTACTCTACCTATGTATGAGTACATGGGTATGATTTTGTACACCAGTATAACCCATTTCTATGTGGGAGCACACGAAATGTCTCTACCCATGTCCTCCATCTTCTATCCATTTACCCTTCGAGGCACACACCAAGATCACCAAATGGGACCACACATTGTGTGACAAGGTCACATGACATTTGATTCATATATCCTTACCAAAACCCTATCCATCGCTGAGATGGGACAACATGATGGTTGGATTTTTGCTACACATCGTGTAGTCCATAATTTTCAAGATTCACATATCTGAATTCTGTGTATCTAGCTGGTCCTTCGACCACCATTTCAGCCTCTCCCTCTACCATAATTGAGTTAGATCATTAACTAAACCTCATCGATGTTGAACAGCAAGATTAAAACCATGAATCTATTAGGAAAATTGATTTTTACATCTTTATTCATTGCACTCCAGAGAAAATGAAATCAGGTATCCAGATCCATCTAATATGATAATGCTTTTATCATCACACTACCATCATTTAATTCCAAACCTAGATCAATAATATCATATCATTGTGATATGAAATGGGTGTAAATGATTGATTTTATGACAACCATTGAACCACAGGCCAAATGAAGAACACCCACGATGAATGAAGACAAATGGGATAAATGCACAACCACAAACACAAAAAACTAACCATGGACAATGTTCATGTTAGCCTCGATCCTTCACCGGTATAATGACAATTGAAGAATCCAAAATCACAAAAAAAATCTCCCAATTAAATCCATGAAATATATCTCATCCCGAAAACAACTGATCCATAGATCAATCTATTGGTTTATTTATCCATGGTCATCATAGAAATTAAGAATTGGAAAAAAGAACAAATCAAAAAATGAACAATCTCAATTTGTATTGATCACTGAAGAAGAAAGAAGTTATGTCATGATAATTGTGAGATCCTCTGAATTGATCTTGCACTGGTCCTTCATCTCTTATCTGGTCATCATCTTCCTACTGAATATCATTCTGCAGCACTCCAATGGTCCCCTAGATCTATATATTTTAGCATATAAACATATTAATTCCCCAAAACCATTTATTCATAAAATAGTTTAGGTCGTTTCATCATTAAAATAAAAATAAAATAATTTTATTTATTATTTTATTTATTTTATGCCTGCGACAACTTTCCTACAGACACCTCATACTAACCAAGGTTATGTCATGCCCAGGGTAAAACCCATGTTATAAACTCAATGGTACCATCAGATTTCTAATCTAATCCCCCGTTTATAATTTATTCCACTTTTTTAGAAAAATTGTGCATTATTGATATTCAAAATCCTTAATATATTTCAAAAAATTATTCAAGACACACCAAGCTTTGGAATTGCATGTTGTCTTAGCACCTGGTCTCGAAAATAATCCATACAATATCCAAAAATAATACATGGAAAATACGATTCATTAAATTCACCCAAAACTGGTAATTTATGTCCCAAATATCCAAAAATAGGGCTATGAAAAGAGTTGTGGGTACTGATCATGAATCTGAGCCTCCCACTCCGGATGTTATCCAGAAGATTCCCATGCTGCAACTATACATTCACTAAAGGAATTGCTATCCCAAGAAGGATCATTTCTTGTTGATCTTCGATCTCTGCCGGGTACTTAACAAATATATTTACATACTTGATGTCCATATCTCCACATTTGATAAAGTAAAAGGGGTAGTGCATGTACCCCCTAAGCTATAACACGTTGAAGACATATTGTACCTGGTCAAACTACAGTTTTATAGCTAAGAGGCATACCGCCTAACCAACTTTACACAGTATAAGGAAAGGTTCAATGAATCTTCGAGATATCTTGTTGCCTCAGCAAAATGTCCATAACACATGTCGAGGTGAAACCGAATGAACACGTGGTCTCCCTCCTTAAACTCCAAATACCTCTATTTTTTATTTTCATAATACATCAGATGGATATGTGCAGTCTTTATCCACTCCTGAAAGATCTGTACCTTCTCAGTAGTTGCTCACACCAACTCTGGGCCCATGATTAGTGATTCTTCTAGATCATTCTAGAAAAGTGGTGACCTCAGTACTATAAAATAGGTATTTAATAGCATTGTCCTTTATTACCACTAGAAGAAAGTTTTGATAGAGGGGATCTTTATCAGTGTTTAAACAAGAACTGATAAATCGTGGTTTTTTTCCGCGCTTTTCTTAGCGCTAATTGAAGGTACCCTTTAACAATGATTTATTTTTAGCACTCATAAAGGGATCCTTTATCCATTCTTTATTAGCAATAATAAGGGTTTGAATAAAATGAAACAATTAAATAAATAAAAAATAAAAAATGAGTTTATTTAAAATAATATTAAAAAAATAATTAATTGAATAGTTATTTATAAAAATTGATGAATTGATTATAATATATATAAATTATAAATACTAATAAATAGTATATATTAAATATATAGATATATGTATAATGAAAATTAAACAAACAAAAATTAAACAAATTAAAAATAAAAATAAATAAATTGAGAAAAATATTAAAAAAATTATTAATTAGATAATTATTGATAATGTTAATAAATAATATATATTAAATATATATATATATATATGAATGTATATAAATATGATTTATATAATAAAAAATATTCTGTTACATTAAATATTCATATATTTAGTGAATAAAGGTCAATAATTAAAAAATAATATAAATTAAAAATACGTACTAATTGCATAGAGTAATGGACATAATTGAATGTTGTTTGATTTTTCAATATAACATAGATCAAATGTGTGTTATATTTATTTCACATATACATAATTAAATTATTTTTATATACAACACACACACACAAAACATATCCATTTTTTAGAGTGTATTTTTTTTAATTTATTCAATTTCACTCATTTTTAACATGCATGCACTTAAGATTAAATATTCCTTAATTATGTTAAAATTTTATTTGTAACAAAAATATTTATAAATAAATATATTTATAAATGTATATTTACTATATTTATACATTTATATATTTATAATTATAAATAAATAAATATAGTTTTTTAAAATATTATTTATATAATTATAAATAAATAATTATTAAATTTATAATAAATTTGTTTAAATAATGAATATATTTACTATATTTATATCAAAATTTATTTATTATATATATTTATAAATAATTATATAATTATATATATATAATTATATAAATATTATTTTTTAAAAATATTTATATAATAATAAATATTTAATTATATATTTCAATAAATATAAAATTATTATAAATATATTTAAATAAATAATATATTAACTATATTTATATTTTTATATTTTTATTATATATATATACTATTTTTTATTTATAACTATAATTACAAATCCTTTATGAGCGGTTGAGTAATAAGAGCTGATAGAAGTGTCCCAATCTATTTGAAAAACCCAAACCAGTAACGAACCCGTGTGATATCTGAAGCTTTTTGTGAAATCCACCCTCTTTCGATGCTCCTCCTTGGTGAATCGAAGCTCGAATTAAGTCTCAAAAAAATCATAGGCTCAAATCCAAGGCTTGAACTATTCAAGTTATCCGTTGTCTATCGAATGTAAGTCTTTCTCTACTTTATCTTGGGGAACTTAGGGTGTAAAACATCAAGGGTTTTGGCCATGGTGGAGGTTTTTTTGCAACTATGGGTGTGGTAAGTTGTCCATTTTTGGAAATTTTGTTGTGAAGATCATCAATTTTGATGCTTGGAATTTTTATAGTGTGAAACACCTATACTATGAGCCTTCCCATCTTCGCTCCTAGGCCATATGAGCATTTCCTTCCTTATCAATTACAGTTTTAAATTAATTTAGTGGATTTTCGAGCTACTCTTTTATTTATGTGGAAGTGTGGATGAATCATGCTTTATTTTCATTGGATGAAGAGTGGAATTAACCATATGGTAGAATTCTTATCCCATTTTACATTGTCAATATAATTTTTTAAGTATCAGTTTCCATGATGGTGGTTGGGTAGCCTATGAGATAGCTTCCTGGAATATTAAACTAACTAGTCATTTTCATATTTTTATTGTAGAGACTTTAAATGAGGAGTGATGTTATATAGATCTGTTGATTTTGTGATTCCGCTTAGATTTCTGAGTGAAGTTAGGGTAGTCCACTTAGAAAATATGACCTCATGGGAGTCGTTCAGTATCAGTAGATTCTAGTGTGTATGGGATATGGATTTCATGGTTTAGTGTGTTTTTCACCCTTGTTTGTGATATATCTTGTTGATGTGTATTATTCCCTTTTGAAAATTTATCTCTGGGCCTCCCTAGAATCTCAAGGATGGGTCAATGTGTATTAGATGGCCTCCATAGAATCCTTCAGATGTGTAGATATGATGTGATGACCTGCCTAGAATCATTGGGATGGGTCTTTGTGGGGATATGACATCCCAAGAGTCTTTAGATGTTTTCATATATTTGATATACCATTAATATTAAATGTAATAATTCCTTACGTTGTACACCACTTATTCCAAAAAAATAGAATGGATGTTATCTGATTATATATATTAGAAATTATTTTTAGGTATCATCATTCTAGGTCTAAATCTAAATGTTCCACCCCTAGGAATATCTAATTACCATTCATTTATATGAAATAACTTTTTATTTTTTAAAATGTTTTATCAATAAATTTTTATATATTCTAGTTGATTGAATGAGAGTCTATTATTCTCTTATTTCATATTTGGGTTTATTATTACTCCCTAATTGTCTATATTAAATTTTCATTTTTTTAGGGTATTTAATAAATACTTTATTTGTGTCAAACAAAAGTTAATATTGCAATTTGTTTCTTGAGACTCATCCCCAATCTCTTTTATAAAAAACTGTCATTTTCATCAATTTTTTCACCCAAATAGTTATTGAATTTTGTTGCTTGAGACTCATCCCCCGTCTCTTTTATATTTCTTGTACTACTCTGATAAGTATTCACCCCATGGATGACTATCACCTAGATTATTTCAAGCAACATAGGCATATGTCCACAAGATACTAAGGATCTGTGTCAAACAACAAAATGTAATAATAAATGTTCAGGAGATGAGATGATGAGCATTACAGTTGTATATACGTTTTTCCTTTGAAATAATTAATAGGATAACACCGACCATAGTGGAGTAATTATTTTCTTAAATTCAATTACCTTTTTTCATCAAAGCATACTTAAATTTTTTGAAACGATCAAATATTGGGTTTCCCTTATTATAATTTTCTATAATTTTAACCTTTGATAATGAATATCTTATGTATATTTATTTATTTATTTTAAAAATAAATATTTTATGAATTCAATAGGATGGATATAAATCAAAAATGGAGGAATGATAATTATTTGAAATAAGAGTATGAATATGGAGTTAAAGAGTCCATCAAGTTTGGAAGAGAGCATGCATACGACCATTCTCATATCTTCTGTCTGTGTTTACATTATTGTTATTCAAGAGAAATTTTTCTAGAAGAGTTGGAAGAAAATTTGATTTGTCATGGAATATATAATATCCATAAATGTTGGACTAAAAATTTAGAAAACGGGTCGTACACACCGATTGAAATGATACTGCAATTTATTAATAATTTTATATGAAAAATAGTATTAATTATTATGGAGATCACATGGAATAAATGGAAATTGAAAATGAAGATGAGCTTCTTGATTTTAAAAAGTTTTTTCATAAGTAAAATAGCTAATCCAAGAGACCATTGTATACTAGTTGTACTAAATTCACAACATTGCCTGCTATACTAAATTTATATAATTTGAAAGCTATCAGCGGATGGAGTGACCCAAGCTTTATAGAACTATTTGGTCTCTTGAATGAAAAGCTACCAAAAGAAAAAAAACTACCATTTTGAATATATAACACTAAATGAATTCTATATTCAACGGGAATAATCTCTAAAAAAATACATTCTTTTCCAAATGATTGAATATTGTTTCACAAGGACCATCAATCACTCATAAAATGCCCCAAGTGTGGAATAGATCAATATAAGAAAAATGAAATAAGTCCTTAGAAATATGTATGGTAATTTCCTATAATTTCATGGTTTATAAGACTATATGGATGTTAGGAAACAATGAGATAATTGATATGGCATGTAAATACAAAAAATAAATATGTGAAACTATATCATCAAGCAGATTCTCCTCAGTGGATGAAAATTGATTACGAGTATCCCGAATTTCAAAATGAGTCAAGAAACATTAAGTTTTTGTTATCTACAGGTGGGATAAATCCTTTTGGTGTGCATAGTAGTACTTAGAGTACATGGACCATCATATTGGTAAATTGTAACTTTTTTCCACTATTATGCATGAAGGACAAATATATTATGTTGACTCTATTTATATATGGACCAAAGTAACCCAGTGATGATATTAATGTCTATTTGGATCTATTGATCTAAGATATGATATTGATTTGGGATATGGGTGTTATAATTTATGATTCTCATAGAAGTAAATAATTCACATTGAGGTACATGTTTTATGGGACGATAAATGGATTTCTTTATATTGTAAATATATCATGTTACACATTAAAGGAATGTTGGGGTGTCCCATTTATGAAAAATGTACATACTCAGTTCGGTTGAAACATTCCTCAAAGACTATGTTTTTAGGAAATAAATTTTTTTACCTTAATGGCATAAATACTAATCTTGGATGACAACATTCCATGGGAATATCAAACTAGGTACAACACTATCTCCAATAATTGCTGATTAACTATTCGATAAAATAAAATATATTGACACTATTTTTGGTAAACCATTTTCAAAGAAACTTATGAAATTAGGTTAGAGGAAGAGATCAGTTTTTTTTTAATTGCTATATTTTAATTGTTTGTATGTCAGACATTTTCTTAATGTCATGAATGTAGAAAAAAGTGTATTTGATAGCGTTATTGGCATGTTTATAAATGTTCCTGAAAAACAAAATAAGGTGTCAAGGCTAGGTTCGACTTTATTGAAATGGGTATAAGGGAAGATTTGGAACCGATAAAGGGTAAAAGGTGTAGTTTTATTCTTCCAATGTATTACACTCTATCCATATAGGAAAATTTTTAATATTTTCATTTCCTTAGTAGTGTAAAAGTTCCATAGGGGTAATCACCAAATATCAATAATGTCATGTTAATGAATAATTTGAAGTTTCAAGGACTAAAATAATATGACTATCATGTTTTGATGCCAAATTTAATGTATGTTTCTCTTATTTTTTGCATTCTAACTCAAAATATTTGGTATACATTAACCACATTCTACTTATTTTTCAAAGCCATATGTAGTAAATTTATAGACCTGTTGAAGTTTCCAATCATGAATGAGGAGATTTTAGACATATATTGAATTAGAGATGTTATTCCCACCATAACTCTTTGATATAATTGTTCATTTGGTTAGATAGGTTTAACTATGTGGTCTTATCCATTATAGATCCACATACTTCATTAAATAGCATAGTAATATTTTTAAAGGATATGTCAAGAATCAAAGTTGGCCAAAAGGTTGTATTGTAGGATGATATATTGTTAGAGAAGATATTTAATTATACATCAATCACCTATTTGATGTTGGTAGTATCAGTATCCCTAGGTTTCGTCATAGCAAACTTTTTGTCGGAGTATAGTACTCAGGAGGGGGGTGCATTGAGTATCTATAAAAATTTCTATTTAAAGACTGGTTATCTCAAAAAATCTCCCCAATTAAAACTATAATCCATGTCATGTTGTAGTGAATTTATAAGATTCCTGAATGTTCAATTAATTTCTCAAGAGATTAACTAGTTCTCAGCTATACTAATCAAAAGATTAATATATCTTTTAAAACTAACCTCCTGGTTCAAAACCATTATAAACACTTGCTAAAAAAACTATCAGAGTTTAAATTTGGTAGGATGAAATTTGTTATAAACCTATAAAATAAAATAACAATAGTTACAATGGAATTTAAAACAAGAGGCTCAGTCTCAAGCTATGGCTTAGTCCTCTCCACTTCGTTATCACCTACCACTAAGAAATTTAAATTAATAAACAAGTTTTATCCACGCCCTGGATTGGTGTTTGCAATAGCACACAAGACGGTCCGGGTCACACTTGACCTCTACCACAGTTCTTCATGGGAAAAAAAGAAAACAAGTCACATTTGACCTCTTACATAGTTCTATGTGGGATAAAAAAGGATAAATAGAGTGTGATATTGAGGATAACAAGTATCCTCCAGTTATGCATAGGATTCAATGTGTGTGCGTAACAGGCAAATACACACACTGATCAGAATTGTAAATAAATAAACACAACAGATATAAATATGTAGAGTTAGGTTTAAAAGTCTTTGTGTGTTGTGAAGTAGAGCTCTGGACTCATTTGATGTGGTGGAATTGAAGTTTGATTCCTCTTCTGTAAGTGGACTCTAAAATAGAGTGTCTAAACCGCTATGTTCTTGCTACTAGGAGTTTGATATGTTCAGCTTCTTATTTAAAAGATGTTCAAATCATCTCAGTAGGTTTATCTTGACTTCTTGATCTCCCCATATGTTATTCCTTTTGATTTCTTGGGTTTTTTAAGTATTCTCAAGATCTGCAAGAGTTTTTCTTCACTTTTCCACTTGTTTTCTCTATTGCACACACTTCAATAATCCAGCTTATAATTATTTTATTCTTTAAGGTTTGGTAGACATAATGATCTCCCTACATTCATGTACCTAGTATTTTCCTCTGAATATCTTATAAACAACATTAAATAAATTCAGAAGCATTAATTTATCTAAATATGATCACTAGATAAAAAATTTAGTGAATAAAATAAAAATAGTTTTTATGAATATTCGTGAGTCATAAGTATTATTGATTCATTAGCGCTAGTCTATCATCATAGGTGACTCTCTATATCAGTGATTTCTTTCCCTCGGTATCAGTGACTCTGAGCATCGGGGAGTCATTTCCATCAGTATTGGTGAATCTGAGCATCGGTGAGTCATTTGTACTATCAATATTTCCGGGCATCAGTGAATCATCATCAGTGACTCATTTTGAACTATCGAGGTGTCACCCATCAGTGACTCATCCATAATTAAGTCTCTTGAACTATCAGTGTGACCAATAATTGGTTATTTTTCCATCGGTGTGACCATTGTTCTATCGGTGATTCCTGCATTAGTATCTTCTTCGATTGGTGAGTCCTCATCAGTGAGTCATCCATCGGTGACTCCTTTGAACTATCAGTGTCAGAGACTTTCAAAAACATAAATTGCATATGTATTATACAAAATAGTACCATATTAAGTGAATTTCATAAATTCATGTAAATATACACTTGTAAATATATTGAAACATAAATATCCATAATTTATTTACTTACAAAAATTTATTATACCATGTGACATAACCTATTTTTTAATAAATATTCATTGACATGATTAGAATTACTTAAAACATAATATGTGAGTTATCATGATTTGTAAATTGGCGTGATTTGTGATTATTAAAACAACTATCTCACAAAGGGTCCAAAAAACTCCCCCTTTTTGATAATCACAAATCATGGAATTAAGGAGTTATACCTGATGTTAAGGAATAAAAATTACTTAGATTAACATACCAGTAGGGAGTGTGAATTCTCAATATAACTATAAGGTCTTTCCTTTTAAGCTCCCCCACAAAAATTGTATCATATCATATATAGAGGGTTCTTACAAAATTGTTATATCAGAGAACTTTCATGCTCCCCCTTATTAAGTTGTATTAGAGTAATATTAATATAAATACAGTTTCTATTGATTACATTTCATCATTATTATACCAAAGTTCTCCCCCTTGGGTTAAGATTTTATGCCATCCATAGAGTTCTCCACATTTTGGGATTAGCAAAAAGGTGAAAAGAAACACAAAGGATTAAGAAAATGAAAATAAAAAAATTTTAAACACTGTGAATGCAAACTTATATTCATGAAATTACAACAGAGTAAAAACATAAAAATACACTCATAAAAAAGTGCACAACCCAATCAAAGAATGATCCAAATTTAAGGCTAGGGATGTTGAGGAGATTTCCCTTTGTCTGAAGGGTCCTTAGGGGGTTCAGGAGGTGGTGTTGTGGATGTAATAAGGGATGAAAAAAGGTTTACATCAGGTAAAGTAAGGGATATAGGAACATTAGAAGCAAGGCTTGGTCTCTGCTCTAACATAACACAACTTTGAGGCTACTCTTGGATCACTTACCTGATCTGAGATAAGGCTTGAGACATTTTCATCTGAGTAGGAGTCACTGAACCAGGTCCGATAGAAGTAGCTATAGGGAATAATATAGCTTCATCATGTACATGAAGGTACGGCTTCAAAATCTTGATAAAATCATTTATTATTTCACCCCATACTACATGGCCTTTTCAAAATCCTCCTTGTTTTCCAGGAATTTATCCAAAGTATGTGTAAACTCGATCGACTGGATCACTTGCTTAATGAATGCCTCATTCACTGGTGGTATCTTGATATTCTCATCCAAGTATTTAAAGTTGTTATTCAACTCATGCTTTGTGTATATTTTAGAGAAATATTTGACCAATTTTTTCCTGATCTCCCTTGGAGCAACAGTTCCCTCATTTGTGCATTGTCTCTCCATGTTATATACATGTTCATTGTTCCTTTTCACTTTGGAAAGATCCTCCTTATAGGATTCATTATGAATGGTCCTCATCTCTTCTCTTATCACAGTTTTAAATGACCCAGTATCTATAGTAGTAGGACTAGTAACTCTAGAACTAGATGCTCCAGAAATAGTCTTTCCAATATCCTCCTTCAACTTTTTCAAATCTGCACTTAGGAGATGTGTATCAAGGTTCCTAAGAACCTCCATTACACCACCATGTGTGGTTCTAAAATCATTAGATAGAGATACCATTTCATGTCTCATTTTCTTCACTTCTTCTCCCATTACTGTATTGTTTCTCACAATGGTATCAACTATAGTGATAAGATTGTGATGTATTTCCTGAATTACCATTCTAGCTATCCAAGCAGCATCTACCTCTGGAATATAGCCAGATGTAGAATCTTCATTTCTGACTCCAATAGAGTATCTCATAGATTCATATATATCATCTTTGAATTGTTCAAGATCATCCTTAGTGACATTGTCACTAGGCACTGATGGTACAATAGGCTCATCAGAATTAGGTAAGATAGGTGAACTAGGAGCAATAGGTTCCACATCATCTTGTAGAGCATGAGGAACTACCATATCCTCATTTAAATCATAATCCAACCCAAAAAGGATATATCCTAGATTTATATTCCACTCACTAGAATAGTTCCAATCTCTAGGCTCCACAGTATTAATTATCACTCTCCTACCATGAGGCTCTCCATAATTTTGAGCTTCACCTTCTTATCCTTGATCTCAAGCCAAAATAACATTCTAAGGTACTTGTATAATCTAAACTTCTGGTTATCCTTGAACTCTAGCCACTCCACCCACTCTTTCCACTTGAGGATCCTCCTCATTCTGAGGCATCGGTGTAATCTGAGCTTCATCTTCTTCCTCTTGACCTCTATCTATAATATCATTAAGTTATGGAATGATGCCTTGAGAATCATCATTAGGGTGGTCATGTTCATCCTCATTTCCAACATCTCCATTATTATGATCATCATGATCAGCAGCATCCTATCCAACAGGGTCAGCATCATTCAGTCTACTAGCCTCATCGTCATATATATGCATCGACTCCTCACCTGAACTATCTATATTTTATCTTTATTTTATTGATTCACTCACATGAACACCATCACATCATCATCATCAGTCTTATTCACATAACCTCAACTCGAGAGACTTCATTCTCTTCCTCATCTTCATCATCCAACAAGGGTTCTAAAGAAGGTAATTCTAATGGTTGACTTGGTTCTCCATAAGAAATTCCTTTTGGGATTTTAGAAATGTCTGGGTTCCTCTTATCATCTATAAAAGACACCTCTTCTCTTGGAAGCTCAGACTTATCTTGTTCCTCATCTGAATACACAAACTGCTCACCAGGCTTGAGACCTGGATTAGCTTGATCCCTTGGTATGGTAGGATGATAAATTGGATTAAAATCCTCATAAAATTTCTCCTCATATACTACCTAAATTCTCCTCCATGTGTTTCAAAATATTTTCATTATTTTACAGATGTCTTTGGGTAGGCAGAATACACCATAATAATTAATCACCTCATATTCATCCTCCACACATCCTAGCTTCTTCAATATTTTAGAGATAATCTTTGGATAATATAAATAGTTTTATTTCTTGGAATGTTTGACCATTTCACAAATATGTACCATAAGGTACCTAAACAGATTCACTTTCACCTCATTATTCAACGAATAAATCATGAAGACATCCTGATATTTCAAAGTAGAAAAATCTTCCTTCCATGGTAAGATTTGGTGTTGGATAAACTTGAAAAGAATTCTGGCCTCTCCACCAAATTCTAAAGCTGTCATCTTCCTCGACTCCTCATTTCCAGTCAACTATTTCAATGTATTTTCATAAGAAAATAAATATGAGTTAGGTGTAATGTTACCCTAGTAGTCAGCAAAAATTCCCTCATGTGGCATCATTAAGCATTCAACCCATTCTCTAATGAAAATGATATATCCTTTCCCTTTCCCACCGATTTCATCCGAGCCTCCTCATCTCCTTCCAAAAACACTTCAAAGTTGAGATAAAATTGCAGTACCATCTTGGGATAGAAATTTATCTCATTTTCTGCAAACCAACTAATCCACCCTTGAGATTCCAAAACTTTCATCAAGAGAGACTTGATCGAAAACAACCATTCGGCAGAAACTACTTTCTCAGGAGTTACCACAGGGCTTCCCAACTCCAGATTCACAAAACCTATGGCTTCGCTTGATTATACTTTCTAATTCTGGGTCGATGACTATTAACTTATTCCATCCATCTCACAATTTTTCCTTTCCATTATAAAGTTTCGGGTTCGAATAAGGGAGTCGAAAGTTCAAAATTAATTTGGTAGAGTGAGGGTATTGAAAAAAAATTTATCAGTATTGGTTTCAATCCAACGGTATCGATCTCACTTGATTAGTTTCATCTGATTAGTTTTATCTGATTTGTTTCATATGATTAGTTTCATCTGATCAATTTCATATGATCAGTTTCATCTAATCAGTTTCATCTAGTTGTTTTTATTTGATCAGATTTACCTGGTCGGTTTCACATGATGGGTTTCGCATGATCAGTTTCACCTGATCAATTTCACCGGGTCAGTTTCATCTAATCGATTTCATCTAATCAGTTTCACATGATCAGTTTCACCCTGATTAGTGTCATTGACAAATATATTTTTTAAGGGGATAATTTCATATAGTATTTATATATTTATTATTACATTTTCATTTCTTATGTAGCTAATTCTCTCAGAGTTTGAGGTTTTGGTAAAAATTTCAACAATTTGATGTTCAGTCCCAATAAACTCAAGAGTTAAATCACCTTTTTGATAATAGTCTCTCAAAAAGAGATGTCTTACATCAATATGTTTTGTTCTAGAATGAGAAATAGTATTTCTAGAAATGTTAATAGCACTTTTATTATCATAATTTATGGGAATATGTCTGAATTGAAATCCAGAGTCTAATAAAGAGTGTTTCATCTACAAAATTTGTGCACAGAAACTATAAACAACAATGCACTCTACTTCAGTAGTAGATAATGTAACAGAATTTTTCTTTTTACTACACCATTAAATTAGAGACTTTCCTGAAAAGTGATATGTTCCATAGGTTCCCTTTCAATATAATTTACACCCACCAAAGTCAGCATCAGAATAACTAACCATATAAAAAGGATGTCCTCTTAGGTAGAACAATCCAAAATTAGTTGTATATTTGAGGTATTTTAAAACTGTTTTAACAGAATTTAAATGTGAAAATTTTGGTTTTTCTTGAAATATTGCACACATACACACATTAAACATGATGTTTGGACTACTAGAAGTTAATTAAAGTAAACTACCAATCATTCCTCTATATGTAGTTTAATCAATATATTTCCCATTTTCATCAAGATCTAACTTACATGTAGAACTCATAAGAGATTCACTACTCTTAATTCCATCAAATCCATATCTTTTCAAAAGATATTTAGTATATTAACTTTGTTTTATAATAATAACTTCTTTTTTTTGAAATATTTGAAATCTAAGAAAATATTTAAGTTCATCCATCAAACTCATCTCAAACTCCCTTTGCATCGTTTTTTAAAAATCATTGTGTAAAGAATTTTTAGAATAACCAAAAATAATATCATCTAAATATATTTTATCTATTAAAAAATATTCATCAATTATTTTTATAAACAAAGTAGGATATAAAACTCCTTTTGTAAAACCTTTAGAAATAATAAAGTTAATTAACCTATCGTACCAAGCTCTTGGAGCTTGTTTCAAACCATATGAAGCTTTAGTTAATTTGAAAACATGTTTTGGAAAATGTGGATTTTTAAAACTTGGGGGTTGTTCAACAAAAACAAACTCAATTATATAACCATTTAAGAATAAACTTTTTAAATTCATTTGACAAAGGCTGAAATCCAAGTGTGCTGCATATACAAGTAAGATTCTAATTCCTCTAATCCTAGCTACTGGTGAAAAGGTCTCCTCATATTCAATTACTTCTTCATGATTATAGCCTTGTGAAACTAATCTAGCTTTGGTTATAACTGAATTTGTAGATTCATCTACTTTATTCTTAAACACCCATTTAGTTCCAATGTTCATGGTATCTTTTGGTCTATCAACAAGCTTCAAGACTTTATTTCTCTCAAATTGATTAAGATATTCTTGCATAGACATCTCCCAAAATTCATCATTGATTAAATCATTGATATTTATAGGTTCATGTTGTGACAAAAATGCTTGACATTCAACCTGATTTCTCAAGGAATCTCTATTTTGTGTTCCTTTGTATAAATCTCCAACTATAGTATCTAAGGGATTGTTTTTAAGGGTTCTAGTTGGTTAAGTAAAAGTATGTCTAGTTATTTCAGGTTCATTACTTGGTTCTGGTTCATTATGGCTAGAATCTAGGTAATTACCAAAACTTGATGTTTTAATATATTCCTTTATAATATGTTTATAGGGTTTAACATTAATGTCCAGATTTAACATATCCTCGTTTAGATTTCCTAGTGAGTTCTTAGGTTTATGTGGATCTGTTTCATCAAACTTGACATTTACAGATTCCACCATATATTTGGTTCTTTTATTAATGACTCTATATGCTTTACTTGATGTAGAATATACAAGGAATATTCCTTCATCAATTTTGGAGGAAATTTATCTATATTATCTTTAGTGTTAAGAATATAAACATTACATCTAAACACTTTAAAATAATTTACCTTGGGTTTCCGATTATTCTAAAACTCATAATGAGTTTTCTTAAGGATAGGTCTGATTAAGACTATATTTATTGTATAACAAGATGTATTAATAGATTCACCCCAAAAATAAATTGGTAGGTAAAATTCATTGAGCATAGTTCAGGCAATTTCCTATAGGGTTATATTTATTCTCTCCACAACTACATTTTGTTGAGGTTTCCTAGGGTAAGAGAAGTTATTCCTATATCCATTTTGTGATAAAAAAGATTCAAAGTCTTTATTTTTAAACTCACGACCATGGTCACCTCTTATAGATTTAATTTTATGTCCGCTAAGATTTTCTACAGTCCTAGAAAACTTGGTAAAATGAGAGAAAGCTTCACTTTTGTGAGCTAAGAAAAAGTTCCTAGTATACATAGAGAAGTCATCTACAAGAACATAAACATAGTGCTTCTCATTGAGACTTGAAACACTAGATGTTCAAAACAAGTACATGTGAACCAACTCGATAGGTTGAGAATTTGTAACCTCTTTATTTTGTTTGAAAGATATTTTATGTTGTTTTCCCTTCTTATAAGTAGTGCACACTTTATTTTCTTGAAACTCTAGTTTGGGCAGGTCCTTAATGAAAAATTTTCGGGTCAATTTCTTAATGGAGTCTACAATACAATGTCCTAGTCTACTGTTTCAGAGCCAAGACTCTTTATGAAACGAACTTAGGCAGCCAAAGAATTCTGTTATGCTAGTTTGTCTAAATTTATATCATATACATTATCATTTCTTGAAGCAGTAAATACTAAGTTATTTTTGTAATAAAAAATATGGCATGAATAATTTTCAAATTTGAAATTAAATCCATCATCACACAGTTGAGATATTCTAAGCAATTTATATTTTAATCCATCGACATAAAGTACATTGGAAATTGAAATAGAGTTAGGGTTACCAATATGATAGAATCCGGTGATTTTTCCTTTACCATTGTCCCAAAATGTGATATTTCCTCCATCAATATTGATGAGATTCTTAAAGCTTGAGTAATCTCCTATCATTTGTTTTGAATAGCCACTTTCCAAGTACCATATATTTCTATAGGAACTCTTTAGGTAGTTTACCTACAAAACAATTCATCCAAGAAAAGATTTTGGGTCCCATATTTGTCTAGGTCCAGAAACATTAGTAATAAATGATTTAGTAACCCTAAATTGTCTTATGTGTTTCCTATATGTAGAATGTAAAGTATTTAAAAAATAAATTTTATTTGGTCCATAAAAACTCGATGTAGTAAAGGATTTTTTAAAACTGGAACTTGTAGTAAAATCTTGATTTTTGGATAGAGAAGAAGATTTTCTAGATTTAGTTATAAAATGTTTTTTCGATAAATTTCTTTGTCTTGACTGATATCCTATTCTATTAGTATACCAAGGAGCTATCTATTAACCAAGTAATTGAGTAACTCTATTTTTTTACAATTGTAAACGTTTCTATATCCTTCTTTAATTGATCATTAGATAACTTTAGGTCATTATTTTTCTTTAGTAGTTGTGTATTTTTCTCTTTCTCAACAGTAAGTTCTGATTTAATATTTTTAGAGAGTGCATGTTGTTTCTTTAATGATTTATACTTATTCTTTAGTTCATTACAATTTTCCTCTAGCATATTACAATACTCAAATAGTTCATCATTTGTCATATTTTCATATTCAGATTCATCCGAAAAATAATAGTCATTAGGTATAGGAGAGTTTAAGAGTACCCTTGAGGTATTTTTTATATAGCACATGTTTTCCATATCTTATTTCTCATTCTGAGAAGAAACAGATTCACTGGAGCTATACTCGGATGCACTCCAGGTGACCTTCATTGCTTTCTTATATTTCTTATATTTATTCTCATAATTATTTTTATACTTTAATTTAGTACATTCAGCTTTGACATGACCTCTCATTTTTCATTCATATAAAACTATTTATTTTTATTTTTTCGGCTTCTTCCAATCCATTTTCCGATTTCCTTTTTTGTCAAATTTTCCTTTAAAGTTTGATTCCTTTAAGAACTTTTACTTTTGGTAAAAAAAATTGAATCTTCTGGCCAGCTGGGCCATTTCCTCCTCACCATCTAAACCTAATTCTTTAATACTTGTGCACTCAACAGCTATCAAGACCCGTCCCCCAGAGCCTATTTCTTGACTACCCCAAGCCCACCTTCCATAGGCCAGGATATGGGGACTAGCACCGAAAGGCGTATTCCCTAAAACCGGGAATGCGTTGTCGTTATATCCTGTAAACACACTCTTTTTTACTTTACAGTTTACTTGTGTCTGTATCTTGTTGTGTGCTTGGTTAAGTGTGTTTATGAGATATAGAGGAAATGCCTTATTATATTTAGGGAATACGCCTTTTGGTGCTAGTTGCCAGCCCCTGGCCTATGGAAGGCGGGATTGGGGTAGTCACAGCACGGGGCCCAGGGGACGGGTAGTGAACAATTGTTATTAGAGGAGTCGGTTCTACCATAGAAAATTGGACTCTGATCTTTTTAATGTCAATAGTGTTAATTGTGGTAAGTGTGGTTATCAGTTTAGGGAATCCAGTGTTGGTGTGGCGGCTGACGTATCCATACACTAGGACCCTGACATCTGATTTCTGACTTAGTGCATGAAAAAACTGATTGCGTGCGTGTTTTGAAAATTTTTCTTTATGAACTCTTTGAGTCAGCTCACTAGGTATAACTTATTTACCGAGGTACAATCTGTGTCTACTCTAACTTAGTTTCAGTACTTATAGACACAGGTTCCAGTCATTTTTTTATTGTCACTTCCCTTATTCAGACCTTGGCGATTCCGATGGAGCCGTTGGCTTAATCTTTATGGATAGGGACTCCTACAGGAGAGGATTCGACAATTACACACTGGTTATGGTATAGTTAGCTTACTCTAGGAGGTGAGAGATTCGGTTGGATCTCCTAGTAGCAGCATCGAGACCTTACAATGTCATCTTGGGTATGGACTGGTTATCTACAGTCCATGGTCAGATTGATTGTATTAGGTGCAAAGTTCGGTGTATCCGCAAGGATGGGACTAGGTTTACCATAACTAGAGAGAAGGGAGCCTTTACAACACAGGATAGACTTACCCATAGGAGAGCGCAGTTGATCACTCATCAGTTGGATTGCCTTAACCACGGAGCGGTTGATGTGGAGAGTTTGAGCTATCCTGTAGTGGTGGACCAGTACACGGATGTCTTCCCTGATGATGTTCTGGGTCTACCTCCACGCATAGAGGTGGACTTTTACATTGATTTGTACCCTGAGATAGAACTGATATCTACACCAGCGTATCGGATGGCTCCCGCGGAGCTTCATGAGATGCGGGTACAGCTGGAGGACTTACAGGGGAAGGGGTTCATCTGGCCCAGTGTTTCTCCTTGGGTAGCCCTGATTTTGATCACCAAGAAGGTGTATGGGAGATTGAGACTTTGGGTTTACTATCGGCACCTAAACTAGGTGACCGTGAAGAACAAGTACCCACTTCCGAGGATTTATGACCTCTTTGATCATCTGAAGGGAGCACGGTGGTTCTCGAAGATAGACCTCAGATCAGGCTATCACCAGCTCAGAGTACGGGAAGAGGATGTGCAGAAGACAGCTTTCAGATGTCAGTATGGCCATTATGAGTTTTTGTTCATGTCTTTCGGCATGAAAAATTATCCACCAGTGTTCATGGGACTCATTAACAGGATATTTCATCCATACCTTGATCACTTTGTAGTAGTCTCCATCGACGACATTATGATCTACACGGCTACTGAGGAGGAGCACGCCTATCATTTTAAGATAGTTCCAAACACACTCCAAGGGCACCAGCTTTATGGTAAGCTCTTGAAGTGCCAATTATGAATCTGATAGGTTCACTTTTTGGGACATGTCATCTCAGAGGCTGGAGTTGTGGTGCAACCAGTGAAGATTGAGGCAGTACTTTCTTGGGAACCACCCAAGAGTGTGATTTAGGTACGGAGTTTCAAGGGTTTAGATGGATACTACCGGAGGTTTGTAACAGATTTCTCTAGAGTTGCAGCACCTTTATCATCGTTGATAAAGAACGGTCAACCCTTCATGTGGTCAGAGAGATGTCATCGGAGTTTTCAGGAGTTGAGGCAGAGGCTAACTAGTGCCCCCATCTTGAGGCTTCTGGAGGATGGCATTGGGTACGTAGTCTATTGTGATGCATCAGTGACCGGGATCGGATGTGTCCTGATGTAGGAGAGAGTAGTTATCACATATGGTTCTTGACAGCTGAGACAAAATGAGTATAACTACTCTACCCATGACCTAGAGTTAGCAGTAGTGGTCTTCTCCTTGAAGATGTAGTGACATTAATTGATGGGAAAATGTTTTACAGTCTACTCTGGTCACAATACTCTCAGGTATATCTTTTCTCAAAAGGACCTGAACCTAAAATAGCGTCGTTGGCTTGGTTCCTTCAGGACTATAAATTCGAGAGAATCTATACTCCTGGGAAGGGGAACGTTGTAGCAGATGCACTCAGCAGAAGATCTGGTATACAGTTTCTTGGGGAGGCGACGGAGCAACTGGCCGCTTTGCAGATATCCTTTGTGGATCGAGATGAAGCATATTTTCTTCAATCTTTTATATTCACTCCCCCACTTCTTCAGTGAGTTAGGGAGGCATAACATGGGGACACTTACTGTGAGGCTCGACATGCTCAGATATCTAGAGGACAGGCACCAGATGTATTTTCTGAAGGTGGGGAGCACGTCATCCTTTTTAGAGGACATACCATGGTACCAGTGTCTCTTTGGGATGAAGTGTTGAGGGAGTTCAACACACCCCCTCTAGAGGTACATCCCGGAGTGGTGAAGATATACCAGGATCTCCGATGATAGAACTAGTGGTCGGGAATGAAGAAAGCAGCAGCAGAATTTGTCTCTTGGTGCCTCACTTGTTAGCAAGTGAAGCCTAAGCATCAGGTACCAGCAGGCTTAGTTCATCCTTTAAAGGTCATAGAGTGGAAGTGGGATGGGATATCCATGGACTTCGTGACAACACTTCCATGTAAATCCAGGGGGCATGATTTTATCTGGGTGATCATTGACTGACTCACCAAGTCATCCTACTTCCTACTAATCAGAGAGCAGTGTTTAGTAGAGAACTTGGGATGCCTCTATGTGCAGAAGATTGTAAGGTCACATGGAGTACCCTCAATGATTGCCTCTGATCATGATGCACGTTTCACTTCTTGGATTTGGAAGGGGTTTCCTGAGGCTTTCGGGACACAGCTTCATTTGAGCACTACCTTCCATCCTTAGACGGATGGCGAGACAGAGCGGACCAATCAGACTCTCGAGGACATTGAGCGTGCTTGCGTCCTTGACTTCGGTCATAGATAGGAGGATCACTTTCCCTTGGTGGATTTTTCATACAACAATAGCTATCACTCCACCATTCGGATGGCACATTTCGAGGCTCTGTACGGCTGACCTTGCAGATCACATTTGTGCTGCACTGACCCAGGGGAGTCAGCACTTATGGGACAAGATATGGTATGGTCTACCAAGGAGAAGGTGAAAATCATCTTGGAGAGAATGAAGATTGCATAGAGTATACATAAGTCTTATGTCTATAGTAGACGGAGACATTTAGAGATCGAGGATGGTGGCCACGTCTTTCTATGGGTCTCACCCTGACGAGGTCTATGGAGATTTGGCCGGGGCGGCAAGTTATCTTCGAGGTTCATCAGACCCTTTCAGGTCCTCAGTAGACTTGGCGAGGTGGCTTACCTCTTAGCTCTTCCACCTCAGTTGCACCATGTGCACGACGTTTTCCACATATCCCAGCTGAGGAGATACGTGCATGACCCTTCACACGTCATCGACCACGGCGAGTCATACATCAACTATGGGGCGACGTTTACAGAGGTTCCAGTAGAGATTGAGGATCTACAGGAGTGGGTCCTTCATGGGAATTCAATACCTTTAGTGCATGTATGTTGGCAGTATGGGAACCTTTAGGAGAGCACAAGGGAGAGGGAGGCTCGGATTCGTGCTCAATACTCCCACTTGTTTTCCTAGTTTGTGTTTTGTATTTAGGGAACGAAAACCCAGAGGTGGGGAGAATGTAAAGACCCGGAAAATTCTATGTAATTTTTTTATTTATATGGGAATATTACGAGTCCATGAAAATTGATGGCGCGTGATTCTGAGGCCCGATGTTCCAAGAATGAATTTCTGAATTTTTTTAGGTACGTTCAGTAAACGTGCGAGTGGGTTTTTGTAACTTTTGAACCGGTGCTTGGAATTGAAATCCAGAGACACCGTTAAACTCACAGTTCTGGTATTCACTTAAGGATACTTTCACCTCGACCGTAGTAGGAGGAGGTTAAAAGTTAGTTTTTGTGTTTTTCGTGGAAATAAAAATAAAATAAAGAACAAACTTTTATTTTATTTTTTAACCTCTCATTTGAATGCTCGGTGGTGGAGACCACCCGAGCTAGAAAACCCCCCAACTTGAAATTAATGGTGGGGACCACCAGACCCTTGAACTCCCTCTTTAATGAGGGAGGTGACTCTTGGTTCTTTCATAATTAATTGTTCCACCTTCCATTAATTTATTATGTCAACATCAACTTAATTAATTTCCAAATATAATTAAATTAATAAAACTTAATTTAATAAGTTGGCCATTTCATTTTGGTGGAATTGGGGGGAAGTGTTGGAAAAAGGGGAGAACTTTGGGGAAACACCTTTCTCCAATGAAGAAATCTTTCTCCAATGAAGAATGTGGAATCTCAAATGAAGAACGCCATCTCCAACGAGGAACGTCTTCAACAATAATGGACCGACGTCCATCCTTCCTCCTTCACCAAATTCATCTTCAAAGAACGAAAAATTAGGGTTTATTGTTCTTTGAATACCACCCCCTACCCCATTCTTTTTGTTCTTCATGATTCAGGAATATTTAAGCTTCTTTTTACTACTCTAATGCGGAGGGTTCGAGCCAAACGAACATGGCCCAACCACTCTCCAACCTTTCTGGTTATTGATGCGTTCTTCCTGATGGATGAGGATGGTGTCCGATGCCTGCGATTGGAACTAGTGAGACTTGGGAGCGGTGGTCATCACCATGGTCTTCCGCGAAGATGGCGGCGGTGCAATCACGCCACCAGAGAAGGGTTGCAGCCCGTCGGCCTCGGTGGAGCAAGGTCGGCGGCCGGAGTCAGCCGGCCTCACGAAGGGGAGGCAGTGGCGTGCATCTGTGCCATCAAGTGATTAGGAGCCATGAACTTGTGCCACGGTGGCAAAGGGAGGGTGGTCAGTAGAGCCAGCTGTCGGTGGTGGCACGAAACGTGATTGTGTCATGCGGAGGAGGCTAGTCGTCCGGCAAGCCGCGGTGGGAAGCTGCACCGCAGGCTGCCCAGCGGGCCGGGTCGGACCCTAGTCCGGACCCGGGTTGGTCTGGGTCGACCCGAACTGGGTCGGGTCAGCTCAGACCGGGTCGTTCAATGTCATTCTTCTCGGGTTAGTCCGACCGGACTGAGACCAGCTTCGACCCTTTTTGTTCTTTCAGTCATATCTTGATCTACGAGCGTCCATTTGACGAACCTTCTATGGCTATGGAAACCTTGGATCGAGACGGTACTTTTGGTATACCCCACTTGCGTTTTTTATAAGTTTGGGGTACATCCAGGTTGGATCAGACATGAATCCAACCAAACCCTCAAGAATAAAAGGCCAATAACTTACAGATCAGATATCCAATTGACGCACCATCTATTGTGTTGAGACCCATGTCACATGGAGGTCATTTGGGATACTTCTTCGTGGGAATTCATAGAATTTAGAGTATATTCATGTGGATTTAGGAGAGGACCCTCCCGGAATCAAGCGAGTTTAGTACGGGAATCTGGTAGCTGGATGTAACATGATAAAAGGATCCTATGTGGGTCTGTTATTTTGGATCCAATGTGGGTCTATGATTTGGGATTCTACGTTCGTCTGTGTTCAAGAGTCTCACATGGATCTGCTCTAAGAATCCACATGAGACTACTCTAGGATCATACGTGGATCTGCTATACTAAAATCCAATGTGGGTCTGATGAGTTAAGATCCTACATGGGTCTCCCTCTTAACAAAGTAAGATGATTCAGTAGTTACATCTAATCATCTTACTACTATACCTAAGTTATACCTGGTGTGATCTGAGTCTTTACCTTTGTGATAATCTTCTATGTGGCATACCTTTGTGGTACTTACCTTCATGGTGATACCCATGTGGTATTCTTCTGTGTGGAGTTACCTATGTGGTACTTACCTTTATGGTGTTACCATCATGGTACTTACCAACATGGTGATACCCTTTTTGTATTCTTATGTGTGGTGTTACCCTTGTGGTACTTACATTTGTGGGGTTGCCTTCATGGTAATCTTTCCTTCGTGGAACAGTTGTACTTTGGAAAAGGATTTGGGCCTTGAGTTTCCTCATGAATGAGATGGGTATACTTGATAACTTAGGTATATGTATGGGTATATACCTAAGTAGGGTTTTCAGATTTTTTCATGCTCTATGGTTTATCCTTTGTGGGTTTTGTGAGACCTTCAAGGGTCTCGGGGTCCCTATTGAGTATCGTTATACTCACCCCTACATAGGTTATGCCCGCACCTTGTTGTGTTTGGTGCAGACGATGGAAAATGCTGACTGAGGATAAGAGTAACAGGACTGGAGGTATCTTGGGGGTGGACATTAGACGAGGCGTACCATATAGGCGATCATTCGAGAGCTGTACCTACCCTTTAGGTAGGATCATTGGTGAGTTTCCACAGTATCTATTTCAGTTTACTTGTACTTTAAGTTTTCTTGTACTTTCTATTTGGGATTGTATTCCGGCCCCTTTTACATACTATACACACTCTTTTTGATTTATAGTTTACTTGTGTTCATATCCTTCTGTGTGCTTGGTTGAGTGTGTTTATAATATATAAAGGGAATTCCTTCCTGTTTTTAGGGAATACACCTTTCGGTGCTAGTCACTAGCCCCTGGCCTATAGAAGGTGGGCTTGGTGTAGTCATGGCATGGGCCCTGGAGAATGGGTCGTGACAACAGTAACTTAAAGTTTCTATTGGTATTTTCTCTTAGAAGTGGTAGTCTTAAAGGATACATATTTTCTCTTTGTCTCTTCCTACTCTTGATTCACATTTAGTTCCACTTAATACATCATTATTTTTCTAATTAGTTCCTTCGCTATAATTTTATAATTTTTGTATGATTCTATTATGGATACTAATGTTCTTTGCCACCTCTCTAGTAAGAATCGTAGAATTCTCATGATTTTCCCCTTTGCGGTTACAACTCTTCCTAAAGAAATCATGGTGTTCACAATTTCATTAAACCTGAGATACATATCATAAATAGATTCATCGGGCTTCATTTAAATATTTTCATATTTAATAGTATAAGTATTTAATCCCATATCTTTCACATTAGTTATTCCCTCATGGAAACTAGATAAAGTGTCCCAAATATCATGAAAAGTTTTATAGGTATAAATGAAATTAAATTCTTCATCACCTAGAGAATAGTATCGATAATTCATTGCTTTATAGTTATTGATATAGTTATTATTGGTAGCTTCATCCCAAGTGGTTCTAGCAGTTTCAGGGATTGCATATTTACTTTCAATAGCAGTTCAGATTTCAAATCCCATGCTTTCTAAATGTATTTTCATTTTAATCTTCCACTGATCATAATTTGTTCAATTGAAAAAATGTGGTCTATTTATAGAATCCCCTTATAATCTATTGTCCATAATATAAATTTTGAAAATATTTCAAAGAGATAAAAATTTAGTACTGATAGAAATTTTAAGATCTTTGAAAAATAACTACATTCACAGTTGAAAAAGTTTGAAAAATCATTGAAAACTAAAAAATTCCTAAACCCTCTGATACTAAATTTTGGTCAGAGTAGAGTACTAAAGAGGGGGGTGAATTGAGTATCTATAAAAAGTTCTGTTTAAATATTGGTTCTCTAAAAAATATTCCCCAATTAAAACTATAATCAAATTTAACTTGTAGTGAATTTATAAGAGTCCTGAATGTTCAATTAATTTCTCAAGAGATTGATTAGTTCTCAGCTATACTAATCTAAAGATTAATATAGCTTTTGAAACTAACCTGCTGGTTCAAAACTATTATAAACACTTTCTAAACTAACTATCAGAGTTTAACTTTATTTGAATGAATTTTTTTATAAACCAATAAAAGAAAATAAAATAGGCACAACATAATTTAAAATAAGAGGTTCATTCTCAAGTCATGACTTGGTCCTCTCCACTTAGTGATCACCTACCACCAAGCAGTTTAAATTAATAAACTAGTTTGATACACACCCTGGATCGGGGTTCACAATAGCACACAAGGTTGTTCAGGTCACACTTGACCTCTACCATAGTTATTCATGGGAAAAACAACAAATAGGTCACACTTTACCACTTCCATAGTTCTATGTGGGATACAAAAGGATTAATAGAGAGTAAGATTGAGAATAACATGTATCCTTTAGTTATTCATAGGTGTTAGTGTGTGTGTAACATACAAATACACACATTAATCAGAAATTTAAATAAATGAACTAAAAAGATCTAGAGATATTGAGTTAGTTTCAAAAGGCTCTGTGTGTTATGAAGTGGAGCTATAGAATCATTTGATGTAGTGGAATTGAATTTCGAGTCTTATTCTGGAAGTTCACTCTGAAACAGAGTATCGAAGCCTTTGTATTCTTACTCCCAGGAGTATTATATGTTCAATTTATTTTTTGAAAGATGTTTAGATAATATCAGCAGGTTTATCTTTACTTATTGATCTCCTTGTATGTTCTTCATTTTGATTTCTCAGGTTTTGGAAGTTTTCTCAAGAGTTCCAGGAGTTCAACTGCACTTTTTCACTTGTTTTTTTTACTGCACACTTCAATAATCTAGCTTATAATTCTTTTATACTTCAAGTTACATCATATATAATGATATCCCAATAAGCATGCACCTTATACTATCCTCTGAATATCCTACAAACAACATTAAATAATGTCAGAAGAATTAATTTATCTAAATATGACTGTTAGATAAAAATTTGAATTAATAAAATAAAAACAGTATTTATGACTATCGGTGAGTTAAAATTATCAGTGAGTCATTAGCATCAGCCTATCAGCATTGGTGAATCTTTGTATTGGTGAGTCCTTTCCAACGGTATCAGTGACTCTGAGTATCAGTGAGCCTTTTTCATCAGTATCGGTGACTCTGATCATCTGTGAATCATTTGTACTATCAGTCTGTCCAGGCATCGGTCGGTCATCATCGATGACTCATTTTAAACTATCAGTGTGTCGCCCATTGGTGAGTCATCCATCAGTAAGTTACTTGAACTATCAATGTGACCAATCATCAGTGACTTTACCATCGGTGTGACATTTGATATATTGGTGAGTCTGGTGTCAGTGTCCTCTTCGATCGGTGAGTCCTCATCAGTGATTCATCCATCGAATAATCCTTTGAACTATCTCTGTCAAAGACTTTGAAAACTTACAGTGTGTCTATCTTATAAAGAACAGTACAAAATTAAGTGAAATTCATAAATTCATGTAAATATAAACTTGTAAATACATTAAAATATAAATATCCATAATATATTGACTTATCGAAATGTAATATACCTTGTCACATAACCTATTCATTTATAAATATTCATTGACATGATTATCATTACTTAAAACATAATATGTAAGTTATCCTGATTTGTAAATTTTCATTATTTTTTATTATTAAAACAACTATATTACAAAGGGTCCAAAACAAATGTCTTATGGTTGAATGGATTTATAGAAGAGATTTTGTTTCAATTACTTTGACATAGTGGGAGAAATCACACCTTTAGGTTTTACATAGTAGTGAAGATGTTGATTCGTACATTGAATCCCATAAATAAATGATTAGAAATATGGATCCATTAAGGGATAAAGTATGGATATGAAAAAAAACATAATCAACAGTTTATAGGATGGTTCCGAGATCAAAAGTATAAGTAGTAATCTGAAAATCTGAATTCAATTGTCGAATGAATTAAATGGGTAACCAGGGGACCGAATGAAAATTTTCTATCTTACACTTGTTTTTTAATCAATGTCTATATGTTCTATAACAAAAAACATGATGATTGTATTATGACTCGAAATAGAGGTGTTATAAGTGTGGCTAAACAGATTCTCATATCTAGTTCTAAGGATAGAAATCCAATTAATTTAAATATTTCATATTTTGGAAATATCAAACAAATATATGAGTTGGATTATATAAAATTTCAAGTGCCTTTTTTCTATTGAAAATGTTTTAACAATATGAGTGTGGTGAAAGTTGATGAAATGGTATTTTCAAAGGTGAATTTTAGTGTGGAAGGAGAAAAATATGAGTCGTTCATAATGGAATCACATGCAGTGCATGTATTTTATATCTTATATCCAGGAAATAAGAAATGGTTTATTATCCTTCTGTTGACTAAAAAAATGTCAGGTGAGATGAAAATTCATTTGAGGATGTCCCTTTCATTGGTAGATCATAATCAGTTCATGTAAGCCCATTATAGACAATGTATTGTATGTTATAGGGGACCCAAAAGAGGGGATTTTGATTCTCGATAGGGGAACCAAATCCCTAAAACCATTGAAAAAATAAATCTAGTTCAATGAGATAGTAAAATTGTTTTCTAATATACTATGTTTTTCCTCATAATATTATACTTTCTCTACTACATTAACATAATCTAAATTAAATGCTTGACTACTATGAAAACAATATATTCTTCACATCATGATGTTAATATTCCATCGGAATAACAAAAAATTTCACCCCTATAGTGTGGTCATTTATCACTTTCCATAAAGGTCCCCCCACTACTCAATAACAGAGGTAATATTAATTTTTCCATAGTAAAATCATTATCCATAGAATTAATGTATTATTTTATATTAATGTTTTATTATTTATTTTTATTATTACTCAAACAATAATTTTTTTCTTGTATAGGTGGGTTCTTTAGTTTGAGTTGGGTTGGTTGGTTCAAACCTTCTCACGGTCGGGAGAGATTTGACTTTGATCTTGGAAATAAGATAATAAAAACAAGGGACTGGGTCAAGAATGCAGACAAGAATCATGAAAGGGAGAATCCCTACTACTTATTCAATTATTTTTTTCACCATTTTATTTACTATTTATATTTTTTGATTTCTTTATTGTTTTTCTCTAATACTTATTTCATTCTTTTAATAGATGTTTTGGAGATTCAAATTGATTTGGTGTTATTAGCAGATAAATCTTTCTAATTGAAATACAAAAGAGTATAGTAAAATCATGTGGTCATTGTGGTGACTTCTCAGGATATAATGGGCACAAGAGATTTTTCTACTCTTTTGGTTTTAAACAATAAGAAAGGTTTTTCAACTAATAAAATCAATTCAATATATATTTTTGGTATTTTGACAAATAAACGTAATGAAACTCATTGTACAATTGGAATTTAGGTTTTTTGAGACTTTGGGTTGTGTAGGAATCATCTACACCTCAATTTGATACACAGTGTGACCGGTATGACTCCAAGTTATTCTTTTTATTTAAAATTAACATGAATTTTAGTAAAATGGAAAACTGAACAACTCAAAACCAATAAAATTAAATCGTATTATTTTTATACTTTAAAAAAATGATACATAAGTAATTTTTGACTTGAAGGAATCATCCTTACCTCAATCCTATACATGATGTGTCTGGTATAACTCAAAGTGTATGTTATTATTTTAAAATCAATATTTTGGTTCAAAATACCTCACTCACTGGAAACTGATCAAATGCAAATAGATCTTCTTGATAAATTAGGGAAATGATTCATAAGTAATTTCTAATGTGTAGGAATTGGTTTCATGTCAAACTGATGCACGATGTGATTTGACTTAGTCAAAGTGTGTGTTTCCATTTTACAATGGAATTTTAGTAAAAAAGATAGGTGATGTACTCAAAACTGATAAAACACATTTGGATTGTCTTTATACATTAGGAAAATAACCAATAATTCATTTTAGATGTGTAGGAATTAGACTAAATTTAATTTGATGCATGGGGTGATTGGTATGACTCTAAGTGTGTCATTTTATTTAAAATTGAGATCAATTTTAGTAAAATAGACTTCTGAACTACACAAATCTAAGAAAATGTATTCATATTGTTCAAATACTTTAAGAAAATGATCTGAATGTTATTTTTGATGTGTAGGGATTTGTCTCACCATAATATGACACATGGTGTGACCGGTATGATTCCAAGTGAATATTTTTATTTAATAATGACAATAATTTTAGTAAAATGGAAAAATGACCTACTCAAAACCAAAAAAAACATTTGCATTGTTTTGATACTTTAGGAAAATGATCCATAATTTAATTGTGACATGATGGAGTCAACCTCACCTCAATACATTACACTTTGTGCCTAGTATGACTTAAAGTATCCATTATCAGATTAAAATTGTCATTTTTGTTCAAAAAGTGTCACTCACTTAAATCCAATCAAACATAATCAGATTTTATTGGTAATTTTGGAAAATGATTCATAAGTAATTTTTTAGGTGTAGAAATTAGTTTCACATCAAACTAATACATGATGTGATCATAATGAGTCAAAGTGTGTGTTTCTATTATGAATTAAATTTTAGTAAAAAAGACAAGTGATGTACTCAAAACCAATAAAACACATTCAAAATGTTTTGATACTTTAGTAAAACAATCCATAAGTCAATTGAGAGGTCTAGTGATCATTCATACCTAAATCAGATGCACTCTATGACAGATATAATCCAAATTGCTTATGTTTATTTAAAATTGACATTAATATTAGTAAAAGGAACTACTGACCTACTAAAAACAAAGAAAACACATTCTTATTGTTTTTATAATTTATGAAAATTGTACATATGTCATTTTTTGATGTGTTGGAATCAGCATCACCTCAATATGACACACGTTGTGACAGGTATGACTCCAAGTGCAACTTTTTATTTAAAATTGACATCAATTTTAGTTAAATGGATAATTGGCCTCTCAAAATAGAGAAAATACATTCATATTGTTTTGATACTTTATGAAAAATATCCGTAAGTAATTTTTTATGTGCAGGAATTAGTTTTACCTCAATCTAATACATTATGTGCCTAGTATGACTCAAAGTGTTTGTTATCAATTTAAAATTGATATTTTAGTTAAAATATTGTTACTCAATGAAAACTAATCAAACACACTTATATTTTCTTGAACACAATTAATTTTTTTATTTTTATCGGAATTAATTTTTGGGTAAGTGGGAACCATAAAAAAACCTCTACAATACATCCACACAAACACTTCATAGACAACCAATATACAACATACTAAATTCAAATTTCAAAAAACAACTTCAATAAAGACAAATTTTCGCCACTACCACCTTCCAAAAAAACTGAAAAATTCAAATTTCAAATCAAAATTTATCATCACCCATGATTCATGCATCTACCTTGAGACAAAAACCCATCATGACTACCCCTATCCTATCTGAGATACACCATCATCATGTCCTCGTCTAGTCGCCACCATCTTCAGCCTGTGAAAATAAAAAAATTTATTATCATCACCCGATTTCACCATCCTGATGATGTCGACCACTCCCAACATCATCGTTGTAACCCTGACCGAACCACCTTCGTCAACTTCGACCATCATTGTCGGAGCCGAGAACCGGGGCACAAAACCAAGACATCCACCAATCACTGTTGTTGTCTTAAAAACTCCACTGAATAATGCCACCATAACCACCAAAATACCATCATAATAAGATATAACAACCATATAAACCTTCAATGGTGGGCCAGTCACCCTCTTGGATACCCACCACAACTTGTTCTGCACCACCCAAGACCTCACTAAAGACCAGTGAACCAAACTGACAGGGAATGGAGTGCAGGACCAGGACGTTGGAGTAGGGATGAGAAAATTGAGTCCTATATAGGGGACAAATCTAAAAACAAAATCATTCCATCTAAACAAAGAATCAATAATAGAGAAACATAAATGATCTGAAACAACAACACCAAACCATACCTCTAACCACTTCGAAAAAATAAAGAATGATCCAAATATAGAAAATAACATGATCTGAGATTAATTCTATCCCTCCTCTAGCATCATCACAAGATGACCCAAATCCCAAATTGATCCCAACTAGAGTGTATTCAAGCGTTATGTGTAGGCTGGTAAGGGAAAAAGACAATAAAGGCACCAGATGGTGTCACCTACGCCGACCCAAGATGCCTTAAGCACCCACACACATAGACCCAAATGGGGATCCTATGTGTAGGGATAGACCAAAATAGGGGTAGTGAGTAGTGTACGATGACTACACTAGCAAGACACATCAATTGATATAGAAGAATAAGAAATCAAGATAGGGAAGAGGGTGGACCAGGCGATGTCGTTGAGTAGACCCTCAAAACCCTAGGAGGGGAGGAGAAGGCAGAAGGAGCACCAGGAGCTGGGAGAGTGTGAAGAAATATTACCACTTATATTTTATTTATAATTTATTAAAATTATTCATAAATCATTTGTGACATTTAAAAATTAGGTTCACATCAAACAAATACACTATGTGATTGTAATGAGTCAAAGTGGGTGTTTCTGGTTTAATATGTGACTGATTCCGCTTTCCCCTATGGGTTTTAGCCAACCATAGTCGGGTGATATCCAATGATCACTAAACCCAAATACATTAGGAAGAGAAAATATGAGAGTAAATGAGAAGAATAATTAATGAAAACATATATTATAATTAAAATAGAAATCATTCAATGATTACATCAAATAAAGGAAAGAAAAAAACATAAACAAAAAGTTATCAAGGAGGAAATCTGGGTCAGAACCATCGACAGCCTCTCGGTAGTCGATCCTCTCCACCTTGAATTCGATGATTGAATCCCATGTTCAGAATACTTATTTATAAGCCCTCATGTCATCAATTGAATTACCCTAGGTCAAATATGTGTCAAATGGCCATTTTGAGTGTCAAAATTCAATACTCCTATCAAAGATTCGAAAAGATATATGCTAATCTATTGTATTAGGCATTTACAGGATGTGTAAAGTTTACACAACATCAAATTTAACAGCATGTGTACCAAATTAATGACCTAAGTCTATTCTAGGAAAATTCCACATGTTTCATGGCATGCCACATATGTGTCACAGCATGACACATGTAATCTTCATTTTATGTTGATTTCATCCATTTCTCGACCTTTAGTTCTTTCATGACTTACACCAGTTCACCATGGGCAACGATTACAAAATGTGTAAAGTCTTATTCTTGTCTTGGGAGCTCTGTTTTTTCATGGATATTTAGTTTTCTACCTTGGAAGTTCTTTATGATCATCCTCAAAAATCTGATGTCGTGTTGTTCCTCAATTCCCATGTTTTCCTTGGTGTTTTTCCAAATATCAATCAAACATAAGAATTCAAAAAACATTAACATTTGGAACAAATATTATATTAAATCAATTAATATTAAATATAAACACATATAAAACCCCATCAAATTATGTATATAAAATAGAAAAATCAAGACACACCACCATCCCCATTGGAATACCTTTCCTCATAGTGTAATAGTTTCACTCCCTAAACTATCATAGTAGTCAAGGTTCACTCCCAAGACCATCATATCATAAAAATTCCCTTACAAATCCAAGTTCACTCATTGTTCTAGTCCTATATTTCTCAAGAGACATAATTCCTTTCCTAATGAATTAGAGGGAGGTATAGGTCCCACACTTCACATAATGAAAACTATACATATGTGTTCCATGAAAACCTTAATCGTTCATCATATCAGAACCCCAGAAAAGAAATGGGTTTCATAAACATTTCATCATAGCATAACCCATGGAAAATAAATAGGTTTTATAATTATAATGTGTTCATAAACATAAATCAAATAGAGTAAGATTAATAGGAACATATGCCTAGTAAATCATAAGTAAGATAAAATAATTTTATCTTATATTGAAAATGTGTTTGAAAGACCGATTGAAATAATTATTGTAGAAAATATCCTTCCAGATATGAAATCATTTCTTTTTAAAGTTTTGAAACTATAAAGTAAAACATTTTAATTCAAAAAATCCCTTTAAGTGAAACATCTCGAACCCAAATTCCACTCAACAGTGCTCCAAGACTAGTTGGACACATGGCCTCAAGAACATCTCCCCAAATTCCAGAGGCTACCAACTAGTAGCGAGGTCCTGTGTGAGTTTGTGGGGAGGTTATTACCTCATAATTAGAGTGTAGTAGAGTGGAATAAAAAATATATACAAATATCATAAGCATTAAACAAATCACATAAGTAAACAATGGAATAATGGTAGTACAAACAATCTAGAAATCATTTCATACACAAGATGATGATATATGTCATGTGTTTATAATAAAACATCCAAAAAAAAAGAATATAAGGCCGATGTACAATCCATATAACAAAAGTAAAAAACCCCAATGAAATTCCAACAGCATCTCAAGCCACATCCTGGTCCCATGCTCTCTTGTTCCTAAGAAACATATCAAATACCTGAAGGAGGGTACTTTCTCTTATCATTTCTAGTAATCATATAATTTTTTTCAGCCCAAAAACATGACCCAAATAGGGTGTGAGACTAAATACCAGTAGGAAACTACCTAAGTTATTTGACAATCAGTTAGTAGATATATATAGTTGGCAATGTAAAATAATGAAAGAAGTAATCAAGGAAGAACTCAAAAGTATTATACTACATGCTCTAGTTTTCATTTCATAACTATTTAACATTATAATTATATTGGAATTTATAAGCCTTGAGATCCAACTCGAGCTAAGCATCCCTTGTATAACTAGTAGCAAAATAGATGTCATTGATGGTCAACTAAACAAGTACAAGTGAAGACCAAATCCAAGATTGTGCTTCGGATAGGAAGACACATCATAAGTCATTCCATTTATAATTCAATTCAGAATCTAATCCTTCCCTTAACATTCTGAAGTTGTAATTCAATTATCACTCCAGGTGCAATATCAACCAACATCTACATGTCCATCCCTAGTGAACCTCTCAGGAACCCAATATCTCTCTAGGTGAGGTATAACATCCCTTATAATCTAATCCATACTCAAATATCCTCAACATAAGCTCGAGTATCACCCTTGGAATAATAGTCAAATTCTCCTTTAGTATTTTCACGACATCTCTCATTTGGATCCATGTATCACTCATGAAAATGTAATATTAACCATTCAGTCTATCCATGGAATCCCAGAGTTGATCTAGGTGTCACCCAGGGTATAAAGGTCGATAGTCACATGATATTTTCCATGGATTTCTTAATTGAATCCATGTATCTCCCAAGGCTATTTATCATCTAATCAATTCAATTCCATTTAAATATTTTATTAGACATTCCAAGGCCAAAACCAAGAACTCACCTCAAGGGGGTGCCTCAAGCATTGGCCAACCTCATAAGGTGTGGCCTTTCATTTACTAACATGGGAATATTTTTTATAACATGGTTAAAAGGAATAACAACCAACTACATGGTTATGTTATCATATAACTCACATGGTCATGCAATTAAAAGGTTCAATTCATTCCTATTAAGGCAATTTCAAAACATGGCCAAGCTCAAAGGTCCTGCCTTCAAATACTCACATGATAAAAGCATTAAAAGGTGCAATTAATTCTTATTAAGGAAATTTAAAAAACAATGCCAATCTCAAATGGATTGTCTTCAACTAGTCACATGCATGTTTTTAGCATAGCAAGCCAAAATATCCTATCACTCTATCACATGGATTAATTGAAACATATCTCACATGCTAAAATAAACAATTTAAGAAATTTGATCCAATTATATCAATTCAAGTCATGGACTCTATTTTACTCACATCGCTACCAAAAAAACGGGTTTCCGTAGCACGACCCTTTAACATTTCTAAAAAAAGTGGGTACAAAGTGACCCGTTATCAGTTCTTTTTTTAGTACTGTTAAAGGGGCCCCCTTTATCAGTGATTTTTTTAGTAGCATTGATAAATGAGGGGCTTTATCTTCACTTTTTTTCATAGCACTGATAAAGTGTATATTTCAAAAAAAATCATAAAAAATAATATATTTATATATAAGTATAATTATATTTATATAAATATAATAAATATTTTTTAACTATTTTTTAGATCGATTTGATATGTGGTAGACGCAAAACGGACACCCGAAGTAGAAATTATGGTCATTTGGAGGAATTAAGGACCCTTTAGTTCCATAAAGAATATGATAGCGTATTATAATGCTCACCAGAGTGTAGGTCTAGTCGCAATCTTTGATTTGATATGTGGTAGGTGCAAAACGAACACACAGAGCAGAAGTTATGGCAAAACAGACACCCGGAGCCAAACTTATGACCGTTCTGAGGGATTTTGGGACTTTTTGAGCCATGGAGAATATGAAAAAGGGTTATAGTGGTCACAAAAGTGTGTATGCTTTCACAATATTTTATTTGATATGTGGTAGAGCCAATACGGACACCTGGAGTAGAAGTTATTATTGTTTGAAATTGAGAAACCCTCATAAAGCCAAAAATCCTAGGAAACCTACAACACACTAAAACAAGCATAAATTATTATCTAGGTGTCCATTTGAGTGACGCAACCAGTAAAATCAATGATCATGAGATGATTGAGGACAAATTCTAATATAAACTATGATAAGATTAAAGAAACTGAAGATATATTATTTACACCACTCCAAAAAAATGCCAACTTCAAATGGTCATAACTTTCACTCTGGGTGCCCGTTTGGGCTCAATCACATATCAAATAAAAGGAAGAGAAGATATATATGTAGAAGTCTGACTCAAACAAATTTAAAATCATTTATTGCACCCTAAAAACCCAAAAACCCCATTAGAAGGCGTCTAAAACTCTATTTCTGTGTTCGGTGCCCTGTCAAATTTTTCTTAAAACATCAATAACTCCTTATCTTTATGTCTCTTTGGCCTCTCCACATGTTATATCGTAGTTCATTCCATGAGCTTCCTTTTTACAGGTCATGGATCTAAAATAGACACCCATATCATAATTTATGGTTGTTTCAATGACTCTATTGTTTGTTAGGCTTTTTAAGCCCCCATTTCTAGCACTTTTGTCCTGTCTGTTGTTTTTTCAAACAACTGTAGCTTATGATCTTCCTATCTGTTCAGCCTCAACCACGTATCATATCAAATATTATTTGATGATATTATATTTTAATTCTCACAGAGTTGTAATGGACTCTCAGATCAAAAAATTTCTTCATTACCCTGAGTTTAGGGTTTATTTGACTTTCTGGCTATACTTAAGAGTTCTGAGGGTTTCTCTAATTTTTACCTATTTTTTTGGTTTTCAAGGCTTGTTATCATTTATCATAACGTAATTTTGTTTATAATAAAATATATAAAAATATATACATATTTTTTATAAATTCACACATTACTAATTTAATTTTATAAATAAATAATTAAACATATTTACATATAAAATATATTTCTCAATATATAAGACTTATATATATTTGTGTGTCTGTATTGAAAAACTAATATATATTATCTATATATTCTAAACATATGTATATACTTATTAATATATAATATTTGTAAATTTATATAATTATACTTACATATACACATATAATATATATGTGTGTGTCCATTGTATAAATGTATTTATTTATTTATAAACATGCACAAGAAAACATATTTTATAAATGTATTTAAAACTGATCTTATAAATATATATTAATATATGAATAAATATATTAATATATATATATAACTATATATATATATTAATATATGGATATATATATATATATTAATATATAGATATATATTAATAAAACAAAATATATATATATATATATATATTAAAATAACTATATATATATTAATATAACTAAATATATCTATATTTATATATGTTAATATTAATATATATTAATATACGAGTAAGTATAACTATATATATATATAATTAAATATATATATTAATAAATGAAAGAAAATCAATATAGTGGAGTGGTAAAGTCTTACGCGCGCAGGAAACAGGTCCCAAGTTCGAATCCAGGGGGAGCCAAGTCATGGGTGCGGGTGGAGAATAAGGGATAGTGTTGTTAAAGGGGGTGGCGCGCTGTTAAAGCTGGTGGGGTGGTTGGGGCATCCGGGCTGGGCTAGGGGCACTGTTAAAAGGGGCTTAATGTATAGCTACCCAAGCCTTTTATATAAAACATTTCATTATTTTAAGCATAATTAATCATCAGAGTACAAGCCAAGGATCGTTAAGTCTAGTGTCTTGGAAGAATAGGTACATATAACATAAAACATAGGACAAAAAAACTTCTTTATTTAATCTCCATAAAGAGATTATAACTTCCTTTGAGCTCTTACATCTGTATAGGGTACCCTGTGGAACACATGAACAAAGGGATGAGCTAAAAAGCCCAGTAAAGGAATGAACATAAGGATACATCTCAAGCACATGTGTTAGAAGGCATGACATAATGATATCCAAATCGTGAAACTTATAAAATCATTTAATATAAGCATGGGATCATATAAACATGGAATCATATAAATGTGGCAGAATCATAAATCATTTCTTTAGTAAGGGTCAAGGCTAACCGCCAATCCTGTTTCCCATTTCAGTACGGGTCAAGGCTAACCGCCAATCCCGTTTCACATTGCATCTCATGAGACTTAACCTTACCCAATTCATTGGAGTGCTATCTGTGTGCATCTATATCAACATATTCATGAATATCCTTTCCAAATTAATATTCTTACCACATATACAATCATACATAATCAACCATACACAAACATAAGGGTACCCATGAAAATAATTGGGTACCACAATCATGACATCAATCATAACCAATGGGAATATCATGAAAGTTTCCATGAAAGAATTAGAAATACATGGATGTTAATAGGGTAAAATAGTCATATAACATGGTAAGTGGTGTCAAATATAACTGACAACATATAAAAAATGAATTTTAGAAACATTAGTATTAAAACATTTTTGTGCGGTTTTAAGGAAAACACTCTAGATCTTTTCAAATAGAAAACAGAACATTCCTTTATATAAAACCATAATTGTAACAAGAATTTTTTCATAATAAAAATACTGATTTTATAAATACAATGGTGTTTTAAAACATAGGATAGAGTGCACTTGAAATTTGGGTAAAAATTTGGGAAGTCCCCTTAAAACAGGTTGGCTTATCGGGAAGTTCTAAGGAGGGAATCTTTCAAAATCATGTATATCCCTGAAAGAATGTGATGGAAGGATATTGATATAATAATCTTATAAAAATAGCAATAATTCATAATACTCACATAGATATATAAGATAACACAATTTTGAAATAAAGATAAGGCAACCCGAAAGAACAAAGAAGGTTCGGGTAGAATTTGTTACGATTTTGTCGGCATGGTGTCGGGTGTGACCAAGAGGGATTGATGAGAGAGAAATGGGGTTTCTCATCACATATAAATCCATAAGGAAATATGGGGGAGGTTCTTAAGAATATCCCATCATTTTATAGTACACATATAAAGTCATAGTATAGAGGACAATCTTGATTAGGAGAGAAAAGTGAGGATCTCTTACCTCAAATCTGGTGGTGTTCTCCACTTGTTATTAATGACCTGAATAAACAAATTAGGATTATTAATTCATAAGTACATAACCTATGGTATGTCTAATTGATTTACTATAACCCTTTTTATTTCATTTAAATCCTTTTTTATTAGTTACAAGGTTCAATTTCATTGTTCGGGCTCGTTTGTTTACATGGATTTAAAAGATCAGTTCACTTATATTCAAGTTTGGATTATATGGAAGATGAAAGTGGTTGTCCAGAATTGAAGTTATATTATCTACTTCATATACAGGGGATTCCATGGTTTTAATTTTAATTAGGTTACTTAGAGTGATGTTGTATTATTATTATATATATATATATATAACCTTAGTGATAACCGTTTTGTTAATCGGTGGATTTGATTACAAAGAATGTGTTTTTCATTATAAATTAATTCCATTTGTACCAAAAGATTACAAAACCAAAAATAGGATATATTACATATATAATAATCTGGTTCAAAAATAACTCAAATGGTTTCATGACCAGAATTAAATATAATAATAGAAATTGATAAACTGTTTTCCTTGAATGTGCTAAATTAGCACATCTCAAATGGTGCTTTCATTTCTTTCAAATAAAAGGGTGGGGAAAGGGAGAAGATAATGAAATATACCACTAGCATGAAGAAATTAAATTACATGTATGTTACTGGATTTATCATACTATTATGGTGAATGGAGGTGAGGAAAGAAAATAAAAAAGAAAGGAACTTAAAAGAAAAGAAGAAATTTGGAAAGAGGAATTTACCTCTTGAGACTTCCTCCTTTGAGAACCTCTTAAGGGGAGTGGTTTTGGTATTTTGAGGAGGAAAAGAGCTTTTGGACGTGGGGGAAGACCTTGGGGAGAGTCTTGGGTAGAATTTAGAGAAGTCTTGGAGATTGAGAGGAGTGGAGAGAAGAGGGAGTGAAGGGGGGTTTTATAGTGGAGGAGAGGAGGGATTTCAGGATATTATAACCATTAATTTATTATTTCTTCCCAAGACAAGGAATAGTAAGTATTCCATGTACAGGAATAGTAAATGGGTCATGTTAATTCGAACCAAGTGGGCTTACATCAGCATAACATCATCAATGACTCAATTAATCCATTATTTAGCATTTATTGTAAATTATCAGATTCTACTATTCGTAAAAAATTCAAGTATTTCAGAAAAATCTCAAAAAATCACCCTAACAGTTTTTCGACATGTAGAATCCAAAAATGAAGTCCATTTTTCTAAAAAAAATCTAAATATGATTATTTTAATATTTAATTAAAATAATAATTTATTATCAAAACCATTTTTAAAACATTCATTAACTCATTCTAAAATATAGGTATGTCATACATCCAACTTGAATATTATTTTTATACCACCATAGGTGAGGTTACTATTCATTAGGGTATATCAGTATTCATAAGGGTATGTTACTATTCATTAGGGTAGATTACTATTCGCCAAAAATAATTTTTATTTTATTAGACTCCAAAAACCATCTTAAACACAACGGTGTATGCCAGATTTTCGAAATTCCAAACACAGAAGTGACAAACTTATGTTTAAAGGTCACTTATCACTTAGTAGTTCATTATGTTGTGCTTTCATGTGATTTTATGACATAAATATAAGAAGGGAATTTCCATTGAAAAACTTTGGGTCGTTACATTCTTCCCCCCTTATGAAATTTCACCCTTGAAATTTTATTTTCATTCTAATCCAAAAATAGGTGCGGGTACTTTTCCTTCATTGCTTCCTCCAATTTCCATGTTTCTTCCTCAAAATTATGGTTTCTACATGACACTTTTACAAGATGGGTTGTCTTGTTGCGTAGAACCTTATCTCTCTGATCCAGAATCTTTACTGGCTGCTCCTCATAAGAGAGATCATCTTCCAGCTGCACCACCTCTGAGCTTAGTACATGTGAGGGATCAGGTATGTACATCCTCAAGATTGATACGTGCAAAACATCCTAAACTCGAGCCATATTTGGTGGAAGTGCAAGCCGATAGGCCACGGATCATATGCGGTAAAGGATCTCAAAGGGGCCAATATACCTTGGGCTTAGCTTCCCTTTCTTCCCGAATCGCATGACTCTCTTTCATAGAGATATTCGAATGAAGACTTTATCTCCAACATCGAACTCCAAGTCCCAACGATGGTTTTTAGAATAGCACTTTTGCCAACTTTGAGTAGCTTTGATGTGTTTTTTGATGACTTGAACCTTCTTGGTAATCTCTTGAACAAGATCGGGTCCAAGTAGCTTTCTTTCTCTAACTTCATCCCAACAGGTGGGAGTTCAACATCGCTTTCCATATAGAGCTTTATATAGAGCCATCCGAATACTCGAGTGGGAGTTATTATTGTATGAGAACTCAACCAATGGGAGATAATGATCCCAACCACCTTTTAATTCTTGAGAGCAGGCTCTTAGCATATCTTCAAGCGCCTGAATAGTCATTTCAAATTGGCCTTCAGTTTGGGGGTGATAGGTCGTGCTGAAATTTAATTCAGTACTTAAAGCATGTTGAAGACTCCTCTAGAATTTAGATGTGAACCTTGGATCGCAATCAGAGACAATTGAAAGTGGAACACCGTGTAGTCTCTTCACATCCTTCACATATAACTTTTCAAGTTATTCAAGCGAGAGGTCTTCCCAAATAGAGATGAAATGGGATGTCTTGGTGAGTTGGTCAACCACAACTCATATCGAATTATTTCCCTTCGACGTCTTTGGAAGACCCGTGAAAAAGTCCATAGTAACATTTTCACATTTTCACATGGGTATAGGCAATGGCTGCATCATACCTTTGGACATTTGTCGCTCAGATTTAAATTTCTGACATACCAAGAACCTTGATATATATTCCGCAATCTCCTTCTTCATTTTATCCCACCAGAAGTGTTCTCGGAGATCATGATACATTTTGGTACTCCCAGGATGGATAGAGAAGGTCGAGCTATGTGCATCATTCAATAGCTCCTTCTTTATCTCTGGATCAGATGGTACACATAATCATGTCCCAAATCTTAAAAATAATTCCTCATCAATTTTTAAATCAAAGTATTTCCCATTTTTAACAGCTTCAACCCTTTTCTGAATTTCCACGTCCTTTCCTTGAGCAACCTTTATTTTCTCCATGAGGGATGGTTGAGCAATCATTTGAGAAAGAATTGATGATGTGCCTCCCTTAATGATTCCCATGCCCATCCTTTGAAAATCTAAGAAGATCGGATCCTTTTCAATTCTCATCATTGATAAAGATGTAGGATCCTTTCAAGTTTGAGCATCTGCCACCTTGTTTGCCTTACCAAGATGGTAGTGGATTGAGCAGTCATAATCCTTGATGCGCTCTATCCATCTTCGTTGGTGCATATTAATATCTTTCTATGTGAATATATATTTGAGACTCTTGTGGTCAGTATATATCTCACATTTTTTCCCATAGAGATAATGCCGCCAGATTTTCAACACAAATATCACAACCGCCAACTCCAGATCATGCGTGGGATAGTTTTGCTCATGGATTTTTAACTTCCTTGAGTTATAGTCTATCACTTTATCATTTAGTATTAGCACACAGCCTAAGCCTTTCTTATAAGCATCACTATACACCACAAAGAGTTCTCCACTTGAACGGAGTGTGAGTACCGGCGTAATGATAAGCCTCTTTTTCAACTCCTTAAAACAGGCTTCACATTCCTATGTCCAGATGAACTTTACTCACTTATGTTTCATCTTGGTCATTGGGTTTGAAAATCATGAAAAGTTCTTCACGAATTGTCGATAAAACCCTGCTATACCTAAAAAGGTGTGCCTCTCTGTTACAGAAGTTGGCCTCGACCACTCTTCAAATGCCTTCTTCTTGGAAGGGTCCACAGATATCCATTTCCTAGTGATAACATGCCCCAAGAATGATATTTACTCCATACAGAACTCACATTTACTGTACTTTTCATACAAATTCTCCCTTCGCAAAGTCTTTAACACAGTTTCCAAATGCTCCTCATGTTCCTCCTTGCTCATCGAGTATATCAAAATATCATCAATAAAGACCACCACAAATTTGTCGAGGTAATCTCTAAAGACTCTATTCATTAAATCCTTGAAAATTTTCAGATCATTAGTGAGTCCAAAGGGCATCATTATGAACTCATAGTGTCCATACCTCATTCGAAAGGTATTCTTGGGAATATATTCCCTCCTCACATTTAGTTGGTGGTATCCTGACCGAAGGTCCATCTTAGATAAATAACTGGCCCCACTAAGCTGATCGAACAAATCATCTATCCGTGGAAGGGGATACTTGTTATTTATCATCATTTTATTAAGATCACGATAATCAATGCAGAGGCTCATTGATCCATCCTTCTTCTTGATGAAGAGGACTGGAGCACCCCATGGTGAAGCACTCGGGCATATAAAACCCTTCTCCATATTCTTCTGTAACTACTTCTTCAGCTCTTCCAGCTCTACAGTGGCCATTCTATAAGGTGTATTTGAGATTGGAAGAGATCCAGGGATAAGTTCAATTGAGAACTCAACCTCTCAGCTAGGAGGAAGACTAGGCAACTCTTTGGGGAATAAATCAGTGTAATCCCTCATGATGGGCATGTCTTCAAGCATGATTCTCTCATTTGTCTCAATCATTTGAGCTAGATATGAATGCTCATAAGGAAGCAATATCCAAACTTGACACGAATATTCTAAAGGATACTCATCTTCCTCCTTGAACTTGTAAAGAATCGGAGGATGCTTTGGGATGTGAAGAGTAATCTCCCGTTCCCAAAAATTGATATTGGCCTTGTACAAAGATAGCCAATCCATGCCCAAGATAGCGTCAAACTCCACTAAATGAAGTATGACAAGATTTTATGGGAGGTTCAGTCCACAAACATTAACTGAGGAGGAGTTATAAAACATGGATGCAATAATTTCCTCATTCGTTGTTCTCATAGATAACTTTTCCTCCAAATTTTGTGGTGGTGTTTGAATATTTCTACTAAACTTACAAGATATGAAAGAATGCGTAGAACCAGAATCAAATAGTATGTTCGCTATTCTTGAATGAATAACAAGCGTACCTCTTACCACATCGTTTTCCGACTCTACCTCAACAGTAGTGATAGCATAAGGAATTCCTTATTGCCTTGGAGGTTGTTGCTGATTACCTCCGACAACACTCGTCTTAAGGAAATTGTTCTCATAATGCCCAAGATCCTTGTAGTTATAACAATGCACTGTAGGCTGAGTGTTGATCTGAACCTTCCTTTCTTCTTCAACATTAGCAAGATCTTTCATATCCCTTCGGAAATTCTTGGCCAGATGACCAAACTTTCTGCATTTGAAGCAATTCCTGGTTCCCTTGATATATTCACCAAGATGCTTCTTCCCACAATTCTTGCAAAGGGTAAAGTGAGGCTTCTTTCCATCATGGGTTTTGTTTGATGAACCACCCATGTTGTTCTCCATTTTCCGCTTCTTGTCACTAGGCTCATGAGACCACTGAGAGTCTCCAATATCCATTTCATCCTTGAGGTAACAATGGACAATGTCCTCATAACTGTCGAAGTCTCAAATAGCCAACGCTTTTTGTAGACTCAGCTTTAGTCTGCTAAAAAAGTGATATACCATTCTTTCGGTGTTCATGACAAATCCAGAGGCATACCTTGAAAGTCTTGTAAAGTTTTCTTCATATGCCCCGATAGACTCATGTTCCTTCTACTTGAGTCTAAGGAACTCTCTTTCCATCTTGAGACGGAGGGTTCGAGGAAAATATTTGTTGAAAAACATCCTCTTGAATTCCTCTCAATCTATGGAATCGGTTTACTCTTGGGAATTTGTATTCTTGATCAGTGTCCACCACTGATCAGCTTACCCATCAAAACTATAGACCGCCAGTACCACCTTCTCTTCTTCCGAGAACTAGAGGATGTAGAATATCTTTTCAATGGAGTTAATCCATTGTTCTGTGAGGAGGGGATCAGAAGACCCACTAAACATGGGAGGCCTTTGCTGCATGAAGGGTTCTACGACAACTTTCCCTTTCCTTGGAGGAGGGGGACGTTCCAACTTATTCAAGTTATTATTCATAACTCAAGCCAGCTGATCAAGTACTTCCATGAAGTTTTGAGCACCCACTTCTGTCACATCAGGCATGTCATTAGGGCAATCATTACATTGCATATCCCATTGGTTGTTGTAACGTGTTCTTCTATTTCCCTCCATTAAGTAAGAAAAATAACGTATAATTAGAGTTCTTGAATACTTATCTATTGAGCATAAAAAAGGAAACATTGAACATTAAAGGATAAACTTATAAAGAAGAAGTACATCCTAACTTTTGATTCCTTAGGTTTATATCTAGGTTATCCTCGATCTATTTCTTAACTTATATTCTTATGGGGTTTTTTTTGTCCCTTAATAATGGTTTGTACTAAGCTCATGAATCTACCAAAGCATATCCCCTAGGAGTGTCGTAACCAAGAGTGCAGCAAGGCTCGTTTTCCTGCACTAGTTCTCATTCGAGTCTAGCTCAAAGTGGTGTTTTCAGGTTTTACCCCTAGATATATCTGTTCCAGAGCCACCTCTACTTGCTGGTATCCAGACTGGGATGTATTTGCTTGATAAACCACTTACTCTATACTCACCAAAATTTAGGACTGTTTTCTTATACTTAGTCTCATCCCAAAGGTTCTCACTAAGGTTCTCTATTCCTAATCTCCAAAAATAACAAGACCATCCTATAATAACAACTATAGCGGCCCAAGCCTTTACATAAAACATTTCATGATTTTAAGCATCATTAAACATCAGAGTACAAGCCAAGGATCGTTAAGTCTAGTGTCTTGGAAAACTAGGTACATATAACATAAAACATAAGACAAAAAACTTCTTTATTTAATCTCCATAAAGAGCTTCTAACTTCCTTTGAGCTCTTACATCTTTATAGGGTACCCTAGGGAACACATGAACAAAGGGATGAGCTAAAAATCCCAGTAAAGGAATGAACATAAGGATACATCTCAAGCACATGAGTTAGGAGGCATGACATAATGATATCCAAAGCATGAAACTTATAAAATAATTTAATATAAGCATGGGATCATATAAACATAGAATCATATAAATGTGGTAGAATCATAAAGCATTTCTTTAGTACGGGTCAAGGCTAACTGCCAGCCCCGTTTCCCATTTCAGTACGGGACAAGGCTAACTGCCAATCCCTTTTCACATCGCATCTCATGAGACTTAACCTTACCCAATGCATTGGAGTGCTATCTGGGTGCACCAATCTCAACGTATTCAGGAATATCCTTTAAACATAAATATTCTTACCACATATACAATCATACATAATCAACCATACACAAACATAAGGGTACCCATGAAAATAATTGGGTACCAAAATCATGACATCTATCATAACCAATGGGCGTATAATGAAAGTGTCCATATAAAGAAAGAATTAGAAATAAATGGAAATTAATAGGGTAAAATAGGCATATAACATGGTAAATGGTGTCAAATATAAGTTTCAACATATAAAAAATGAATTTTAGAAACATTAGTATTAAAACATTTTTGTGGGGTTTTTAGGAAAACACTCTACAGCTTTTCAAATAGAAAAGAGGACATTATTTTATATAAAACTAGAATTTTAACAAGAATGTTTTCATAATAAAAATACTTATTTTATAAATAAAATGGTTTTTTAAAACATAGGATAGAGTGCACTTGAAATTTGGGTAAAAATTTGGGAAGTCCCCTTAAAACAGGTTGGCTTATCGGAAAGTTCTAAGGAGGGAATATTTCAAAATCATGTATATCCCTGAAAGAATGTGATGGAAGGATCTTGATATAAGAATATTTTAAAACTAACCAGAAGTCATAATACTCACATAGAAAGATAAGATAACACCATTTTTAAAGAAAGATAAATCAAGTCGAAAGAACAAAGAAGGTTCGGGTAGAATTCATTACGATTTTATCGGCATGGTGTCGGGTGTGACAAAGAGGGATTGATGAGAGAGAAATGGGGTTTCTCGTCACTTATAAATCCATAAGGAAGTATGGGGGAGGTTCTTAAGCATACCCCATCATTTTCTAGTATACATATAAAGTCATATTATAGAGGACAATCTTGATTAAGAGAGAAAAGGAGAGGATCTCTTACCTCAAATCTGGTGGTATTCTCCACTTGTTATTAATGACCTGAATAAACAAATTAGGATTATTAATTCATAAGTGAAAAACATATTATATGTGTAATTTATTTACTATAACCCTTTTTAGTTCATTAAAATCCTTTTTTATTTGTTACAAGGTTCAATTTCATTGTTCGGGCTCGTTTGTTTACTTGGCTTTAAAAGATCGGTTCACTTATTTTCAAGTTTGGATTATATAGAAGATGAAAGTGGTTGTCCAGAATTGAAGTTATATTATTTAGTTAATATCCAGGGGATTACATGGTTTTAATTTTAATTATTTTAATTATTGTTATGTTGAATTATTATATATATATATATAACCATAGTTATAACCGTTTTGTTAATCGGTGGATTTGATTACAAAGAATGTGTTTTTCATTATAACTTAATTACATTTGTAAAAAAAGATTAAAAAACCAAAAATAGGATATATTACATATATAATAATCTGGTTCAACCATAAGACAAATGGTTTCATGACCATAATTAAATATAATAATAGAAATTGATAAACTGTTGTCCTTGAATGTGCTAAATTAGCACATCTCAAACGGTGCTTTCATTTCTTTCAATTAAAAGGGTGGGGAAAGGGAGAAGATAGTGAAATATACCAATAGCATGAAGATATTCCAGTACATTTATGTTACTAGATTTATAATACTATTATGGTGAATGGAGGTGAGGAAATAAAATAAAAAATAAAGGAACTTAAAAGAAAAGAAGAAATTTGGAAAGAGGAATTTACTGCTTGAGACTTCCTCCTTTGAGAACCTCTTAAGGGGAGAGGTTTTTGTATTTTGAGGAGGATGAGAGATTTTGGACGTGGGGGAACACCTTGGGGAGAGTTTTGGGCAGAATTTAGAGAAGGCTTGGAGCTTGAGAGGAGTGGAGAGAAGAGAGAGTGAAGGGGGGTTTTTATAGTGGATGAGAGGAGGGATTTCATGATATTATAATCATTAATTTATTATTTCTTACTAATACAATGAATAATAAGTATTCTATGACCAAGAATAGTAAATGGCTCATTTGAATTCAAAAAAAGTGGGCTTACATCAGTATAAAATCATCGATGACTCAATTAATCCATTATTTAGCATTTGTTGTAAATTATCGGATTCTACTATTCATCAAAAATTCAAGTATTTCAGAAAAATCCCAAAAATTCACCCTAAACATTTTTCAATGTGTAAAATCCAAAAATGAAATCCATTTAAAAAAAATCTAAATATGATTATTTTAATATTTAATTAAAATAATAATTTATTATCAAAACCTATTTTAAAACATTCATTAACTCATTCTAAAATATAGGTATATTGTACTTCCAACTTGAATAGTATTTTTATACCACCATAGGTGAGTTTAATATTCATTAGGTTATATCACTATTCATAAGGGTATGTTAGTATTCATTAGGATAGGTTAATATTCACCAAAAATTATTTTTGTTTTATTAGACTCCAAAAAACATCTTCAACACAACCGTGTATGCCGGATTTTTAAAATTCCAAACACAGAAGTGAGAAACTTATGTTTAAAGGTCACTTATCACTTAGTAGTTCATTATGTTGTGCTTTCATTTGATTTTATGACATAAATATAAGAAGTAAATTTCCATTGAAAAACTTTGGGTCGTTACATCAAGTGTTGTTGAAGCCCATCCATGAATTGAAGAAATATTTTTTTATTTTATTTTATTTTTACTTTTATCAGCGCTATTTTTAGCGCTGACAAAAGGGGTCTTTATCTATGCTTTTCTTAGCACTGAAAAAAGGGGTCTTGGTCAGTTCTTTTTTTAGCACTGATAAAAGGGACCCCCCTTTATCTTCGTTGAGATAAATAGGGATTTTTTAGTACTGTAAATGGAGTTTTCTAGCACTGATAAAGGACATATTTGCAGTAGTTCATGGGTAAGGAAAAAATTCTTTAACAAAAAAGTCATACATTGGTCAAGAAGAAATTCACCCATCCCATACCCTTTAACCAATTCAATTACAATCTGAAAACATTCAAATTAATTCAAAGGAAAATTCATATTTTGACATCCCATGAAATGGGCTAAAAGGCATGCCTGATGGGCATCCAAGGCCAATTCTATAAATGGTCATTCAAGGAAACTCACCCATGGGGTGGTCCCTATTCAAGTCATACAATCTATAACATGCATGAACATATCTATTAAATTTCTTAAATCAAATAGGAAATAACAGGGATCAATTTCAACTAAGGCGGCGCCTAGAAAATGGGTGCACAGGACACCGGCACATATAAATGATTTGAATTTCAAAGAAAATCACATGACCACCTAACTTGGACACATTCTTGATAACTCATCTAGTATCAAACTCTGATTCATCCTGGTTTGTAATAAATCTAAATAACGGATGAAGAATGGTAAATTATGGTATATGAACCTAAATCCAAATAGCAGAGTTGATTCCGATAAGAATAGAGAATGGATAAAAATGAATTAATTCTTTACCCTTGCAGATATAAGGAGAAAAACCATGTTTGAATCAGATATTTTATAGAGAAGAAATATAAAATTAAAGAATAGTCAAGCTTGAGTGCTTATCCATGGTTTCCCTCTATTGTTAGAATGAATAATGAACCAAAATTAGGTTTTAAAATAATTTTTAAATTAATTAAAAATTGTAAAATTTTAAAAATATTAGAGGTTTCATGGTTTATTCGCATGGTTAATCAAATTGTGTGGAAATAGTGCACAACTTCCTATAGTAGTGAGGAATAGTGCATTGCTACCCCACATGGTTTATAAATTGTGTGCAAACCGTTCTTAAACCCTATTCCAAAGTCTGCTAAAACTACAAAATTGCCACACGATCATTCAGTTTCTCTCACAAAGTTTACCAAAATTGTGTAGTCAATAATCCCCCATTGTTTGGCCTCACACGGTTTGTTCAAACCATGTGGCCTACCATGGACGGTTTGTACTAACTATGCGTCAAGCCAAAAACACCAAAAAAACGTTGGGTTCCAGGCTTCAAACCAACCCCGGACAGCCCAGAGACCTTCATGACCCCAACGTCATTAACCTTAAGCCATATATAAGTAATTTAACTAAGAATTGATGGAAAACAAGAGATACACACCTCAAATAAGAACTGGGTTCTTACAAACTCCCACTTAAAGAAATTTGTCCCTAAATTTCCCTTCCAAGGGTGGTGAAGTAATATCTGGAAAACAAACTCTGACCACTGCGTTCTTAAATTGGCCTCCCTCTCCTAAGTCTCATTATACACTCAACCATGTTACCATAGCACCAGTACAAAAAAGAACATACCAGCCACGGAGAACCTTCATTCTATGATCCACAATTCATATTGGATCCTCATCAAAGGACACATATTCTTGAAGATCAACTACCTCAAGCTGAAAAGCATGAGACAGATATAAATAGTAACATTGTAGCTGAGAAACATGGAAGACATCATACATAGCATAGTACCTTTTAGGTAATTTCTACCGATAGTTAATCATCCCAAATCTTTCCAAAATCTTGAATGGCCCGACATATCTCAGTGAAAGCTTACACTGTCTCATGATCCTCTTTTCTCCTAACCTCAGTGAAACACATAAAAAAACCCAATCCCTGACCTCAAACTCTAGAGGTCGTTTGTGGTGATCATTGTTAGATTTATGATGAGACTGCACAGTACCCATCCACTTATGAATCAACAGCACCTATTATGTGGACTCCTAGACTAGATGAGGTCCCAATATAGCTTCCTCTCCTACCTCCAGCCAACACAGGGGTGATCGGAAAGGCCTACCATAGAAAGCCTCATATAGCACCATATGAATAGTATCCTGAAATCTATTATTGTTATAGAAATCAAAGAGGGGTATATGAATCTCCCAAGATCCGCCGAAATTTAGGACGCATACTTGTAGCTTATCCTCAAGCACCAAAATCATTCCCTCTCACTAGCCATATGTTTGGGGGTGGTATGCCATGCCCAAAAGAACCTGTGTACCCAGTGCCCTCTGTAGCCCTTTCAGGAAATGATAATTAAACCAATAATCCCTATCTAAAATGATATAATGAATCACCCCACTCGGTAACAGATTTCTCCTGTAAAAGTTTGGATGTTCATATGTATTTTACCTTCAACTGCTGACGGGTGGAACACCTCATAACAAAACTAGTTACATCTCTTCTCATACCCATCCACAAATACTGAAGATGTGAATCTAGAAACATCTTGGTGACAATAGAATGATCATCCCACGTAGAGGCATGAATTTTCTACAACATCTCCCCACACATGTCTTCTAAAACCCATACGTGACCATGTACTTGCAGGATTTCATCCTTGCCTACAGTTCATCCAGGAGGAGGGTCATCACCTGCAACACTCTTCTTTAGAACTATGCCTTTAGATTTTGATAGTTGCCTCATCCTAACTCTACCAATAAGGGTATAGTTAACAACTAATGATGATATAAACATATTCCCCTGACTATCGTTCACCTCTAAGTGCGTCTCAGTGAATAGCGTCATAAGCTTCCACTCACTATTGTCCAACTGCACTGCATGTTTCTGAGTCCTCCGGGTTAGTGCATCATCCAATTCATTTCCTTTACCAGGCATGTAGGCGTGATCAAAATCAAAATACTGAAGATACTCAACTCACCTTCAATACCTAAGGTTTAGATCACACTGTGTAAATATGTACTTGAGGCTTTTGCGGTCCGTGTACACCAAAAATTCTCTTCTAGAAAGTAATGTCTCCAACAATTAAATATGTGAACAACCACAGCTAACTCGAGATCACGTGTCAAGTAGTTCCTCTTCTGTGACTTCAACTACCGATATCTGTATTCGATGACTCGATTCCCCAATATGGTAATTGATCCCAGACCGATACCTGATGCATCACAGTATACAGTGTTACTCCTACCTAGATCTGGAAAAATCAGCACTGGTACCAAGGTCAATATCACTTTCAAATCCTAAAATTATGTCTCTCAAAAATCTAACTATAAATACATCACACCCTAATTATTCAAGCTCTTCAATAGAACTAATAATCATGATAAGTCTTGTATGAAACAAATGTTGTAACCATCCATCCCTAATAAACTCCGCACCTCAAAGACTTTCTTCGGATACCCCTAAGTAACTACCTCTCTCACCTTCTCTGATTCCACTGATACTTCTATCTCTGAGAAAACATGACCCAAGAAGTGAATCTGATCCACCTAAAATTGGCACTTTGTGAACTTAGAAAATAACTAACGCTCTCTCAGTATATTCAAAACAATCTCAACATGTTTGGAATGGTTGTGTCTATTGTGAGAATACACCACGATATCATCAATGAAAACCATAACAAAAAAAATCAAGGTGAGGATGGAACACTCGGTTTATCAGTTCTATGAAGACCACTGGTATGTTTATGAGATTTAACGGCACAACCAAATACCCATATAGACCATACCTTCTCCTGAAGGCAGTGTGAGGTATATATGATGGTCTAACATGCACCTGATGATAACCGGATCTCAAATCAATATTTAAGAAGACTCAAGATCCTTGGATCTCATCAAAGAGAACATCTATCCTTGGTAGAGGATACCAGTTCTTAACCATCAATTGGTTCAATTTCTGTTAATCCACACATAGCCTAAGGGTACCATCCACCTTTTTTTGAAAAAAAAGGACCAGATAACCCCATAGAGAAGTATAGGTTTGGATGAAACCCTTTACCTCTATATCCTCTAGTTGCCTCTTGAGCACTTGCAACTCCATCATAGCCACCCTATAAGGACGAATGGATATCATTGCAACTCCTAAAACTAGCTCAATAGAGAACTCTACCTCTCTCACTAGAGGTAATCCTAAGAATTCATCTAGGAAGATTTCCCTAAAATGATCAACCACTGGAGGGAAATTGATCTCACATTACCCCTGATCATCCAGATATAAACTCGCAATCTGGGTTGTCATCTCTCCTAGCCCATGATGCTCAGGTCCATCTCAGCTTTCCTATACTTCACATTCACCCTTGTGAATGAATTCCATTCCCTCTCGTGATGAGAAACTCACCCTACAATTATAGAAATCAAAAAAGGCTCTAAAGGGAGCCAACTTGTCCTTCCTAAGGATAATATTGAAGTCTATCATCTTGAGGATGTAGAGGTCCCGTACAAAGTGACACCCACCAACCTCAAGGGGGAACTCCCTGTGCTGATTCACACCTTCCATCATGATCCCTAATGGAGTTTCTAGCATCATCACATCATCATAAACATAAACACATAGCTCATAGATCTCTACAAGGAGCATAGATATAAATCTATGTGAATCCCCTATATAAAAATGTGTAAAGGAAAAAATAGAAGATTATAGAATAGTACCTATGATGGTAGAAGGTTTGAAATCCTAATCCTGCTGATTCTATTATACTGCATAGGTCTGGATTGTACTGTGGCCTTATGAAACTATCTGGCTACCCTAATCTGATCCACCCTACTATAGTTGTGAACTTGGGGTCTGGATGTTGGGTCCACGACCACCACCATGGCTTGATCATCATGTTTCACCCCAGATATCTACCTATTGAGAAGCTACTGACCCTTCCCATGAATGTGGAGTTAGTGCAGGAACTCCCTCACTGGATTCTAGTGGAAACGTTCTACAGAAGAATTATAGATGGGCCATCTTTCTGCAATATCATCACTTTAATGGGTCCTTCATACACGGTGGCCTCATATGCCCCAGCCTACCGCATTGTTAGAACCTCACCAAAGTACCTAAATAGATGTTATGACTACTAATATCAACACATGGAATCTCCATATGATGATTCTTACTACCATTCAATGCAATACCAGACCTAGGTGTCGAGCCTCCCTGGCTCACACCACCAAATTCCCTCAGGTTATGCTCTGTGATCAGCACCTTGTTCACTATACCAAATACAGTAGTCAATCAGAAGACATTTATCTACAATCATATGTCATATCAGAGACCATCCTCAAATCCTCAGATTTTGATAACTCATCGCCCATCAGAATAGGTGTAAATCACAGGACCTCAGTAAAATGGGCTAAATAGACCCTGACTGATGGCGCACACTTATCTAGATATAATAACTCTCAGACTCTATCTACCCTCAAAATATAGGGATATAAATAGTCATATAATTAATTATTAAACTCCATCTAGTCCATATCTCAATGAATATTAGTCTAATGAATAACATCTCACAGCCTCTTATCGGAATCACGTAGCTTGTACGCAGTGAGCTTTACCCTCCTCTTTGGAGGCTTCTCTAAGAGCTTGAAGATAGATAACATGGTCTCGATCCATGACTCCACAGCTTATGGTCAGCCATCCCCATAAAACATGGGAATATTCTACTATTGAAACCCATGCATCAACTCTTCCATAGTCCTGGCAGGTTGTAGTACTCCTCGAATAGTTTTCATGAACCATAAAAATTCTTCACGGAACTATGCCTCTACACCTGCATCTGGTATAACAGTTGGTGTTTTATCCAGAAATATTGGAGGATCTAGTAGTATTTCATTTCCTACCACCCCCATATTTTGATTATTGCAACCCTCCTAGCATATAGCTAGTGGTCTTCATGGTTTCATGAATCTATAATGCCAATACACACCTCAGTTTACGATCATTAAAGATTTCATTTCTCAAATTCCCAAAACAAAACAGGATAGGTAAAAACATTCCTCTATAAGAACTCACCCATTCAAATTCTCCAAGGGTCAGGTCTGGGTGTCAAACAAGTGATAGACACAACCAAAATCCCATTACTAAGGTCTGGTCTCATCAAGTTTTCTATCATAATCCATTTTAGTTTTCTTGTTTTCATATTCATTTCATATAAAAGTGAGTTTACATTAACATTTCCTAAATTGATACTCATTTCAAGTTTATCACATCCCTTTTATAAGGGTAAACCAATGGTATGACAAATTATAATCTATGGGGGCCCATACTCCCCAAGAATCAAAGGTTGGCATCCACCTATGGTACATCATAATAGAATCCACATTAAGGTTAAATAATGATCTACCAAATTTCAATCCAAGGGGGAACATAAACCTCAAGGAGAAAATATTGGCATCTATATATTTCACACCATGTCAAATCAAAATACACCTAACACAATATCTGGAATATGTATCACTTCACCTATCATGACTGCATGCAATCAGTAATGCATCCTAAATGGCATGGTATAATGCAAGGCATGTAAAACCCAGTAGGTACCTATATTATGCATGATATGGCATAACCTCATCTCATAGGGTTGAAACACAATACAAAACAAAATTATATAAACAATAAAGGTATAAATCTAATGCATCACCCAATGGTGGAATCAAATCAAATGTAATTGTAAAAATTCTGAAAATACAAATTTAATTTGAGGTAATTTGGATTTTTCTTATACGCGGGTTACCTATGCTCAGGCACAGCTAATTAAAAAATTCATATTCCTTTATATCCCTTTATATTGTATCCAAATAGTAAATAAAACCATGAAAATAAATACTCAGATACCACTTTATAATATCCCATACCTGGATACCACTCAACAGTGCTCTAAGCCCAGTTGGCCAAATGGACTCAAGTGCATCTCAACAAATACCAGAGGCTGCTGACTTGCAGTGAGGGCCTAGGTGAGTACGTGGGGAGAATATTCCTTCATCAGAAGATTTTAGCATAGTGAAAAACCAAATATATACAAATAGTATAAGAAGTAAACCATACATAGAAGTAAAGAGCAGAAGATTGATAGTTTAAACAATCCATAAATCATGTCATACAAAAGATGGTGATATATGTCACATTTTTCTAATAAAATAGCCAAAAATAGGAATACATGGTAGATGTATAATCCATATAAAAAATTACAGAAATCCAAAATAAATCCCAACAGTATTGCAAGCTTTAGCTTGGTCCCATGCTCTTCTGGTCCTAAGCAGCATATCCAATACATGAAGTAGGGTTCTTTCCATTATCAATACTAGCAATCATATAATCTTTTTGGGCCCAAAAACAAGACCCAAACAAGGTTTGAGACTAAATAATAGTAGGAAATCACCCAAGGTTTGTTCCAATCATTAAATGAATATATATATCAAGAAGTGTGAAAAAATAAAAGCAGTAATCAAAGAAGAACTCAAAAGTAACATAATATACTCTTGTTTTCATTTAATATCTATTTAACATTTTAATTATGTTGAAATTTATAAGTCTCAAGATATAGCTCAAGCCTAGAATCCCCTGTATAACTGGTAGCATAAAAGATGCCTTATAAGGTCATCTAAAGAAGTACAAGTGAAGACTGAATCCAAGCTTCTACTTTAGATTAGCAGACACGTCATAATTCATTCCATTTATAATTTAATTCAGAACCTAGTCCCATCCTTCACATTCCTAAGTTTGAATTCAAGTGTCACTCTAGGTGTAATATAAACAAAAAACCTACAAGACCATCTCTGGAAAACCTCTCAATAACCCGGTATGGCTCTAGGGGAGGTATAATGTCCATTCTAATCGAGTCCTTTCTAGGAGATCCTCAATGTAATATCGAGTATCACCCTTGTCATAATAGTCAAATTCCTCTAGAGTAAGTCCATTAAATTTCTAATTTGGATCTATAGATCACTCATGTCAATATAATATTAACCATTGAGTCTTTACATGGCATACTAGAGTGGATCCAGGTGTCACCCAAGTTATAAATGTCAATAGTCACATGAGTATTTCCATGTAATTCTAAATTGAATCCATGTATAACCCAAGGCTATTTATCATTTAACCAACTCAATTACATTTAAACATTTCATTAGACATTACAAGGTCAGAACAAAGATCATCTAGTATCAATCTCACCTTAAGGTGGTTACTCAAGCATTGGCTAACCTCATAAGGCTGGGCCTTTCATTTACTCACATGGGCATGTTTTGTATAACATGGTTCAAAGGAATAAAAATATACTTCCTAGCTTGGTTACCCTATAACTCACTTGGGAAATTAATTAAAATGTTAAATCCATTACTATTAAAGTAATTTCAAAACAAGGCCAATCTCAAAGGGCTTTGCATCAAATACTCACATGTCCAAAGCATTAAAAGGTGCAATTCATTCCTATTAAGGTAGTTGAAAAATGAGTCTAAGATCAAAGGGCTTGCCTTAAAATACTCACATGTGAATTTTTATCATAGCGAGCCTAACCAGCCCATCAAGTATCACATGGCTTAATTAAAATATATCTCACATGGAAAAATAAACAATATAAGCAGTTTGATCTAATTGCATTGATTCAAGTCATGGACTCTATTTTACTCACATGGGAAAGGAAAACATGCTTTAATGACAAAGGCATGAATTTTTCAAGGGGTAATTACTCCATCCCATACCCTTTAACCAATTCAATTACAATCTAACAACATGTAATTTAATTCACATGAAAATTCATATTTTGACATCTCATAACATGGGATAAGAGGCATGCCTCATAGGCTTCCAAGGCCAAAGCTCTAAATGGTCATTCAAGGAAACTCACCCATGGGGTGGTTCTTATTCAAGGTATACAACCTATAACATGCATAAACACTCTTATTCAATTACCTAAATCTGGATAGGTAATAATAGGGTTCAATTTCAATTAAGGCGCTGCCTAGAAAATGGGTGCATGGCATACCAGCACATAAAAATGATCTAGATTTCAATAAAAACCACATGGCCACCTACCTTAGGCTCGTGCGTGATATCTCATCTAGTATCAGGCACTGATTCATCTTGGTTTGTAAGAAATCTGAATAATATATTAAGAATGATAAATTAGGGAATATGAGCCTAAATACAAATAGCGCAACTAATTCCCAGAATAATAGAGAAAGTCTAAAAAGGAATTAAGCCCTTACTATTGAAAATCCAAGGAGACAAACCACGTTTGAATCAAAGATCAAACGGAGAAGAAATATTAAATTGAATAATATTCAAGATTGATATCTTGTCCATGGTTTCCCTCTACAATTATAATAAATAGTGAAACTAAATTAGGTTTTAAAATAATTTTTAAATTAATTAAAAATTCTAAAATTTTCAACATAATAGGGGTCACATGGTTTATCCACACATTTTATCAAACCATGCCCAAACCAAGCACGGATTCCTATAGCCTTGTAACATATTGTATGGTTACCACAAAAAGTTTATAAACCATGTGAAAACCATTCTTAAACTCTCTTCCAAAGTCTTCCAAAAATTCAGAACTTCTGCACAGCTGGACCGCTCCTCTGACATAGTTTACCAAAACTGTGCGGCCTATAAGCCCCCATTGTCCATCCTCGCACGGTTTATTCAAACCATATGGACTAACCTTTATGGTTTTTAATAACTTTTTACTAGGCCAAAAACACCCCAAAACATTGGTTTCCAGGCTCCAGACCAGCCCTGGACACCCCATAGACCATCATGACCCCAAAGGCATCAACCTTAGGCCGTATTTAAGAAATTAAACTGAGAATTGACAGAAAACAAGAGATATACCTCAAATAAGAATAGTGTTATTACATTAATATTGTAAATGAAGCTTCAAAACATTAAGATTTCATGGATTCATAAAAATATGATCATGCTCTATACTTTAAAAAAAACATTTCTTCCAAAATTTTGTCAGAAAAGTCAAAAAGAACCTCATTTTAAAAACTATAAAAAGATTTCTTTCAATCCATTTTGAATAAATTAAAACTTTGGTAAAAATGATTTTATAAAAAATTAAAAATATTTTTGAAAAAATATTTCGAAATTATGGACATGGAATATAAATATTCCTCAATGGAGACTTAAACATAAACAATCAAGAAAAATGATGAGATTGAAAAATAAATCCTTACCAAAAGTCTTATCTTTACTCATTCATGTTCAATCCTCATGTATAATTAATATGGATTTTTTATAAATTAATTATATTATAATATTTCTATCATAACATGTACGATATAATTATAACATCTTATCACCCATTTATTAGTAATTTGTTATTAAAATCACTATTTTGGGTGATAACTGCTTCGTTTTCCAAGCATGATTTGATTCGGTAGTCCTGATCCTTATACTTTGATCATGGAACTAAAAATTAAATAATGTTAATAATGGTATAAAAATAATAAATATTAATTATATACATATTTATAATCATTAAAAAAACTATCAATAGAAAAATAAATTACATTGTACATGGAGATGGTAGGTCGTATGTATACATGAGTAATGTTTCTATTTTTCAATGCTCATTACAGAAAGAAGTTATGTATTATTTTAACTTTAAATAAATACAATTAATATTATATATATCATATTAATACTTTAAATGTACTTATATATATCATCCATGTGATATGGTGATGAAAAATGAATTGCATCACTTCGTGGAGGTGATAGTCCACACGTACACACAAACGATGTTATCATTTTTCTATGCATGGAAAGGTAAGAAAACAAATGATATATTATATTTATATAATGATAAATATTTAATTAATATCATATATAAACATTAATTTCATCATAATAACTAGTATTGAGAGGCGGTGATGGAAAACAAATTTCATTGATTCAGGAGGCGGTAGTCCGCCATACTCACGGACAATGAATTCATTTCCTATTTGATGGAATAGGAGATGGATAATGGTAATTAAATAAAAATAATAACATAAAATTATATTTATAATAATATATTTACAATTTAATCATTGTTTAATAATAATTTTAGGAACTGGAAGAAGAAACAAAACTAAAATGTATAGTTGAGAATTATACCTCTTATTTGGAAAAAAATCTATTTCTTAACATCTAAGCCCTATTAGTTTGGTATTATTCCTAAACCAAGAACTCTATAATTAGGGGATATATTATATTAAGTTATTTATGTAGGTATTTTCTGAACTAGAGATGTTTTATAATGTGATTAACTGAGAATAACGGGTTCCCTTTATAAGATATGGGAAAGGTACTCTTGGTATTTCTCAAAATATTAAATTAATATAAATTAATTTTAAATTATAAATGGATCCAAATTAATTTATTGAAAATAAAAGATTATTATGGGTCTAAATAACCTCATATAATAAAAATTAGATAAATTTTTATTATATTTATACCCATATCTTTTGGTTTTAACCCATATCTAACCCCTTAAACTCTTACCGTGAAAACATGGATTTTTAATCTTTGATGATTAATATGGTTACTAAAAAATGAAAAATGACACATAAATAGATTATGGATGATATTGGGAACCTTATAGTAATAACTTGTATGAATTTAATATTTTTATGAATTTTTTATTATTTAATAAAATGATATTTCCTATAAAATATTCATAATGTTGATTTTAAGAACAATTCATTACTTTGACTTCAATAATATCAATATAACACTTATAATTCGACAAATGATATTTTATTATATATATAATATGTCAATATCATATATAAAATTCATGTAGTACAATAAATATCTCAAATTATATTTATTATACTATTTATAATATCATTAATTTGATTTTTTTTATTAATTGAATGATTACTGTATCATTATTGTGTAAGCATTTAAGGTAATTATTTAATTACTAGAACTTAAACATAAATTATCATGACGAATATGTATATATTTTATATTTAAATATACTATTAAATGTTGAACTTATCCTCATGATAACCCCATACTAAAAATGTTATAGTTATTAAAAATATGTGTGTGACATCTTGAACTTTTCTTTAAATATTATATTATAAATGTCATAATCACTTAAAAATTAAAAAAGACATAAATTCAAACCTCGAATGATTATTTAAGAAAATTAACCAACCAATAATATTTGGGTAAGTTTAATGTATATTTTATAGTCCTTATAATATTATTTTCACCCTTAATTACCTGATTTACACATTACGGTGTTCACAAAAATTACCAAGGTCACTATTCATATTGACAAAAATTGAAAGGGATATATTTAAAAAAATTGGACCCTATAATTAAAAATATTGAATCTATTTTTAAAATTTTAAAACATATAAGTTTCAGAATTAAATTTAAATTTAAACCAGAAAATGCAATGAAAAAGATTTTTTGAGAAAAATGCCATTTTAAAATATAAAATATTTTTCTAATAAATTCAAGTATAAAATCCATTTAAAAATCTATAATTTATTAATTTAAGTCAAAATTAACTAATTAAAATTTAAAACTAATACAAATCATCATTTTAATTTGTAAATAAAATACAATTTTCAATAAAAACCAACATGTTTCATTATTCCTTGAAAAATAAACATTTTAGAAAATTCTTGTAAACTAATTTAAAGATAATATTGAAATGGTGAATTAAAAAATAAAATAAATTTTCTCAAATAAATTTTCTAAAACTTACAATGAATAATTATAATCTTCACTCATAAAATAAAAGAAAATCGTTTTTGAAGAAAATGTATTTTTGAAGAATAAAATTACTATACTAAAAATTATGTGAATATTTTCTAAGAACTTACCAATACATCAATATTGAGTTTAGAATTTATATTTATTTCCTAAATTAGTTATTCTTATTCATACCTTCAAATTTAACAACTATGTTATAGCAGTCATATTTAAGTAATAATATTTAGTTGTTCGTTTAAGCTTGATGTGGCATATCTTGTACACTATCAAACATAGTGTTTCCTTTTAAGATCTAGGGATGATTCATAAAAGTATTGTTCTATATTTAAAAAATGTACCATTTATTTTTCAAGTTAAGAATACCCCATCCTTTATTTACTATATGGGTACATCAATTTTGTTGCACGTTACTTATTTTCAGCCCTCAGTTATTGTTTCATAAATTAACAATTCATAAACAAAGTGATTAATACACATATTGTCAAGAAATGTATTACTAGTCATAATATGCCTAAAATATGTCTCCTCATGACAACCAATAAATTCATCCCATGTTTTTTGGTTTATCAAGTGTGCATGCATTTGTGGTGGGTGTAGGTTTATTATATTTTCAATAGCTTTGAGATGAAACTTCATAAGAATTGTGATAAAGACTCAATGAGCATTTCTAACCAGCATTAATACAAATTTCATTTAGCAGGAATCTACTATAAATAAATTTTTCATGGTATAATGAAGATTAATTTAATTTTTCACTATTATTATTTTAGTAAAATAAAGAAATTATATCATAATGTTATTTTAATCTCTTCTGAAATTAATGTCTTACGTGTGGTCACAACATCATGCCACGAATCTACATCAATATATGCGTGAATGAAAGTAGTGAGCCTAATGTAACTACTGAACATGTCCATGTTGGGGTTAATATACTAGTTGCATGCATTCTATCCAACCTCGAATTTGATGACTTTTTTTCTATCCTTAATAATTTTTGCTAACACCATCATAATACAATGCGATTAATTTTCCTAAAACACTGATTATTCACCATCTACTGTTTCATGATCTTTTAACAATATCAATATGTTATTCCTATGGATTTGTAGCATCATCATGTGTATAAGGATTTTGTTCCTTTGTATTGGGAGCACCAACATATTGGAAAACCTATTGTTCATTAGGATTACGAGCATCGTCATGAACATAATTCATTATCTAAAAAAATGGTTGAACATTTAATTTATATTATGTAAATGTAGCAGTGAAAAGATATCAATATACAGTGATATAATGTATATTACAAAAAATATATACAACCCGATTAATGAACTATCTCTTTTTTTAAGGTTAAAGGTATTTTACCCCTATATCGAGTATCAAAATACTTTCCTTAAGGTATCCTCTGATATAAAATAACTCGTCTACATTGGGAATATTGCAAAATGATTGCAACATCCTAATGAAGGATTCACGCTTAGTTTAATTGAAATCTAACCATTCAGTAGTTTTGTTCAATAAGAGAATAATTAACCACTTTTGGTTTGTGGTATCTGGGATATAAATTACTTACATAGCCTTTGATGCCATTATAAATGGTTCTTATTCATACCCTTCATTGCTGAAATCTACTTTTATGAATCCCAATTCATTTATTTTAATAGAACTCCTGCTATAATGCCACTTTCATTCAAAAATCGACACTTGTAATGTTGTATAATCAAACTCCAATTTTTTATGATGTAAAAGTATGGAATATTCACATAAATTGGATTTATATCCTTCGTACCATATACATGCATCGCTTTACCCACAAGTGTAACTCTGATATATTTCATGGTATTATGTTCATCATGTTCATTTATATAGAATTTATAACTACTAATTACATAACCATAATAATATAATACATGAACACTTATTCCACTGGCAATATATAAAATTTATTTTGAAATTAAATCTGGATTTTAATGTATCTCCATTAAAATATGGTCTTTAAACCGTCCTATAACTGTTGATTATATGTATTTGATATCCATATTTCAACCCTTGATGGATTTAAATACAAAATAATTTATTTGTTGGTTTCAAAATATGGGGAAACCTCTAAAATGTTATGAAAAACATAAATTTGGGCCTATACCCAATCTATAATAGTAATTATGAAAACATAAATTCCATAAATTACTTCACCCAAAAGACACCTAATGCGACAATATTTTGGTACACCAATTTTGTTCACATCGAACAGGTATTTGGTACATAATTAAATGGATTCCTCAAAAACATATCACTCTAAAATACAACATTTTGGTTGATTTTTATTTTTAACATAACTTTTCAAAATCATCACATACTGTTCAATGGGGTACATCCATCTATAATGTACAGGACCACAACTTTGAATCTCTCTTACCAATTGAACCATCATAACAAATAATTTTAGTGGGAAAAAACATATCCAATTCACATAATATAATAGAAATTTTTTCCATAGTTGGAAATTTCATTGGGTCTATAAATTTTTTGAATATATATTTTAAAAATAAATAGATATTGGTAACTGTATGATGGGAATTATTAGAAAAAATGAAATGTAAATATACAAGAATTATATCTTTCATCAAAACATGACAGTCGCGTGATTTCATAAACTTTAACTTTAAATAGTTCAAGGAAACAATATTCTTGATATTTTATAAATATCCCTTAGGAACCTTTACATCATTAAAGAAGTTTCAAAACTGAAATCTCTATTTTCTAGAAAGAGTGTATGCAGCTAGAGGAAGAAAGGTTTGTTTTCACTCTTCATTGGTGCCAACTCTTCCCGTATTCCAATGTCAATCATGTACAACCTATCCTTAATTCCATCCTTTGTTTGTAGAGTTCATTTATTAATGTTCTAAAGACATTATCACATACATTTTTTCAACATGGATAATATCAGGAAAATTTTTGAAGTACATGCAATTCTAGTATGGTAATTCAAAAACAATTGATCTCTTATTCTAGCTGGTTTTTGTATGGTTATTCAAAAAAAATGTATAACAAAATTAGTCTCCATATATTTTACTTTATAAAAAATTAATCACCTTATAGTGAAGATATGTTTGTACATTCTTATAAAATCCCATTGAATGATGGCATCCAAGATCAGTACTTATGTCACCAGGGTAGAAATCTTTGATGTCCTAGAAACACAGTCTTCAATGAATGTTTCAACCTAATTGGTTGTGTACCTTGATGTAAATGGTACACCCTTGAGTTACTTTAATTATATATCTTGATAAATTTCAATAAGGAGTAAAGTAATTTATCATCCTGTACAAGATGGATCTCAATATTAAGTCCTCAATTCTGAAATCATCACACAATGTAACACCTTATTCCCATAATAATTTCAAATCATTGATCAATGGATCCAAATAATCATAAAGGTCATTATCTGGTTGTTTTGGTCCTGATATAAGTAGAAATAACATAATGTATTTTTGATTCATGCCTAACCATGGTGGAAAGTTATAATTTAACAACATAACCATCAATGTACTATGAGTTCTTATTTAAAAACCAAAAGTATTAACTTCATCTGTAGAAAGTACAAGATGATGGTTTATAGAATCTTTTCCAAATTTTGGATACTCGTGTTCAATTCACTTTCACATATTAGTGTTTGTTGGGTGATGAATTTTCCAATGTTTATTTCTTATATTTGGGTGACACATTAATTTTATTGTAGTGTCCTCACTTTGATATAGGTTCCTGAACCTTGTAATGATTGGAAAGTACCGTACATATTTCATAGGACCTAATTAAACTTTATTCAATTGAGAAGCACCACAGTTTAGGCATTTTTAATTGAGTTTTGGTCCTTGTGAAATAGTATATAGTCATTTGAAGATGAATGTATTCTTTTATAAATCATACCCATTGAACATAGAATTCGTTAGCATTATATTTTTGAAAGGAAGATCGTTATCTTTTGGGAGAATATCATTCAAGAGAGAAACTAGTTCAGTAAAACTAGCATCACTCCATCTATTTCCACCTTTTAAATTATACAGTTTCTGTATGGATAGAAATGTTGTATATTTAGTACAACCAACATAAAATGGAATATTTTCACAACTCTTTAATTTTTCAAACAATTTAATAAAATAATGAAGTTCACCTTTAAATATAATTTTCATTTTTTCAATATGATATTCATTATCATTCACACCTTTAATCACATCATTGATACAGTCTTCATCATTTTCCACACTTGTAATCATATCAGTTGATCCATAAAACACAATATTATCTCAGTCACTAGATACAATAGGTTTTTCCCATGTTTAGTCTAACATTTATAACTTCGATTTATTCCATGATACATCAAGTGTTCTTCTAACTCCTATGAAATAATAAGTCTTGAATGAAAACAATGTAAACATAGACAAGGGTTTCAGAAGTTTTATATGTATGATCCTTTTCAAAATTAATGAACTCTTTCACTCTATCCTCATACTATTTTGTCATATAATTGGTATCCATCCATTTTCAATTCATATCCATGATATTTGATTGGATAATATTAATATTTAAAAAAATAAAGTGTATAAAATTTCATAACAAGGTTCATATTATGATTAAAATATTAGTGTAACCTAAGATTATTAATGGATGTGATTTTAAAAAAACAAATTGGTTAATTAATGATTATGATTTTACTAATGTTGGTTATTATTAATCTTTTCTATATTATATGAACCTGATATACCATCTCTTTCACTTATTAGGGTCCTAAGAGATACCTCTCCCCTATTAGAACCCAACATAGAGGTGATCAACAAATGGACTTTAATATATAGCTTCAAAACTAGGCATATATATCAATGCTTGATAACTATTTTTATACAAAAAATAAAATTAGTCAAATTTAAAATTTTCTCTCTCAAGGAAATAAAAATTATTTATAAACTATTTATATAATTTATTAATTCAAAATTATTAATTAAAGATAATCAAAAGTATTAATTCAAAATTATTAATTCAAAATAATTATTAATTCAAAATGATTCATTCAAAATTACTATTAATTAAAAATTATTAATTGAAAATAAATAATAATTTAAAATTATTAATTCAAAATTATTTATAAATTATTTATATAAATTATTAATTATATACAATCAAAATTATTTATAATCAAAATTATATATAATTAAAATGATTTGTATATTATTTATAATTCTTTATATACACATAATAAAAATTATTAATATTTTTTATTATTATTACTTGTAAATTATGTTTAAGTTATAAAAATGATTATTTATAAATTAAGTTTAACAAAATATCTATATACACATGAAAATACTGTTTGTTATTATTAATAATCACAAGGATGATCATTTATATAAATATTAATTTAATAAAATAATTAATAAAATATACACAGGGGTAATGTACAAAATTTTAAAAAATGGCACACTCACTCTAGGTTTCCTTCCAAATAACCTTGATTTTAGTATGATTAGAAATCTGAAGTGGGGAGATAGTGATAAGTATGAAATATCAAACAACATGAACCACTATCATCCAAAAAAAACACAGTCAGTATATCCAACAACAAAAAACAAAATGAATTGGTGAATCAAAGAAAACCAAATGATAGGTTGAGACTTCAATGGGTATTTGATAATGATCTTAGGGTGCCTCCAAGAGTGAAGGCATCAGGTTTAGGTAAATGAATAGCATGTGAGTGGTAAAAGTTGAGTTCTTTTAGAGGGGTCATTCAATGGTGTTTTGATCATTTTTTATTTGTGTAATGAGATACGATGGGATGGGAATTGAATAAGATGTGTAGTGTGGAATGTGATTGGTGTGTTTTGAACATTAATCATTGATTTTTAAGGGAAAGTTGGTGTGCTCACTACATATGTTCTTGAGTCCTCGGATATGGGTCTGCAGGTTTGTGTGCCAAGAGCAACTGGACGAAACCCTACTGTGTCACTTTAGAATCCTTCCTATGGTTTGGATGTATCTGATGACTTTCCCTTGGATGCGGTGTGAGAAGCTCCCTCAGATAGGGTTTTATAAAGTCGTACAACACTGATTCCCTCTGATGCGATTATGCAGGGTCAAGCAGTGATGACTCCCTCAGGTGTGGTACTGCATGGTTGTGTGCTGCGAGCAGGTCAGACCCCCCTTGTGTCACTTCGGAACTCTTCCTCTAGTCAGATTCTCTGAAAATGGTCTATGGTTTATGTGTATGCAAATCTAGGGACCTATTCAAAAATGATTATGTTGGGTAAAAACTCACTTCTTTTGTGTTTAGTTCTACTAAAAGGAGAAAAATCATGGCCTTTTGAGGAGTTGGTTCATAGGGTTTCTTTCATTTAGGGATTCTCAGATTGGAGGTGTGTCTCCCTTGGATGAGGGTTTTTTCATTGTTTGTTCCCCTTGGATGAGTCCAGACTTTAAGCATGGGGTAATGGATCCATTTTTTTGAGGCCTGGCTCACTCCATCTGCATGAATTCTCTATTGACTTCAACCCAATTGATGATGAGAATTATTTTTCACAAGTATGGGTGATGATACAGGGTCTTAATAAGATATTATGACATCCAAAGATCCTCCATGATATTGTGTCTACAATTGTAATTCCCATTCTACTTGATAAAGATATAGAACAAGTATGTTTTGTTCATTATGATAGAATGCTTGTTGAAATGCACTTTAGTAGCATTATTATTGATACAATTTTGCTATCAACACCTTATGGTGATATTCTTCTGGATGTGGATTATGAGAAAACTTCCAAATTCTATATAACTTGTAAGTTAGTTGGTCATTCATAGGAGGTCTATCGAAGGGTCCATTCATGTCAAACATGTGGTGTTAAGGGAAAAGTGTTTCATTGTAAGAAGGGGACAAAAACTGAGAGACAGTAAGCATTGAGTGAAAATATTTATTTCTCTTATAAAAATGGAAATGCCTCATAGAGGAAAGCATGTTTGGGGGTCTCCCCTCAAACTAGTCATAATCAGTATTTGGGGGTAGTTTCTTCCCATATTCCCATGTAGCCCTGCTCATGGGTTGAAATTTTTGAAGGGACTGACACCAATCATGATAGAGTTCCTTCTAAATAATCCCTTAAAAGGGAAGACTATGACCAACCTTTTGATGATGGATCTACTGGTGAGAAACCTAATGATGATGGATCTACTAGAGATCAACCTTCCCATGAGTTGGATTCTCAAAGGAATGTGTATTGTCAATTATGGTAAGAACATGACCTAATTATTTAAAAGAATATGAAGGGTAAATTAAAAATAGTCTGAAATTTCTCAAGAAAAGAAAACTTTGTGATGGATATCAGTGCGCCAAGCAATAGCACTGATGATCCTCCTTTGGCTATTCAGAAGGTCTATAAATCACAAAAAGTCCCTCATGTTTCTCCCTATCCTAGTATACAGGATCAGTCTCCTTTGGGCAGGATTTAAACCCCTTTGAGGAGGGACAGGAGTAGCGATGCTGGGAAAGAGACAGAAGGTGGACTCTCTCATGTCATTCAGATGGAACCCATGAAGGGTGTCTCATATAGGAAGTATGATGGAAGATGGGATTCACATGATCTGGACAATAATAAATTTATCCTTCTTGACATTTTGAATAGGTTTAACAGTAAGGAGGTGTTTCTTGAAGACTTTGGCATCACTCACTGGGATTTTTGTACTAATAAAGTACCTAATTTCTATGTTCTGGAGGGAGAGGACACTCAACATCATAAGTATCCACCCCCACTAGATGATCATTTTGATACTCATGTTGTTGAGAAGGCATGGAAACAGACAAAGACATGGAGAAGGGGCCATCACCTGAAAGGCAGGGGTGGTGGCCGAATCAATAGGTGATTTTATTACTATACATTGGATTGTCTCTTTCTTCAGTATCATCATCCACTCTTTATTTTGACTCCTTTTCTATAATAAATTTTTGAACCATGGGCTTCAACACGTGGTTCACGCTCTTTGGTTATAAATATACATAATTCTAAATATAATAAATATATTTATTATTTCTGAAAAGGCTTAGCCATGAGTTTAGATACCAAACCCATGACTTCAAATTCATTGATAAAATATAAAAGTATGATGGTGGGAGTGGTAAAAACATAAAAAAATAATTCCCACATTGAGATCAAAATATAACTTCTTACATATCCCCCTATCTCCTAGATTCCTAGGAAATTTGCCTCTTCCTTTTGGATATCGACCTCTCCTTGCATGGGGTCATGATCTTCCTATGATTTCAACTCGAAGGATTCCTCCAGCATCAAGCAGATTCTGAATTTCTAAGATAATTATTGAAAATTCATATCTGAGTTAGAATGAAATCCATATTATAAATTAACTGATAAAAGCTTTTGGACTATTAAGTAATCACTAAAGATGAACACATCTAGTTCAATCATGGAGAAAATAACATCCCCCTTTGAGAATAACGAATCTTTCGCTTCCTTATTAATGCCTTCATGGGGCCTTCCACCTTCCTGCTCTTCTAGAACAACGACATTCAAATTATTATCTCATGAAATTAGAAATTCTTCATCTGAGGCCTTTCCAAAGTGGCCATAATAATTGTTTTGATCTAATTTCCATCATTATCCTTTAGGGGAAATTGAAGTGGCCCTACAGGGACTGGGAAGTTTATCATTTTTTCATTATGAAGGAGGCTCCATAGTTGAATATTCTCAGTGGACGGTTGTAGGGGGTTAAGTATTTTCTAAATCAGTGCACCTAGGATATGATTTCCTTGGATGATCTCCAATAGGTTTATTCATAGAGACATAATCACTCAACATCACTGGTATCCATGATTCATGGAGATGCTTTCCAAAGGTCGGCATTCGTTGGATGACGATTTGGACAATGACACTTATGGACTCCATTGGTCGATAGGATGGGAGTTCGGGCTCATCACAACCTTTGGGGAGAATTATTTCCTACTTAGAGAATCTCTTATAGATTTAATTCATGTTTATATGCTCGTGAATCCTCAGTTTATTCTTGAAGAGTGTATCCATGGGTCACCCCAAGGTTTCATGATCATCATGTATATACATGGATTTGATGCTACGAAGACAATGCTAACTTAATCCACGCAATGAGGTTCTTTGGATTTTATTGTCATCCAGGAGGGATGAAAGGTGGTTTGATGTTGGGGTCGAACACATAAGATGGGCTTCTTATGTATCCTAGGGAGAGAAATCAGAGCCCACATAGTTTGGTGTCACTTAACTACACACATCACCTTTTAAGGTCATGTGATGGGGACCCATCCATGTAGTTTAACATCATACTATGAGTATATCTACATGACATATTCCTGGTCATGACTTGGTGTGGGGATTACACCGAAGCGACCCGAGGGTCCCACAAAAGATATGATCTTCTGGGTAAACATGACCCTACTGTGGATATAGCCCAAAGAACATTTGGGTTGATTTGAGGGTCGGATTTGGACCTCAGGGAGGCTTCCAACATATCTCATTCAAATGGGGAATCAAATTCTGCGTAGTTCCATTATCATTACTAACACCTAGGAGGAAGCCCTTTGAAATTTGGGGGAACATTTTATCGACATGACTTCTGAGGAGAATGTCCCTTGATCTAGGGCCTTGGAAAGGCATCCTACGTATCCTGGTTAGAGCAGGAATTAGAGTCCTCATAGTTTTTTTATGATTCATGAATTGATTGGGGCTTGTTCATGGGAGCTTCCCATCTGAGAGAGTCGAATCGGGACTTACTCCTAAAGTGGGCACCCATTTGTTAGGGACATTGTTGGTGTGACCTTTTGAAAAAGGGTACCTATTTGAGCTTGGTCCTTAATTAGGTTTCCTACACATCCTAATTATGGTGGGAATCAGTGTTCTCATATTTCATTAAGGGTGGGAGAATGTTGCATTATCATAAACCCCTAAGACCACGTGAGACATGCTCGGTGTGAGAAACAATAGGATGTGAAATATTTAACAAAGGTTCACTTCCTCTTCACCGTTGATGGAAAAGGAGGATGACTATGGAAAAATATTCCATGGTTATGATCCCAATGGGAGAGGTAAAGGGGATCTTTAAGCATGAAACCCTCACCCGTGTTGATATCCAAGATAGTCATATCTTGGTGATATATCAGGACATGTCTTGAGCTTAGGTGAAGAGGGTGAAGAGTTACACCTCTCACAAAAGGCTAAGGGATTACCTTAGGAAGAGTTCCCTTTTACGAATTCTAGTAAGGGGAGGAGCATCATCCCTGATCAAAGGGGAAGGAAAGAGTGGCCTTTTTTATTGTCACCGACACTAATTGAAGGGAAAGGCCAGTGGTTACTCCTAATACTGAGAATAGGGAGGTTCACATTGGCATCCCAAGGTTGTTCCATAGGTCACCTTGGGAATATAGACTTAGAGACATTTCAGGGGTCCAAACCTCTATGGGGATAGACTTCATGGCTCTACTTACCTTGGGTATATAGATTCAGAAAGGCGTGTTGGTGCGCCCAATGATTTGATCATACAAGTCTGGTGTCTTTAGAGGATTATTTGGATACATGTTGATGGATAGGTTTTTGGAGGAGATATATAGGACTAGACTGTAATGGAGGGACATGATTAGAGCCTGAGGGAAGGACACCCAAACACACTCTATTCTGCGTACTGTTTTCTCATGCGGGGTGGGGGCAGCCCTACGTGGCGTAATGCTATGTGGGTAGAGGGGTTGTTCGCATGCCGAAGTGGTATGTAGATGTGGGTATGAACCACCACATACAAAAGTGGTACACGGTACTAGATATGGTTAACCATGTTTCTCTGGGTTCCATCTACAGTGCAGGGTTTGATGTGCATAATGATGCGCTATGCAGAGCACAAAATTGAAGAAGGGTCCTGCAGCCTGTGGTTTTCGGGGAATTAATCTGGGAGGTATTTATAGTTCATGATTGCACTAATTAGGTTCGTGGTTCAACAATTATTATTAATTTTCTTCTTTTGGTGGTTCGTGGTGGGTTATACCTATGGAAAAGTGGTTTGTGATTCTCATTTCATCGATGATTCAAAACCGAAGTTGGAACCTTCTCCATATCTGAATTCTCTCTTCCTGCCTCTAGGGTCTCCTTCGTGATCACTTCCACCCATCCTCTTCCAATTTCTTTTGTGATCCTCTTATAGAGTATTATGGAAATCATATATATGGTCATGTGGCACCATTTGTGGAATCCCATGAAGATATATCTCAACCTGCGAAACACTCGATCAACTAGGTTTTATGGAAACTTTGGTTCGCGAGACATGGTTCGCAGAACCCTGTCATCATAATTCATCCATGAACTGCTTAGTTTATGGGACAGTACACAGATGTAATTTCTATGTTTGATTCCACCAATGACATGTTTCGTGGCATCCTATGTTTTCTGTCCATTTCCCCATGGACCAGAGCTTCGCGGTTCCTTCCGCCCATTGATGGTTCACGGTTTATGCGCCCCGCAAACCTTTCATGGTGCTGATACGTGGTACCCTAAAAACTCATGAAAATTTTGATTTATTCAAGTTTCTTCTCAATTTTTCAATCCAATTTGCATCCATTTACCTTGCTGTACATATAGAAATATTTTCTTCCCTATGCAAAGTGATTATGGTAGTATTTAATTCCCTGTTCTAAATTTTTTAGGACCCTAAAAATTCCCCCCATCAGAATAGGGTCTAATCAGAATGAAGAGGAGGCTATTTCAATGTAGAAGCAGTCCTGAACTGAAGTGGTTTGCAGTAGAATAGGTAAGTCAGGTAGGGGGGACCATGCCTATTTATAGGAACCTAGTTCATTTTTCTTTTACTATTTCTCACGAAAAAAAGAGCTCTCGACCTCTTCTTAGCTTTCTTTACATCCGTGTGCCAACTCCTTTTCTAATTCTGCATTCGCGAACCACTCTATAGGTTCTGAAAACTGAAATCTTCATAATTTATTTTTCTCTTGAACTGAATTTTGAGTCCATGAAATGAAATGTGGAATTTAGAACATTCGTTTAGACCTCTGCATAGAAGAACACTAAGTGATTTTTATGTTTTTCACACTGAACTTTAAACCAAAGAACGGATCTTTAAACTTTGTTAAACTGAACTTAAAATTTCAATTAGAAAACTTTTAACATCTGCATAGTGAGGCCTTAGTTCTTGTTTTATTTATTCTGTGAACCACTAATTTTGTTGTCCAACGCTATGTGGGATAGCGCCTCGAAGGCCTTCCGTATATCGAGGCCGTACGCAGGAAATAACTTCCACGTACCATTACAGTATGCGTGAAATGGATTCCACTAACTGTTCATGATGTCAGTATGTGGAGCCCCATGACGAACTTCTTTTTAAATCTGTTTTTCATTTTTGTGGCCCTTTCCCAATAACTTTCTCATTGGACTGACCTTTCTATGTATTTTTGTATTTTTTTTGTGCAGACTGCAATGATTCTTCTGCAGACTGTGACAGAATCAACTAGGACGAGGGTAGCCATAATTGAGGACACTGAGGACCATATTCAATCTTACGTTGTTCCTCAAGATATTACCTTAAAATATCTTCTTCCACCGGAGCTTATATCTTACCCATTATCCATTTAGCTACTTCTATATAGATTTGATCTTTATAATTACATCCCTTTGCCATTGGCTGACAATAATACTCCCTTCATTCTCCTGGAAGCACCACAAGGGCATAACCAAGATAATATTTATTTAATAGGATAAATCGTAACTACTTTAATTTAAGATAATTTGTTCACACTAAGAGGATCAGTGTGGACTCATAGAAATCGCAGTTGTCATACCACTTCCTTGAGAATAGTCACCCAGGAGTACCCATCTATTATCAACCATACCCAAGAAAATCATAATGGTGGGTGGTGCACCAAATAGAACCTGCGAACCAGAGGATGATTTTTCGATGAATGGGATATAAAATTTTGGGTACATAAAATATGTTGGGAGTCCCCCAATTAGTTGGAAGTATTGAACTTGTACCAGGTAGCGTGGGCCTTCTAATTTTCAATTTTCTCTCCAGGAAAAATCATACCCAAATTGCTAAGCTACTGGTGTTCAAGTAAAAATATCATCTATTTATTAGATGGAGAGGTGTGGACCAGATTATGGTACATATATTAGCTTAGGGGGATCCATGTTCTCACTAATATGTAGATGAGTTCCTTCTAGAAGCTACTACTTGGGACAACGCCAATCGGGTGTCCCCACTAGCCAGAAGCCTACTGGTCATAAGATAGGAACTGCTTGGTCAGCCCCTCCACACTTGCTCCTTTATCACATTTGAGGATTGGATATTGTCATTTCTATAGGTGAATAAGCCTAGTCCAAGGGTCCTCTATAGTCGGACTCATCCAACCCAACAATCATGACAAATTCTAGGGTCATATTGTGCCACCCTTAAAGCAGGACAATACACTATTTGGGGATACGAGATTTAATCGGATGTGCCACCTGAGCTTAGATTAGCAGGTTTCTTCTCCATTTTTTAGTGTATGGATCTTTCCCTCCCATGAAATATATATTGGGGTCATATTTTGTACTCTGAGTACGGAAACTATGTTGGTAGAGGTTCAACCAATCAATCTATCCATTCCTACTCTTTCCTGACTTTATGAGTTTCTCGGGTAGATACAGGAGGGTAAACCTCTACATCACCTCAATGGACCATTTAAATTTTTTATATGGGTGGATAACAGAGAGTTTCCCCTACTATAAATACCAACATACTGTGAGGGTTCCTCATTATGAATTTCACCCCACCCTTCTTAACATTTCTGTTGTTCGTCCTATGACCTAAAGCATTAGCGATCCAGTCGGGCTACTGAATGATACTTATCGCTTTTATTTGGAATTGTACCCTACCTCTCATGGGTCACTAAGGGGTGATGGAAGAAGTTATTTAGAGGAGAACTCATACATCTTCATGCTTCGATATGGGATTCTAACTGCTCTCTTTGATCGAGTAGCTATTTTTGAGCCATACATCCCTTATCGATATTTCTAGGAAATTCGGATGCTTTCAATAGACTGTGATTATTCCCACTATTTAGTTGAGGGGAGAATCTCATTCAATAATTCTTTTCTAATTATGGATTATAATGATGCAGTAAGGTGCTACCATGGAGGTCATCATCCCTAATACAACGAGATCCACCTTTCTATCATTGGAGTATGCCCAACTGTGGGTGGACTGTTACCCTAATAGAGTGCTGGGAAGACCAATTTGATGGGTCCAAAACACATTAATTGTCCTTTTCCATGTCTTGACCATAATGACCATTCCATATGTTCCTCTCCCCATACTGAGAAGGTTCTCCATCTGTCTTCAAATGTGTTTGGAAGGGGCTTCATCTACACAACCCATTTTCTTATAAAGTGATTCAGACTGTTCTTCCCATGTGGACACCACTAGTGGTCCTAATGTGGTCGTCCCTAGTAGAGTGTCCCAAGATATTCTGGAATTCATGTCCAATTCCCTATCTCTGGCTCCAAGGGTCGAACCATCTATTAGGGGGGAAATCCCCCCTGCTTGGGTAACCTATCTTGGGTCCCTTCCATCTGCTCCAATGATGCTTCGTATCTATAAACTTATTACAATGGGAGAGGAACAATGTCCTGGAGCCATGAGAAGGCATCAAGCCATGCAAAAATCGTCATGGATTCAATTGTGCACCCATGATACAGAAACTCCTCTGGATAACTTCACTGATGAAGAGGACAACTTCTGGTGATTATTTGTTGAATTGGGTTTGGGTGTCTTCAATTACCGGCATCTACGCATTCTTATACATCAGGTTGTCATAGTCTAGGAAGAACTTGATTCTTGTGAGGAAAACCTTACCAAATTTAATTCTTCACATCATCATGCATCGACCTTCAGAGATATTTCTAAGGAACTTGATCATCTGGTGGTTTAGGAGATGAGATATTATGATTTGGTAATCACCCAGACGGAGGAGCTGTTAGAATGTGAGGCTCGCATGTCCAGGCTAAAGGCACAGCTAGAATTATCAACTATCAATTACAAATCCATTAAGAAGAAGGGGTAGGACCTTAGAGATATTATGAAGTGAGAACATCTGATGGTTGAGGCTGAAGATAAATTTATTGCTACTTTAGAGTAGGCCCTTGATGGCTCATGATATAAGATCATTGATCTTTTGGAATGGATAATCCATGTTCCGTTGTGATTTCCCCAAACTTTCTTTGTACTATTACTTATTTTTTTGATATCATGGAGATAATATAGACTGGGGATGATCCTCCCTTTCATTTCATGGAATAAAAACCTGCTTATTGTCAAGTTCTTCATTTGCATTTTTTTCCATTTAAAATCAATCAATCCTAATTGATCATGTAAATATCATTTTGACCAATTATTAATTTAAATCAGAACTGGTAAATTGAATCATGCTCTAATTTTTTCTTGATTCATGCGACTCAGTGAGTGTAGTTTGGATATTGCTAGGGTTACATGAAAAACCACACAAACTTTGTGCCTTTTTCATTGTTTCCCTAATTTTTTCCTAACCTATTTGATATGGGCTTATCAGGTATAACTTGGATTTTTCTTACGCTTCCCTTAGAGGGTTTTTGACCCAATGAGCTTTGTGTCTCTTTTGAATATTTTATTTATTGAAATTTTTGCCTAAACCATACATAGTATAGTTTTAACAAGTCAGTACTCGAATTTTATCCAGGGGTACCCATTGTGATCTTTCACTCTAGTGAGTATTTCATATTTTTAGTTGGTAGTTTCTATTCTTTCTAATCAGACTTATTACTAATGTTTTAGGTCGAACATCTTTGACCAAAATTGATAGGCCAAGGGCCACAAATTGGGATTCATCATCCAGGAAATTCCTAATAACTCTCATACATTAATGAGGGATTTTTATTAACCATGATATTTCAATTTTTGGATGTATATGAGGATTTTGAACCATTTTAGGAATATGGAGGTAGTAAAGGACTCTGATAATGATGATTTTTCCGTTGTTTGATGGCAGTTTTGTAGGCGATATATGCAGACTCACTGGGGCATGATGTGCATAGTCAAACAAAGTTCTCCACAGGAAACAATACTTCCATATCTGATAGCCTGGTAGATTTATAAGAATTTTTTATTTTTATTTTTGTAACTTGAATACCACAGTTGGTGCCCTATCTGGGGGACGATGTCCAAAATTATTTGGGAAATTTTTACTGGCTTTGAATGAGAAACTACTCCCGCATGAATTTTGCTTCTGTAAGGGAGGGTCGGAGTATGGTGCAGTTTAACATTGTACAGCTAAGAAATCTTGTTTTGTAGAGTCATTCTACTCTGACCAAGAGAGGGTAGAGTGATTCAACAGTTTTTTTGGAAATGTTCTTCATTTTCAGGCACCTAAAAATGGAAAATTATGTAAACCGTAATCCAGGGGGTTTCGGAATTTGGGGAGTGAGATGGGACATAAATGTCATTTTGGAATATGAAAATAGTAAATGACTCTCATGGGGATTAATTTTCATTTGGTTGATGGTTATTTTGTAGGAAACATATGCAGATCCATCGGAGCATTAAGTGCATAGTCAAACAAAGGTGTATACAAGAAACTGGACTTCCATTTCTGATGGTTGTGGAAGATTATGTGGATTCAGTTTCTAAATACAACATGTGGTTTATGAAATGGGGTGAACCTAAACATGAAAGGGGTCATTTATTTGGCTCAACTTTATCGGGAAAACTAGAAATAGGTGGGGGAATTTGGTTTTTCATACATGGATCAACTTTGCATATGTGGATGGGAAATATTTATTTTTTAGAAGCCTTAAGAGATCAGAGGTTCATCGGGCCAAGATGTTCTGATATGTCAAGGAAGTGGGTAGGAAATATAATGTAAACCATTATTTTTAGGGTTCTTGAATCTAGAGGGATATCATGGGGCTTGGGATCCATTAGGCATACCGAGGTAGTAAAGGAATCTCTGGAGGATGAATTTTCCTTTGATTGATGGTCGTTTTGTAGGAAATATATGAAGATATATTAGGGAATGATGTGCATAGTCAAACAAAGATGTCTTCACGGCACTGGCCTTCCATCTCCGATGGACATGGAGGGTTATGGGGATCTGATATTACCGAAATCATGGAATTTTATGTGTGGTAGGATAGTATCCAGATACATTATAAATGTATGGGCTATGATTTCCATTGGGACCAAGTAATACCCTACATAGATCAAGCTCATATGTAGGGTGAGGCATCTGTTCCATATTTGAAGTGACCTTCAATTTAATGTTGTATAGCCAGGACCTGGGCTTCTTTATGGGGAAGGGAACCATAACATGCCTTTTAGGGTCATAATACTAAGACCAAATTCTTGGACTGATTTTCCATAACACCATGGTGGATCTACTATTGGGGTCCCTAAGTGCATGTGAGCTATGCTCTGTCTGAGAAACAAGGGATGACAAGGATTTTATTTCACCACTTAAGAATAGAAAAATCAATTCTAGGGAGAGTTTTATGTTTAGACCAAGACTGTGCAGTTTAACATCATGTAACAAGGAATAATTTCACATAATGTATCATCGTGTGGGGTGGATGTAGGGTAATACCAATGTGAAATAAGTGAAATAATATTACCCCTGAGCATCCTTGTAAATAGGACTTGTCTGGGGATTCTATTCTTTGATTCAATTCGTGCACAGAGAAGGGTACATTTCAATACTTTCTGTGTCAAGTCTAGATTGTAGGATTTGAGTCTACCATACATCTATTAGGGTGAAACTGAGTCACACAAGATTCCTAATGAAAATTCCTTGTAGAGGTATATACCATACCCTGGAAAGAAAGGAATTTTTTATGAGGCCAAGCCAAGATAAGAATCTAAGAATTTCCATTGTGAGGTGCACTTTAATGTCATGCAGTAGGGACACTTCATGACTTTCAGTTTAGCGTCATGTGGTAAGGATATTGAAATCACAGTTTACCATCATGTTGCATAGACTACTTGTTACAAATACCATAAATATCTTTGAGTTTATTGTGTTTGGGATATTTTGGTATTTCTCATACATGAGTGATGATAGAAGGAGTAAACCATAGTTCTGAGGGGACCTTGGATCAGTAGGAATGACATGGGACTTGGAAGCCATTAGGAATATGGAAATAGGAAAATCCTCTCCCAACGATGAATTTTTCTTTGATTAACAGGCCCATTTTCTGGGAAACATATGCAGAGCCACCGAGGCATGATGTGCATAGTCAAACAAAGGTTTCTACAGGACACTGGCCTTCCACTTCCGATGGCTGTGAATGTTTATGGGGACCTAAGATTTCCCGGAGTATGGAGTTTGATGAAAGGGAAAGACGTTTCTGGGAATTTAAGAAATATACAGACTATGATTAGCTATGAACTATGGAATCTATTACATGGATTTGTCTCATATGTTGGTGGAAGCATGATATTTTGATTCATTTGGGCATCAGAATTAAAACTTGTAATTTCTATCATCTCTTTTCATTTTTTTGTATAGGAAATTGGGGGCATGTTTGGGATCTCATAACACTGAGAATCGGGTCACGTGTGATTCTTGAGAAACCTTGCAGTTTAATTTCATGCAGTAATGACCTTTCATGGATTCCCAGATGCAAGTATGACCAATATACAGAGGAAGGGGGATTTTTTTTAAATGGTGGATGGACCAGGATGTAGGATCTAGACGTCACTATGTATCCTTAAAGAGAGAGATTAAATCCATACGTAGTTTTGAAAAGGAATTCCCTACATAGGTTTGGAATGTATGTAGGGAAAGGTTCATTTTTTTTCCTATAGGCTGGACGAAGATTTGGGGTCAAGGTGTAACTACGTATCCTAAAAGGGAATGAATCACGCCACATGTAGTTCTAGTAGATTCACTCCATATATAGGTCTAATCCATACATATGGAGGGTAATTTTGATCTGGTGTTGATGGTTGGGCTAGGATAGATGATCCCAGTGTCACTATGTATCCTACAAGGACAGGAATCAAGCCATACATAGTTCTCAAAGTTCCCTAGAGAGGTCTGGTCCATGTGTATGGAAACAAGAGGGGATTTTTATTTGATTTTTGATCGGACCAAGATGTTAAATTCGGGCGTCATTACGTATCTTTCAAGGTCATGAATCAATTCATACATATTTCTGCACACAATATGCTCCTTGTATCGATCTGACTCGGTTGTATGAGTAGGGGAATTTTGGTTTCATCCTCTATGGGTGTTGAGTCTATCATATTCCTCTATGATTTTTTATGCAAATGAACCCTTACCACCGATCCGAAGATGAAATTAGTTATACTTGATTTTAGAAACAAGAATAGAAGATAATTTCCCTCGAAGTATAGGGTGATAGAGGATATATCAGAGGAATTTTGTTTCATGTGATGGTTGGGCCAAGATTTAGGGTCAAGACATCACTTTGTATCCTACTGATGAATGGAAATCAAGCCATACATAGCTCTATAATTCCTTTTATATGTTGTTCTAACCTGTGCATAGAAAGGTGGAGGGTATTTCTATATTTTCCTCAAATGAATTTGACTTATATGAGATGCATTTATAGCTATAACTTAATACCTACCATGTAGTTTCACATCTTGCGGTAAGGAAGAATATATTATTCATTTTATCATCACGTGATTAGGAAAAATATTTTGATATGTAGTTTAATGTATTTTAGATAAGAAGTATGTTTCTCTATTATGTAAAGTATTTCTATAGAAACCTTGCATTGGTGGGAGCGTTGATGAGTTGTCCATCCATTGATATCAAGGCATATGCTCCATCGGAGTAGACCTTATGTATGACATAAGATCCCTCACATTTTGGGTCAATACTTGGGGGGTTTATTCCAGAGTATCATTGGGGTTATGAAGACCAACACCATCTCTCCTTAGAGAAAATATCGAAGCAGACCTTTTTATTTAAGGCTTGTGCGATCCGATTTTGGTATATTTCCAAATGGAGAAAAGTTTGCAACCTTTTCTCATCCAGTCACTCTAACTCATTAAACAGTTTATGGGATTGTTCAACCATCGATAGTTGGTCACAATTGGAAATGAGGAGTGATGGAACTTGAAATTCGATGGGAAAAACTACCTCTTCCTCGTATACAATTGAGTAGTACTGGGTTTCCAGGGTGGCAGTGTGGGTCGTGGTCCAGTAAGCCCATAAAGCATAAGGGAGATTTTCTGGCCATTATTTCTTGTACTTATCTAAAATATTTTGGATTATGTTGTATATATTCTTGTTTAAATCCTCTATCTACAAGTTTTATGCTTCATGGTAGTGGGATGAATGGTTAGCTTTGATTCTATATTCTCGGTATAGCTTGTCCAACTCAGCAGAACAGAAGTTTCTGCCATTGTCTGTCAGTATTGTACGAGGGACACCAAATATTGGAATGATGTTAGCTTTCACAAAGCTAACAATGCTTATTTACCCTACCTCTTTAAGGGTTATAGATTCAATACATTTCTAGAATAATTAGTTCTATATGATAATGAACTTAAATTGGTTGGATGTGGTAGGAGGATATAGTCTCACGATATCCATCCCCCATACTACAAATGGTCAGGAGTTAGTTAGCTATGTGAACTAGTTTGGGGGGTTGGTGAATGAAATTTTCATGAAATTAGTAGGGATGGAAATTATTGTCTAATGTGGAACAATCCTATATCATAGTGGTCCAATATTATCCAAGCCTTCAAATTTTATGGGAGATATTGGCTGCTGATTGGTGTGCTCCACAAGTTTTGGCGTGCACTTCTTTCCTGATAGAAGTAGTCTTTTCTCCATCAATGCACCTAAGAAGGACTCTATAAAGTCCTTTATTGTAGATATTTTCAAGGTTTGCATCATCGTACAAAAAATTGAATTCCCACCTTCAGATCCATTCTCTTCCAGCCCTATCTCATGATAGTTCCCACCTCTAGAGGTAATTTTCAATGGGAGTCATTCAGTGGTGGTGTGACCATATGGCTCAAGAACGGGGCTAATCTCATAGATTTCTTTCGTGTTTTTCTGAATGAATGGAAAGACCATCTTATGGTGGGAAATGCGGATGACTATTTTATCCCGTTCTAGATCATCTAGGTTGTTGCTACATTCTCCAATGCATTGTCTTGAGCATTTTGTGACTGAGGGACATAATTCTATGTTGGTTCTGATGGGAATTCTTCCATTAGCTTGAATACATGGTCCATAAAAGCAACTAGTACCCCTTTCTTAATGTCATAGTCACCATTGACATTCTTGATGACCATCCCTAAATCACCTATTATTATCAGGAATTCGGTTTGTGCATGAATTTCTAGATCCAGGCCTGCAATGATGGCCTGTTATTCTGCTTCATTATTTGTACACCCCTCCTAAAGTAAGAAAGAGTAAGTCCAGACGGCCTTTTCTAGATATATGAGTATAAATCCTAGCCCCACTTTGTTGGTCTTGGGGTCCTCCATCCTTTTCCCTGTCAGGCTTATAGAGGCACCGTCAAAGTACATTTCCCATGCCTCGAGGCCTTCATGGATGGATAATATTTCTTCATCAGGAATTTCTGTATCCAAAGGGTTCATTTCTGCCAAGGGGTGATCTTCCATGAAATATTTTAATTCCTAACCTTTGATGTCTTTCTAGGGAATGTATCGTATCTCAAACTGTTGTAGGGTGACTTCCCACTATGATAGGCATACATTTAACATATGATGGCTAAGGATATACTTGAGCGGGTTATAGTGGGATACCAGATAGACCTCGTGGTGCTGCATGTAATTCTTGGGTTTTTAAACCTCAAATATTAGGGATAGGAAGTTCTTTTCGATACTTAAATATCGAGTCTATGCATCGATCATTGTTTGGATGAGGTAATAGAGACTATTCTTACTAATGGAATCATTATTTTGTGTGAGGAAATCACCATGTGACCATTCAAAGGTGGTAACATACAAAATGAGTGGTCTTCTCTCAACTAGCAGCATTACCACCATTGGTCTTAGGATATACCTTTTAAGATTGTCGATTTCTTCTTGACAATCATTATCCTACTAGTATGAAAACCATTTCTTCATCAAAGGATGTTGACATAGATTAAATAAATGCTATTTGAGAAAAATATCTCTTTCTATTTTAAAATAATTGTTTATATGTGAGTATCTATTGGGACCTCTTTATCATCCACAACTGTGTTTCTTAAAAATGTATCTCAAAACATTTTTACTATTTCCCAGACTATGGGTTAAATTTATTTATACCCTTGTTTGACTTTTTATAAAATGTTTATAAAGGAATCATTCCATCGTTTTCCAAACAAGGTCCTCTACATCCTTTTAAAAGAAATTATGTAAATAATGTTTTTTTAAAATTATACAGTGGGTTCAGCTATTTTCCACCATTATAACACCTTCGAAGCTTCCATTACAAGCTTATAATAATATTTTCAAAATAAATGTTTTCTTTTATAATTATTTTAATTTTAAATTATTTCAAAATAGAAAGAGATATTTCTCTCAAATAGAATTTATTTAATCTATGTCAACATCCTTTGATGGCTTTTAAACTTGTTTGAAGTTGATTTATTATGATACAATATTCTATATTGTATTGAAGGTTTTGTGATATGTTTGACTATGGATGTGTTATTTTTATACCATTTAAGGTATATAGTTAAAGTATTAACATTCTGTATGCTAGTTTTAATACGAATTTTTATGTTATGTTTCAACCTTTTCATATGAGGAATGCATTGGACTTAGTAAGTGATGGGTGGATCCCCCTATAGCTCCTCAATGCATCGGTAGGTCTCACGAGACAAAGTAGTTTCTTGGAATAAGGCCTTGAAATAATATTATTTTTATTCTTGGAATGAGGCCTTGACTATGTGGTTATGATGTTTGTAATAATGCATTCCATCATTATGAAATTGGCTATTGATATTACATGTGGTTATTCGACTACTATAATATCCATGTGAATAAGTAAACGACACTTTTTATTTATCTTTACGATGTTATGTTGAAGTTTAATTTTAAAAGGCTTGTATTTTAGTCTTATAAACTACCTTAAATTTTTATGATTATTTATTAAATTTTATGTTGTATTGTTATCCTTACTGAGCACCTGATCTCACACCTTTCTATGTTTTATTTTTCCTAGGATATGAAGAAGTATATTATGACTGACCTGCAGGGATAGTCTGTAACGACCCAAACTCTCATTAATGAAAATTCCTCTTGGTCTAATTAAATATCTTAATATGTAAAATGGTTATATAAAATACCCACTTCATTGGTTTTATGTTTTTAAAATACTGTTAAGAATTGTGATCATTGCTAATATAGTCATTGAACAGTGATCACAAGATTAGTATAAATATAGGGCTATAAAAAATCTTATTTACTCAAAGGAAGTGATGGCCTCATCCAGTATACTTTCCCCATATGAATCCCATTTATCAGAGCTCGGAAAGGATGTGGAATAATTGGGCTTAAATCTTGACCAATCCCAATCTGAGCTTCAACATGTTAAGCTCAAACAAAACTATATATGGGAGAAGTGGAAGTTGATAGAGATTACCACTTGAGCGATGTTATCTGAGCCACACCAAGAGTCTGTCACCATCGTGTACCTTACCCTAAGGTCTTATGGGTGAGTTTTAAGTACTTATGTAACAATAATCTAGCATTATTATTATGTACATTAATTTTGTATATAATAAAGAATATACTTTCATTTTATTATTATTACTTTGTAAATAGTTTTTAAAGCACAAATAGTATTTTTTTAGTTAATGTTCAACTAGGGAATCTATATTTATAAATTAATGAATTTTTTAATTAAATAAAATTTTAATAAAATATTATTATTTGTAAACTACATTTTATTAAGTATAAATGATCGTATAATTTTTATGAATAAAATTGTAATTTTTATAAAGGTTTGAAAGCTATTTTTGTCAAAAACCCATGAATTTTCGATAAATTTCTGTTCTTATTTTAAAAGTAAAAATTCATATATTTAGAAAATTATTTGGATAAAATGAATATTATTTTTGTAATCAGAACGTTGAAATTATTCAATGTTTAATATTTTATAACTTTCTGAGACAGCCAAATTTTTGGGTAAAAATTAAATACCGTTTAAATATATAATGTGGTTTATGATATCATAATGACCCAATAGTGATGTAATAAAATACTATAAACATTATTTTCGGCCAATATATGTTTTTTCATTAAAATAATTTTATTTTAGATTTGTTTTATTTATTTTACAAAGCTTTAGTGAACCGTTCAAGACTTATAAAACATTTTAGCTTTTTAAATTGATTTCCTTGAGAGTGTGAATCACCTCCACATAAGCAACCCTATTATTTTAAGAAGTTCGGCCATTGTTCTTATAAAATATTTTTTTCCACTCCCATATGGAAAAAACCATGGGCAAAAACCATGGTCTGGTTTGTGGTTTTTATTAGTTTAATGTGTGGTGTCCCAAACCTAAATAATAAAGAATTCCCTCTCATTTCCTATATAAACTCACCCAACCTCCCACTTCCTCTCCACTCAAATCCCTTGGAGTTCCTCCAACCTCTACCCTCATCTCTCTATAATCCTTTCAAGGTGCCCCAAGCTCCCAATAATCCTCTCTCAAGACTCCCCAAATCCTTTGGGATCACACTTCCAAGTAAGGGATTTCTTCCTTTTTCAATTTTGTCCAAATTTCATTATGTTTTTATGACCTTTTATTTTCAATTAAAAATGTTTCAGTATAATTTCTCACCTCCCCCGTACTTCCATATTAATGTTTGAATGATTACATACCCCTTTTCTCTCCCATTAATGTCTCCCTTGTACACCTGTTACCATGCCGAAATTCTGTAAGGAATTTCTCTCTCCTCATTTACATTCAAGAAATTCTTTTATATTATGCATATAAATTCCATTATATATTTTGGTATATTATGTATCGTGGTATCCTTACTATATATTTAATGCATAAATTATTATATACCACTTTCACTCTCATCAACCCATTTTATGAATATCTATTTGACGTCGTTATGCTGCCGAAATTACACCAAAATTTCCATGCCAAAATCATTGTGTAGTAAATACCATACCCACTCCTCTATCAAGGGTATTCACCTTTGTGCACATGTAATTTTTGATTGATGACTTAAATTTATTTATTCCACATCTCTTATATGTTGAATGGGTTATGATGTTAATGAATCCATGTTGTATGATCTATGTGGCACACTTACGCATGAAATGAAATGATTAGGAAGGGTGTGCCCTAATAGCGCTCCAGTGCATTGAGTAAAGTATAGCATCATGATACGTCATGTTCAATGGGTGTTGACTCATGATAAGTCAAGTTAAATGAGGGTTCACTCATGCTTCATGTTCAATGAGGGTTTAATCATGCTCCATGTGTAATCAGCCTTGTCTCATGATAATTCCTTGTTAAGTGTTGTTGCCACATTTCCATGTTATGAAAATCATGCTATATCATGCCTTTATGTTCATGTTATTTTATGATCCATTGATATACCTATTTCCAAACATGTATTGTAATATTCATGTTATTCCTTTTTTACTCCATTACTGGGCTTTATAGCTCACCCCTTTCTTATGTATGTCCTCAGGTTATCCCATGAAATGCTACGTACGAGGGAATGTAGTGGTCATGTAAAGGAATTTTTCATTAAGAGGTTGTGTTTTATGTTTTAAGTTTTTATGTAATGTTCCTAATCTCTAAAGACATTATACCTCTCTATATTTTATGTTGTAACAATTGAATGTTTTATGTAATATTTCATGTTAAGTGTGTAATAAAAAGTAGGGTTGTTATAGTTGGTATCAGAGGATAGGTTTAGTTATTTTGTGGATTAGGATTAGAAAACACTCGTTAAAGCCTTAGGTATAAGAATAAGTATAATAAAAACATCCCTAAATTTTAATGAGTATTAAATAAGTGGTTTATCAAGAAAATACATCCATGTCTGGATAAGAGCAGATAGAGACGGCTCTGGCACAGATTTACCTAGGAGTAAAAACTCCGAAAAGGAGTTTCAGGCATGACCTGGGGTATCCTGGTACACAAAAATGGGCATAGCTGCACTCTTGATTACAACACTCCCTAGGGATATGCTTTGGTAAATTCAAAATCTTAGTATGAACCATTATTATGGGAATTAAAAAAATGCCCCTAAGAATATATGTTAGAAAGTAGATCATGGATAACATAAATTGAATCCTATATATTCATAAGTTAAGGAAATGAAATTAATTTATAAGTCATATGCTTTTTCCTTGGTTTACCCTTTATGTGTTACCCCCAAATTTCCTTTTATTCCATCCAATGGCTAGTAATAGGAGGAATCGGGCTAAAAACCAATGTGAAGATCAATGTGATGATTGATCTAATGAGATACCCAATTTTATGGGAGATGGAATCGTAAACTTTTTCATGATACTCTCTAAGTTAACTCAATCATTGAATATAAACATGGGTCAAGAGGAGCGTTCAACCCCCCCCCCCCCCCCAAGAAACAACAAGTCGCTGTCGAGAGCTTTATGAGACAAAGCCCACCTACTTTTAATAGATCCTATGATCCCTCAATCATCGAACAATAGATCAACACCATTGAAAAGATCTTCTCTATCATTCAATGTCCCAAACAAGAGATGGATCAGCTGGATTCTTATCATATGGAGGGTTAATCCAATCAATGGTGGACATTGATCAAAAATATAAAGCCTTAGGAGGAGATCGAGGTGTTGGAATGGAAGGATTTCTTGAAAATTTTTTTCAATAAATATTTTCCTCGCACCCTCCGACTAAAGATGGAAAGGGAATTCCATTAACTCAAGAAAAAACGATGCGTATGAGGAAAACTTCACAAGGCTTGCACGATACACCTTCAGCTTTTTCGTTACCACTGAATTCATGTTTGACCGCTTCTATGGTGGGCTGAAACCTAGCCTGTGGAAAGCTCTGGTGATCCATGACTTCGATGGAAATGAGGAAAATGTCCGATGAGCCCTCAAGGTTGAAATGGAGATTTGAGAATCTCATGGGTATCATGGGGATAAGAATCATAAGGTGGACTTCAATTCTGGAAGTCCGATGGATAAATCCAATGGTGCATAAAAAATTCATCACCCCACTTTCCAAAGGTACTGAAATGAGTACCCCAGAAATTTCCTGAATTGGGTGAGAGAATTATTTAGGTGTGGAAGGAAAGGGCATCTAGTCATTAACCGCAAACAAGAAAACCCCACGGCTGCAACAGAGGAGAGGAAGGCTTCGTTCGACTCTCAACGCATTGTCCATTGCTTCAACTGCAAAGAACCATGGAACCTTGAAAATCAGTTCCCTAAGCCAAGGGTTTTTGGAGGCAACCAACAACCTCCAAGGTTGCAAGGGTGAGCTTTTTCCATCACTATTGTCGAAGTGAACCCCGACAACGAAGTGGTGACAGGTACAATAGTTATTCATTCAAGAATAGCAAATGTAATTTTTTATTCTAGTTCTATGCATTCTTTTATATCCTGAAATTTTGGTAGCACAATCCCAACACCACCACAAATAATAGAAGTAAATATGTCAGTGAGTAGGAAAAATGGGTCAATCATTGCATCCTATGAATATAACTCCTCCCCTGTCATAATTTTTTTATTGAACTTCCCGGAGAACCTTGTCATACTCCCTCTAGTTTAATTTGATGCAATTCTCAGCATGTATTGGATTTCCTTATATAGAGCCAAAATAAATTGTTGTGAGAGGGAAATCAATCTCCATGTGGATAATCAACTCCTGATTCTATACAAGTTAAATGAGGAAGATAAATATTATTTAGCACCATCATCTCAAGTGTGGATATTACTGCCCTATGAGCACGCGTATCTGGCTCAAATGATTGAGTCTGAGGAGGAAACCATCCTTGAATACATTCATATTCTGAGGGAATTCACTAAAGTGTTTACCAAGGAATTGTCTATTCTTACTCCTATAAGAGATGTTGAATTCTCAATTGACCTTATACCTGGGAAGTTACCTATATCCAAGACTCCGTATAGACTTGTTGTTGTGGAGCTTGAGGAGATAAAAAACAACTATAGGAGAATCTAGATAAAGTTTTTATATTCCCAAGTGCTTCAACATGGGGTGCACCAGTTCTCTTCATCAAGAAGAAGGATGGGTTAATGTGCATTTTCATCTATTATCATGAGCTCGACAAAATCAAAATAAAGAACAAGTATCCTCAGCCACGAATTAATTACTTGTTCGATCAGCTACATAGAGAACAATACTTTTCCAAGGTGGATTTGTGTTTGGGATATTACCAAGTAAGGGTGAAGAAAGAGGATATCCTTAAGACTTCTTTTCGTACAAGGTACGAGCACTATGAATTCATAGTAATGACTTTTGGACTCACTAATGATCTGAATAGATTATTTAGAGATTACCTTGACAAATTTTTGGTAGTATTTATAGATGATATTCTAATATACTCCAAAATCAAGGAGGAACATGAGGAATATCTAAGAAATGTACTAAAGAACTTGTGAAAGGATAATCTCTATTCAAAGTAGAGAAAGTGTGAGTTCTAGTTGAAGGAGGTCTCATTATTGGGTCATATCATCATAAGCAATGGGATATTAGTGGATCCCTCCAAGATAGCTACAATTGAGGGATGGAAGAGGCCAACATCGGTAATGGATATCTGTAGCATGTTGGGGTTAGCTGGACATTATCAACGATTTGTGATAAATTTATTCTTATTTTCCAACCCTCCTACCAAGCTAACTCAAATGGGAGTAAAATTTTCTTGGAGTGATGAATGCATAGAGAGCTTCAAGGAGTTGAAAAGGAGGCTAATCATTGCGCCCGTGCTCACATTACCCATGAGTGGAGAACTCTTTCTGGTATTTAGTGATTCTTCAAAGAATGGAATGGGTTGTGTGTTGATGCAGAATGATAAAGTGATAGCCTATGCCTCAAGGCAGCTGAAATCCATGAGAAAAACTATCCCACTATGATCTGGAGTTGGCGTATGTGATCTTCGCATTGAAAATATAGCGGCAATATCTCTATGTGGAGAAGTGTGAGATATATTCTAATCATAAGAGAATCAAATATATATTCACACAAAAAGAGCTTAATATGAACCAATGAAGATGCATAGAACTCATCAAGGATTATGATTTCTTGATCCACAACTATCCAAGTAAGGAAAACAAGGTGACTGATGCTCTAAGTAGAAAGGATCATGAATCATTATCAACGATGAGAATTTAAGGATCCAATCTTCTTGGATTTGTAAATTATGGACATGGGAATCATTATGGGAGGAACATCATCAATCCTTTCTAAAATGATTGCTCAACCTTCCCTCATGAATAAAATAAAGGATTCTTAAAGAAAGGATGTGGAAATTCTGAAAAGGGTGGAAGCTATCAAAAATTGGAAATCCTCAGAGTTTGTGGTTAACAAGGATGGAATTGTAAGATTTGGGTCATGATTATGTGCACCATCTGATCCCTATATAAAGAAGGATCTTCTGAATGATTCACATAGCTCAACCTTCTCTATTCGCTCAGGGAGCACAAAGATGTATTGAGATCTCTGAGAAAACATTTGGTTGGACAATATGAAAAGGGATATTGATGAATATACATCAAAGTTCCTGGTATGTCATCAAGTTAAGGATGAGAGGAAAAATTATAAATGGATGATTCAACCACTACCCACACAAACATGGAAGTGGGACAACATTACCATGGGCTTGGTCACTGGACTTCCAAGGACATCTAGAGGAAACAATTCTATATGGTTCATTGTGGATCGTCTTATGAATATAAATCACTTTATTTCAATTTTAGAGGACTTATCATTGGATCAACTTACACAGATTTACATCAAAGAATTGTTAAGGATGCCTGGAGTACCACAATCTATTGTTTCTAATCATTACACGAGATTCACCTCAGAGTTCTGGAAAAGTCTCTAACATGATCTAATAACTGAACTGAACTTCAGTACGACCTATCTTCCTCAATATAATGGCCAGTATGAATGAACTATTCAGACATTGTAAGATATGTTAAGATCGTGTTCTATGGACTTCAACGGAGGATGGGACCAACATCTTCCACTGGTTGAATTCTCCTACAATAACAGTTTCTACTCGATCATCCAAATAGCTCCATTTGAATCCCTTTATGGGAAAAGGTGAAAAACACCAGCATGTTGGGATGAAGTCAGTGAGCATAAGCTTCTAGGACATGAAATTGTCAAAGAAATAGTGGAGAAGGTGAAAGCCATTCAGGAGCATATCAAGGCAGCCCAAATTCGATAGAAGAGTTATGAAGATAACTATCATTGATACCTTGATTTCAAAGTTGGAGACATGGTTTTTCTATGCATATCTCCATGGAATAAGGTCACAAGATTTGGAAAGAAGGGAAAGTTAAGTCCTAGGTACATCGGCCCCTTTGAGATTCTTGATTGTGTCGGGGCTGTAACATATCGACTTATACTTCCACCTACCATGGCCAAAGTATATGATGTCTTTCATGTATCCCTATTATGGAAGTAAATATAGGACCCTTCACATGTACTCTCATCAGAGGTATTATGGCTATAGGATGATCTTTCTTATGAGGAGTAACAAGTGAAGATCTTAGATCATAGAGAAAAAGTTATATGAAATAAGACAATGCCCCTAATCAAGGTGTTATGGAGAAACCAAAAGTTTGAAGAAGTGACGTGGGAATCAGAGGAAGTGATGAAGAAAAGTTACCAACATCTGTTTTAGTGTGGGAAAAGGAAATTTCAAGCGTGAAATTTCTCAAGGGTGGAAGATTGTAACAGCCCAAACTTTCATTAATGAAAATTCCTCTTGATCTAATTAAATGTCTTATTATGTAAAATGGTTATATAAAATATGCACTTCTTTGGTTTTATGTTTTTAAAATATCTTTAATAATTTTGACCATTTCTAATATAGTCGTTTAATAGTGATCACATGATAAGTATAAATATAGGGCTTTAACAAATCCAATTTACTCAGACAAAGGAAGTGATTGCCTCATCTAGTAGAATTTCCCCATACAAATCCCATTTGTCAGATCTCAGAAAAGAGGTGGAATCATTGGGCTTCACTATTGACCAAGTCTAAGCCAAGCTTCAACATTTTATGCTCGAATGGAACCGCCTATGGAAAAAGTGTAAGTTGATAGAGATTACCACTCGAGCAATGTTATCTGAACCACCCCAAGAGTCTGTCACCAACATGCACCTTACCCTAAGGCCTTATGCGGGTGTTTTAAGGGGTTATGTAACAATACCCTAGAATTATTATTATGTACATTATTTTTTGTATATAATAAATAATATACTTTCATTTTATTATTGTTACTTTTTAAATAGTTTTCAAAGCACAAATAGTATTTTTTTAGTTAATGTTCAACTAAGAAATCTATTTTGATAAATTAATGGATTTTTTAATTAAATATTATTTTAATAAAATATTATTATTAGTAAATTTATTTTTATTAAGTATAAATGATCGTATAATTTTTATGAAGACAATTGTAATTTTTATTAAGGTTTGAAAGCTATTTTTGTCAAAATCCATGAATTTTCGATAAATATTGGTTTTTATTTTAAAAGTGAAAATTCACATATTTAGAAAATTATTTGGATAAAATTAATATTATTTTTGGAATCAGGATTTTGAAATTATCCAATGTTGAATATTTCATAATTTTCTGAGAGAGTCAAATTTTTTGGTAAAAATTAAATACCGTTTAAATATATAATGTGTTTTATGACATCATAATGACCAAATAGTGATGTAATAAAATAATATAAACATTATTTTTGGACAATATATATTTTATCATTAAAATAATGTGATTTTAGGTTTTTTGATTTATTTTACAAATCTTTAGTGGACCCTTCAAGACTTATAAAACATTTTAGCTTTTTAAATTGATTTCCTTAAGAGTGTGACTCACCTCAACATAAGAAACCCTATTATTTTAAGAATTTCGGTCATTGGCCTTATAAAATATTGTTTTCCACTACCCTTTGGAAAAAACCAAGGGAAAAAACCATGGTCTGGTTTGTGGTTTTGATTATTTTAATGTGTGGTGTCCCAAACCTAAATAATAAAGAATTCTCTCTCCATTCCTATATAAACTCACCCAAGCTCCCACTTCCTATTCACTCAAATACCTTCAAGTTCATCCAACCTCTACCCTAATCTCTCTAGAGTCTTACCAAGGTTCCCCAAGCTCCAAATAAGCCTCTATCAAGCCTCTCCCAATCTTCTGGGATCACACTTCCATGTAAGGGATTTCTTCCTTTCTCATTTTTGTCCAAATTTTATTATGTTGTTATGCCCTTTTATTTTCAATTAAAAATGTTGGGGTATAATCTCTCAACTCCCCCATACTTCCCTCCTAATTTTTTAATGATAATAGAATCCTTTTCTCTCTCATTAATGTGTCCCATGTACACTCGTTACCATGCCGAAATTCTATAAGGAATTTCTCTCTCTTCATTTACATTCAAGCAATTATTTTATATTATGAATCCAAATTCCATTATATATGTTGGTATATTATGTCCCATGATCCCATTATTTTTCATTTAATTTATAAATAATTATATACCCCTTTCACTCTCATCAAACCATTTTACATATTTCTATTTGATGTCGTTATGCTGCCGAAATTACACCGAAATTTCCATGCCAAAGTCATTGTGTAGTGAGTAGCATACCCACTCCTTTATTAAGGGTATTCACCTTTATGAACATGTACTTATTTATTGAGGAATTAAATTTATGTACTAAACATCTCTTATTCATGGAATGAATTATGATGTTAATGAATCCATGTTATATGATCTATGTGGCACACTTATGCATGAAATGAAATGATTATGAAGGGTGCGCCCTAATAGTGCTCCAATGCATTAGGTAAAGTATTGTATCACAATACGTCATGTTCAATGGGTGTTGACTCATTATAATTCAATTGTAATTAGGGTTCACTCGTGATTCATGTGAAATGAGGTTTTACTCATGCTCCATGTGTAATGAGCCTTGGCAAATGCTAATTCCATGTTAAGTGTTGTTGCCACATATCCATGTTATGATAATCACGCAATATCAAGCCTTTATGTTAATGTTATTTTATTCTCCATTGATATTAGTATTTCCTAACATGTATTGTATTCTTCATGTTATTCCTTATTTAATCCCTTACTGGGCTTTATAGCTCACTCCTTTCTTATGTATGTCCTCAGGTTATCCTAGGAAATTCTACGTACGAGGGAATGTAGTGGTCATGTAAATGATGTTTTTAATAAGATATTGATTTTTATGTTTTAAGTTGTTATGTAATGTTCCTAATCCTCAAAGACACTATACCTCTCTATGTTCTATGTTTTATCAAGTAAATGTCTTATGTAATAATTCATATTAAGTGTGTAATAAAAAATCAGGGTTGTTATATAGTCTAAGGGAGATGAATGTTTTAAAAGGAGACACAATATTGTTGTTTTTTATTTAATAATGTAATGTAAAACTTATGTTTGTATATAGTACTTCCAAGGGTACTAAACTGATATGTATTTAGGGATTTGATCCCTTGTGATACATGCCAATGTTATGTAATAATGCACTAACTCTGGGTAAATAGGGTCGGGGTGTTATAGTTGATATCAGAGGAAGTTTAGTACAAACCTTGGGAGCTAAATTTAGAAAAACACTGATTAGAGAACATTACCCTAAGATAGGCTTTAGGGATTAGTATATAATAACTTCCTATAATTTTGGTAATGTAGATATTTTGTGTATTTTCTAAGAAATAAACCTTTGTTTGGATATGATTAGGTAGAGGTGGCTCTAGCACAGATGTACCCAGGAGTGAAAACACCGACAGAGAGTTTTGGGATTGACCCGAGGTATCCTGGTACATGGAAATGGGCCTTGCTGCACTCTTGGTTATGACACTCCCAGGGGATATTCTTAGTATAATTTACATTTTCATTACAAACCCTTATGAAGGATTTATGAGTAAATACTTCCTTAAAGAAAACATTTTTTATGATTATGGATTATATGCATAAATTGTTCCATTTATGTTAGGTATTTTACTAGTTTGGAATTATGTATTGTGATTCATAAACTAATCTAGTGTATGCCATTGTTTAGGAATGGTGCCTAGTGAAAGGAATAGAAAATGTATCAACGCACGTAATCCATGTAGTGATTACCCTCCTATTAAAGATAATTATAGTGGAGCTGCTGACACAACCAGTGCTAAACAACTTATAACCATACTGGGACAACTCACTCAGGTTATGAATAATAACATTAACCATATGGAGCACCATGATCCACAATGCAGAGGATCAATGTTAGTTCACTTCATAAGGTAACAACCACCAAAATTCAATGGGACTACAAATCCATTTTTATCTGAGCAATGGATAAGTTCCTTAGAGAAAATACTTCATGATTTGGTGAATAGTGAAAGGGAAAAAGTTTTCATGCCAGTTTATCGCCTCACAGGAGATGTAGACCAATGGTGGTCATTAATTCAAAACACAAAGGAGGATGAAGAAGCATAAAATATGGAATGGAGGGATTTAAAATATATTTTCTTAGAAAAATACTTTTCTCATGACCATCGAGCAGATATGGTGTAACGACCCAATCTTTTTGAGTAGTATATTAACTTACTCTTATTGATTTAATAAGATGTTAATGGTTAATGCAGAAATAGGAGTCGATGGCTTCATCCAGTAGAATCGACCCTTATGAAGCCCACTTATCAGAGCTTGGGAAGGAGGTAGCATCTGTGGGCTTCGCTTTGGACCAAGCCCAAGCCGAACTCCAGCGTGTCAAGCTTGAACGGAAACGCCTATGGGAGAAGTTCAAGTTAGTAGAGATTACTACTAGGGCAATGTTATCTGATCCTCCCTCAGATTCTCTCACCACAGCACACCTTACACTTAGGTCTTATGCCAGTGTTATAAGGGGCTATGTGACGAGACCCTAGCTTCCTTGTGTAATCCTTTCGGGTGAATAAATTGATATTTCTTCCTTTAGTGATGTTTGTGAATTTTCAAATGTCCAGATAATTTTAGAATGTATTTTATTGATGAATTTTTGGAAAAAGGGATATTTTAAAATATTTATGAAAACCCTAAATAACTAATGATGTGTAATGATTTTCAAAAAATGGTCTTCTCCAAAAGTGTTCAGTAAGGAATTTGGAGTCTAATAAGATCAACTTAATTTTTGATGAATAGTAAATTATGAATAGTGATTTTACGCTAAGGATTAGTAATGTGACCAAATGGATTAGTAATTTCACTCAAAGAAAGTTTTAATATAATTTAGACACCTAGATTAAGTAATGTGATTCAATAAAATGGGTAAATAACGGTTTCATAAATTATTAGTCAAGTATTAGTTTTTTTGGGTGAATAGTGTTTTTTAATTAAAAATTTAATTAAAAATAATTAGAAAATTATTTTTATAAAAAGGACTTTATTTTTGAACTCAGAGCATCGATATTATGTTAAGGTAATTTTTGGGGATTTTTCTGAAAAAAATGAATTCTCGATGAATAGTGTTTTTATTTAAAAATTAAATTAAAAATATTTAGAAAATTATTTTTATAAAATGGATTTCATTTTTGAAATCAGAGAATTGATATTTGGTTAAGGTGAAATTTTGGGATTATTCTGAGAAAGTTGAATTTTCGATGAATAGTGAAAATATAGTTTTTAAGTTACGGGTGTTTAATGACATCATTAAATGATGTATTAAGTATCTATTCAATATGGTCGAATTATGAATAGTAAGATAAGGTATGAGGTGTCCCATGTGGACAATACCATGGGCAAATACCATGGGCAAGCCCATGGTTTTGCCAAAACCACTAATGAGGTGTCCCTTGGCCATTAATGCCTTGTCCCCTCACTTTCCCTATAAATACCCACTCTTTCCTCCTTTATTTTTCACTCCGAACTCTCCCCCAACGACGTTCTGGTATCCTTACCTCCCAAGGAGTCCTCCCAAGGTGCCCCCAAGCCCTCAAGGTCCAAACCTTTGAGTTTCAAGAGTCACGTTTTAAGGTAAGGGATCTGACCTCTCTCTTTCTTTTCATGTAATCCTTTTTATGTCATTCCTTTTATGCTCCATGTTCTTATGTGAGAGGATGTTCTTTTATATTCCTCTTACTTCCCTTTTCTTGTTTATATGATGATAGATCCCCTCTTACTCTCATCATTTCGTTTTATGAATGTTTAAGTGACGCCGTTAGGCTGCCGAATTTTTAAGGGATTCTTTCACCCTTCTCATTTTTCAAGTTCGATTTTCATGTCAAGTCTTTCAAGTTCCTTTTTTTATGATGGGGTATGATCTATATATCTATCATACTGATATATTATGATCATATTATGAGGGACCCTATTTGATCTTGTCAAATCATTTTTTTTATTGAAGTTAAGTGACGCCGTTAGGCTGCCGAATTTTCATAAGAGAAATCTTGTTTTGTCTCACTTCCATGTTTTTCATTTCATATGGTATATCTTTTAAATTTCATTACCATGTTCTTAAATCACTTATATTCTATCCCCCTACTGTTTTATGGATCATTTATGAGTGGGTGACCCATGTCCCCTCTCTTTTCAATGTTTTCTAAAACCTTGTAACATAGCCGTTATGCTGCAGAATTTTCGTCTCAAAATGCCTCTCTCTTTTCTCAAAATTATTTTATGTTATAAAGTGAATAATCAAAGCTATTATTTCTACAAGGGTATTCACATATATATCAAAATGTTCTATTTTAAATTCTGGTATTTACATACATGAGACCCGATGTCCCTTTCCGTGGGTTCAAAGTGACATAAAGATCATGTCTTTAAAGCAGTTTTTAAAACGTTATGATTATGAAATGAAACCCATTTATTTTATGCTATATGGGTTATTTATGAAATGTTTGATGATGATATATGTGGCTCACATGATAATAAAGGAAAATTTAAGGGTGTTCCCTGATAGCGCTCCAATGCATTGGGTAATGATGTAACCACTAGAGATTACAATTTTCACGATACCTTGGTGAATAACCTTGGTAATTTTCAAATGACACCTTGGGGATGGACCTTGGTGATATGTTCATGATTTTCTATATTAAATGATGTAACCACATATTCAAGTTATGAAAAATGTTATTTTTATTATGAAATGCCTCATGAATTCTTTCTCATGCCTTAAAGTTCTTTTCATGTCCTTATTGAAGTATCTCAAGTTCACATGTAAAATGTTCCTCTGGTTTCCCTTACTGGGCCTTCTGCTCACCCTTTCTTTTGATGTATGTCCCCAGGTTATGAGATGCAGTAATGAACCTAGGATGAACTTAAGGAGAAGCCTTTCAAGTGTTTAAGAAGAATTCTTTATGTTGTTTTCATGTATTATGTTCCTGGTTTCCAAGACACTAAACCTTAAAGATCCTCAGTTTTGTGTAATGTAATGAAAGTTTATGTTATAAGAAGACGGGATTCTATATATGGAAATAAAATTTATGAGTCTGTGGAAAAAGAAGGATGAGAATGCCGCAAAGTATGAGGCTAATTTTACAGGGTTAGCAAGGCATGTGGCATATTATATACGTAACCCAAGGAGTAATATTGATCAATTCTTTGATGGGTTAAAACCATTTATCTGTCAAGAATTAGTCTCACAATCCTTCTCATCGTATGAAGATATTGTCTCATGTGCTATCAATATAGAAAAGGAATTCTCTAAGTCTTACAAATTTAAAGAAAAGCACGAGAAGAAGAGATCTATTGAACACTCTAGAAATGGAAATAAGGGGAAGAAGGGAAAGGTTTAATTTCCATCCTATAGTAATGTGGGAAAAAATACCCTGGTAATTTCCTGAAGGGAATGGGAGTCTATTACAAGTGTGGTGGAAAAGGCCACCAAGCTCGTGATTTCAAGGGAAAGAAAGAGGCTATCAATGTTGAATGCTATAATTATAGAGAAATGGGGAATTATTAAAATTAATGTTCTAAGTGCCAAGAAAACTTACCTCAGAAAAGGCCAAGGGAGCAAGGCCAAGCTTATGTGATCACTACTATGGAGGTTGAAGCTATGAATGACATGGTGGAAGGTAATTTAAAGGTATCCGAAAATTTATCCAATGCTTTATTTGATTCTGGATCATCGCATTGTTTCATATCTTCCCAGTTTGCTAAGAAAATTAGATACTTCCAATTTTATTTAACAAGGGAGTTTTCAGTCAAAAATACTAAGGGAAGTATCATTGCAACAATGTTTTGTGAATCAGTTCCCATTAGGAAATATAAACATACTTTATCTGTTGATCTCATCACCATACCCCTGATTGAATTTGATATAATCCTCGGTATGGATTGGATTTCATACCATGATTCAAAAATTTATTATAATAAGAAGGAGGTTACAATTTTCAATGATGATAAGAAGTACCTTATCTTTAGAGTAGAAACGTCACTATCTGATTCTCATCTAGATCCACCCCCAGTAGCTCTACTAAATTCAATTATTGGGGAGGAAGAGAATGAAATAACTATGGGTGAGGAAAGGAATGTTCAAATAGAGGATGTACCTATTGTGAATGAATATGTTGATGTGTTTCCAAAGGATTTACCTAGACATCCTCCAGAATGAGAAATTGAGTTTTTCTTTGATTTAATTCCTGGTTCAAGGCCCATATCGAATACCCCTTATAAAATGTCCACAGGAAAATTAATGGAACAAAATAAAAAACTATAGAAATTGATTAATAAAGGATATATTCTCCCTAGTGTTTCTCTAGGGGTAGCCTCTGTTATTTTTGTTAAGAAGATATATGGATCTATGAGGTTGTGCATTGACTACAAGGAGATCAATGCTATAACTATAAAGAACAAGTATCCCATCCCTTGCATTGATGATTTATTCGACCAAATTCATGGAGCTCAATATTTTTCAAAGATTGACGTTCGATCGGGATATAATCAGTTGTACGTGAAGAAGGAAGACATTCACAAAATAGAATTTTGAACCAATTAAAGTCATTACGAGTTTACAGTAATGCCTTTTGGACTGACTAATGCACCCTCTATTTTCATGGTTCTAATGAATAGAGTTTTCAAGAAATATCTTGATGACTTTGTAGTGGTATTTATTAATGATATCTTGGTATACTAAAAAATCTATCTAGATAATGAAAATAACTTGTACACTATTCCGAAAACCCTTAGAAGAAATGAATTATATGGAAAGTTTAAAAATTGTGAATTTTGGCTTCAGGAAATTTCTTTTCTTGGATATATTGTCTCTAAGGATGGAATCTCTATCGATCCTTCAAAGACCAAGGCAATCCAAGAATGGCCAGCACCAAAAAGTATAACTGAGGTATGCACTTTTATTGGTTTAGCAGGTTATTATCAGTGTTTCGTCTAGAATTTTTCCCAATTGGAAAACCCATTAACCAAGATCACATGTAAAGGGGTTAAATTTTTTTGGACAAAAGTGTGTGAATAATGTTTTGAATAACTGAAGAGAATATCAGTCAATGCTCTTATCTTGACTCTGCCATCGGGGAATGATGAGTTTTTTGTTTATAGTGATTCTTAAAAGAAAGGATTTGGTTGTGTCCTTATGCATAATGACAGAGTTTTTGCCTATGAATCACGATAACTAAAAATTCAGGAACAAAACTATCCCACTCATGCACTTGTGTTAGCAGCTGTAATCTTTTCTTTGAATATATGGAGACACTATCTCTATGGTGAAAAATGTGAGATATATACCGATCACAAGAGTTTGAAGTATATTTTAACTCAGAAAGAACTCAACATGAGGCAAAGATAACGGCTTGAACTAATCAATGATTATGATTACACTATACACTACCATCCGAGGAAGGAAAATAAGGTGGTAGATGCTTTGAGCAGAAAGGATCATAGAGTTTGGGACCAGATGAGAGTTGAAATATATCCTATGTTCATGGATCTTGTAAAGATAGATACCGGAATAATCGTGTAAGGTGAAACATCAATACTTTTTCAAATTGTTTCCAAACCATCTTTACTAGAATGGATAAAAAGTTCTCATACTGATTATGAAGAGTTTCAAAAGAAAATTAAATCTGTGAATGATGGGAGATTGACTGACTTTGTATATGAAGATGGAATTTTGAAATTTGGGAAGAGACTTTGTGTTCCTAATATACCTGATCTAAAAAGTGAATTTTTTGATGATTCTCATAGCTCAAATTTCTCTATACACCTTGGTATCACTATGATGTATAGAGATTTGAAGGAACATTTTTTGTGGGACAACATGAAGAGAGAGATTGTTGATTATGTGTCAAGATATATGGTTTTTCAATAGGTTAAGACTAGAATACAACATCCTAGAGGATTCATGCAACCTCTTCCCATACCTGAGTGGAAATGGGATGATATTACGATGGACTCTGTCATGGGGCTACCAAATACTCCTAGAAGGAATGATGTAATATGGGTCATTGTTGATCATCTTACCAAGTCAGCACATTTTCTTGCTATAAGAGAAGATTTACCACTTGGATTTTTATCAAAAATATATATTAATGAATTTTTGAAACTTCATGGTGTACCCATATCGATCGTTTCTAATCAGGATCCCCGTTTTACATCAAGATTCTGGAAAAGTATTCAGAAAGCCCAGGATACTGAACTTCGTTTGAGCACTGCCTACCTCCTGCAAACTGATGAACAATCAGGACAAACTATTCAAACCTTAGAAGACATGTTTAGATCTTGATCACATGACTTTCAAGGTATTTTGGATTAGTATTTACCTCTAGAATAATTTTCTTATAATAATAGCTTTCATTCAAGTATTCAGATGGCACCATATGAAGGTGTCATATGGAAAGAGATGTCGCACACTAACTTGATGGGATGATGTTGGTGAAAGAAAACTCATAGGCCTATAACTTGTTGATGAAAAAATGTAAAAGGTTAAGATTATCCAAACCCACATCAAAGTAGCTCAAAGTAGGAAAAAGATCTATGCCGATAACTGATAGAAGGATTTGGAATTTCAAGTAGGAGATCGTGTTTTCTTAAAGGTATATCCATGGAAGGGTGTTTTACGATTCGGTAAGAAGGGTAAATTGAGTCCCAGGAACATCAGACCTTTTGAAATTCTAGAACAAATTGGATTTGTAACTTACCATTTGGCAATGCCAACAAGTCTCTCCAAAGTTATTGATGTGTTCCATGTATCACTGTTGAGAAAATACATATCTGACCCAACACATGTACTCACCTATAAAGATATAGAACTGGAACCTGATCTCTCTTATTTTGAAGAGCCTATCAAGATTCTTGAAACCAAAGAACAAGTTTTGAGTAACTGGATGACTCGTCTGGTAAAAGTTATATGGAGAAACCATCAGATGGAAGAGCCAACATGGGAACCCAAGGAACTTATTATGAAGAACCACCCAGATCTTTTTATACAACAGTATTCTAGAAATTTTGTGGATGAAATTATTTGAAATAGGAAGGATTTAACACCCCAATCTTCCATGATACGTTTCCATTTGAATAATGCAATAGCTTGCGTTGTACACAATTTAAAGTTTTAGCACACCGCGACCAATCAAACTAGCTGTTATGAATAGTAATACCCACTTTTTGAAATTTTATAATTTGTTTTCAAAATGGACTCCAATTTTGTATTTGGAATATCATAATTATCTTAGGGTGAATTTTTTGTATTTTTTTAAACACTTTCATTTTTTGATGAATAGTGAAAAACATTGTGTTATTGTTTAAAACCAAATTTTAATTTAAATAATCAGTTATTTTATTTAAATTTATTTTAGGAAAAAATATAAACATAATACCTATATATGTTCAATGTAATTCATTTGATTCATTTTATAATAATATTATATATATAAAATTTTATTGAACTTTTAACGTCTTTTACCCACCTTATAGGCTCATTTTCAAATTTGCATAAAACGTAATTTTACTGCTTCTATGAATTGAATTTAAAAAATATGAGAGACATTGTTGACATCATTAATTAAAATGTGGTTCAATATGATGAAAATATTTTTTGGTAAACAGTAACTTTTGAACATTATTTACCACGGTTTAAAGTAAATAGGGTAATTAAAGGTAAAATTGATATTATAATTACCCTAACACATACCCTAATTCTATTGGATAAGTGTATTGTGACCAAAATCAACCTTAGGAATAAACTATGATCTTTTTGGTCTACTTGGATTAGATTAGGACATTTATTAAAATTTTATTTAAGGAAGAGGTAAAAGTGATAAATTCAAATTTTTTTAACTAAAACATTTTTAATGTAGGGATATACATAAGATAAATTAGACTATAAATATTCATTAGAAATATAAAAATATTTCCTACATATTGGTATTTAATTTATAATTTTTAGACATTAAATAATTAAATTTATTTATGACAAAATGATGATGCAGTAATTACCTTATAATTTAAAGATTAAAATAATTGATATTATCAATATTAAAATAATTTTAAATTGAGAATTTTTATGTATTCCAAGAATTTTATAGGTCAATATGAAATTTTGGGTTGATTGACTAATTTTTTCCGGAATGATAAAGTTTTTATGACTTTCACAAAAACCAAATATTAAATTGTGTCAAAATTGACATAAATGAGTTTTTAAAACAAATACTATATTATTAATTGATATAATATTCATGAAAATATAAGCTTTGGAAAGAGGACTTATATAAGGTTATATATATCAATAATTAACCACTTGGGGTTCTCTTGTCTTTTTATAGTAAGTTTATTAACCGTTTATTATTATAATAAAAGAATACATGGTAAAAGTTAAACTGTTTAATTAAGAGTTAAATCTAAAAGATAAGGTTAATATGGTGACCTAAACCTGTCTAAAACCTATTGGTTGAGAGGTTTTTGACCCATCACCACCTTAAAATATAAATAAATCCTTTTGGTGCCATTATAAACAGAATATTATTGTATAATAAAATAATATTTCAAGATTTTCATAAAGTCACCCTCACCTCTCTTATAAAAGGGTACTTATCCTTATCTTAATTGCACACCTCAAAATAATTTTTTCTCATACATAACCTAAACAAATATCCTCAAAAATATCCTAACTTCAACCTAGAGGCCTTACTTTGATCATAAATCAAACCTAAGGATCCCTTTCGATCAAATCAAAAGGAAGCACCCGAAGAAGAGATAATAATTTTATTACCTCTTTCAAAGTTCTTTTCTTCTTCCACTTCCTATTTCTTTGTTGTTTCCATACCAAAATAATAACTACAGTACCTTCTACAAACTGTGATATTATTTTAAATATAGTACAACCATATTCATTATTCTATCCATCCTATGAATGACAGAGTCACCATACGTGCATACGTACGGCTTACCCTCTCTACGTCGTGGTGTAGTTTATTATTCAACACTTCCTTATTTGGATGGGTAAAATTGTAACGACCCAAAGTTTCATTAATGGAAAATCCCTCTTTATCTTATTAAATGTCTCTTTATATAAAATGTTTTTATAATATGTCAACTTATTTGGTTTTATGTTAAGATTTTTGACCGTTGTTAATATAGTTGTTAGACAGTGATCACATGATTAGTATAAATATAGGACCTTAACAAATCCAATTTACTCAGACAAAAGAAGTGATGGCCTCATCTAGTAGAATTTCCCCATACGAAGCCCATTTGTTGGATCTCGAAAAAGAGGTGGCATCCTTGGGCTTCGCCCTTGACCAAGACCAAGCTGAGCTTCACCATGTCAAGATCGAATGGGATCGTCTACGGGAAAAGTGGAAGTTGATAGAGATTACCACTAGAGCAATGTTATCTGAGCCACCCCAAGAGTCTGTCACCATCGCACACCTTACCCTTAGGTATTATGCGGCTGTTTTAAGGGGTTATGTAACAAATAAGTAGTACTATGTTCATGTACATTGTTTTTGTATATAATAATGAATATAATTTCTAGTCATTATTGATACATTGTAAATAGTTTTTAAAGTACAAATGGTGTTTTTAGTTATTATTTAATTCAGAAATATATTTTATTAAATTAAGGTATTTTTGAATTAAATAATATTTTAATAAAATAATAATATTATTATTAAATTAATTTTTATTAAATATAAATGATCTTATAATTTTATGAATGCAATTAAAATTTTATATTAAGGTTTGAAATCCATTTCGGTCAAAACCCGTGAATTTTTTATAAATGTTGGTTTTTATTTTAAAAGTGAAAATTAACATATTTATAAAAACAAATTAGATAAAATAAATGTCATTTCTGGAATCAGGATGTCGAAATTATCCAACGGTGAATTTTTCATAATTTTCTGAGACAGTCAAATTTTTGGGTAAAAATTAAATACCGTTTAAATATATAATGTGGTTTATGACATCATAATGACCCAATGGTGGTGTAATAAAATACCATAATCCTTATGTTCGGCTAATATATGTTTTATCATTAAAATAATGTGATTTTGGGTTTGTTTGACTTATTTTTCAAAGCATGAATGGACCCCTCAAAACTTATTCAACACTTTGCCTTTTTAAATTAATTTCCATGGGAGTGTGACTCACCTCCACATAAGCAACCTTATTATTTTATGAAGTTAGGACTTTGGCCTTATAAAATATTGTTTTCCTCTTCCCTTTTCCAAAAACCATCGGCAAAAACAATGGGATGCTTTGTGGTTTTGATTAATTTAATATAAGGGGTCCAAAACCTAAATAACAAAGAATTCCCTCACCTTTCCTATATAAACCCACCCAAGCTCCCACTTCCTCCTCCCTCAAATCCCTTGGAGTTCTTCAAACATCTGCCCTACTCTCTCTAGAATCCTCCCAAGGTTCCCTAAGCTCCCAAGAATCCTCTCACAATCCTCTATCTAGCCTTTGGAAGCACACTTCCAAGTAAGGTTTTTTTCTTCCTTTCTCATTTTTGTCAATTTTCTTTAAGTTGTTTTTCCCTTTTAATTTCAATTATGAATGTTGGGGTATGGTTTTTCACCTCCCCCATACTGCCCTATTATTTTTTGAATGATGTTAGACCCCTTTCACTCTCATTAAATGCCTCCCATGTACACTCGTTACTATGTCGAAATTCCGAAAGGTACTTCTCTCTCTTCTTTTACATTCAAGAAAATAATTTTGTATCATGAATCTAAATTCCATTACAATTGTTGGGACATGTATCTATATGACCTCCTTACTGTCCATTACATGTAAATATGATGAGGAACCCCTTTCTCTCTCATCAACTTTTTTTATGAATTCTTATTTCACATCGTTACGCTGCCGAAATCGCACCGATTTTCTAAGCCAATGTCATTGTGTAGTGAATACCATGCCCATTTCTCCATCAAGGGTATTCACCTTTATGAACATTTACTTATTGATTATAAAGTTTTGTGTATTAATTCCACATTCCTTTATCATGGAATGAATTATTATGTTTTATTAATCCATGTTTCATGATCCATGTGGCACACTAATGCATGAAATGAAATGTTTAAGAAGGGTGCACCCTTATAGCACTCCAATGCATTGGGTAAAGTATAGTATCATGATATGTCATGTGAAATGAGTGTTGACTCATGCTAATTCAAGTGAAACTAGGGTTTACTCATGCTTTATGTTCAATGAGGGTTTACTCATTCTTCATGTGCAATGAGCCTTGGCTCATGATAATTCCATGATAAGTGTTGTTGCCACATTTCCATGTTATGATTATCATGCTTTATCATGCCTTTATGTTCATGTTTCTTTTATGCTCTATTGATATGCCTATTGTCTAACATGTATTCTACTCCTCATGTTATTCCTTTTTTACTCCCTTACTGGGCTTTATAGCTCACCCTTTTCTTATGCATGTCCTCGGGTTGTCTTATACAATGCTAAGTACGAAGGAATGTAGTGGTCATGAAAAGGAAGTTTTCAATAAAGATGTTGTATTTAATGTTTTATGTTTTTATGTAATGATCCTAAGCCCCAAATACACTAAACCTCTCGATCTTCTTTGTTGTATCAAGTGAAGTTTTATGTAATAAATCATGTTTAAGATGTAATAAAAAGCAGGGTTGTCATAGTTGGTATCAGAGGATTGGTTTAGTTATTTTTGGGATTAGGAAACCCTAGTAAAGCCTTAGATACAAGACTAAGTATAATAAAAACATCCCTAAGTTTTGGTAAGTGCTGAGTAAGTGGTTTATCAAACAAATACATCCCTGTCTGGATACGAGCAGGTAGAGGCGGCTCTGGCACAGATGTATCCTAGGGGTAAAACCCGAAAACACCGCTTTGAGCTAGACTCGAACGGGAACTGGTGCACGACAACGGGCCTTGCTGCACTCTTGGTTATGACACTCCCGGGGGATATGTTTTGATAAATTCAAAAACTTAGTATGTACCCTTATTAAGGGAATTAAAAAAAATGCCCCTAAGAATATATGTTAGAAAGTAGATCATGAAAATCCTAGATTGAAGCCTATTGACACATGAGTTTAGGAAATGAAAGTTTATTTATAAGTCATCAACTTTTGTCTTTGGATTAACCTTTATGGGTTACCCCTAACTTTCCTTTTATTCCAGCCAATGGCCGGTAATAGGAGGACTCGGACTAAAAACCGTTGTGAAGATCAGTGTGATGACTGTACTAATGAGATACCAAATCTAATGAGAGCGGGAATCGTGAACTTTGTAATGCTTCTATCTCAGCTAACTCAAGTTTTGAATAGAAACACGGTTCAAGAGGAACGTTCAACCCCCCCCTAACAAATAACAAGTTGACATCGAGAGCTTCATGAGACAAAGGCCTCCTACTTTTAGTGGATCATCTGATCCCACGATCACTGAACAACGGATCAACTCCATTGAAAAGATATTCTCCATCGTCCAATGTTATGAACAAGAGAAGGTTCTTCTAGAGGCTTATCGTATGGAGGGTGAAGCTGATCAATGGTGGATGTTGATCAAAAATACGAAGCCTGAGGAGGAGATCAAGGCATTAGAATGGAAGGATTTCTGGAGGATGTTTTTCGATAAATATTTTCCGCGCACCCTCTGGCTTAAGATGGAAAGGTACTTCCTTTCCCTCAAGAAAAAATATGAAGAATATGTTGGAGAATATGAGGCAAACTTCACGAGGCTTGCACGATACGCTTCTGGTTTTGTCATTACCCACGAATGCAAGGTTGACCGCTTCTTTGGTGGGCTGAATCCTAGCTTGTGGAAAGCATTAGCGATCCGTGACTTTGATAGCTATGAGTAAATTGTATGATGTTTCCTCAAGGTTGAAATGGAGATCGGGTAATCACAGGGGTATCATGGGGACAAGAAGCGTAAGGTGGAATTCAATGCTGGTGGTCCGATGGATAAATCCAACGGTGCTAAGAAGATCCAGCACCCCACTTTCCAAAAGTGCGGAAAGAATCACCCAGGAAATTGCCTTAAGGGGATGAGAAAATGCTTCAAGTGTGGAAGAGAAGGGCACCTAGCTGTTAACTATCGGCAAGAAGGACCCGCGGCTGTGACAGAGAAGAGGAACGCTCCGTTCGAACCTCAACGCGTTGTTCAATGCTACAAATGCAAAGAACTGGGTCATTTTACAAATCAGTGCCCTAATCTAAGGGTTATCGGAGGCAACCAACAACCTCCAAGACAGCAAGGAAGAGATTTTTCCATCACTTCTGCCGAAGTGAACCCTGATAATGAAGTGATGACAGGTACGCTAGTTATTCATTCAAGAATAGCGAATGTACTTTTTGATTCAGGTTCTATGCATTCTTTTATATCTCTAAAGTTTAGTATAACAATCCCAGCACCACCAAAAATCATAGAAGTCAATATGTCGGTGAGTATGGAAAATGGGGCAATCATTGCATCCCATGAGTATAAGTCCTCCCCTATTATAATATGTGGATTGAATTTCCCGGCGAACCTCATCATACTCCCTCTGGTGGAATTTGATGCAATTCTTGGTATGGATTGGATTTCCTTATATAGAGCCAACATAAATTTTCGGGAGTCGGAAATCACACTCCATATGGAGAATCGACCCCCGATTCTTTACAAGTGTCAGTAGGAAGATGAATCTCCTCTAGCTCCATCATCTCAAGCATGGATATTACTGCCTTATGAGCAAGCATATATGGGTTAGATGATTGAGTCCAAGGAAGAAACCATCCTTAAATAAATACCTATTGTGAGGGAATTCGCTGAAGTGTTTCCTGAGGAACTGTCTGGTCTACCTCCTAGAAGAGATGTTGAGTTCTCAATTGAACTTATACCTCAAGCGCTACCAATATCCAAGACTCCATATAGAATGGTTGTTTTAGAGCTTGAAGAGGTAAACAAACAACTATAGGAGAATCTGGATAAAGGGTTTATACGCCCAAGTGTTTCACCATGGGGTGAACCAGTCCTCTTCGTCAAGAAGAAGGATGGGTCAATGCGGCTTTGCATCAATTATTGTGAACTTAACAAAATCATGATAAAGAACAAGTATCCTCTCCAAAGAATCGATGACTTGTTTGATCAGCTGTGTGGATCACAATACTTCTCCAAGGTGGACTTGCGGTCGGGATATTATCAAGTAAGGGTGAAGAAGAAAGATGTCCCCAATACTACTTTTCGTACAAGATACGGGAACTATGAATTCATAGTAATGCCTTTCGGACTCACCAATGCTCCAGCAATCTTCATGGACTTGATGAATAGAGTATTTAGATATTACCTTGACAAATTTGTGGTAGTCTTTATAGATGATATTCTAATATACTCCAAAACCAAGGTGGATCATGAGGAGCATTTAAAAACTGTACTAGAGACTTTGCGCAAGGAGAAGCTCTATGAAAAGTACAGTAAGTGTGAGTTCTAGTTGAAGGAGGTCTCATTCTTAGGCTATATCATCACAAGCAATGGGATATATGTGGACCCCTCCAAAACAGATGCAATTGAGGGATGGCTGAGGCCAACATCGGTAACAGATATCCGTAGCTTCTTGGGGTTAGCTGGATATTATCGACGATTTGTGATAAATTTATCACGATTTTCCAACCCTCTTACCAGGCTAACTTGAAAGGGAGAAAAGTTTTCTTGGAGTGATGAATGAGAATAAAGCTTCAAGGAGTTAAAAAGGAGGCTTATCACTGCACCCGTGCTCACTTTACCCACAAGTGGGAAACTTTTTGTGGTATTCAGTGATGCTTCAAAGAAGGGCTTAGGTTGTGTGATGATGTAGAATGATAAAGTGATATCCTATGCCTCAAGGCAGTTGAAAATCCATGAGCGAAACTATCCAATGCATGATTTGGAGTTGGCGGTTGTGATATTTGCCTTGAAAATCTTGCGGCATTATCTCTATGGAGAGAAATGTGAGATATATACTGACCACAAGAGTCTTAAATATATATTCACATAGAAAGAGCTTAATATGCGCTAGAGAAGATGGATAGAGCTCATCAAGGATTATTACTGTTCAATACATTACCACCCTAGGAAAGCGAACAAGGTGGGAGATGCCCTAAGTAGAAAGGACCCAACAATTCTATCAATGATGAGAATTGAGAAGGATACAATATTCTTAGACTTGATGAAGATGGACGTGAGAATCATAAAGAAGGGAACATCATCAATCCCTTCACAAATGATTGCTCAACCATCTCTTTTGGAAAGGTTAAAGGATGCTCAAAAGGATGATGTGGGAATTTAGGAAAAAGTGGGAGCTATCAAAAAAGGGAAATCCTCAGAGTTTAATGTTAATGAAGAAGGAATTGTGCGGTTTGGGAAAAGACTATGTGTTCCATCAAGTCTGGAGCTGAAGAAGGAACTTTTGGATGATGCACATAGTTCAAATTTCTATATTCACCCAGGGAGCACAAAGATGTATCGAGATCTCCGAGAAAACTTTTAGTGGGATAATATGAAGAAGGATATCGCTGAATATACATCAAAGTTCCTGGTGTGTCAGCAAGTGAAGGCAGAGAGGCAGAAGTTTAAGGGGATGATGGAACCATTGCCCATAACGGAATGGAAATGGGAGAACATCACCATGGACTTTGTCACCGGACTTCCTAAGACATCCAAAGGCAACAATGCAATCTGGGTTGTTTTGGATCGTCTTACAAAGAATGCACACTTCATTACTATTCAGGAGGATTTCTCTTTGGATCAACTGGCACGGATATATATCAGGGAAGTGGTAAGGTTTCATGGAGTACCACTATCTATTGTGTCTGACCGAGATCCAAGATTCACCTCTAAGTTTTGGAAGAGTATTCAACATGCTCTGAATACTGAACTGAACTTCAGTATGGCCTATCATCCTCAAACTGATGGCCAATCCGAGCGGACTGTCCAAACACTTGAGGACATGTTGAGAGCATGCTCAATGGACTTTAAAGGAGGATGGGATCAACATCTTCCTCTAGTTTAGTTCTCTTATAATAACAGTTTCCAATCAAGCATCCAAATGGCACCATATGAAGCCCTGTATGGGAAAAGGTGTAGAACACCGGCATGTTGGGATGAGTTCGGTGAACGTAATCTACTTGGACCAGAAATGGTCGAAGAAATGGTGGAGAAGGTGAAAACCATTCAGCAGCATATCAAGGCAACCCAGAGTTGACAAAAGAGTTATGCAGATAATCATCGACGAGACCTTGAGTTTAAAGCTGGAGACATGGTGTTTCTACACTTATATCCGTGGAAAAAGGTCATGAGGTTTGGAAAGAAAGGGAAGTTAAGTTCAAGGTACATCGGCCCCTTCGAGATTCTTGATCGTTTTGGGGTTGTGGCCTATCGACTAGCACTTCCACCTACCATGGACAAGGTTCATGATGTCTTTCATGTATCCCTCTTAAGAAATCTATTTTATTAAATTAAGGGATTTTTGAATTAAATAATATTTTATTAAAATAATAATATTATTATTAAATTAATTTTTATTAAATATAAATGATCTTATAATTTTATGAATGCAATTAAAATTAGATATTAAGGTTTGAAATCCATTTCTGTCAAAACCCGTGAATTTTCGATAAATGTTGGTTTTTATTTTAAAAGTGAAAATTAACTTATTTATAAAAAAAATAGATAAAATAAATTTCATTTCTGGAATCACGACATTGAAATTATCCAATGGTGAATTTTTCATAATTTTCTAAGACAGTCAAATTTTTGGGTAAAAATTAAATACCATTTAAATATATAATGTGTTTTATGACATCATAATGACCCAATGGTGATGTAATAAAATAACATAATCCTTATGTTCGGCCAATATATGTTTTATCATTAAAATAATGTGATTTTTGGTTTGTTTGACTTATTTTTCAAAGCATTAATGGACCCCTCAAGACTTATTCAACACTTTGACTTTTTAAATTAATTTCCAAGGGAGTGTGACTCACCTCCACATAAGCAACCTTATTATTTTATGAAGTTCAGACTTTTTCCTTATAAAATATTTTCTTCCTCTTCCATTTTCCAAAAATTATGGGCAAAAACCATGGGATGGTTTGTGGTTTGGATTAATTTAATATAAGGGGTCCCAAACCTAAATAATAAAGAATTTCCTCACCTTTCCTATAAAAACCCACACAAACTCCCACTTCCTCCTCACTCAAAGCCCTTGGAGTTTGTCCAACCTCTGCACTACTCTCTCTAGAATCCTCCCAAGGTTCCCCAAGCTCCCAAGAATCCTCTCACAAGCCTCTCTCTAGCCTTTGGAAGCACACTTCCAAGTAAGGGTTTTTTCTTCCTTTCTCATTTTTGTCAATTTTCTTTAAGTTGTTTTTTCCTTTTAATTTCAATTATGAATGTTGGGGTATGGTTTCTCACCTCCCCCATACTTCCCTCTTATTGTTTTAATGATTTGAGACCCCTTTATCTCTCATTAAATGCCTCCCATGTACACCCGTTACTATGCCGAAATTCCGAAAGGAACTTCTCTCTCTTCTTTTACATTCAAGCAAATAATTTTGTATCATGAATATAAATTCCATTACAATTGTTGGGACATATATTTATATGACCTCCTTACTGTCCATTACATGTAAATATGATGAGGAACCCCTTTCTCTCTCATCAACCTTTTTTATGAATTCTTATGTCACGCCGTTACGCTGCCAAAATCGCACCGATTTTCTAAGCCAATATCATTGTGTAGTGAATACCATGCCCATTTCTCCATCAAGGGTATTCACCTTTATGCACATTTACTTATTTATTATAAAGTTTCATGTATTAATTCCACATTCCTTTATCAATTAATAAATTATTATGTTTTATGAATCCATGTTTTAGGATCCATGTGGCACACTTATGCATGAAATGAAATGTTTAAGAAGGGTGTGCCCTTATAGAGCTCCAATGCATTGGGTAAAGTATAGTATCATGATAATTAATGTGCAATGAGTGTTGACTCATGATAATTCAAGTTCAACTAGGGTTTACTCGTGCTTTATGTGCAATGAGGGTTTACTCATGCTCCATGTGCAATGAGCCTTGGTTCATGCTAATTCCATGATAAGTGTTGTTGCCACATTTCCATGTTATGATTATCATGCTTTATCATGCCTTTATGTTCATGTTTCTTTTATGCTCTTTTGATATGCCTATTGTCTAACATGTATTGTACTCCTCATGTTATTCCATGTGTACTCCCTTACTGGGCTTTATAGCTCACCCTTTTCTTATGCATGTCCTCAGGTTATCCCATGCAATGCTAAGTACGAAGGAATGTAGTGGTCATGAAAAGGAAGTTTTCAATAAAGATGTTGTATTTCATGTTTTAAGTTTTTATGTAATTATCCTAAGCCCCAAAGACACTAAACCTCTCGATCTTCTTTGTTGTATCAAGTGAAGTTTTATGTAATAAATCAAGTTTAAGTTGTAATAAAAACAGGGTTTTCATAACAATAATGAGTATAATTGATGTAAATAATAAATATAACATGTTTATGATTATTTATATATGACATACCATCAAATTACATACTATTTCACCATCAATATAATGATATTGTCGCTCGTGTGTACGTATGGATTACCGTCTCTGCGAACGTGATGAGATTCATTCCCCATCGTAATCATTCAAGAATATCTTTCATATTATGATTAAAAATAACTTTTAATAACTTAATATCATTATGGATATTAATCAAATACATCCTACCCAAAACAAACATTACTTACGTAAAAAAACATATAAAGGAAATTGAATTAGTTAACACCAGAAACAATGATAGTATAGAAATATTATTAACAAAGAAATATTAGAAGATCATATATGATATAATATTTATGTATGTGGTTCCTATATAATTTAATAACAATGATTTAATTATTATACCGGAGGTTAACTTACCCTCGATCAATAAAAAATATAAGGTAACAGTTAATTCTATAATCTCTTCATTATATGAGGTTGTTTATACATGAGTATCTACTGGGACCTCTTTATCATCCACATCTATGTTTCTTAAAAATTTATTTCAAAACATTTTTACTCTTTACTAGAAAATGGTTTAAATTCATTTATACCCTTTTTTGACTTTTTATAAAAAATTTATAAAGGAATCATTTCACCTTTTTCCAAACAAGGTCCTTTACGACCTTTTCAACAAAATTATGGAAAGAATATTTTTTTTAACTTATACGGAGGGTGAGTCTATTTTATACGATTATAACACCTTTGAAGCTTATATTACATGATTATAAAAATATTTTCAAAACAATTTTTTTCTTTTATAATTATGTTACTTTTAAATGATTTCAAAATATAAAAAGATATTTCTCTGAAATAGCTTTGATTTCATCTATGTCAACATCCTTTGATGGCTTTTACACTTGTTTGAAGTTAATTTATTATGATACAATCTTCCATATTGTGTTGAAGGTTTTGTAATATGTTTTACTATGGATGTGTTATTTTTAAACCATTCATGGTTTATGGTTAAAGTATTAACATTTCATATTCTAGTTTTAATTTGAATGTTTATGTTATGTTTCAACCTTTTCATATGATGAATGAATTGGACTTAGTAAGTGACGGGTTGAGCCCACTATAGATCCTTGATGCATCGGTAGGTCTCATGAGACAAAATAGTGTCTTGGCATAAGGCCTTGACAAAATCTTATTTGTAGTCCTGGCCTGAGTCCTTGACTATGTTGTTATGATGTCCAGAATTATGCATTCCATCATTATGAAATTGGATATTGATATTACATGTGATTATTTGACTAGTAGAATATCCATGTGAATAAGTAAATGGAATTATTTGATTTATCTTTCCCATATTATACTGAAGTTTAAGTTTAAAAGGCTTGTGTTTTAGTATTATACATTGCCTTAAATGTTTATGTTTATTTATTAAAGTTTCTGCTATATTGTTATCCTTACTGAGCACTTGTGCTCACCCCTATCTATGTTTTATTTTTCCCATGATGATAAGAAGTATATTATGACTGACCTGCAGAGATAGTCTAAGGGAGATGAATGTGTTAAAAAGGGAAAAAATGATGTTGTTTTTCATTTCATAATGTAATGTAAAACTTATATTTGTATCTAGTACTTCCAAGGCTACTAAATTGATCAGTCTTTCGGGATTTGATCTCTTGTGATCATGCCAATGTTATGTAATAATGAACCGAATCTGAGTAACTAGGGTCGGGGCGTTACAGTGAGTAAGGTATAAATTGTCTGGAGCCCCAAGGATGGGTTGGGAGCTTTTTTTAGCCTTCACCGTCATCATGGGGGTTAGCATGCTTTAGTATCCTTGGACTAGGTGGCCATAACGGAGATCATGCAGATGGCTGATTCCACATAGGAGCTTAAACCTATGCACTCAACCTGATTTATGGGTAATACATAATCTTCCCCAAGATGTTTAAAGGGATCGACAAGAGCCATTTTCAATCTATTTGGGGGTAGTGATCCAACTAAGATCATCAGCCAAATAATAATTCTCTTTTGGTTCATAGAAACCTACATCAATGTAATGTGACTCACAGGATTCACATAGAGATTTATCAGCATGCAATTTCCCATTTTGCTCATTAGCACATTATTTGATGCATTGATGGTATGATGAGGGAATCACAGCATGATGATGCAGCTAGGGCCTCTCGAACAGGATATTGAAGGCCATATTTTTTCACACCACTAGAAACTCAATATCATACATGAAGTCACAAATCCAGGTTTTAAGCTTGATTCCTCACAACATCTTCTACTCACTTTTTTCATATCCTAGACGAATTTTATTGTAGAATGCCAGATCATCCTTGCTATAGCCCAACTGAAGAAGTGTTCTCAATGGGAGGAGGTTAACTCCAAAGATATTTTCGATGAAAATTTTCCAGAAACCAATTCCATTTATCTTTCTAGACACATATAAGGGTTTTATGTGTCCCTGCATGATGGCGTCTTCATCCTGATCTGTGATTTATATGACATCATGGAATTCTACAGGATTGGTCCCCATCCGATATACTTCGGAAGCTGCTACTTCAGCCTTGAATTCTTGGGGACTTAATAAAGCTTCAATTAACACATCCCTAAGGTTTGTTGATAGATTCAAGGTATCCAAGATCGATAACTTTGTCAGTACTGATGTAGATTCTTCATAATATCTTATTTCTACTCTAGAGTATGGCACTTCCCTACATGGGGATGCTCTTTCAAGGGAACATTAGGGGCTTGAGCTTTGGACATAGATGTTCTGGCCTCTGTGATAGGAGTTGATGGTGTTGTTGTACTTTCAAATTTTGGTCGAACTGGTTTGCTTGCATGCCTTGGGTGATTAGACTTCTGATCTTCCTCTGACAAATACTTCAAGATGATTGGGCTTGAATGTCTTATGGTAGGGGTAGATAACACTATGGTTCATGTTGTGTCTACTTTAGGGTCCTTCTGTGATTTTCTGCAACATTGATGGTTTAAGTTAAAGTTTAGCTGAAAATTGGACTCCTGCCATGATCACACCATCCTAGAAACCCATGGAATTTGTGGCCTCTTCATCTAGCTCTCTGGTTGGGAATGGGTAATTCGGGTTCGTATTCATAGTCTTCATCATAGAAGGGGTCCACTAAGTGAATGATATTAATGAAATCAAAGATCAGTTATTGATCCGATAATAATTTTGTCTCCCTTTCTTCTTATGATGGTGTCATTTGGTAGGGCAGTTCTTGTTTTCCCGTTTAGAAGAACAGTACCCATTGTTCTGTTTGGAAGGGTAGTTCTCGGTGTCCGGTTTAGCGGGACGGTGCCCATGCTTTCAAGTCTGCTGGCATGAAGTCGGAAAATTTCAAGACCCATTTCATCTTCGGTGTTGGCTCATCTTTTTTCTCATTCTTTATACCTTTTCATCCCTCATAGGATTTTGGGACTGAGGAAGATGGTTGTGGTGCATTAAGTGCTATTGGGGTATGTTTTATTGCTTCAAATGTACCTGGATGATACCATGAGCTTAGTTGACTATTTTCCAAGTCATCCAACTGTCAAATTTTTTTCTTCTTTTTGTTGGTGATTATTTTTCACTCTTCTTCTTCTCTTAGGTCTAAGGTGGAGACATACACCACTTTTGATGTTGGCGGGCCTAACTTGAATTGTCTAGAATCCGCCATATTTTGTAGGAGATCCTTGAAGACAAATCACTCCTGGATGGTATGTCCTACTATCTAGTGGTAGGGAAAATAATTTGGACGGTCATCGAGACTCACTTCATCAAATCTCTTTGGCTCTGGTATCCAAAGAAAGTTTCAATTCATTGAGTCTACAAAGTATCCACGGAATTGGTCATATAATAATGAGTAGAATTTATTTATTAATTCCTCAAACAAATTTCTTTTGGCACCCCTTTTCTCATCTTGAGAAGTTGGGGTTGTTTGACGGTGTCCAAGGGGTCCTGTAAGGTTTGGTGGAGGCCTTGCAACTGGAGCTGGTGTCAGGGTGGCTTAAGTGTGACAGAAGACGCTTCATCTTTTCCCGTTCTTTTTCCTGGGGCCACTTGGGACTTTATATTGGTCTGATACAAGGATTATTCTATCCTTTGGGAAATGGTGAAGAAATATTATAACCCACTTGTTTACTTCACTGGGATGAGTGGCATCCGCAATTCGTCATAGATATTATTGATGCACATAGCGAGCATTTCATCCTAGGGGGGTGTCCGGTTCATAGAGTAATTCAGGCCTTTCCATCTGGTGATGAAGTCTAAAACTATTTCATTCTCTCACTGATTACAGTTCATGGGATCACTAACTATTGTCTTAGGCAATATCAAACTAAACTGGAAGAGAAACTATCACCGGAGGTCCTCCCAACCTATGATTGAGTTAGGTGGAAAAATAGTATACCACATGAAGGCAGAACCCTACAGAGTTCACATGAAGCACCATAGTTTCACTACTTATTGTTGTTATAGGGTTCCCATCATGGGGTCTTAGTAAGATACATGTTGCATTAGATATTGTTCTAGGTCTCCTGAACCATTGAACAATAGGAATACATGGTTCCCAAAGTTTGGTGGTGGCGGATTGTTGCTCACCCAATCAGGGTAAGCTTTGTGTTCTAGTTATATCAGAGCACACCTCCCTTCCATGGATTCTATTCAAGCTATTAATTTCTCGAAGGTATTCAAGATCCTTTGATGCATACCCTACCATACTTGAGCTTGGGAGGGTGAAGAAAGGGGTAAAATTGGACATGAAGACACTATTAGAATTTCGGGAGGATACCCATCCGGGGGTATCCTTTGTGGGTTTACCTGAATATATTCGGAATACTTCCCAAGTGGAGGGAAATATTTATCTCATTCCAAGGTCGGATTCAAGTAGACTGATGGTCCCAGTGCTGGATTGGATGGGCATCTAAGCCTATTTTCATTTAACAGGATGAGTGTCTGTAGCGGAGGCACCATTCCTGGGAACACCTATTGATGTTTTTATTGAGGAACACACCTGGAAATATAGCTTCCTCAACGAAACTCGACATTGATTTTCTTGAGCTCTTACATTTATTCCTCCTATTTTGAGAATCATTCCTTGAGTGTGAGAGAAACATTATCAGGGGAGGAGGAGGTGGGTCATAGAAAACCTAGGATTTATTCTTATCCTTATTGGGGATTCGCGAGGGAGGTAGTAATGGGTTTGCTAAGGGTGTTCCCAAATTTAGGGCAGCTCTCTAGTTCCGGGTATGCACACCCTTAGGCTCAGAGTGGACCACCTCTAGGAGGGAACCATATTCTCTTCCATTCTCTCCATTTGTATCATTTTCTGTGATGTCTGTCGAACTGACGTACACCATGTTCACAGATGAATACCTCATTGGGGGCAGTGTACCTAGTTCTGAATAGTAGGGTATCTTTTTGCATTCTTTGTTGGACATTCTCCTTCTATTCTTTGGTATTCTTAATATTTCTTGGTGAAGAGTGGCCTGAAGGGATCCCTGATCCGACCTCACAATATGACTTCATCCCGGGGGGTATGAACCAAAAGAGGGGACTGAACGGGTGACCACTCTACTCATCGTTCTTCCTATACGGGATAATATAGACATTCGCTATGCAAGAATTTGAGGTACAAATTCCCCCAGCCTTGTGGGATGGGGTTTCTCCCATTCTTTCATTGATGCACTATGGCCCGGATTCATAGGTCTTATGGGGGAATTTTGAGTTAAAAATTCCCCTAGCCCTGTGGGATGGGGATGTTCCTGTATTGCAGTGGTATCTACCACTATTTCCACCTTCTTTATTTCACGCACTCCCACGTGGGTGTGAGCGGGGTATGGCACTGGGTTTGCATGGTATTTATTTTCCTTCGAGGACATGAGCATTTTTCTTTGATTGGATTCCTTGAGGAAAGAATCTTTATGAATGTTATCAGTGTCCTTATTCAAGAGATTCTTGATGGTTTTATCTCATTGGACTTGATGATGCTGAGAATTACTCAAGGTCGATTATTGTTGAGCATTCCACATTTTTTAAACAAGGATTTCATTTTATTTCTTACTTTGGGTAATGACATTGCAAGATATCATTTCTAATGAGGTCTACTTGATGGGACATGGGGTGAACTGTATGGATCCATGTTCTCCCCATCCCTAGATATAAACTCTAGATGGGGCATTACTAATGAGGCAATGAAACTTGTATAGCATGTAGAGGCAGGCCAGTTCAAGTTCTTTCTTTCACCTTTCTGATTGTGTTTTCCATGAAAACGGGAGGGATTGTAGGTCGATTAGATGGTGAAGCTCTCCTAATAAGTTGACATGGTCTAAATATTGTTCATAGGGAAAGAAATTTTCTTTTAGCTGGTGAATATTTTTCCAGATATTGAGGGGAATTTTATGCACACATTCCTTAGACAACTCCCTTGGTATGTCAAAGTTAGAAGTGGTCGTAGGCCAATACATCACCGGTATATCATCCCTATCTAGTTATCCTCTCATGAGTAACATATCATATCATTGTTCTCTTAGGGACTCATCTACTTGATATTTCCATCTTGACTGCTTGTTAATAATTTTGTTCCAAGAAGAAGGGCTAGTAGGATCCTCACTGATATGTGAGTGGGTAGGGGGTGGCTCAGAATATGAGCATGGACCTGGGCTGCATTTGGGTTGAAAAAGGATATCACTCGTCAAAGACGGAGTTTCTGACATGTCTGGAACCATCTTTCTGAGTACCTCAGCATATGAGGCCTTCCTCGCATTTTCCACAGTAAGGGAAGGACCATATTTCCAGTGTAAATTTTGACTGCAGGGAGGACCTTCGTAATCGGCGATACAACAGCAAGGGCTACCATTACAACTTGATTCCCAACCATTGGTAATTTCCCTACGGTGTATACCCTAGGGAGGACCTTTAGGGAAGACTGCAGCAAGGGGAGGACCTTCTTGATTCCTGATTTCATTGAGGGGAGGGACTTCCCAATGACTGCTATGATAGTGAGAACTACTATCACAACTTGATATCTGGATGCAGGTATAATTTCTATAGTGATAATTCTAGGGGACACCTTTATGGTGAACTAAAATGAGGGGATCACCTTATTTTCGCTTTATATCACTAAAGGGAGGGCCTTCGCATTGGTTGTCATCATGGATAGTACTACCACCATGACTTGATGTCTAACTACAGGGAGAATCATATCTATAGCGTATACCATGGGGAGGACCATTAGGGTGGACGACACCAAGGGCAGGGACTTCTTTCTATCTGATCTTATGGTCAAGGGGAGGGATACCCTGACACGCATCAGGAGATAGGATCTTTTGAATAGTCATTCCTGGACCTTAGAGTAAGCTCCCATGGGTTATATGTGGAGGGACTTCAGAGTTGTTGGTAGAAAAATTACGAGGAGGGCCTTCACAACTGTTACTTCCACTTCCATAATTTCGCAACAAACTGACAGGATCTTGAGCCTTTACTGATATATTCTTGAGGGAATCAAGAACTCTAGCTTCCAGCAGATCATAATCACGTATATGCTCTTCATTTTCCAGTTTCCTTTGGCACATTTCATTTTTGGGTGCTCTCTTGTGGGTAACCAGGGCCGTTTTCTATTGGTAAAAACCTTCAAATATGGGTCCCTATTTTTTTGGTTCTTGTGATGTCATTGTGATACGCCGACATACATCTTGAGTTTCTACAGGGATATATGCCTACCCTAAAGCGGCCACCATATTGTACCGGCATCCCCAAGTTATAATGGGTATTTGTTCCAAATCCGATTGTCCTTGTATTGAGGGATATTTTCATCGACCCTCATAGACCAGGGTAGGGATGTAGATCTACTCCATGGTGATTACTTGATTTTGTGGATGAATCACCCCACCCAAGGAGATCATTTCATGGTCTCGACTCCTCAATTTTTCTACTGATTCAATGATGTATTGACATGTATGGATGATATAATATGGCCTCGACGTCTAATCTTCAATCATGGAAAATATGTGTTGAGATATGTCTTTGGATGGAATGGGAATAAAGGCCCATATTGATGTCAGAGCAGTAATTTTTTCTGGTCTAGTCCTCCATAGGTTTCCAATGTATATTGGTAGTTCTCTTGTATTGGGATAGAGGAATGAGTCTACCACTAGTTTTCTTCTCTAGTTGACACCATATTTGACTGGTGGGATTCATATTTACAAGTAGGAATTTTTATCAACTTACTTTTTTTTTGTATTTGTCTTGCGTTCTTCGTATGCATCCACATGAATTTCACTCTGCTCGTATTTTTTCCGTCCTATTTGGATGGAGGGATTGATATGAATCAGTAGGTGTTTGTGCCTGCCTGTAACTAGTTTCCATCCTATTTAGCTGACAGGATTCTTGTGCATCGTCAAATATTTTCATCTGCCTGTAATTCATTGCTCTATCTGAACGGAGGGACCGTCAAGCACTGGCAGGAATGTGCACATGCTCATATTCTACCACCCTATTTTTGTGGTGGTCTTGAGTGTAAGCGATAGAGTTTTATGTATTCCCATTGAATGCCTCTGCATTTGTATGGTAGATTTCCTCCTTAGGAATAATGGTGATGGCCTATTCCTGATTATATGTTTACTGACCTCAGTGGGTGGCCCAAGGGACCCATTTCCACTGGACTTTGGAATGTGCCCTCGACATAAGATCCTCTTCATAGTGAGGATTTTGAGTCGTACGTTGTTGAAGGTGATTTATTATAGTAAGAGTCCTCGGGCGGGGCTCTTGTGCAACTAGGATAAAGTCATCAACATCGAATTTATCTGCCTCCTCAAGATAAGTTAGGTACTTTTTTTCAGGTTCCAGGAATAGCCTCTTAAAATGGTTTGAGACGACCATTGGGGAACCTTTTTTTGGGGTTCTGATTGTGGCTGAGGAGTCGTATGATGAGCTTTTACAGATTGGAGAGATTTTATTGTGACCTCCACATTGGAGAGAGTACCATTTTGGTGGTACCCTCTAATCATCATGTTGGATACCCATCATTGAAGATGTTGGGTAGGTGATGGGGTCCTGATCTTCATCGGGGGCATGGCCTCCTATGGGATCATTGAGGTACTTGTCTGAGATGTTTGTCAATATTCTATTTGGATCAAAGGTTTCTCTACAAACCTAAAAAATAGATATGACATAGGCAGACAACAAAACCCTGTAAAAGTATCATCTCTTGATAATATCCATAATCGATGATTCGGATTAGCCTCCTTCATTTTTATGAGGAGAAGGGGATTTATTGGGGTAAAACTATCACCTTGGTTGAGGATTCACATCGGGTTCACCATTTTTTTTCGTCCTGATTCGCAACATTATCCTTTAGGGGGAATTGGAGTGGCCCCATGGGGACTGGGAAGTTTATCCCTTTTGCATTATGAAGTAGGTTCCATAGTCAAATGGTCCCAATGGATGATTGTAGGTGGTTAAGTATTTGTGAAAACGGTCCTCCTTGGATATGATTTCCTCAGATGGTCTCCAACGAGTTTATCCGTAGATCCAGAAATAACCAATGGCCCTTATATCCATGATTTATGGACCTTCTTTCCAAATTCAGGCGTTCATTTGATGATGATTTGGCCAATGACACTTAAGGACTCTATTGGTCCAGAGGACGGGAGGTCGGGCTCATCACACCCTTTTGGGCCGAATTATTACCTACTATGGGACTCCCTTATAGATTTAACTCATGTTCATATGTTCATGAATCCATGATTCATTGTTGAAGATTGTATCCATGGGTTACCACTGGGTTTCAGGTTCATCATGGATATACATAGATTTGATGCTATGGAGATAATGCTGAGATAAGACATGTAATGAGGCACTTTAGAGATTATTGTCATCTAAGAGGGACAGAAGGTGGTTTGATGTTGGGGTTATACCCATAAGATGGGATTCCTACATATTCTCAGGAGAGGAATCAGAGCCCACATATTTCATTGTCGCTTAACTCAACAAATCACCTTTTAAGGTTAGGTGATGAGGACTCATCCATGCAATTTAACATCATGCGGTGAGGAAATCTGGGTGAAAGATGCCCAATCAACACTTGGTGTAGGGATTATGAAAAACCTTCCTAAGGGTCCCACAAAATATATTATCTTTTGGGTGAATATGACCCTACCGAGGATATAGCTCGGAGAACATCAGGGTTGATTTGAGGGTCAGATTTGGACCTCTGGGAGGCTTCCTACATATCCTAGTCAAATGGGGAATCAAAGTCCGCGTAGTTCCATTATCGGGACTTACACCAAGGAGGAATCCCATTGTAATTTTGGGGAACATTTTATCAGTACTGACTTCTGAGGAGAACATCCCTTGAGCTCGGGCCTTGGAAAGAAATCCTACATATCCTGGATAGAGAAGGAATTAGAGTCTTCATAGTTTGTTTATGGTTCATAACTTGATTGGTTATTGCGCATAGTAGCTGCCCGTCTGAGAGAATCGAATCGGGACTTACTCATAAGAGTATTCCCCTTTGTTGGGACATTATTGAGGTGAACCTTTTAGAAAAGGGTCTCCTCTTTGATATTAGGCCTTAATTAGGCATCCTACGTATCCCAATTAGGGTGGGAATCATAGTTCTCATAGTTCATTATCAGTGGGTGAATTTTGTATCGTCACAAAACCCCAAGCCTGTATGAGTCATGCTTAGTGTGAGAAACAAGAGGATGTGGAAGATTAAACAAAGGAAAAAATTTATCTTCTCTGCTTATGTAAAAAGAGGACGATGATGGTGGAAGAGGTCATGGCTATGAGCCCAACAAGAGAGGGAAAGGTAGATTTAAGCATGAAACCATCACCCATGTTGATATCTAGTACATTCATATCTTTGTGATCTATCCAGACACATCCCGATATGAGGAGAAGATGGTGAAGAGTGACACCTCTCACAAAATGATAGGGGCTTACCTCAAGAGGAGTGCCCTATTATGGGTTCTAGGATGGGAAGGCGCATCATCAATGGTCAAATGGGAAGGAAAGAGTGAGATTTTTTCTTATCACTGGAACTCATTAAAGAGAAAGGACAGTGGTTACCCCTAAACTCAAGAACAGGGAGGTTCACATTGGCATCGCAAATTCGGTCCTCGAGTCACCTTGGGAATGTAGACTTAGAGACATTCTGGGGGTCCAAACCATTGTGGGGATAGCCATCATGGCTCTGCTTACCTTGGGTATGTAGATTTAGAAAGGCATTCTGGTGTGCCCGATGATCTGATCATACAGGTCTAATGGATTTGGAGGAGGCTTTGGCCTGATTTGGTTGGACTGGTTCACAGAGGAGCTATGGAGGATTGGACTGTAATGGAGGGGCATGATTGGAGCCGGAGGGAAGGACACCCAAATACACCCCATTCCACACATTTTTTTCTCATGAAGGATGGGGTAATCCCATCATATCGTAATGTTATGTAGGTTGAGGGGTCGTCTTCATACTGAAGTGGTACGTGGATGCGGGTATGCACCACCATGTACCAAAGTGGTACACGGTCCTGGATGTGGTTCACCACACCACTCTGGGTTTCATCCACGTACTGATGTAGTATGTAGTACAGGTTTTGATCCAAATAGTGATGCGCCATGCGGAGTGCCAAATTGAAGAAGGGTCCAGAAGCCTGTGGTTTGTGGGGAATTCATCTGTGAGGGATTCATGGTTCGTGATTTTCCTAATTAGGTTCATAGTTCACCAATTATTTTTAATTTCCTTCTTTTTTTTTGTTTGTGGTGGGTTATACCTATATAAAATTGGTTTGTATTTCACACTTTGTTGATGATTAAAAACTAAATCCGGAACCTTCTCCATATCTTAATTCTCTCTTCCAGCCTCTATGGTCTCCTTCATGCTCTCTTCCACCCATACTTTTCCAATTATTTTTATAATCTTTTTATAGAGCACTGGGGAAATCATATATGTTGGCATGCAGCGCTATTTATGGAAGCCCGTGAATATATATCTCAACATGTGGAAGACTCAGTCCACCGGAGTTTACGGAGGTTGTGGTTTGCAACACGTGTTTCATGGAACCCTACCAGATTACTTCGTCTGCAAACTTCTTATTTCGTGGGACGTTATATGGATGGTATTTTTGTGTTCGATTCTACCAATGAAATGGTTCATGGAATCCTGGGTTTGATGGCTATCACCCCACGGGTCAGTGCCTCATGGGTCCTTCCGTTTACCGATGGTTCGCAGTTCATGCGCCCTGTGAACCTTTCCCAGTGATAGTACTTGGTACAATAAAATCTCTTTAAAAATTGTATTTCTTTAAGTTTATTATCAAATTTTCAATCCAATTTTCATCCATTTACCTTACTAGACTTGTAGGAATATTTTCTTCCCACTGCAAAGTGCTTGTGGAAGTATTTACTTCCCTCTAATGAATTTTTCAGGACCCTACAAGAATTATTCATAAGAACATAGAAATTGGGTGGATAATTCCATTCAAGATTCTTAAGATCATCCACATTATTTTTTGGTTGTGAAGTATAGAATGGGGTGAGAGATGTCTACACCAACTTAGAAGTAGTCAGAACTACTTTGGATTTCCAAGCGGTGACCAATTGGAAACATAAATCATGTATTACAACTTTTCTACCTTTGGACAAATAATCTTGTTTTACGAGAACCACAAAAGTTGTCTCATCATATTGGTAATTCCTGTGAAAAAAATTCCAGAAGGGTCACCCCCTTTGGGAAAAACCACATCAAAAACCACTGGATCCTTGGTTCCTAACAAATCCTTACAAGCAGCAGGTGCAACCACCTTTGATCTATCCTACCCACCACCCTTAGATTTCTTCATCTTAAGAAACACCCCAGTTGCACCCTTTTTTTATTTCGAGCCACATTGATTTTAAAAATAATCCTCAAGCAGATCGACCACATCCTTATACTCATATGGGGAATCCCTACCAAGTGAAAAGTCCACATGGGGATCCTCTTTGTCATCCTTCTATGAATTCTTGTCCAAGGGAACACCATCAGTAGTATAATTGAAATAGATAACTCCTCCATTAGAGTACTTACCTTTATTAAAATGATCCTCTTGACCCTACATCATGCATTCATCTGCCTGTAAAGCCTCATTATCTCATGATTGAGCATAAGACTGCTGCACAAAATCCCAAAGAATAGTGTGTGCAAAAATAACCAAGCCTATTCCTTGACCCTCAAGAGTAGGATACACCTTCTGGATATCATACCCTCCTCTGTACACATCATAGCACTACCCTTGTTCAGTATCCATAAAGCCTGCTGCACCAGCCACAATGTCAGTAAATGAGTGAGTGAAAACCCGAGCTCCATTTCCATTAACATGACCAATAGTAGTACTAAAACTATCCCCATCCTTCAACTTGGCCACTATATTTATTAGATATTTAAATTTGAAATTCTCAATAGAGTAACCCCTATTCCTAAAATTAGAACACATCAAATTCCTACAGTGATTTCTATCAAGATTCCAAATGTTTTCACACCAGGATAAGAAGGTAGGAAACTTCTCTGGAGAGATTAAAAACTTAAATCTATACTCATCATCAACTAAGATGAAATGTTCGTTGAGAGGAACAAGAAAATCAACCTCAATAAGGGCCATAGAAAAGTGACCAAAACTTTCTTTCTCAATATCTTTGTTAAAATTGATGGGCATAACCACCGTCGAGGCAATGTCCCATGGAATTTTAAGATTCTATAGGAACCATATTAGGCCCTTGATACTGAACCAGACCTGTGAAATTGAGTTATTGATTTTTTAGGGGTTAATGGATGGGTTCTACTCCAAGATCTTGAGAATACCATGCCTGAGAAACACCATTCTGAACCCCCATACCTTTGATTTTAAGCTGGTTGAAAGGAAAATAGCATAGGAAAACCCTTACTTATTAATGTCGAGCTCCAATCATGAAAACCCAAAATTTATGAAAGTCCTTCATGGAGTCACTCATTCTTCTAAGGCCTTTCAGGTATAAAGGGGGTAACCCTAGAAATAATTGAATGTTGGAAATCCCTGATCCGGTCTTGTAGTATCACATGATCAGCCTCAACAAAAACAAAAGTGTTGTTTTTAGTGATTTTTTTAAATGAGCCATTGACATCAAAGAAGAAACAGATTTCCTTAAATTTTCCAAGTGCACTGATTTAGGCATCCTCCTTGTTGGGGCAACGGTGCTTTGTGGTGAAGAAAAACACACAAACGAGGATGAAAAACGGATCACACAAAGAATTAAATGGTTCGGAAGTGATGCCTACATCCACGGGAGAAGGGGGCCGAATGTTTCTATTCCTCTCCAGATGAGTACATCGGAGGATAAAAAAGTTACAGCAGAGCTTTTCTTCTCTCACTCTCTCATTACAAATCATGGGATTCAATCCCATTTAAAAAAGATGAAGCAAAGCATGGTCAAGGGTTGGTTTTTGGGTTGTTCATAAACCCTTGAAAATCATCTTTCGCCGACTGCTGTCCACAAAGGCTGCTTCAACAAGGTGGTGTGCGTCAACTATACAGATGAGTTGGTTGCCATCGGAGAAGACTTCCACAACAGCCAGCTGACAAATTTTTCTTTCTCTGCTGTGGAATACTCCCAAATGGGAGTGTCCCCTACAAATCTTCCCCTCACAACCAATTTGGGGTAGAAGCTAGACCCGCCATCTCCTTGTAGGCGTCTAGCTTCTCTTTTGGTAGAGCCTTAGTCAACGTGTCTGCCCCATTATCATTGGTGTAGATTTTCTCAACTTTCAACAATCTTTCTTCCAGCACATTACGAATCTAATGATATCGCACGTCGATGTGTTTGGAACTGGAATGAAATATTGGGTTCTTTCTGAGATGAATAGCACTCTGACTATCGCAATAGAGAATATAATTCTCCTAACTTTGTCCCAGCTCCTATAAAAACTTCTTCATCCACAGAATCTCCTTGCAGCCCTAAGTGACTGTGATATATTTTACTTCTGTGGTGGATAAGGCAACACACTTCTGAAGTCGTGATTTCCATGAGACTGCTCCCCCTGAAAATGATATCAGGTATCCGGATATGGATTTCCTCATGTCCACATCTCCAGCCATATCTGCATCTGTATATCCTTCCAAAACAGGTTTATCACTTCCAAAACATAAACAATGACTAGATGTACCTCGGAGATACCTCAATATCCATTTGACCACTATCCAGTGCTCCTTTCCTAGATCTGATAAGAATCTGCTCACAACGCCAACAGCATGAGCAATATCTGGTCTGGTGCACACCATGGCATACATAAGACTCCCAACTGCTGACTGATAAGGAATCATTTCCATTTCTTCTTTCTCCTTCTCAGTTGATGGACTCTGACTTGTCATGAGTCTGAAATGACTTTCAAGTGGAGTGATAACTAGTTTTTCCATTCCCATGTTTAATATTTCAAGAACCTTCTCAATGTACCACTCCTAAGATAGCCAAATCTTTTGATTCCTCCTATCACGAGCAATCATCATACCAAGAATGTGAGTAGCGTCTCCCAAGTCCTTCATTTCAAAAGACATGTTCAAATCCTTCTTCAACCTGCCAATCTTGGTGATATCTCTGCCAATAATCAGCATATCATCAACATAAAGCAATAAGATAATAAAATCACCATCAGAAAACTATTTGATGAAAACACATTGATTAGTCGTAGTCCTCTTGTACTCATTTTTCTCCATGAATGAGTCGGATTTTTTGTACCACTGCCTCGGTGCCTATTTCAGACCATATAAACTTTACTTAAGCTTGCATAACAGGTTTTCTTTTCCTTTCACCTAAAATACCTATGGCTGCTCCATTTATATCGCCTCCTCAATATCTCCATGTAAGAATGTTGTCTTTACATCCAGTTGTTGAACCTCCAGGTTCAAACTGGCCGTCAATCTAAGAACAACTCTGATAGAAGACATTTTAACCACAGGAGAAAAAATTTCATCAAAGTCAATACCTTTTTTCTGGACGAATCCCATCACAACCATTATGGCTCTATAGCGTGGCTGTGAGCTGCCATCTTCTCCTTTGACTCTGTACACCCACTTGTTCTTGAGTGCCTTCCTTCCTTGTGGTAACTGTACCAAATCAAATGTACGGTTCTTGTGAAAGGATTTCATCTCCTCTTGCATGGCCTTTTTCTATTCCATCTTCTGCTGACTTTTGATCACATATCTCTTGTTCTCCCCCATTGGTGAGCATTACATACTCATGTGGTGAGTATCTACGACTCAGTTGTCATTCTATGGTGGATCTCCTCAACTACGCTTCAGGGGGAATCTATTCTGGAATATCATATGATGAAGACATATCAGCAGATGGAGACATATTACCTGGTAGTGATGTATCATCAGTGTCGTGTATCTCTTTCGTGCTAGCTGGTACTGATGGTGGTGGGACTGGTTCCAGACTGACTGGAATTTCCTCAGACTGTGACTTTTCTGCACTTTCTGGCTTCTCAAAATCTTCAATCGTCTGATCCTCAAGAAACACCACATCTCAAATTCTGATGATCCTCCTTCTGATAGGATCCCAGAGTCGGTATCTAAACACTTCATGACCGTATCCCAAAAATATACATTGCTTCCCTTTTCCATCCATCTGTGCCCGCTCATCTTTCAGGATGTGAACAAATTCCATGCAGCCAAATACTCTCAAGTGTTTGTATGAAACATATTTACCTATCCAGACACTATCTGTAACATCGTAGTTCAGTGGAACTGATGGATAAAGGTTGATAAGATCAACTACGGTCATCATTGCCTCCCCCCAAAAGGTGTTTGGAAGCTTTGCATTTGAGAGCATACATCTGATTCTCTTGCAAATTGTTATGTTCATCCTCTCAGCAAGACCATTATGTTGAGGCATCTTCGGTACTGATTTTTCTAGCCTGATGTCGAAACTCCTGCAGTACTCCTCAAATGGACCACGATACTCTCCTCCACTGTCTGCTCGCACACACTTTAACCGCCTGCCTGTTTCTCTTTCCACCTTCACATGAAACTTCTTAAAAACATCCTGCACTTGGTCTTTAGTTTTCAAAGCAAAGGCCCAGACTTGTCTAGAATGATCATCTATGAAGGTAAAAAAATAAATAGAACCTCTCATCATCTTATTACTCATCATGAAAACATCAGTGTGAATCAAATCTAAAACATTTTCTTCTCTGGACGGTATATAACCATGAAATGATACCCTGTGTTGTTTTCCCATGATGCAATCAACAAAAGTATCCAAATGTGTACCTCTTATTCCTGGAAAGAGATCCTTCCTGGAGAGAATTCTGATTCCCCTCTCGCTCAAATGACCAAGCCGCCTATGCTAAACTTCTGCAGGAACGTCTTTTTTGGCAGCATTGACTTCTCCTCCACACGGTCTGGTATCTGTGAGATAAAGAGAAGTATCTTTCTTTCCTTTAACAATTACCATGTTACCTTTGGTAAGCTTCCATTTCCCATCACTGAAGGAACTGACATATCCATCATCGTCAAGAATCCCAGTGGATATCAGATTGAGGCGAATATCAGGAACGTGCCTCACATTCTTCAACAGTGACTTGTATCCAACATTAGTTTCCAGAAAAATATTACCAATTCCAATAATTCTAGATGCACCATCATTTCCCATCTTCACATTTCCAAAACTCTCTGAAGTGTAAGATGAGAAGAAATATCTTCTCTATGTGACATGGTAGGATGCGCTGGAATCGATCACCCATGTCAAGTCTTGGATGGAAAGACTAACTTGATTGTCTTCCTGAACAATAACAATTTCTTCATTGACAACAGCAGCATCATTATTTTGGGTCTTACCATCCTGTTTCCTCTGTTATGCCTTCAATTTTCTACACTCTCGGATGAAGTGTATGGGCTTTCCACAGTGGTGGAACTTCATGTGATATCTTGATCGATATTTCGATCGCTTCCTCCTTTGCAGACTTTGGTCACGGGGTTCTCTTCCTTTGCTTCTTTCTTTCCATTTCTGCTTCCCTTGTCTTTCAGTGACAAGAGCCTCTGATTCTGGTGTATGCCCCTCGTCTTTTCTTCGGGACTCTTCATTCAGCATTATGTCTTTCACCATCTCCACGGTGAGTGTTCCATCTAGAGTAGAATTTCTAACCGACACAAGTAGTGTGTCCCACATCTTCGATAAAGAACTCAACATCAACATTGCCTGCAGTTCATCATCAATCATCATTTTTATAGAATTCAATTGATCGACGGTACCTTGGAACTCGCTCATGTGCTCTGATATGTTGGTTTCGTCTTTGTATTTTAAGTTCACAAGACGATGTATCAGTTTTGCTTTATTCTACGTGGTTTTCCTCGCATACATCTTTTCCAATTTTTTACAAATAATAGAAGCATCATGTTCTTTGGAAAAATTTTGGAAGATGCTCTTGTCGATCCACAGTCTGATTTGGGCAGCACACTTCTTGTTGAGTACGACCCACTCTACATCAACGGGTGGGGTACCGGTTGTCGTCTTCTCATCGGGTTTACCGCTTGTTGAAGATTCCTCCTCTTGCTCTACAATGGGATTAGTGGTTTCCACAATTGGCTTCCACAAATCTTTAATATACAAAAGATCCCACATTTTCAGTTTCCAGATGGCATAATTAAACGCAGTAAGTTTAATCATATTACCGGTATTTTCTTCCATTTATGGAGTGCGAATTTCAAAAATATAACCATACGGATGTGTCTGGAACAGTCTAAATACCTGGAATCGACTCCTGGATCACTTAAAACGGACTCTGGTTGGCCGAGTTATAGCCAAAACAGATTCAACAGTCTGGATTGACCGCTAACGTGGCGCTGACATGGCGTGCCGGAGCAGTGGCCGGAATGTCGCTGGAAAGTCACCGGCGACGTGAATAGTGTCGTCTTCTCTGGCACAGGGGTACTGTAGCACCCACGAGTTTGACCAATGTTTGACCGAGCCTATCTCCTTCGTTTAAGCTCCATTTTTGACGCTGCTTACACCGTTGGAACCGGCTCGTCGTGCTCTTCACAGATCTGGGCTCGAAAAAATTTTCCGAGCAACTTCGAATTTCCGGTCGTTGGAAATTTCATTACCGCATCGCCATTTCACTTCTGAACCCTTTGATACAACTTTGTTGGGGCAGCGGTGCTTCGTGGCGAAGAAAAACACACAAACGAGGATGAAAAATGGATCACACAAAGAATTTACGTGGTTCAGCAGTGATGCCTACGTCCACGGGAGAAGGGGGTCGAATGTTTCTATTCCTCTCTGGATGAGTACATCGGAGGATAAAAAAGTTACAGCAGAGCTTTTCTTCTCTCACCCTCTCGTTGCAAATCATGGGATTCAATCCCGTTTAAAAAAGATGAAGCAAAGCATGGTCAAGGGTTGGTTTTTGGGTTGTTCATCAACCCTTGAAAATCATTTGCCACCGGCTGCTGTCCACAAAGGCTGCTTCAACAAGGTGGTGTGCGTCAACTATAAAGATGAGTTGGTTTCCGCCGGAGAAGACTTCCACAACAACCAGCCGACAAATTTTTCTTTCTCCACTATTGAATACTCCCAAACGGGAGTGGCCCCCACACTCCTTTGGGGGAATGACTTTCAAAACAGGTATCCCATCCTTGTTCGCTGCAATTAAATCCTCCTTTAGCTTCAAATTACAAACAAAAACCACCCCCGTATCAAAATATCCAGCAAGATTCGTCACAAATCACCAATGCATGCCATGAAGAGATGGAGACATGCGCTCCTGAAACTAATTCATCCTCATTCTATAATTATTATTTAAATATATTTATTACAATTTTATAATTATTTATTTATTTATTTATTTATTTATTTATATTTATAATTATAAATAAATATATTTAAATATATATATATATATAATTATAAATATATTTATATAATTATATATATATAATTATATATTTATTTATTTATTAATATATAAATATATAATTATATATTTATTTATTTATTAATATATAAATATATAATTATAAATATAATAAAAATATTTATTATTTAAATATATTTATTATAATTTTATAATTATTTAAATTTATTTATTTATTTTTAATTATAATTATAAATAAAAAATATTTAAAAATATTTGTATATAATTATAAATATATTTATATAATTATATATATTTATATAAAACTGTATTTATTTATATATAATTATATATATTTATATAATTATATATGTATTTATTAAAATATAAATATATATAATTATAAATATAATAAATATATTTTTTATAATTTTATAATTTTATAATTATTTAAATATATATTTATTTACCTATAATTATAATTATAAATAAATATATTTATTAATATTTGTATATAATTAGAAATATATTTATATAATTATGCATATATATAGTTATATGTATTTATATAATAATTAATATATTTATTAATATATAAATATATATAATTATAAATATAATAAATATATTTACTATTTAAATATATTTATTATAATTTTATAATTATTTAAATGTTTATTTATTTATTTATAATTTTATAAATACTTTTTTAAAAAGTATATATAGTTATAATTTTTTAATTAACTATTTAAATTACAAAATTATTAAAAAAATCATTTAAATAGATTAATTCTATAAATTTCAAACATGTTTTCAATTCTAAAACTTAATAAAAAATGAATAAATATTATTCATATAAATTACAAACATATTGAAAATATTACATGTATATAAAAAAACATGAATAAATAAATATAACAAAATGATTAATTATATTTTAACATTATTAATGAATATATAATAATAAATGAATAAATAAAATATCAAAAATTACAAAAATATTAATAAGTGAATTTGTAACATTTATGTGAATTAAAGACACATAAAAAACAAATAAAATGATTAAATAGGTGAATAAATAGATGGTTTTAATTATATAAATAAAAAAATTATTAAAAATGAATTATATTAACTATAAAGAAATATTAATAATTAAATTAAATCAAATAAAATCAAATAAAATTAAATTAAACACACACATATATATTCATGATGAATAGATTAAAATAAATTTACATTAAAATGAATAAATATAAAAAATACTAAAAATAAAAGAGATATTAAAAAAGAATAAAAGATATTAAATCAATAAACAGACTTACACACACACATACAGGTACACATACACATATACACACACACATACATACATATAGTTATGCATCTGTACATATATTTTAAATTATTTAATATCAATATAAATATATATTTAAATAAATATAGTCATTTATATATTATATAATTATTTATATAAAATATTAATATATTATATTTATTTTAATAATATACACATTTTTTAATTAATATATATAAATAAACTATTAAAATTTTTGACTCATATAAATTTGATAATATTTTATATATAAAATTATGAAAATATGATTCATTTTTTATTAAAAGTTATATAAATCATATTTATATATTATATTTACATATATATATTTATTGTAATATAAATATTATTTAAAAATAAATAAATATTTATATATAAATTAAATTAATCACTATGACCTTTATCAGAGCTAAAAACACTGCTAAAGGGGGCACTTTTATCAGTGCAAAAAAATTAATGATAAATGGGGGACTTTTATCAGCACCATAAAAAAGTGTTTAAAATGGTTCTTTTTTATCAGAACTTTTGTTATCACTGATAAAAGTTAACATTATCAGTGGTTTATGCGAGCGCTAATAAAAGTCCCTCCATTATCAGCGTTGTCAAAGGTCGGCACGACATAAAGGGTGATTTGTGGTAATCCTGGTGAGATTGTATCTCTGGTAGGGGAAAGGGGGTGTGTGTGAGTTTTTTGTAATGGGTTTGTTTTTTTGTAAAGGGATAGGGTTTTCAGTATTTTAAAAAAAAGTTTTGGAGAAGCCTAAATCATGTTCACACTTCTCCATTTCATCGAGAATCATGAACGAGGTTCATGCTTCTCTTTTAGACCCCAAGGAATCATGAACCATGTTCACAATTCATTCTAATTTTTTTACAAAGGAGACATGAATGGGGTTCATGCTTATTGGCCATAAAAAACTATAATTGGAGGTGTCTCCCTATTGGAACCGAGTTTCTTCACAGCTAGAAACTGATTGTGTTTTGTGTTTGTTTTCAATCCACATTGGGTTGAATGGGGAGTTTGCAACATAAGTGATCTTATGGTGCAGGTGGATTTAGTGTTGAAGGTGGCATCATTTCCCAGTGTTTTCCAAATTTTTGGATCTCAAAATCGAGAGGAAGGATAAAGTTTCATGAAAGATGGCTTTCCAGCACTAACTCTTAATAATATGGTTAAAGCATGGAGTTTCATGAAGGTTGGAGTTTCATTAAGATGTGGTGCTTCACGAAGGAATCTAGTGTCGTGAATGTTTAAAGGTTCATAAAATAGGTTTCGTGAAGAATGGATGAGCATGATGGAAAGGTGGTAATCTACACGACTACAAGAATCTTTGTGAATGGAGTAATTACAATGATATTTCTTAAACAAAAGGTGTAACATCCTAACCCTGGTCAGGAAGTTACAAATTGGTATTAGAGGGTTTTTTTCTTTCTTCCTTACTATTCTGAGACAATAGAAAGGGTTAGAAGGGTATTGGAATTTAGTAGTGAGAATTTCTTGAGAGTAACTAACCCATGTATAGAGAAAATGTCAAATTTCCATGGATGTAAATTTTTGTTTCTATATTTTGATTATTGCAGTTGATTTGATTTCACTGTAGGGAGATGCACTTGAATTGTGATGTTATTATTGATAAGATTGAGTGTATGTTCTACCATTTCCCAATGGGATGAGGTTATACATCTAATGCTTTATTTTATGTACCTGTTAGGATTCACATGTCATGCATTATTCCAAGATAAATAGGATGCATTGCTTGACCGATGACCTTGTGATATATTCCTTGGGTGATATATATGTGATCCTTCTAGTATTCTTATGGGTAATTGAGAAATATGGTTGGTAATTAGAGTTTCTATCATAACATAAATAATTTTTTCTTGATTAGGCTACAACAGACACCCTAAGTAGAGAACTTGACCTTGATCCGGCTTTTGAGAGGGCAGTCAGCAGTGTCTCTAGTGATGTTTATAACTATTTCCTTTTACTCAGTCCCAGATTTTGGAGTAGGTAGAGGGGTATGGATTATTTATAGGAAGTTTTTGACCTATACTATACTTTAAACTGTGATCTTATGGTTGTATATCTTTTTTGAGAAGTGTGTTTGGCATTGTACAGACATGAAACCACCACAACATCCAATCATACGGTAGGAGGGTGGTGACGACCATGCTTCGGAGGTAATGGGTCATGCAATACCAGTATATCCTCCTATAGTTCTAGCTGAGGCACCAATATTTTTTTCATATATTCATTCTAAGGACCAATTCCATGAGGGTTTCTATGTTGTATGTATAATTTTTAGGGAGCACTATAGTCTACCTCATTTATGGAAGAGCTGATGCATGTGTTCTAGAAGTAGCATCCACCCATGTTTTCATGGGATGGATTTTTATAAGCTATTGATCTATGGATTATGAATAATTTTTTAATCTCAGAGAATCTAAATACACCTCCTGAGAAGAGATTAAATCTCACAAATTATATGCTTCAAGGAGTAGAAAAGTGCTGGTTGGATGTTCAGAATCAGGATGACATGCTGTTAGATATGGTTTGGAGGGATTTCCAATCCAGTTTCTATGAATAATATTCCCCCGATACTCTGAGAGTAGAGTGGTCCAGTGAGTTCATGTGTCTAGAGCAGGGTGCAATGACTATTATCTAATATTCATCATGATTTATAAAGATTCAATTTTTTCACCGATATACCTTCCTGATGAGCTACCAAGGTTGAGATGCTTTGAGGAAGGTCTCAAACATGTCATTTTATCACAATTCAATATGTTCAGGTTGATGACTATTGATGAGTTATTGAATCAGGTGCTTATTAAAGAGTAGAACCTAGGGGAAGATGGGGGTATAGAGTAAGGAAGTTTAGCCTCTCACCCTAGTGGATTGGATTCCACTTGTAGGAAACATTATTTTGAGGCTTCGCCTAAGGGGAGTACCATCCAGGTTATTAGTGATAGTAGCTCTACTTTCTATCATCGGTGTGGAATATGGGGACATATCATGAATTAGTGTGATCGATACCATGTATAGTGTCGATATTTTGGAAGTATGGGCCACACACAATGTTTATACAGGACATTCTCTCCAATAGTCAGTGGAAGAGGATCGACTCTGACTCTAGATTCAAGAGTGGGATTCACATCTCCACATTATGATGGGAGCTGGAGTGGTACTGTTCATTCAGGCTGAGGTAGTGGTCATGGATGAGGAATCTAGGAACCAGTTGTATATAGAAATTTTAATGGGATTCCTCTGAGTAGTGAGGTTGTTTCATTGGGCTTCAGTTCAGGGTAGATCTATTCTATACAGCCATCCCCAAGGAGTAGAGTTTCGGGCTCTCTATGGTGACAGGTATGATCTTAGTAGCTCATACTCTCATTTCTCCACTTTTTTATATATTTTTATTTCATAGTTTCATATTTGTACCTATAGTGGAGATAACTGGGATCATGGTTTAGTTTTCAGATGGAATTATGAAACTTGACACTTTGTTGGGTATTAGAATGGAGGTTGCATTCCAGTTTAGGGAGTACCTTCTTAAGATAGGCATGTGTCACTTCGTATGGAATCTTTTTGTCCTTGAGATAATAGGGTTTGATTTCATACTCAGGATGGAATGGAAATCTTCTTATCGAGTCCATGTTGATTTTTATCACCATAGGGTGACCTTCACATCACTAGAGGGATGAGTTTTTATTCACAAGGGTAAATGGGATGTCTAGGAAAGCTGAGCTAGACCAGAGCATCATGGGTTGGGTTGGATAACATCCCAGGTTGCTAGTTTATATCTCGATGATTAGGTATCATGTCAAGAATATTTCCTTACAGTGGTTGATCGTTTCAAGGACATTTTCCTAAATAAATTTTTTGGTTTACCTACTAAAATAGAGGTGGATTTATCCATTGATCTAGTTCTAAGAGCTATATCAGTATCCATTCATCCTTAGAGTATGGATAATATGGAGTTGCGGGAGATTAAGAGGTAGCTATAGGACTTGGAGTCAAAGGGGTTTATATGAACCAATACTTCTCTATGGGGTTCACCAATCCTTTTGTGAAAAAGGAAGATGGTTCCCTCAAGCTATGTGTGTATTACTAGAAATTGAACTAGTTAAAAGTTAAGAATCGGTATCCCTTACAATAGATAGATGATATTTTTGATCAGATATAAGGAGTTAGGGTGTTCTCAAAAATTAATTTTAGATGGGGTTATCACCAGGTTCATGTTTGACCTATAGACATAACTTCTACATATTTTCATAGTAGTTATGGTCTATATGAGTATCTGGTTATTCCATTTGGTTTCAAGAACACGCCAGCATTTTTTATGGCACTCATAAATAGTTTTTCCATCCGTATTTGGATTCATTTTTTGTAGTTTTCATGGATAATATCTTGGTATATTATCCTAATTGAAATGATCATTCCAAACATCTTGATATCATTTTTGATACACCAATAGAGTATAAATTATATTCTAAGCTCACAAAGTTCCACTTCTCGATGGAAAATATTCACTTACTGGGTCATATTTAGAGATATGAGTATCAGGAAACCTAGATAAGGTGACAGTTTTAGTTTCCTAGGAGAATCCAAATATTGTATATGATATAAAGATTTTATTGGGGGCTAATTGGATATTATAGATATTTCATATAGTACTTATCACACTTATCAGCACCTTTTATGGGCTTGAATAAGAAGGGTGTAAAGTTTGTATGGAAAGATATCAATGAGACAAACTTTGAGGAGATGAAAGGGAGACAAACTTCAGCGTTGATCATGAATCTATAAGATCCAAGAAGGAGAAACCTTATTTTTTGTAATGTATTACGTATCGAGCTAGGAGTAGTTATGATGCAGGGTGACAGAGTCATGGCATACGAGTCTCCTCATCTGAGGACACATGAGAGGAATTACTTGGCACGTGATCTTGAGTTGGTTACAGTTGTTCATTCAATTCACTATTCAATACATTATTTATTTGGAGAACGTTTTATGGTGTAAAAGGGCCACAAATCCTCAATTATATATTTACACATCATGAGTTGAATTTGAGATTGAAAGGGAGAGTTGAGTGAATACAATATTTTATATTTGAGATTGACTACATGCTTGGAAAAGGAAATGTTTTGGTCGATGCATTGAGTTGGAGGACTCAGATATAGGCATTTTAGGTGGCCAGTGGTGATTGCAAGATTATGGACATGTTTTTAGATATTCTCTTGGAAGTTCAGGATGGTCATGGATAGACCTTTATTTTTTCCTAAGCTGTGACCACTACCCTTTTAGATATATTGATCATGAGGCAACTACTGAATTCTAAGGGACTTGACCTATGGGAGAGTGTGGAAGGTGAGGACCCACCTTCTAGTTGAACTATAGGTGAGGATGAAATTATACATATCCATGGTTGTGTATGGGTTTCGAAAGACATATGTGAGGAGATGATGCAAGAGTTTCATGCCTCATCTTGGGCAGTTCATCCTGATCTTACCAAGATGTATCATGATTTACATTGCCAGTATTGGTGATCAGGGATGAAATGAGAGGTAGCTGATTTTGTTACAAGTTATCCCACTTGTTAGCAGGTGAAGGTAGAATATCAATGACTAGCTGAGTTATTATAGTAGTTAACTATTCCTGAGTGGAAATGGGATAATATCACGAAAGATTTCGTGATCAGTTGTTCAAGGTCACCTCATGGTAGAGATGTGGTGTGGGTTATTGTTGATAGTCTCATTAAGGTTAATCATTTCCTACCAATTAGGGAGACCTTCTTAGTGTATGATATTGGGAGGTTGTATATCCACAAGATAGTATGACTTCACAGGGTTCCTCAGATAGTTTTATCATATAGGGACGCCAGTTTTACATCTAGTTTCTTGAGGACATGTTGCAGACATGCGTCGTATATTTTGGGGACTCTCGGGAGAGGCGTATACCCCTAGTTGAGTGCTAATATAACAATAGTTATCAAGCGATGATAAAAGTGGAACCTTATGAGGCTATGTATGGTAGGACATGCCGATCTATACTGTGCTATCTATAAGAAGGTGAGGCAGCTTTTCTGGGACCGCATCTCATTCAACAGACTACAGAGAAGGTCTAGTTGATTCAGAAAAGGATGGATACTTCATAACTGAGACATAAATCTTACATTGATATCCATTGATGAACATTAGAGTTTAAGGTCATGGATTGGCCGTTTTAAATCTCGCACCCAAGATGGGATACATACAGACCAGGACACAAGGTAATATTTCACCATGATATGTCGGTTAGTTCGAGATTCTAGAGAGATTCGGGCCAGTAGCCTATTGGATATAGTTACCTCAAAGGTATTGGTCCATGCATCAATTCTTCCATGTATCTTAGTTGTTTCATTATCATTCATATCTGTATCATATTCTTTAGCCTGATGAGGTTGAGTTATAGGTAGATGTGACCTTTGAGGAGAATCTTATGTGAGTTATTGATAGGAGCATAAAGGTTCTCTGGGGCCATTCAGTTCCCCTAGTATTAGTGTTATGGTAGAATAACTATTTATTGGATGAGACTTAGGGGGAGAGAGGTCGACATTTGTGATCAGTGGCTGGAATTATTCTTCATGCGATTCTTGACCACCCTTGGAAGGAAAATTCATCGATGAATTGTTTTAAGGTGGGAATATTATAAGATCCTAGGTTATCCTATGAGGTATGAATCTTTTTTTTCAATTTAAGTCCTTTTTTTAGCAAATGTGAGTTTCTTTTAAGATTGTGTGAGTTTTGGGGGTGTTTGGGGATTTTTAGAATCCTAGAACCCAACTTTTTGGGAAATTAAATTGGGCCATATGGTTATTAGAAACTGTTCGACCCAAGACACATAGATTGGTGAAGCTTTCTGGGGTGGCCCAAGCCTCTTTGAAGAGGTGCATGATTTGAGGAAACTGGTTGGATAGGGGTGCACACCTATTTGAGAGTACTTTTAGTTTTTAGTCGAGGCATTGTGCATAGTTTGGAAAACCATGTGCATGAACCGTGCGAGGTACCCCTTGAGACAGTGAATGGATCATGGTTGGTGCACGGTTTGGCCAACCATGTGGCCAAACCGTGCAACCCATAAATTTTGGGAAAATTTAGTATTTTACCCTTAATGAGTTAATATTTTTAAACCTATCTTTTGTTTCATATTTTTAGTAGAGAGGGGAGAGCTACTTCCTCTTATTTAATCCACTTCAATTCCAAAACCTATTCTTCACCACTGTCCATCCATCCAAACTTGGAATCTAATGTTTTCGGTCTCGTTGGATTCCCACCGGTGAGTTATTCATTCATATTGTTCCATTATTAGTTTTAATTCATATCAAAGGATTTATTTTGGTTTAAGAAAATATGCCTTATCTTCATGATTTTAATCCTTCCTTCATTTTCCTCTTTATCTAGACCAAATCAGATCTTGATACTAGATGATTTCTCTACTGCTGAACTACGATAACTGTTTTATAATTTTCCATTAGGTTTTAGTGTTTTAGAAGAATATCTTCCATTATGTCTCACATCGGAATTTATGACATCGCTCCTAAAATTAATTAAATGATTTAATTGGATGAATTAGAACATTTTATGTATGTCCACTAGTTCCACAGAGACTATTGGAGGTTTTTTCCCCAACCTAGTCCACCCATGGGGTGTGCCTTTGTAATTCCCCTTTTTTCATACCACCTGTGTGGTGAATGTGTGCTTTCCTAATTTGAGGAATCACTTTATAATTTTATTATAATTCATTTGAGATGTTAGGAGAAGGTTATGTATTTTTTCCATGTGTTGGCATGATGTGAATTTTTTAATTATTTAAATTGATTTCATGGCCATTATAGAAATTAGTTATATGAACTCATGGAATATGATTAATTTTGAAATGTTGAATATAAAATGATGATGAAATGTTATGGTAGTGGATTACTTGGGGATCCTGATTCCATTAGATGTCATGGACACTTGTCCCATGGATCTTGACTACAGTAGTGGACTCCGTAGACCTTTTCCCTCCTTGGGTCTTGATTCCATAGGATGCCTCAGGCCTTCCTACCCCATGGATAAAAATTTATTGAACTCTCATTAGAAATGTGTTGTTGACATGCTCCATGGAATCCACCCAAGTCTTTACTAAGTTTCCACCAAGATGCTCCTGGGACTTGACATAGACTCCTTGGTCTTTTATACCAGGGATCCAACCCTTTGTGGTCTCACACTTTTGATTACACAGCATGACCGTTGTGGATGACTCTTGATTATATAGAGTGGATATGATGTTTATTGTATATTGGATTATACACCATGGTCATGGTAGATATTATTGATTGATTACATGGTGAGGATAATGTGGATATTTTCTAGATATGCTTTACATATATCACTTATATGGGTATTTGACTCTAGTGGGTAGACTGAAAAGTATTACTTGTTTGTCTCCAGTTGGAAGACCGGATAGTGTCACTTTATTATTTCTACTTTACCACCTCCCTTGTTTATGGGAGACTTACTATCTTTTTGGGTATCCATGTTTGGCTAGAAGAGATCACCACCGATTGACTCTTACTTTCGTTACTTTTATACCTATGACATATTTACATACAGAATGGATTTTTTATAGATGTTCTTTATGGTATCCAACTTATTGTAATCTCACACCCCATTTGGGCCACCATTGGGTACCAAGATAGACTTCATGGATGTAGGTAGGGACCATGGAAAAAACCTATAGGACGATTCTTGATTTGTTCTATGCTTAGGATCAAGAGAGAATAGGATCAAGCTAGGCTTGTGATGCTAGTTGGGATAGTTATTTTTTGTCTTTTTGGTATATTGATACATGTATTGTACTGGTTTTCTATAAACCTATTTTCTAGTTGTGTAGAGACATGACATGACACATAATTTTTTATATGAGATTACCATTGATATTGTTTATTTATTCCTATCATGGATATTTATCTCTATGTGGATGATTTACTACTTCCTCTATTGACTGTTGATATTATACCATTGAAATACACTTTGATAATTAGGGTATAGTCTCTACACTATTTCCTCATGGACCCTCGCTGCTAGTCGATAGTTACTAGTGTACGGGAAGGTGTTCTTGAGGCCATGTGGACCACTGGTTCGGGACACATTTGATTGGTACTCGGGTCAGGACATCACAAAGTGGTGTCAAAGTATTTTATTCTATTTTTATACTATTTTGAGATAATATAAAATATAATAGGAATGCTTCAGGAATTGTTATAAGTCATTTCGGGGAGTAGCTAACCCATGGTTAGGGTAATACTGAGTTTCCTGGAATAAGGAATTATTATTCTATATTATTCTTATTATAGTTGATTTGAATCCACCATTGGGTGATGCACTTGAATTGTGATTTTATTATTTATATGATTGAGGTTTACCTTTAATCCTTGGCCCGATGTGATGATATCAAGGAACTTTTTATCATTCTTCATTTTAGGCACTTGTTATAATTCACATGCCATGCATATGCCATGCCATATAGGAGAATTGTATTGTTTCTATTGCCTATGATTTCTATGAGTGATTTGATTTCTATAAATGTTAATTTACTAAAATTTTATATAGGAAATTGAGAAACTTAATTGGTACTTAGAGTTCCTGCCATAACCTAAACAGGGTTTTCCTATTTAGGATGTAGAATACACCCTAATCAGTCAATTATGGAACGTTACTTCAAGGACCATTTGTTTCATGGACTAGAATTTTTTATGGTTTGGATTAAATGCACGCCACACTTTAGTTCATAAGGTGCATGGTACCTTATGGAAAGGAAAGTGGTGAACCATTTGGTTTGAACATCTAAAGAAAATGTTAATATAAATATTAATTTAAAATGAAATTGAAATTGAAAATCTTATATCTTGACCCAAACATGACCTTATTAATGGATATTAGGTAGTATCTCTTGTGTTCAATATAAGATTTTTTTCACCCCGAACTAACTCTTTGACAAGGAATAGGGGTGTGACTATTACATAGGAAGTCTTGCACCTAACCTATTCATGTATATGAGATGTTATGGCTGCTAAATCCTATATTAGGCATGTGTTTGGAATTTTTAGAGTAATTTCTCCATGATTTCCTCTGGTCATACGTCAGGAGGGTGATGACAACCATTCTCTGGAGGTGATGGGCCCAGAGCTTCCAGTGATACCTCCAATAGTGCCACTAGTGGAACCTCTTCATATTCCCAATGACAGTGATGATTCCCAATTTTGAGGATATTTTCTATACCTTATGAAAAATATTCATGGAGCTCCACACACAGCCCCTTCTATGGGAGAGTTGACTTGGGAGTTCCAAAAGTAGTATCCACCCATGTTTTTAGGGGATGGAGGACCACATGCTAAAAAGTTATGGATTGATACAATTATGTCTATATTTTAGCATTTGGAGACACCACATGACATGAGAGTGAAACTTGATACTTATATTCTTTGAGGATCTACCTAACTATGGTGGGATATGCTGAATTAGGTAGGTAGGTATCAAGAAGTGACTTGGAGGTATTTTCAGTCAAACTTATGTGACTATTTATTCTTTGATAACTTGAGGTCCAATTGTTCTAGGGAGTTAATAAACCTACAGTAGGGTTCCATGATAGTGATGAACTACTCATATAGTTTTATAGAGCTTCATCACTTTATGACTATATATTCAGATGATGAGCCAGTGAAAGTGTGACAATTTGAGGATGGCCTTCGGCATCCTATTTGTTCTTAGGTAAATGTCTTCTGGTTGACTACCATTTTTGATATAGTGAACCAGGACAATATCACTGAGAGGAATCAGATGGTATAGTCTAAGGTAGTTCAGAACCAATACCAGTTATTGGTTCAACTAGCAGTTGGAAGCGATACTTTGAGACTATGCACATGAGAAGCAGCAACTAGGTGACACCCGTAGACAGTTACGTGGTTTTTCACCAGCGTGGGAAGCTTGGGAATAAGAGTCCTTCATGTCTTTGAGACCCCTTCAAGTTATGAGGATGTGAAATATTGGGGCATCTTCAGTGTTTTTGTAGGACCTTTCCATCTATTCTGAGTGGGAGATGGTACTTGTCAACTCCACATTCAGAAAAAGATCAATAGAACCTTTCCAGATAGATATATAGAGTACTACTAGCCATATAGTCAGCTGGGGAGGTCGTGGATGAGGTAACTAGGCTTCAGATATATAGATCCAATAGACCGGTCTCGCTCTAGTTAGTCAGGTTGTAGCACAGGGTCATAGATCAATCCAGATTTATTCAATGCATCATATACCATGGGAGTAGGATTTTGAGCCAACTAATATTCAATGTACTATTCTAGTATCCTCTACTATAGTTTTATCCCTTTTTGATACAATTTCATCACACTCCTCTATCTACTTGTCTATTTTAAAGAGACCTAGACTTCATATTGATTACTCTTGTGGCGTCATGACACTTGATACACCTTTGCATATATGTTGGAAGAGTATATTCTAGTGCAAGGACTTTACTCTTGAGGTATGCAACCATAATTTATTATAGAACCTCTTCATCATTGATATTACAAGCATAGATATCATTTTCGGGATGGATTGGTTTCTTCCTTATCATGCCTATGTGGATTTTTATCACTGGATGGTGTTGTTTATGTCATAAAAGGGAAATACTTATCTTCATAAGGGTGAATGGGATGTCTAGGAAGGTAGAACTGGACCAGAGCATATTAGGATAGGTGGAGTGACTGCCCCTATTGAAAACCTTTTTTGAATGATCCGAGATTACATCATATTGAATTTGATCTTGTTGTCAATCGATTTAGGGATGTTTTCCCCTGATGACTTTTCTAGACTACCACCTGAGATAGAGGTACAGTTTTCCATTGAGATAGTGTCTAGAGCTACACCAATATACATTCCTCCTTACATCATGTCTAATTCTGAGTTTCAAGAGTTCAAGAGGTAGTTAAAGGATTTTGACGCCAAGGGTTTTATATAACAAAGTACTTCTTAATGGGGTTCATCAGTTTTTTTTACGAAAAAGGTGGACGTAACCATCATGATTTATATGGATTACTAGAAGTGGAATTATCTTACTGTGAAAAACTAGTATCCTTTACCTTTTATAGATAATCATTTTTATCAGCTCAGAGGATCTTGGGTATTCTTGAAGATCGGCCTTAGATTGGTTTATCATCAGGTTCAAGTCAGTCCTTTAGATATTCTATGTATGACATTCTATAGTCAGTATGGTTTATAAGAGTAACTTGTTATGTCATTCGATCTTATGAAAATTCCTGCTAATAATTTTAATAAATAAAAAAATCATCATTTTTTTGGAATATTTCATACATTACATAAACACACACACAAAGGTTGTATTAGTTTAGTGCCTTTAGAAACTTGTAAATATAATCATCTGGTTAATAATACATCTACATATTCTCCCACATATTTCTTCATAACTAGAAACCTTTTTGAAATATCATACTTAATACCTTTATTCATATCCTGGGGAAAAGAAACATAATAAAGGGAGAGCTCATATGCTTATTAAGGGTAAAAAATGGGGATACATAATCATAACATAAACATAAGTGTATGAGAATATAATTATAACATTTGAAAAACATACCTTATATATCAAAGATCATATGAATGATTCATGGAATAAATATTGGAAGTTCATAAGACATTAATCATAAGGGAGTAAAGATAATAATACATAAAATCATATCATATGAATAAGACATGGAATTGTGGAAGACATATAAAAATATAAAAAACGTTTCGATAGTAGTCAAGGTTAAATACCAAGGGCATCTTATTATAATAATTTCACTCCCCAGACCATATTAGTAGTCAAGGTTCACTCCCAAGACCATCTTAGTAGTAAAGGTTCAATCCCAAGACCATCTTAGTAGACAAAGTCCTTTACTAAACTGGGTAAAATCCCTATTTCAACCATGTCTATCACATGAGATATAAATCATTACCCATTGCATTTGAGGGAGAAATAGCTCCCACCCATCAAATAATGAAAACCATACATATGTGTTCCACAATAACATAAATCATTAATTATAAACATAAACCAACTATATAAAGAATAAGGATATTATTATTGAGTTGTAACCCCAAAAAAGCATAATTAACATCAAATAAAGTTATCTTAAATAGAAATGGTTTTTAAAGATCATTTAAAATAATTGTTAAGGAAAATATGCTTTCTATTTTTGAAATCAAACACTTTTTAAATCATAACATGTTTAGAAAACATTATTCATGTAAAATAACCATGAAAACGTATAAAGGATTATTTTAAAACCATTTTAAACACATAAAAAACTTATAAATATTTTTCCTTTAAAATGCTTAAAATAACATTTAAAATATTTTCTCACAACATTTTTAGAAAACATGGTTTTTTAATAAAACAAATTTCTGACCGAATAGATAATAAGATTAAATGAATATTTAAATATTATTAAAATAATTATATTTATGATACAACATGAAAAAGTTTATTATATACACCTCATAAAATAATATAGGTTCATAACATAACAAGTGTCTCAAAGAAAAAAAATTGAGACAAAATTTCCTTACTCATTTGGTAAATTTTGAACCATAAACCCCATGAAATAGATATCATTAAATGGATATATAATTATCCATAAATTTAAGGATAATTATCATAGAATACATTCACGGTCAGTATATACACTACAAAAAAGAAATGAGTGGTGAATATGACATAAGTCTCACAGAAATAAAAATGAGACTAGAAATCCACTTACCTTAAGTCTTGAATTCCATCATGCATGTTAAAACCACATGTATAATAAATATAATTTTATTATAAATCTAATAAATTACCATATTCATATATATAATACCATATATTATTTACTTATTACTTTATATTACTCGTTTATTAACAAATCAATGTTAAAGTTACCTCTTTGTTTTTAGTACAGGTTTTGGCTTATTATTCTTGGACCTCTTACCTAGATCAGGATTTAATAATATTTAAAATGATATAAATATAATATATATTCATTATACACATATTTATTATGATTCATAAAATATAGAGTTATAAAATAAAATACATTGTTCATGGAGATGATAGGTCGTCTGTACACATGAACGTTGTTTTCATTTTATTGTAGGGTTAAAGAAAGAAATGTATATGATATATTATCATTAAATAATAATTATTTATTCTTATATATAAAATAACTTTATTAAAATCATCCTTAATTCATTCAATTTAAAGTTTGAATGAATCACATCGCTTCGTGAGGTGGTAGTCTGTCGTACACACGAACAATGTTGTCGTATTCCCACAAAACGGAAAGCAAAAAAGGTATGTGTGATATAACAATTAAAGAATCATAATAACATAATAAAAATAATAAATGTCATATATAAACTATAAATCCATCATTATTCTTAGATTTTATAGGTAGTAATGGAATAATGAATGACATCGGTTCTCAAGGCGGTAGTCCACCGTACACACGAATGATGATTGTCCATCCTATTTGATGGAAGTGTGTGAAGTTGTTGAACATAACCATAATATAACAAAATATAGGTATATTAAATATAATTAGGTTATTATATAAACATGGTATAAGAATAATTTAAGGGGTTTAAGGAAGAAATAAAAAAACATTTGTTGATTAATGTTACCTCTTCTTCAGGTATCTCCTTTTGGTCTACATCGAAGGACTTCCTTGGTTGGATTTATGACCAAAGTTAAGATTATATTATGAATTTAGGGATGTTTTTACTAGATTTATATAGGTTTTTAAGTGTGAATAAATGACAAGAAGAGGTTCCCTTTTATAAGATATAGGAGGGGTACTCTTGTAATTTCGTAAAATATTAAATTAATATAAATTAATTTTTTGTTCTAAATGGATCCAAATTAATTTATCTAAAATATAGGATGTGTATGGGTCACAATACTCTCAAAAAATAATTTTTAGACAAGTTTAGGTCACATTATTACCCTTATCTTTAGGTTTTAACCCTTATTTAATCTCTTTAACACTTACCATGACAGCTTGGATTTTTATTGTTTAAGGGTTAATATATTTACTATAAATTGTCAAACAACACATAAATGGATAATTGATGAAATTTTAAACCTTATCAAAATTAGTTGGATAAATTTCATATTTTAATAAATTTTATATCATTTTATAAAATATTATTTATTTTAAAATATCATTAATATAAATTTTGACATTATTCATAACATTGACTATTAAAAATATCAATAAAACAAGATATATCTGAACCAAATCTTTTAATAAATCCCTCACATTTCAAGGTAATCTATTAAATTTGTGGATTAAATTAATTATCTCAACTTATATTTATTTTAATATTTTTAATATCATTTATTTGATATTTCCATTAGTAAAAAATATTACATCACTATTATGAAAGCATTTAAGGTAATTATTTATTCACTAAAAATTAAAAGTAAGTTACCGTGATTAAAAGAAATATTTTATCTTTAAAGTTAATATTTATATTCTAACATAGACTCTAGATTACTCCTTATTAAAAAATACTTACTAATAATATGATGGTTACATCTTTTCCTTTTCTTTGAATAAATTATTATAAATGTCATAATCACTCATAAATGGAAATAAAAGGTCATATATTAGAAACTTGATTTTTTATGGACAAATTTTACTCATACAATAAAATTAGGACAAGTTTTAGGATAATTTTATAATATGTATTATATTATTTATACCCTAAATTACACAATTTTTACCCAATTTACCCTTTACTATGGTAATAAAAATCACCAAAGTTATTATTCATATTAAAAAAAAGATACCTATTTACTAAATTTAAAAATTATTGTTCCAAATATGGAATCAATTTTTCAAAATTTAATTCATTGAAGTTTCATGAATTAATTAAAAATTAATCCCATATAAGGGACAAAACAATGGGTTTTTAAAGTAAAAATATTTAAATGTTTGAAATGTTTTTATATCCAATTTCAATGTGAAATTGATTCCAATGAACTAAATTGGGTTGAATGATATATATATATATGAAAAAATTATTATTTAAAACAAATTTTAAATATTATTTAACTATATTAATTATTTAGATGAAAATTCATCTTTCAATTAAAATAGAAAATTTTCACTATTCTTCAAAAAAAAAAATTCAGAAAAATATCCAAAAATTTAACCAATGTAAATTTTTATATAAAAAATAAATTTTATTTTTCAAAAAAAAATTATAAAAGTGTCAAAATTTATTTTTAGAACAAGTGCACCATCAAAAGACGATAAAACTACTTTTTAGAAAAAATACAGTTTTGAAGCATAAAACCTGATTTATTTTTATATAATGTCTTTAAAACACATAATATTAATGTTAAAAATTATATTGAAAATTATATATAAATATATATATATATATATATATATCATTAATATAATCCGACAATATTGGTTTTTTTATTTTATTAGTATGAAACACACTTGAGCGCATTTAGATATTTTTTTCCGAAAAAGATTTCCTTTTATTTTCAAAAGGGTTTTATTATAATTTATAATTAATTGGTCACCAAATAATTAATTATATATTCATTTTTAATATATATTTTCATAATTCATTTAATCTTGTTCATTCCCACCATTCCAATAGCTTGGTGATAACTATCATAGTAAATAGTATACTATTGTTTGGTAATACTCGGTCTTGCGTGTAACGCAAGTTACCGAAGAAACTCATTGTTGTGTGTTACGCAATCCAAAAAAAATCTTGTGTGTACCAAAACCCAATATTTTTATTACTTCTATCACAATATTTTTTATAAATCATGCTTGAATTAGTGTAGCATGCAATGTAATCCATCAAAGAATTTTAATCTATTTGAAAAATAATAATTCATAAAAACTCTGGGTGTTACATTTTTCCCCCTCTTAAAATGAATTTTACCCAAAAAATTCATCACTATAATAGAAACAAATTAGGATACCTTTACCTCATCATATCCTCAAGTTTCCACATAGCTTATTCAAATTGGTGGTTTCTCCACAAAACTTTAACCAGGTAAGTGTTACTGTTTTATAGAACTTTATCTCTATAATCCATAATTTATACTAGTGTATCTTTATAAGAAAGATATTACTACAATGGTATGACCTCTGAGTTTAGTACATGTGAATGATTAGTAATATTCTTCCTTAGAGGAAATAGATTTAATACATAATTAACTTGATATAGATTTGGTTGAAGCACCAATTAATAAGCTTCCATTATGATACGATCAAGAATTTATAAAAAGAAATCATTTACTTGCAATTTGAAATTTCACTTAGAAAATAAAATATGGATATTTGAAAATTAATTTTTGTAAAACCCACATCAAGAAAAGGGTCAATAAAACTTCTTTTTAAAAAGAGGGAAAGTAAAATAAGGATATCACTACATAAATAGAATTTTGATTAGGAGAACATTAGCAGAAAGTGAAAAGATGGACATTTAAGAGAATTATAACTATCAAGTTCTAATAGAGAGTTATAGAGAACATGATAATTATATAGTTAACCATCACAGAATGATAAATCTATGATGATTTAAGGTAACATTTGATTTATCAGAAATGAAGCTACTCGGATAATATTTTTTTGTTTCAAGATACTTTTTCTAAAGATTAATAATTTTCAAAAAAATATATACTTACTTAATTTAATTCAATTTTTTTAAGTACAACATCATCCATTGGTTTGGACTTGATAAATTTCTACTTCATCACTTACCCTAAGAAATTATGTTGAAATTATAATGCTTGAATAACTAGTGGATTATAAAATCCATAATGGGGTGAAAAGTTATTCCTTATGTATCTAGTTATCATAATTAAATGGTTAGCATAGGTTATCCAATATGCATAAATCGTTATATATTTATGTAAAACATTAATCTATAAAACCTCATCCAAATTTCAAAAAAGAATCATAATTGGTTACCCTTATAAACGTTACAAAAGATAAAAATCCAAAAATTTCAAAAGAAGGATACTAAATTTAAAAAAATCAACTAATCATTAATCCCCCAAACAACATTATGTATCTCTTAATTGTCACACATGAAACATATGAATACCATAATCATTTATTCTCTTGAAACATGGTAATAACCCTAATTACTATAAAACCTTAGTGAAAAAATGAATGCTTTATAAAATTAAATTTTTCCTCATAACAGAAATCCAAAAATCCTATAAACTCAATCCATGATATCGTCAACCACCATGTCATGAGTTCAAAGGTCATTAATACTATCCCATTTATTTTATCACAATCAAAATTCCGTTTATCTCATCATTTCCCAACATCATGCACATATTAAGGGTTATCTTTCCCTTAATCTTCGGTTCATCAAAAATATCACCATACCACCTCAATCACTTTTCATGATTACTAGTACCATTCATTATATACTTTCAAATACTTAAGGATAAACTATAGTAGGACAATCCATAGATGTCTAATTATTTCATCATACCATAAAATTAATTTTACAACATTATTATTAAATTACAATACATAAACATTGAATCATTTTACCACTTCATTGTCGTACTCCACATCTCTAATAGTGATCGCATGAGATTTCCCTTTTTCTTTGGATTTATAAGGTTATTGATATTGATCATCATTTCTAACCCTTAAATTTTGGAATTGATTATCATAATAAGAATTTTACTTAAACTTGAAGCATTGAACTGTGGGGGTGATTTTTGTGCAGCCTTCTCTCTATTTGAATCATTAATTAAATTTTTATCATCACTTAGGCAGTCAAATTCCTGATTAAATTCTTTCCCACATTTAAAACATTTACTATTTACCTTAATAAAATTTCCTCCATGTTTATTTCCACACTTTGAGTATAAAAGAAATATCATCTAATTTTCTCCATGGTTTTTATATTTTTATTTAATCTCCATATTCTATTTCCTGTCAAAACCATGAGATTTATATGTAACTCCAAACTCTTTTTTCACCTTGATATCACAATGCACAATCTCTTCAAATCTACGGAAGTCTATTATGGATATCACTCTTCGATGACTTGGTTTTAATCCACTGAATAATCTATCAACCTTACTTTCAAGTTTGATGATAATACCAGAAGTGTACCTTGCATGTCTTGTAAAATTATCCTCATAGGTACCAACAGACTCATCATATCTTTTCTTTATCTCAAGGAACTCTTTCTCCATATTCATATGAAGATCATGAGAAAAATACTTATAAAACAATTATTTCTTGAAATCATCCCATCCATGGATCCAATTTCATATTACTTACTCATATTCTTGATTATATTTCACCACTAGTCTGCTTCGCCTTCTTAACGATAAACATCCAAAATGATTTTTTTATGTTTCAAAAACTGAAGGATGGAAAATATATTTTCACCGGTACTGATCCATTGTTTAGAAAAAAGTGCATCAAAATATCCACTGAAGAAGGTGAGTGTTTCCTCATGAAGGAATAAAAAAAATTGCTCCCTCCTCTTTTCATATGGAAGTCCAATATAATTCATATATTGTGTGAATATAACAATAATATTTTTCATTCCAACTCCTAAAACATTTGGTTGCTCAGGAAGAAAATCATTTCATTTCCCATTACATTCATCATTAAAACGGATCCTTTTGGTTCCATCCATTGACTAAAACCAAAAAAAAATAATAGTGTGATAAACCCTAATCATACTATTAAAACCTCATAATTAAGGTAAATTACCTTCAATATATAAAATCTAAGGTTTAATCCTAGCTTATTCGTGATCATTACCAAAAAAAATTGATTGTAACTTATAATTAGAGTTATCCTTAGGGATCTTTATAAGGTTTTATCATCCTAGTTTCAAAAGGATGACTAAACCTTTTCTCTGATACCAACTATAATGACCTAGTCTTTCCATACATAGACATTTTATCATTTTTACAGAATATTTCATACATTACACAAACACACGCCCAAAGACCATATTAGTTTAGTGCCTTTGTAAACTTGAAAACATAAAAATATTGTTCATAATACATCTACATATTCTCTCATAAATTTCTTTATAATTAGAACCCTTTTTGAAAGATCATACTTAATATCTTTCTTCATATCCTGGTGAAAAGAAACATAAGAAAGGGTGAGCTCAAATTCTCAGTAAAGGTAAACAAGGGAGATACGTAAGTATAACATGAACATAAGTATATAAGAGCATGATCATAACATTTCAAAATCAAACCCTACATATCAAAGATCATATACATGAATCATGTAATAAATATTGAGATTTCATAAGAAATTAATCACATGGGAGTTAAGAGAATAATCCATGAAAGCATAACATAGGAATAAGACATGGAATTTTGGGAGACACATAAAAATATAAAATTATTTCCATAGTAGTCAAGGATTACTTCCATGGACATATTAGTGGAATGAGTTCACTAACCAAACCATCTTAGTAGTCAAGCTTCAATCCCAAGACCATATTAGTAGTCAAGGTTCCCTCCTAAGACCTTTTTAGAAGTCAGGTTCACTCCCAATACCATCTTGGAAGTGATGCCCTAGCATGATGAAGAAGGCATTTTCCTTCCCCCCTCCCTCCGTTGGGAGGTGGGAGGACCTTGTCCTACCGGCTCCGAAGCCTCGCCCCTTCATCCCATTCTCTAACCAAGATGATTTCCACTTATTCCTGGATATTTTTCTTAGCCCGATGGTCTTTGATATTCTTGATGGTGCGCCTCAACTTCTTTTGTCGATGTTGGAGTTCACAGAAGCTTCGAGCCTTTTGGATCTAACCCTTGTGGCTCATTTCAGCCACCGCAGACCATTCGTTGATGATTTTGACCAGTTTATCTTTGGACATTCGGGGTTTCAAGAGAATCATATTTTCGGCCTTCTCAACAAACACCATATGATGATTCATTTCGACTCGGATGAGGATCTTATCTGTGTTTGGTCCAGTTCTCTACGTAAGTGCCTCAGCTATAGGTTATTCCTCTTCTGTTGGTCTTATTATTTTCATATGAATAATGACTCTCCCTCTGTGGCAATCTGTATTAGCTTCCTAAAACTTCCCTTTCTATTTCAAAACCCCTCAATTCTTCGAATGTTAAGAAATATGGTAGGTCATTATATGGGATCAGATAATAGAACTAACTCTGTTATCCATCTAATTAACCCACAAATATGTGTGGAGGTTGATGTCTCTAACCCACCGATGGAGTGGATGTGGATCACTGTCGGTGAATAATTTAGGTGAAAACAACTGGTATTTTTCGAATCATGGGTGGACTACAACAAGAAGTGTAAGTGATAGGGGAATTTGGATTCTTGTTTCTGACAGGGTGTTAAGGGTGGTATGGATCAAAATATGGGTAAATATGTTGGAGCATATTAGGTGGAGGATCATGTTCAGTCAATGTTCGTAAAGGGTCCTTTTTTGGGGACCCAACAAGACTCTCATCCTCCCATTGCTAGTGAGGCAGCTAGTCTGTGAGGTGGGGCTGAAGTAGAAAACTTGTTATCCATCTGGATAGAAGTTAACCCAAATGATTTTAATCCCAATGTTTCAAAAGTGTTTAGAATATTTCATCATGATCTAGATGATCCAGTTAAGTAGGATTTTTCTAGGTCAGGGGAGCAGAGGGATCGTATGCCTTTGGTCCTCCTACCTCAGCCAATTAAAATTATTATGAAGAGGTCTTAAGAGCTAGAAGTGGAGAATTTATCAAGGAGGGACTATAGGGGACTGACCAAGATGTGGTTAACCAGGCCACATTTGAAAATGGAGATAGTTTTCAGGACATAGGGGGTTCTAATTCTGGTGAGAAATGGCCAGATCTAATGACCAGACCTTTGATTCAACTGGGTAAAATATTTTAAGGAATATCTGAGGAAGAATTGAATATAGATCAACCAGACTCATTCCGGGAAGAGGGTGATAGGGTCTATGGGAATGATTCCATTGAAGATGCTTCTAGTTTTCCTACAAGTGATAGTTCGATCCTAGGGAGATACAGGAGTTGGAAGTTCATCCATAAAGAGAATAAGTATTACTCTTTCTTACCACCTCCATTAAAGACACAATCATCAATGAAGATGAATGTCAACTAGAAAAACAATTATGACACTTTTAAGTGGAAAGTAGGTGGTGTTTTTGATCAATAATTTGAATTACTTTTGAACTCAGAAGAAGAATTGTTTGATCAAGTTATTTCACTCAATGCTACTGAAGATGAAGCTACCAAAATGATGGAAAGGTCATTTAGGGTGACTCTTAATAAGGAGCAATATACCTGGATCAACAAGAAGGACCTGATTCTTGTTGGGGGTTTCAAAAATGGGAAGATCACCCATGAGAAGTATATCCAATCCTGGGACAATTTGGCATTTCAGTTTGAAGATTTTATAATGGATGAACCAAACTCTTAGGTAACCAATATCCCTTGGAAATTATTTAGGGAGATTAAAACCGATAGAATTAAATTTTATTTCAATAGATATGTTATTTCCTTTTGTGGTAGAACTCATGGTTTCTCATTTTCTCTTTAAAAGTGTTTGAAATAATAAAATTCTAATTTTTAGTCAAATGCATTGGAGGGAGATATAGGTCCAACCTATTAAATTATAAAAACCATACATATGTGCTCCATGATAATAGAAATCATTCACCATAAATGTAAGGACCTGAACCCAGTTTCCCAGAGCCAGTGCCTTATTTAATTACATTGGCATATAAACAAGGAATATTCATCCTAGAGGAATGATTAGTTTAATATAATTGTAAATAATATACATATATAACTTCAACATTATAACTTGAAATGAAAAACAACATATAAATTCCTTCGACAACATCCTTAACTCCTAGGTTATTTCTACATATCATTCATAATAAAAATCTTAATGGTTTGAGAGAATGAAATAAAAGAAATGGTTGAGCTCAAATGATAATTAAGGGTAAGAAATAGATTAGAATATATCACAAACATAAACCTTAGGCATGTTGAATAACTAAAAACACATGCCTTTAACAAAAAACTTGAACACATTATGGCAGGAATAAGAACTGAATAAATAATTCCATGGTAAAACATATTCAAGGGTATTCTACTAGTTGAATAACCACATGAACCATAAATACTATTTTCATAATTATGTAATTCATAATGTGGTACATAATAACCATACCATCAAGGGCTCATTCCAAAATCATGAATAATCATTTTGTCAAGGCCTTGTGCCAAGACCGTAGTTTGTCTCATGAGACCTACCAATGCACTGAGGGACTATAGAGGGCCCCACAAGATAATTAATATGTCCAATTCATTCCTCATGTGAATGTAGATAAACATAAAAAAAATATACAATAATATTGAAAATAATATATGAAATGTAAATAACTTTCCCCAAACATTAGGTATAAACACTAACCATTAGGAGTAAATTGGTGAATGGTTTTAAGATAGCACATCCATAGCCAAACAAATTATAAACCACTAAATTAAATATGGTAGATGATACCATAAAATATTAATCCCAATAATAAATAAGAATCAACAATATTTTTGAAATCGATGAAGATACTCTTATAAAATTGTCGAGTAATTCTTGAGATAAATATTATTTTACTTTAAAAATAAGAGTTCTTTTGGAAAAATATTTTCATAAAACCAGAAGTGAATTAAGACGGTATTTTCATAATAAAATGATTAATTTTATAAATATAATGGTTTCCAAAAATAAATTATATATTTCCCTTAAAAATAGGTAAGGATTTTAGGAATTCCCATGAAACGGGATTGTTTATCGAGAAGGATTTTTTAAAGATCTTTTTAAAACATATAAATCCCCATAAATGAAGGTATGGTTTTAGTTGGAACACATATATAGAAAATTAACATAGAAATTATGAGGAGTATATATTAATGAATAATAATTTAATTTATGTAAGTAGATAATAAAAGTAACTCAAATGAAATTGGAGGTTCGGGGAGAAAACCCTTACCTTAAAATCTGAATGTGTGTCATTCTGGAACCTAAGGTCCTGGAATATGAAATTATACTTCTTAATAACTTAATTAAGAAAATTTTCAAACTTTATTTATTTTATCATAATTTTATTATGCTCATTATGTCCTTATTGATAAGTTATAAGATTGAATCTCGCCATTTCAGAGTGTTCGTTTCCTTGGTTTTCATGATCAGTATATTTGTATATGAGTATGGATGTTCATGTGGAAAGGATGTAATTCTCCAGAATTGAAATTATATATTATTTATGAACATTAATAATTTTTAATGTATATATATATATCATTTTTTTACATGGTATGAAGATGAATTATTGGATGAAATATTAATGACAATCACTTAGATTATTTGGCGCTATTTAGATTTTTATGAACTATTTTAGTCATATGAATTAATACTATGTACATATACTGGTTCCTAAATATTAATTTGGTTATAATACATATATTATAGACTTTTCAACCATAATAATGGTTTCATAACCAATAATTAATTAGAAATTAAAGAATGAACTTCGTCATCCATGAAGGTTGTAAATTAGAACCTCAAAGACGATGATTTCATTTATAAAAGAGAGAGAGTGTAAGAAGATTGATAATGGTTATTACATTAAAATTGTATAATTATAGTATATAGATGATAAGTGAGTTATAAGAATCAATTTTATAGAGTATTTTATGATATAATAAGAAAATAAGATAAATTGAAATTAAAATAAATGAAAAAAAAGATTCTTTACCTCTTGAAATAACCTCCTTGAGAACCTCCTTAAGGGAAGGGGTTTTGGTATTTTGGAAATACCAAGATCTCCTGGACGTGGGGACTAACTAAGTAAGGGTATTTTGGCAGAACATAGACAATTCACTAGTATTGAGATGAGTGAAGAGAAGAGGGAGAGAGGGGGGATTTATAGTGGAGGAGAGGAGTGAATTTTGAATATTTTATTCATTATTTTATTAATTCCCTCAAGACAACCAAGAGTGTTGATTCATTTGACCCATAATAGTAATAAGTGCATGTGAGTTCTAACCTAGTGGGCTTACATTATCCTTACATCACTTATGACCTAATAAATCATGTATTTAGCATTTATCGCAAATTATCGTATTTTACTATTCACCCAAAATTTAAGTATTTTATAAAAATACAAAAAAATTACCCCAACCATTTTTTGAAAAATATATTTAGAAAATGAAATAAATTTTTTGAAAATAAATTTCTAAATATTTTTAATTTACTTTTTAAATAAAATAATAATTTATTCCAAAAAACAACTTTAAAACTATTGCTCACTTTATAACACCTTGAGGAATTAATCCAGGTCCCATAAAATTATACTATAAACATAAGACAAAAAAGTAACATTTTATGATTACATTTTATGAAAATAAATTACTATTTTAAATTATTAAATTAATCATATAATTGTAATTAAAATATTTATGACATAAAAAAATACCAATACCTATATTATGATCATTTTTTCAATGATAAGATGTCTAAATTGTATTTATACACTCATGGTTAAAGTTTCTATTTTCTTAGACAGTTTAATATTCATTACTATATATTACTATTCATAAGGGTGTGTTAATAGTCATAAGGGTATGTTACTATTCATCAAAAACAAAGTTTGTCATATCAGACTCTAAATATACTACTGAATGCAACTGTGTATGTCAATTTTTTTGAAATTTAAATCACAGAGGAGTTAAAATTATTTTTACTGGCTGGGTTATAACAAAGTGGTGTTTTGTAGAGACTTAGTGTTTTATGCATTCAATATTAAATTTATTTGAAAAATCTTGGGGTGTTATAGTAAACCTAAACCAACCATAGAAAGAATATGGACAGTATCCTTGAATTGTAACCCCAGTAAAGCATAATTAATATCAAATAATGTTATCTTAGATGGAAAATGGTTTTTAAAGATCATTTGAAATAATTATTAAGGAAAATTTCCTTTCTATTTTTGAAATAAAAAACTCTTTAAATCATAACATATTTAGAAAACCATATCCTTAGAAAATAACCTTGAAAAAGTTATAAAGGATGCTTTTAAAACCATTTTTAACTTATAAAACATCTTTGAAATAATTTTCCTTGATAATTTTTAAAATATCATTTAAAAACATTTTTTGAAAACATTTTTAGAATGCATGGTTTTTAAATAAAATGAATTTCTGACCAAAGATAGAATAACATTACATTAAGATTACAATATCATGAAAATAAGGAGTTTTGTGATAAAAAAATTCAAAGGTCAATATATACACCTCATAAAATAATATAGGTGCATAACATAATATTTGTCTCAAAGAGGACAAACTGAGATAGAATTACCTTACTGATTTGGTAACTTCAAAATTGTAAACCTCATTTAAGAGATATCATAAAATGGATATTTAAATACCCATAAATTTAAGTATGGGTATTATATAATACATTCATTTCCATTATATACACCACACAAAATAAACGAGTGGTGAATATGGAATAAGTCTCGTATAAATAAAAATGAGACTAGAAATCCCCTTACCTTAAGTCTTAACATCATTAGTACACATTAAAACATCCTTTATAATAAATATAATTTTATTATACATATAATATAGAACCATATTCATATATATAATACCAAATATGATTTACTTATGACTTTATATTAATCATTTATTAATAAATCATTGTTAAAGTTACCACTTTTTTCATAAAAGTTTTGACTTATTATTCTTGGTCCTCTTAATTGGATCATGATTTCATAATATTCAGAATTATAACCATTATATAAATATAATATATATTAATTATACATTTATTTATGTTTATTCATAAAATATAGTGGCAGAAAATAAAATACATTGTTCATGGAGATGGTAGGTCATACGTACACATGGACGATGTTTTCATTTTCATGTCGGGTTAAAGAAAGAAATGTATATGATATATTATAATTAAAGAATAATTTTTTATGTCATATATATCAGATAATTTTATTAAAACCATCCTTAATAATTCCATGTAAATCACAAATGAATCACATTGCTTCGCAAGGCGGTAGTCCGCCGTACACACAAACGACATTATCGTATTCCTACAAAATGGAAAGCATGAAGTTATATGTGATATAATAACTAAAGAATAATAATAACATCATAAAAATGATATATGTAATGTATAAACTATAAATCTATCATTATTCTCAACCTTGAAAGGTGTAAATGGAAGAACATACGACATAGGTTTTCAAGGTGGTAACCCTCCTTACACATAAAAGATGATTGTGTATCCCATTTGATGGAAGTGTGTGAAGTTATAGGTAGTACCATTAATATAAAAAATATCTTATTATATTGAATATAATTAGGTTATTATATAAAAATTTTATAAAAATAATTTAATATTTTTAAGGAATAAATAAAACAAAAACATTTGTTGATGAACGTTACATCTTCAGGTATATCCTTTTGTTTTGCACCGAAGGACTTCCTTGGTTGGATTTCTACCCAAAGGACTCTAGGATTAATTGATGTAATTTGGGAGTAGATTTATATAAGTTTTTATAAAACAAATAGGTTTTTAATTGTTAATAAAGGAGAAGAAAAGGTGACCTTTTATAAGAGATGGGAGGGGCACTCTTAGAATTTCTCAAAATATTAAATTAATATAAATTAATTTTCTATAAAAAATGGATCTAAAGTTATTTACTTATAATATAGGATGTTTATGAGTCAAAATAATCTCATAAAATAATTTTAATATAATTTTAGGACACATTTTTACCCTTATCTTTTGGTTTTAACCCTTATTTAATCCCTTTAACTCTTACCATGACAACATGGATTTTTATTGTTTAAGCATTAATATATTTACAATAAAATTACAAAAGAAAAATAAATGGATAATTTATTAAATTTAAACTTTATAACAATTATTTGAAATAATTTATATTTTTATAAATTTTACACCATTTAATAAAATTATATTTATTTTAAAATATCATTAATATCAATTTTGACATTGTTCATTACATTGACTTTTAAAAATATTTATACAAGAAAATATCTTCAAAAAAACTCTTTTAATACATCCCTAACATTTAAATGTAATATATAAAATTCATGTATGACATTAATTATCTCAAATTATATTTTTTAAAAAAATTTAATATCATTTATGTGATATTTCTAATAGTAAAACAATTACTGCATCACTATTGTGAAAGAATTTAACGTAACTATTTATTCACTAAAAATTAAAAATAAATTACCATAATTAATATAAATATTTTATATTTCAAATTAATATTTATAGTCTAACATATACTCTAGATAACCCCATATTAAAAATATTTTATTTATTAAGAATATGATTGTGAAATCTTTGTCTTTTCTTTAAATAAAATATTATAAATGTCATAGTCACATATAAATGGAAAGAAAAGGAAATATATTTTAACCTTGAGTTATTATGGATTAATATTATTCATCCAATAAAATTATTACATGTTTGAGGGTAATTTTTTAATATTTATAATATTATTTTCACCCTTAATTACTCAATTTTTACCTGATTTAACCTTTACCGTGGTAACAAAAATTAGCAAAGTTATTATTCATATTGGAAAAAAATAAAAGAGCCATATTTACTAAATTAAAACTTTATTATTCTAAATATGGAATCCATTTTTTGAAATTCAATTCACAGAAGTTTTAGAAATTAATTAAAAATTAATCCCATAGCTGTGAGAAAACAATGAATTTTTAAAGTAAAAATGTTTAAAAGTTTGAAATATTTTTATATCTAATTTAAATATGAGATTGATTCCAGTGGCCTAAACTGAATTGAATGATGTATAATTAAACTAATTATAATTTAAAACTAATTTTAAATATAATTTAATTGTATAAAATATTTAGATGAAATGTCAACTTTCAATTAAAATTTAGTATTTTTCACTTGAATGGATATTTCTCTCTTAGTTCATTCTCTATCTCGACGATTAGGGTTTATCATATTCCCATTTCCTTCCTCTATGCAGAAACTCTCTTCTTCACCCTTTTCATATCTCCCTATTCCACTGTATCGTCCTTCTCTTCTCGTGGCGTACGGGCTCCCTTGTTCGTCATTCCCCCCTTTATTTCTTTTTTCAGTATTGATATTATTTTGTTTTTAGTGGGTGGTGTTCTACTATCGAGGCCCATTATCCCTCTTCCACTACTCTTTATGTCATCCCCATAGTGAATAGAACCATCTCGGCTAAACTCAATGGGACTTCCACATATTGGGTCTATGAAAAAGGAGGTTTTCTTAGGTGCTTTTGGCCGCTCGGATTTTGGGGTTCCAGGTGTGGTGAGTTTGTTTTAAAGTCTTACCTCATAGGCACATACTATTTCATTTAACTTTTCCCTTGTTTCCTGATCCATTACAGTTGACCCCAATCTGTTCTATCTTGAAGCCTCTCATGGTGGATTGGGGTTTTGATGGTGGAACGCATGATGGTTTCCATGAGTGAGAGTGTAGCTTGGTCTCTTGTTTTGGTATTGTGATATGCGCCTTCGGTTTTCAGGTTAGTCTACTTTCCCCTTCCAATTCTTCTGGCTGAGCAGTGTTCCCTCTAGAACTGTCTTCGTTGGTAGAGGAATTTTTCTATTGGTGATCTTTTTTTCTTTGTTGGTGCTTTATAATCAGTGATGGAATCTCTTAGTGGTGGTGTTTTAGTTTTTTCATTACTTTGAAGTTTCTATTTGGTTATGGTGGATCCAACATGGTGGTCGATGGATTCTCATTGATGGTTGACAGTATATTTTCAGCAAAAATATCGGTTTTGGTTCCATGGTGGGTGTTTGATAGTAATTATGTGTTGATTCATCCTCGGAAAGGTGATATTCCATCTCAGGGTGCACGACTCTTGGTGGTTTGCAACCAGAATAAATGGAATTTGTCACCTTACTTGCTAGAATTTTAAAATCATGGAGACATTGATTGAAATTTGAATCATTGGTGTGAACCATTTGAAAGGTGTTAGTTGGGTGTTTTTTTTTAATTTTTAATTGGATATTTTTGTATCTATGATGTTTCCACTCAACCATAAAAGTAAGACTTTCAAAATAAAAAAATATGCATCTGGATGGGATGGTATTTTTCACTTTTCTTCAAAAAAATGAAACTTATCAAAAAAAATAGAAAAATTAAACCAAAGTAAATTTTTATATTTATATTTAAAAAATGAATTTTATTTTTTCAAATAAATTTTATAAAAGTTTCAAAATTTAGTTTTAAAACAATTGTTCCATCAAAAGATGGTAAAACTACTTTTAAAAAAATACAATTTTGAAGCATAAAACTAGATTTATTTTTATTTAGTGTCTAGAAAACACATAATATTAATGTTAAACATTATATTGAATATATTATATAAATATTGAATTAATATAATCCAAAAATATTTATTTGATTATTTTATTGGTATAAAACACACTTGTATAAATTTAGATATTTTTTTAGAAAAATATTTCCCTTTATTTTCAAAATGGTTATATTTTCATTTATAGTTAGTTGGTAACCAAAGAATTAATTATATATATATGTGTAAACTATATTTATATAATTTAGTTAATCATGTCCATTACCACCATTCCAACATCTATGTGATAACAATCATAATAAATAGTATATTTTTGTTCGGTAAAACTCAATCTTGTGTGTAACATAAGTTATTGAAGAAACTCATTGTCGTGTGTTACAAAATCCAAAATTAGTCTTGTGTGTACCACAACACAAACTCCATGTTGAATATAATGAAATATTGTGTATAAACCAATATTGACTTGGTGTAGCATTTAATGCAAGACATCAAAGAATTTTAATTTATTTGAAAAATAATAATTCATAAAAACTTGGGGTGTTACACCTTCCATCTTCATGGATTTGATGAATAGGGTTTTCTATACCTATCTGGATTATTTTTTGTGGTATTTGTAGATGACATCTTGGTGTATTCTTGTACTCGAAGTGACCAAGCCATTCATCTTGATATTGTTTTGAATACAATAAGAGAGAACCCGCTATATACTAAGCTCAGTAAATTTCACTTCTGGATCAATAAGGTACACTTAAAAGGTCATGTTATCTCATAGGAATGAGTATCAATTAACCTAGATAAGGTGAGAGTTGTGGTTAACTAGAAGAATTCCAAGAACGCCTTTAATATCCGGATTTTCTTAGGCCTATCTAGTTAATGCAGGCACTTTATACAGGACTTATCATGCTTAGTAGCACCTTTTACAGGATTGACTATGAAGGGTGTCAAGTTTATATGGTTAGAAGCCTATGACACATCCTATAAAAAGCCGAAATAGTGATTGACTTCAACACCTATCCTAATTCTACTAGAGTCAGGCGGAATATATATAGTCTATTGTGATGCATCAGGTATCAGGCTAGGAGCAGTTCTGATGGAGGAAGATAGAGTTGTTGCGTATGGGTTGTGGAATCTAGGGCCTCATGAGTGGCATTACCAGACACATGATCTCGTGTTGGCACATGTTGTACACACCTTGTGTTGTTGGAGGCACTACCAACTAGGATATCATTTTGTGGTGCTTACATACCACAAAATCCTTAGGTATATTTTTACTCAATGAGACTTGAATCTTAGGTATTGAAGATGGGTTGAGTACCTATAGTATTTTGACTTTGAGCTTCCCTATATGCCTAGCAAAGGTAATGCAGTTGTCAACGCTCTGAGCAGGATGACTTAGACATAGGCAATGTATGAGGCTAGTAACGAGTGGTAGTTTATCAATTTTTTTGAGATGCACAAAGAGGTTCAGGACTATCTTAGATAGTCTCACTACTAAAAAAAAGTCATTAACAACGTTGTCCTTTATCAGTGCTAGAAAAAAGTACTAAAAATTGGTACTCTTTATCAGCACTTTATTTTTAGCACTGATAAAGGTTCTAAATAAAATGAAATAATTAAACAAATAAAAACTAAAAACAATTAAATTAAAAAAAATATTTAAAAATTTATTAATTAAATATTTATTGATAAAAATGAATAAATTTAACATAAATATATATAAATTATAAATACTAATAAATAGTATATATTAAATATATATATATATATGAAAAATGAATAAAATGAAATAATTAAACAAAAAAATGAGTAAATTATGTAAAATATTAAAAAATTTATTAATAAAATAATTATTAATAAAAATGAATAAGTTGAAATAATTAAACAAAATTATTAAAAAAGAATAAATTACAAAATTATTAAAAAAATTATTAATGAAATAATTATAAATAAAAATGAATAAGTTTATATATATAATAATTATAAATAGTAATAAATAATATATATTAAATATAAATATAGAAAATGAATAAATTTTAATAATTAAAATAAATATTAATTTCTTATTCATTTTTATAGTTTTTATACATAATTATTCATTAATACATTTAATATAGAAATATATTCATAGAAATTCTATATATGTGTGTGTGTGTGTGTGAATGTATATAATATTTCCCAAAATATGATTTATATAATACAAAATATTTATGCTTTACAATAAATAAGTCATATATTTAGTAAAGAATGGTTTATTGTTAAAAAATAATATTAATTATAAATACTAACTAATTGCACTGAGTAATGGATATAATTGAATGTCATTTAATTTTTCAATTTAACATATATCAAACACATGTTATATTTATTTCAAATACATATATGTAATTAATTCATTTTTATATACAACACACAAACAAATATTTACGTAATTAATGAAATCTTATATAGAAACACATACACCTAATATTTATGTAATTTATTCAAATTTTATTTTTCATTTAATAATTTCATTATAACAAGATACATTTAATATATTATGTATTTAATTGGTAAATTTTATTATTTATTTTTAATATTATTATAGTTAGGTATTAATTCGTTTTTAATATTTTTTATATTTTTATTTTTTTTGGGAATTTAATAATTTTATAATATTTATTTATACATATTTATTTATAATGTTTTAATATTTTCAATATTTATTCATATTTATTTTAATATATATCTATATTTTTTTGATAATTCATATTTAATTAATAAAATTTATCCATTTTTTCAGTATTTTCAAAGTTTACTCAATTTTAATTATTCAATGTCACTCATTTTTAACAAGCATGCATTAAAGATTATATATTCATTAATAATGTTAGAAATATTTTTAAATAAATATTTATAAATAACTATATTTATAAATTGATAGAAATTCCTCACTATCTCGGCTTAGTCCTTCTGGATGGAGGAGAAAATATTGACGGCGATGTTCATGTGGCCAAGATGGGTGTCTATGGTTCTCAACGTTCAAGTTTTGGAACCATTGGTGTGGTTGAGGTGGATTTACCTCACAAATCTACAATGGCCGACTTGATTGGGATGACCGGAGCTTCATGGTCTATAGCGATGGTGGCAGGGGTGAACAGCACAGATATACCCTTGGCGATGGCGGTAGGGATGAAAAATCAAAGTCGATATGTGATATTGGGGACTGATTTGTCTCAATTTCACATATCTAGGGTGGATTTACCTCAATATGTGGAGGTGGCCATGGTGAACAGTGCTAAGAGATCTTAGGCAGAGTTGGTGACTGGTTCATGTGGGTTTTGTAGATCTGAGGTCAATAGCCCTCGATCTGTAGTGATGGCTTGGTCGGATGGTGTGCGTCTTTCTTCTGTTGTGGTGGACCAATGTGAATTTATAGCGACGTGGAAACCTGATGCAATAGTTAAGGAGGTAGTAGTAAGTAGTCTTGGTTCTTCCACTAAGGTAAAGAAATCTATTAATTTCAAAACTACGGTGAAATCCCCCTTGGTTTTCCATCAATTGAACGAGACTCTAAAATAATACATTGTGCATCTCTGAAATATGTTGTTCCAAAAAGATTTGTGAATAAAGGTTACATTTCCCAGGTGATTTCAAATAAGGAATCTATTCTTGAAAAGTTTAATATTTGTGAGCACTCCATTATTACGAGGCTTGTTCTTCCTACAGGAGGAAGGCTTTGGAAAACCATAGATATGGTCCAAAAGATTAATTTTGTATGGTTTTTCTCTGATTATAAATGCATAGTAATGGTTCAAGGATTCTTTCACATCATTTTTTTATCTGAGGATTTGATGTGAAGATAATGGGGGAATGGATTGATTGCTTTAAAGCTGGGTATATTTTTCTTTCAAGAATGGGATTTCAATTTCAATATATTTGCTATAAAAATTCAAGTTCTCAAGTCTTAATCAAAATTGTTGGCCTCAAATAAATATTATGGAATCCTGTGATTTTGTTTGATCTTGCCTCTATAGTGGGAATTCTGATCAAAATGGATAGGACCACTAAGGTTTCCAAATATGTTCATTATATTGGGGTCCTGGTGGAGGTATACTTAAGCTCTTCCTTGATTCATAATATTATTTTATCAGCATTGGATGATGATATATCTCTAAAATTGGAATATGAATGACTATCGGACTTCTATTTAGACTGTTGAATCATTGGTCATGTCAAGGATATATGACATAAAAATGTCACTTGCTATTTTTCTTCACTAAAAGGGCATCCTGATACTACTTGTAGGAGGAGATGAGACAAGGGTAAAAGTCTTGTAAAGGAACCGGAATGCAGGAGTAGTGGAAATAGGAATGATTTCAATGTTGTCTATGTTGATCCCTCTTGTTCTAAATAAATTCGAGGGGGGAGATGGTGTTTCTATTGGTGATATATTGAATCATCATGGAACTGAATTTGAGTCTATTCAGCAAGTTGGTAGTCTTAATTTTATTGTAATTAAATGCTCTAGATAGGATAGGATGCACAGTGGTGAGGTTTAAAATCTATAGATGAGGTTGTTGGTGTCGTGTCAAGGTATTCTCTTTTACAAACTGATGATCAAGGTTGTATTGTGTATTCATTAACTGCCGGAATTTCTAGACATGTTCGATAGGATGATGTGTCTAGGCAATCTGATGTTCAGCAGAGTATGGATTATCTTCAATAGATTCAGAATGTCTTCAGTTCTTCAGGATTGTCTGGAAAATGTGGTAATGTCTCAGGTAATGGAAGTGATAAGGATCATCGGATGGTCTTAATGGACACCACTCATCTCTGATCCATGGGCAACGGTGATCCTATTTCCTTTAAGGATGTTATACTAAATGACAAAGGTAAGATGGTCAGTAATAAAGGTTTAGTTCTTATTCCTCCAAAAAGAAGGTTGTAGAAGGATTACTCCAATTTTCACAGGAATGTGTCCACCAGTTCATCTTCCAAGGCATCAAAAATCCAGCTCACTCTGGAGCAAGAAAGGTCCAAGAAGAGGATCCTTGGGATCCTCAATCAAGGGAATTCACAATCGGAGTGGAATATTGCTAATGAAGCTGATGATTTTGATTATGATTATGGGAACGATCCTCCTTTTTTTATTTGTAGCTTTCTTTTCTAGATGATTACATGCCCCTTTGTATGGATTTGTTTGATTTATTACTTGTTTGTTCTCTTTTTATTTCACCTTTAATAAAAGGTCAGGAGCTTCCGCTTCTCACTAGACCTTTTCATATATTTACTATATTTCTAAATTTATATATATATATAATTATAAATAAATAAATATTATTTTTTAAAAATTTATTTATATAATTATAAATAATTAATTATATATATTTAAATAATTATATAAATTTATAAATATTTTTTTTAAAAGTATTCATATAATTATAAAAAAATAATTATAAAATTATAAAAAATATTTATAAATAATGAATATATTTACTATATTTATATTTATATTTATATATGTTTATTAAATATATATATATATATATAATTATATAAATATTTATAATGATACAAATATATTTATAAACATATATTTACTATATTTATAAAATTATATATTTATAAAATTATACATTTATAATTATAAATTAAAAAATATAATTTTCTAAAAAAAGTATTTATATAATTATAAATAATTAATTATATATTTAAATAATTGATAAATTATAATAAATAAATATGTGATTATATAAATATATTTATAATTTTTTATTTATAATTATAATTATAAAATATTTTATCCACGCTAAAGTTTTAGCACTGATAAAGATGTCTTTTATGAATGCTTATTAATTTAGCCTTGATAAATGGGATCTTTATCAACACTTTTTTAGAAGTGCTGATAAAATTATCCCCAGTCTATTTAAATAACCCTTACCATTCGTGATATCTAAAGATTTCCAGGGAAGATACCTGGGGCTGGAGCTCCTCCTCTTCAAATCCAAGCTCGAATCAAGGCTTGAAAAAATCCAAGGCTTGAATGAATCAAGGCTAGAATGAATCCAAACTTTGGCAATATCTCTACTTTCTCTAGGATGAATCATAGCTTCAATCCAAGTTATGCTATTTTCTCCTCCTCCTCACTCGTTTATTGCTTGTTTGGCGATATCTTTTTGCATTTGTTTGTTCATTATCTATTTCTATACATTATCCATCGTTACTTTCCCTTCTAGAATGAATTTCAAATTGGGGTTTACTATGATTTTGGGTTTTTATTGAACCTTTAAGAGATTTTATTTCTTCCTTTTAGCGTATTAAGAATTCCACACACCGATTTCATCCATTTTGGTAGGTGTCACCACTCACTTTACCTTAGTTGTAGAACCATGAATGCTTGTATCTTTTAAATCCATGTTTTTATCTAAAGTAAATTCTATTGTAATTATCCATGAGGGGTTATGGATTTATAAGTGTTTTTCTTAATTTTTCAATAACATCAGAGGATTTTTTTTTCTTAACTTTAAATATTTTGAACTTCCTTCCATGGAAATAACGCACATTGAGTGTTTGTTAAAATTTCACCCATGGTTTTTATTGAATAAATCTAAATGGATTTCATTTAATGATTTCTTATGAATTATAATGAATTATAAATATGTTTGGATCAAGGATTTTTATTACTTAGACCATGTTTGGATATTTTTTAATATGATTTTTACATTATTAAAGAACATGGAAGTATTATTTCCTTTCATTATTTTAAATGTTTTGGAAGTGTTTTAAATGGAAAGTTTGATTTATTTTATTATATTTTCAAAGGCAGTAATATCTGTTTGATTTAGTTTCCCAATTAGATTAATATTTTTTGTTATATACACCATTGAAGTTAATCCCCTTGTTTATTCATAAGTGAAAAGTTGTTTTTTATTGTAATATGGATTGATCAGGGGTCATTGATATAATTATATTGTTTATGTTATTATGAAGGGTATTTTTCATTAAAGGGTGTTCAATGGTGAGAGTGAGTTTATGTTTGTTAAACTATTTCAATAATTATTTTTATTGCATTGAGATGTGTTATATTGTATTTTTTGCTTCTTGAATGTCCTAAGGCCTTCAATTTTATTTATTTTTTGATGACCCCCCCCCCCCATTCAAGGGATTAAGGGGACCCTTACAAGTCCCAGAGGCTTAAGTGATACATTACATGACCCGTAGGTCTTAGAAGAAATCATCCCAAACATGAAAACTTGTAACTGCCCCTCACTGGAAAATATCATGATGTCAGTTCTTCACCTTGGCATGGATAGTCAGTTAGCTATCATGTGCAGAGCTTCACAAGCCTAGTACTGATGGTAACGTCAAACCCTCTCAATCTTCCAAGTATGGTTAGCTCTGATCTGCTGAATGCCCCTGCTCTAAATCCTCATCTGGGGCCTTATTCCTTGTAATCTTATCAGGTTGCATCTACATTTTTTTCATGTGGCCTGAAGGCCTTCAGGTGGACCGAAGTACATGAGGTGGCCCGAAGGCCTTGAGATGGCCTAAAATCATTACTTTCCTGAAGGCCTTGGGTGGCCCAAAGGCCTTGAAGGACTCTAGAACCAAACCTATGTCCTGAAGTCCCAAATGGATGAAAATTTCTAGGGATGAGTATTACACTAGTGTATGATCATAGTTTGGCTAGCACTAGTGACCAATGTTCCATGCATCGCTTGTGAAATAGCCAAATTGGGATGGTGTGTTTTAGTTTTCACTATGTTGTGACATGGCTTAGTGTAGATTTGTGCGCCGATTAAACCATATTAGTTTTTTTATTCCAATTTTAACTATCCAAACCAAACCTTATTAAAATAATTTATTAAAACACTTTTCTTCAAGGAAATATATGCCCCAACTCCCCCTATTTCATGTGACACATTGATCGGTTTCTATAACTAAGCACAACCAGAAACTCTACCACCTTATTGACACCACTCTCATGATTGAAATATGATTTTTTCTTATTTGAATGACTTAATGTTATTTATTTATTTCATTTTATTTACACTTCATTATACTAAGTTTCCCTTCTTTGTTACATTTCTTTAAAAACAAATCCAAAAGGGGGTTTTAAATGCTTGTTTTTAATAAATAAGTATTGGTCCATGGAAAATGATTTTCAAGTGATTCTTTTCATTTAAAATGAAAAAAAAATAGTTTAATAAATATTTCTAAATTATTTCTAAAAATATTATTCATTTTTAAATATTGATTTCGGGAAAACCTCATTGTTGTATTTTCTTAAAAGAATAAAAAATATATTCTCCATATGTATTTCAAATTATCTTTCTTGGTAATTGATAAATGGAATCCTTGGTATATAATAAGGATGGTTTTGTAACAATATTTTTATTCATCTAAGGTTATGATATAAATGTATAAAAGGGAATGCTGAACTAAGAATATTAATACAATTTAAACTCATGATTTAAAACTAAATTCAGGTTTACTAAAAGTACTCAAGATATCAGAACATAAATATGTACTAAATAGTAATTTATTTTCTTGAACAAAATTCTAAGACGTGAATATTCAGGCTACTTTATCAAAATAAAGTGAGGTAATATAACCCAAATATATGATAGCTACATTCATTTATGGATCTTAAAATGATTTGGAGCTTATAGAATTTCTAAGAATGAACTTATATAAATAAAATAATGTAAATAATTATAGAACACAAGTCCAAAGTTTAATTTCATAGAATAAATAATTTTAAAACAAATAAACATGTATAACATACTTTACATAATAAACCAAGCATAAATATATAATTTTAATAATATGTGTGATGTGTTTTCCATTTCACTACACCCAATATCATGAAAAAAAATTATTCGGTCCTCCTCTAGCTAAATATTCACTAAAAATGCTCATTTGAACCTGTCAATTTGCAATCTCATCGCTTGGTCATGATTCCTAAATAGTTGAAATCATCCCATGATATTATAAACACCCAAAAAATGTACAAACTCAAAATTTGGTGTAACTTCATGCTTGGTTCCATTCCAAACAAAAACCAAATCTGTTATCATTCTCTCACCCCAGGTACTAGAGCACCTCCAATTCGACTCACACTAAGATAAATTCAAGTCAAATTTAAGCCTGATATCACACATGGACACCATAAAACACCTCAGGATCTTTTGAAAAAAAAATCAATTTCATGAAAAATTTTAAAACCTTAATTGATGTTGATTCTTGAATAAATTGTATGGCATGTGAAATCTTGGATTTGTGGATTCTTGTGTGATATTTGATGAAACTGGTTTTTGATAAATTAATAGTCCCTTGATTTAATCTTGAAACATTCTGATGGGAACTTCAAAATTTAGGTGGGTATTCCAAGATAATCATGTTAGGATTTAAATTTTTAATTTACTACTATCTCTGAAAAATATTTTATTCATGTCAAATTTATAAAATATTTATGAAATGTTTAATAATCATGATTTTCTCTAGACTGGGTGGTGGCCTACTTAATAATTTAATGGTCATTCCTATTTTAAATTTCATTTTTGAAAAATGAAACTTCGTTTTAAATGTTAAAGTGGGTTTTGAAATGAAAAAATATGGTTTTCCCTGAAAATGAACTAAAATGGATTCAGTGTCTTGAAACTCATGATGTGATTTCAAATTGACCCTATAAAGTTTTAAACATTTCAAAGTGTACATCTTTAAATGGAAACGGTATTAAAATTTTAATTTATTGTTCATGGTTTTTTAATATGATTTTAAAAAAATTCACTTGATGCTAATAGTTTTTATGGAAAATGGGGGTTTGTATCTCATTAATTGTTTTGAAAAAAATTGGTCAATTTTCATGTATAATTTTAAAAAAAATGAAGTTCAAGTGAGTTTTTAAAAATTTGAAAATCAGCCTTTTGAATTTTGAAAGTGGTTTTGAGATGATATTTGAAATTTTAAATTAATATGTGGTAATTTAAAAAAAAATAAGGTGAAAAATCTCATCATCTTCAGCTTAATCTCTCGAACAGTTATTATTTCATTTTATTTCCTAAGAGTCAATCTCCTTATCTTCTATGTTTCTTGAACTAGTTTGATCAATAGTCATCCAAAATGATCACCAGTACCCAGTATGGGATGAATACTACTCAGATTAGTTCAAGCAACATAGGTTCAAGTTCATAAGATATGGGGGATGAGTCTCAAGCAATAAAATACAATAATAACTAATCGATAGATGAAGATGATGAGGATGATATTTGTCTAAAACATTCGCCTTTGGATGAATTAATAGGATAACACCTACCATAGTGGGGTATCTATTTTCCTAAATTCTATTACCCATTTCCTTCAAATTATACTGAATGTATTGGAAACAATCAAATGTTGGATTTCCCTTATTAGAATTATCTATAAATTTCACCTTTGATGATGAATATCTTATGTGTAATTATTTATTTTTTGTAAAAAATAAATATTTTATGAACCTAATAGGATGGATATAAATTGAAAATGGATACATGATAATTGTTTGAAAAAATAGTATGAAGATGTAGTTAAATATTTTATCAAGTTTCCAATAGATCATGCATATGAACCTTCTCAAATCCTTTGTATGTTTTTGTGTTGTTTTTATTCAAGAGAAATTAGTACAAAAGAGTTGGATGAATGATTTATTGTTCATAGAATATATTGGAGCTATAAATTTTTTACTAAACACAGGTAAAAACTGAATATGTGCATCAATTGGGATGATATTGTGGTTTATGGATCTTTTTATATGAATAATAGTGTAAATATTCATGGAGATTGCATGGAAGAAATGAAAATGGAAATTTAATATGACCTTTGTGATTTTACAAAGTTGTTTGAGAATTTAAATATTAGTGATAAGAGGTCATTGGACACTGGTTGTACTAAATACACAACATTGTAAGCTATATTAAAGTTATATAATTTGAAAACGGGTGGCGGATGGAGTGACACCAGCTTTAAATAACTATTGGGTCTCCAAAATGATATGATTCGAGAAAGAAATAAACTTCCATTGCGAACATATGACGTTGAACAAATACTATGTTCAATGGGAATGATCTATAAAAAATACAATCTTATTGAAAATATGGAATATTATTTCTCAAGGGCCATGAATCAGTCATAAAATTCCCTAAGTGTAGAGTGGATCGATACAAGAAAAAATAATCAAGTCCTTATAAATATGTATAGTACTTTCCCATCATTTCATGGTTTAGAATAGTATATGGATTTCAGGAAATTGTGTGAAATTTTACATGAAATATAGATACAAGAATTAAATATGGTAACCGACATCATCAAGCATATTATCCTCAGTGAAAGAAAATTAATTATGACTATCCTGAATTTGGAAATGAGTCAATAAAATATCATCTTGTTTAATTTATAGATGGAATAAATCCTTTTGCTGTACAGTGTAGTACTTACAATACATGGCCTATCATGTGTATAAATTATAACATTCTACCATGGTTATGAATGAAGTGAAAATACATTATGTTGTCTCTAATTATACTTGGACCAAAGAAACCGAGTAATGATATTGATGTCTATTTGGCTCTATTGATCAAAGATCTCAAATTGATGTGGGATATAGGTGTTACAATGTATGATGATCATAAAAGTGAAGAATTCACATTAAGGTACATGTTATATGGGATGATTAATGACATTCCTGCTTATGTAAATTTTCTAGGCTATATAATTAAAAATATTGGGGTGTCCCATTTGTAAAGAATTCACACACTTAGTTTAGTTTAAACATTCCTCAAAAACTGTGTTTTTCAGACATCATAAATTTTTACCTCGATGAAATAAATACTAACCCTAGATTACATCATAAATTTCATTATCATTTTTACCTAATTATTATTATTATTATTTAAAAATCTTTTGAGAAGTTTTATTTTTCTTTCAACTATCTACAACAAGCCAGAAAAGAAATAACATATTCCTTTTTTATGGAAGAGTAAACCCTATGCTTCCTAAAACATGAAGTGTTCTAGGGATCATGGGGTTTATCTTCTATAAAAATAGAACATGTTCTATATTTTATTTATTTTTTCAGATGGTTTAAAAAAAATCCTATACTCAATAATCCACACATCCAATACAATGTGCTCTATATGATTCGAACTATTTTTTTAGTTTATAATTTTCTTTTTAGATAGAAAATGAATCACATAATCAGAACTGATAAAATAAATTACTATTGTTTTGATACTTTAGAATAATAATCCACAATTTATTTTTGATGTGTAGGAATCAGTCGCACCTCAATCCGATGAACGTTGTGCTCAGTATGACTCCAATTGTGTCTTTTTATTTAAAATTGAAATTAATTATAGTAAAATAGAAAAGCGACATACTGAAAACTAAGAAAACAAAATCTAATTTTCTTTATAATTTGGGGAACATATTCATAAGTCAATTTTTATGCATAGTAATTAGTCTCACATCAAATGGACACATGATGTGACAAGTATGATGCAAAGTGTGTGTTTCTAATTTAAAATTTCATTTTAGTGAAAAACACAAGTGACATACTCAAAACTAATCAAACTCATTCATATTGTTTTAACAATTTATAAAAACAATACATAATTTATTTGGGATGTGTAAGAATCATCCTCATCTTAATCTGACACATGGTGTGACTAGTATGACTCCAATTACGACTTTTTAGATAAAATTGACATTAATTTTAATAAAAAAGACAACTGGAATACTCAAAAATTAGAAAAAAACATTTAGATTATTTTTATTATTTATGAAAATTGTACATAATTCAGTTGGTATGTGTAGTAATCAGCTGCACCTCAATCTGATAGATGGTGTTCCCAATATAACTCAAAGTTTTCATTGTTAGTTTAAAATTAACATTTTAGTTCAAAAAGTGTCAATCCCTAAAAACCAATAAAACATGCTCATATTATCTTGATAATTTATGAAAACTATTTATAATTATTATTTATGTGTAGGAATTAGTCTCACATTAAAGAAACACACAATCTAACATGTGTGACTCAAAGTGTGTGTTTCCAGTTTAAAATGACATTTTAGTAAAAAACACAAGTGATGTACTCAAAACCAAGAAAATGAATTTAGATTGATTTTATACTTTAGGAAAATGATCCAAAAGTCATTTGGGATGTGTAGGAATTATCATCACCTCAATATAATTCATGGTGTGACAGGTGTGCTCAAAGTGCATCTTTTTATTTAAAATTGAAAAAATTGTAGTAAAAATGAGAAGTGACATAATCAAAACTGAGAAAACGAATTCATTATGTTTTGGTACTTTAGTAAAGTAATACATAAGTCATTTTTTATTTTTAGGAATTAGACACACCTCAATTTGATACATAATGTGCTTGGTATGACTCAAAGTTTTTGTTATCATTTTAAAATTGATATTTTAGTTCAAAATATTTTACTCACTAAAAACTAATAAAACACGATTTTATTATCTTTATAATTTAGGAAAAAGATTAAAAATTAATTTTTTGATGTGTAGGAGTCATTCTTAAGTCAAACCAACACATGATGTGATCGGTATGACTCAAAGTGCATGTTTCTAGTTTAAAATGGCATTTTAGTAAAAAACACAAGTGGACTCAAAACTAAGAAAAATACTTCATATTTTTTTGATAATTTAGTAAAATTATCCATAATTCATTTGGGAAATTTAGAAATCATCCTCACCTCATTACATTGCACGGTGTGACTGGTATGACTCCAAGTGTGTCTTTTTATTTAAAATTCACATTAATTTTAGTAAAAAATACAACTAATGTACTCAAAACTAAGAAAATACATTAATATTGTTTTGATGGTTTATAAAAACTATCCATAATACATTTTCGATTTATAGGAATCATTCAAACCTCAATGTGATATATGATGTGCCCATTATGACTCAAAGTGTTCATTGTTAGTTTAAAATTAATATTTTAGTTCAAAAAGTGTCACTCACTAAAAACCAAGAAAAAACCCTCATATTGTTTTGATAATTATAAAAATGATTCATAATTCATTTTTTATGTGTATTAATCAGTCTCACATCAAACTGATACATGATGTGATCGTTATGACTCAAAGTGTGTATTTCCAATTTAAAATGACATTTTAGTAAAAAAAACACAAGTGATGCACTTAGAACTAAGAAAATGAATTCATGTTATTTTAACACTTTAGTAAAATGATTCATAAGTCATTTTGGATTTGTAGGTATCATATTCACCTCAATCTGACACATGGTGAGACCATTATGACTGGAAGTGCATCTTTTTATTTAAAATTTACATTAATTTTAGTAAAAAATACAATTAATGTACTCAAAACCAAGAAAACACATTCCTATTATTTTAATAATTTATTAAAATGGTTCATAAGTCATTTTTTATGGCTAGAAATCATCATAACATCAATATGATACACGATGTGCCTCGTATGACTCAAAGTGTCTGTTATCAGTTTAAAATTGGAATTTTAGTTGAGAAAGTTTCACTCACTGAAAACTTAGAAAACGAAATTGGATTGTCTTGATAATTTAGTAAAACAACTTAAATGTAGTTTTTGAGGTGTATGAATTATTCTCACATCAAACCAAAACCTTATGTGAGTGGTATGACTCAAAGTGTGTGTTTCCAATTTAAAATGACATTTTAGTAAAAAACACAAGTGACATACTCAAAACTGAGAAAACGTATTCATATCATTTTGATAATTTTTTTAAAATAACCTCTATGTAATTTGGGACATATAGGAATCATCCTCACCTCAATACGATGTAGGATATGACTAGTATAACCCCAAGTGCATCTTTTTATTTAAAATTGACATTAATTTTAATAAAAATACAAATGGTGTACTCAAAACCAATAAAATGCATTTAGATTGTTTTGATACTTAAAAAAATTTTCATAATTCATTTTTGACATGTAGGAATCAGACTCACCTAAATCCAATACATAATGTGCCTACTATGACTCAAAGTGTATGTTATTGGTTTAAAAATGGCATTTTAGTTAAAGAAGTGTCACTCAATTAAAACTGAGAAAATGCACCCCGATTGAATTGATAATTTATGAAAATGATTCATTATTCATTTTTTATGTTTAGGAATTAGTCACATGTTAAACCAATACATGATATGACTCTTATGACTCAAAGTGTTTGTTTCTAGTTTAAAATGACATTTGAGTAAAAAACACAAGTGACTTACTCAAAATTGGGAAAATGCATTTAGATTGTTTTGATATTTTAGGTTAATGATAAATAAGTCATTTGGGATATTTATAAATCAATCACTCCTCAATATGATGCATGGTGTGATCAGTATGAATCCAAGTGCATGTTTTCAATATATAAGTGTCATATAAGTTTCAAATGTGCCTCATCGCCAAAACCGATTAACCGATCCAAGATTATTTTCTCATCATTCTATCAGCTATTAATTAATTAATTTCTTAATCATATTTATCATATATTTATTTAGTTATTTTTTATAGAGATAATGCTTAAAGATGAATAATAAATGGTATGACATGCAAGAATCAACTGTAGCACAATTTAATACATGGTATTCCCGGTATGACTCAAAGTTTAGTTTAAAATTAACACATTTTGTTTAATTTATTTATTTATATTATTAATAACATAAGATTTTTTTTATTGTACATGTGTATTCTTTTTCTCAAGTAGGATAATTTTTTTCAGTAATAGCATGAGTTGGGGTCAATGGAAAAAGACAATGGAACATTAATGAATGTTTGTGATAATTTTTACTTATTCATTTAATTGTACAAACAAATGTTTGAAATGTCTATAATATAGTTTTTTTCTTTTATTTTTATTTCAAATATTTTTTCATTTGAAATATGTATTTGTACCTGATTTTTCTACTTTTTTGTGTTGTTTTTGTGTTGTAGAGTGTTGTTATAGGACATTGCATTATGCCCCTTTATCAGTTCTTTTAGAAGCACTCATAAAGGAATCCCTTATCTATCACAACCTACCTTCTTCAAGATGAGGGAAGGGACAGTAAAGTGTCATTCCCTTCCTTCAAGATGAAGGAGAGATAATGAACCCTGAGCCCTACCTTAAATAGGCCCCGGAGCAGCGACTAGCACCAAGGGTATATAATCTCACATAATATAGAATTAATTATCCTTTTTATAGAACAAGATCGAGAGATAAGATGGTAAATTCCAAGCAACTCCAAATACAAAAGGTAAAAGTAAATCCAAATTGAATTCCAACATGCAAGTTGAAAAGTAAAGCTGATACAAGATACAACAGAAGTACCAAAAGAAGTACCAAAAGAAAAAGATACTAAGTAGAAACAATAAATTATCCTAATGATCGAGCTAGTAAAGTCTAGCACGGTCTTCAAAGTCTTTCTAGAAACCTAAAAACAGTTTTACAAACGTAGAGTGAGTATACAAGTATACCCAGTAGGAAAACTAAATCCACTCATGCACCAGTGGGGGAACATACTAATTCCCCTATGAAAAAACAGAACAACCTCAAATCACCTACCAAGGAGTACTAACTAGCCCAGCCTCACTAATGTACACTCACCAAATAACACAATTCAATTAAATTATTAGTATAGCACATCAAAATTTTGGTACCCCGCACCATTTCCCCACTGGTTAACTACTCATTCCTAATGGATAACATCTTAAGGCTAACACTCTTCCAAAATGAAGTCTCACTACCACAACCTTCCCACACACACCTGGGCCTCAACCACACCACACATCTCGACCGCAAAACCCTGGGCCACCACAACTGCATCTCTCACCTGAAGACACCTGGGCCTCATCCCAAAGACACTTGGGAAAATAATCCTGGCCCACAGACACCTGGGCCTCTCATCCACAACAAACCTACTCGAAGGATCTGGGACAATGGTAGGCCTCAAGCCATTATAGCCTTCATGGATATTCTCGAGCGGTAAGAACCTGTAAGAGGGTGTGAGGAAGAAATTCATTAACCAACCAGCCATCCTCCCACCGGGATGTTAGGAAAGACACCTTCCCCCATGAAATAGGGGTGTTTGGCACATGGTTCTCAACAAGGGTGTGGTGTATATAGAAATAACAAGGAACTAAAATTTATACATATAGGTAATCAAACACTCATCCCAACCTATGGGTTTCAAACAACCAAACAAATGAGCCCACCAGTACCACTTTTGTTTCTAAGCCTATATGCACAACCACACAACACCCACTACCAAGAATAAACCCAACCCCTTTTCATCTAACTATTTACTATTTATTAATTAAGGTATTCACTTTCATTTATTCCATCACTTTTGGGAAACTACCAACTTCAACCATATAAAAAAACCAAAAACAAAACCAAATTTACAATCCCATTGCACTCCCCCATTCAACCAATTCCAACTATCATTGTTCAAAGTTATATAACACAATCCTTCTCTTACAACTAGGTCTCATAGCCCCAATCACTAAAAAATTCCCAGATGTAGTCCCACTACATATAAGTTTATAACCACCCCACAGTCCCACTGAACAACGTCGTTCGATGGCCACAACACAACAAAGGAAGTCCCTCGGCCTATAAGTCTATCCATTCTGCAATCAATCTGTCTCTCAATTTGGGATACCAACACACCACCTGTACCACCCCACACACCAAACCCATAGAAAATACCATTAAACCATAGCCCCACCATACATACATACCACACCCTTCTCAAGGAATCAACTCCCCTACATACCCATGTACCCATAACTGCGCCCCCAACAGCTGCACCACACAACTCACATAAGGTCACAAAACCCAACTGAACACATCACTCACCCACACCTATCAAATGGATATATTCAGATTTGGATAAAAATTGTTATTTAATACACTTTGATAAACAAGTATGATCACACAAGGGTTTTCATCCTAGGGAATTAATTTTATTTAACCGGGTATACATGATTAGCCAGATTAGAATTTACACCAATTTTTCATAAGGAAACAACAATAGTTATAAAGAATCACCTATGCACAGAAAAAGACCACTAATGAACATTATTTCTAGATGGATTTATAGCCACAACATATCACAACATCAACAAGTATAACAAAATAAATCTGGCGATCAAACATCAAACTACTCCCTACCCGTTAGTTTATTTACCCCTGTTATCTTTTGATCATACTCCCTTCTTATTTATTACTTTTTAAGAAGAAAGTATTCATTAGTTATTCATAATGAATCATTAGTACACCCACCCTGCATGATTCACAATTTAATAGAGGTAGAAGAATTTCTACCAGGATGATCAAAGGATCGAAGTTCCTCCTTGCACCGAGAACAGAGGATCGCACAAGCAGTAGCAAAGAACACCAAGAAAACTGATCATTAGGGGCTCAAAAATTGGTACACAACTTGTCTAAGGGGTAAAACTCTAGGAACACCAAGTGGTAAGGGAAAACATACTGGGAAGGTAAGATCCTGGATTTGAATATCCATATCCTATATTAAAGGAAGAACAGTTTCAAAAGCCATCAATTGTGGGATCATGGTCAAGATTATGCGGTTTGAATATCTCAAATCCCTCAATACGTTAGGATATTAAATATATACTTAATATCCTTTAAAATTCCCTTAAAAACAACCAAGGAAGGATTTAAACTCAGTTTACATCAAATAAAATGTAATAAGGGTGAAACTGGAAAACTAAGAAAAACTGGAAAAACTCTAAATGGGTCATTAATGGGTGAGTCATCGACACTGGTCCACCAATGGATGAGCTACTGACACGACCTACAAACCATGAGATACTGACACAATGAACTACAAACTCCTAAACCTATTGATGCACTGACCTAATGATGCCTCAACCTACCGATGAAATGACCTACCGATGCCCTGACCTACCGATGCCTCGACCTACCAATGCATCAACCTACCGATGTCGGCATCCTTGACTCACCGATTTCGGTGCCCATGACTCACTGATGATGACACCCCTCACTCACTAATGTCTATGCCCTGAACTCGAAGATGCACTAAAATGATGAGACCGACGCCTTGAGTCACCGATTGAAAAACTAAAAATTTTGAAAACTCTTGAAACGAGATACCATTGGCGCCCAAAACACCCTAAACACTCAACTTTCACAAAAGCATGACCTGAGGAAATCTGGGTTATTACATCAGATACCTCTTGAAATATTTTTTTCCCTGATAATTCAAAAGCAACCTGGGAGAGTGGGGTCTGAACAACCGCCCCTTAAGATACCTCTCAGGAGAAAACAACCTTGTGTTATTTTTAAAGCTCGAGTGAAAACCTCAACATCCAAGGACACCACCTCGACATATATCTCCTAAAAAACTATGAAACACTGAGGATTCACTGCCCCAAACAACCACACAAACACAAAAGCCCATGCTATCCAAACACATGGATTAGGGATATCCTTCATCCATGTCAAGATACTATCCGCTTTGGGTGGCACTGACTTGACCGCATGTTTTAATCACATATACACTAATGCTTCTTGATTAGGCATTAGGTCCTCCCCTCATGCAATCCATTTTTTTCATTTTCTAAAAAGTCGGTTTATGGGTTACCGGTAACCATATAGACAATAACCCAACATCATAAACGACAGTCATGGAACCCGCATACCAGATTACAAATCACAACATCAGCTGGATTCAAAATCAAAAGATCAAAACCCCATCAACACACCTGCATAATGTGACTCATCTAGGAAAAATATGAAGATTCACCCAACACCGGCATGATGTTCATCCAAAAGATCACAAACTAGAGGCAAAATATGAAGATTCATGGAAGAACCCACCCCAGCATCCAAATCAGTCTAACTATAGGATGTAGAAGCGAACAGCAGGAAACCAGAGGCCCTTCAAGCCACGACACTGCCACAAGAACATCAAAAGCACACCAAAATCAAACCAGGAAAACTGAAAGCAAACCTCACCCCTCCGAGTTTCTTCAGAGAAGATACTGAGCCTCATCTGAACGCATCTGAATCTAAAAGACATCCGAGACAGGTCCCGAACCCAGAATCCATCGCCGAACCACTCGACACACACCGAAGCAGCTGAAGAAAAAATCACCGAGATGAATCCAGTCCGAGATCCATCCACCGGAAGCAGATGCCAAGATCCAGACCGCCAGAGCCCATTGAGATTCACCACTTCCAAGCTGCGATATAGACCACCGGAGCCGGGGCCAAATCGCGGCATCGCCAAGCCGAGAGATATCTGAAGACATCTCGAGCCACACCAAAACGGCGCTGAAGCCGACACTGAACGGTACCTCTGAGACAAGGTTTAGAAGAAGACGTCACTGAACTCCTCCACCATCGAGACGATATCAAGATGAGGCCTGCACCGAGCCGCCGAGTGATGCCGAAGGAGGGGAGGAAACTGTCACCCGTGAAGAAACCCTAGATGTTCCAAAAAGGAGTAACCCACCGCTCAGAGGCCTAGTCTCCTCCCCTCCTCACGGTCATGAAATTTCACACACATTCAGAGAACAGGGAAATAACTCATCTTACAGAAAATGGGGTCAAACATTACATCATGAAATGAAGCACAAAAGTAAAACACTGCAACAAAACTGAGAATAGATCTGGGTACTGAGCATACATTTGTGCCTCCTGCTCCCAAGTACTCTCCTTGAATCCACCATTCCTCTAGAGAACATGAGCCAAAGGAATGGTCTATCCACAAATCACCTTCTCCTCATGACCCTCAATTCTTATTGGCCACTCCATGAATGTCACGTTGTCCTTGATATCCAACTCTCCCCAGTCAATGATGTGGGATTCATCGTATAGATACCAATGGAGATGATAGATATTGAAGACATCGTGGATCCACTCCAACCATGGTGGAAACACCAGCTAATATGACACCTTTCCAACTCATCCTAACACCTCAAAAGGTTTGATGTACCTGGGAGAAAGCTTGCTTCCTCTACCAAACATTCTCTGCCCAAGCTGAGGAAAACCTTTAAGAAAACATGGTCCCCAGCCTCAAACTCTAAGGGATTACTCCTACGATCGGCATAAGACTTCTATTAGTCTTGAGCCACCTGTATCATATCATGCACAATTATAACCTTCTTTGTTGTTCTCTATGCTACCTCTGGGCCAAGAACACCTGCCTCCCAAACCTCTGTCCAGCATACGGGTGAACGACACGGTCTTCTGTACAAGGATTTGAACAGTGCCATGATAATGATAGAGTGATTGTTATTGTTGTAATAAAACTCTAACAAAGGAAATTTTCGTACCCACAATTCTCTGAAGTCTAAAACACATGCTCGCATTATATCCTTCAACGTCTATATGGTCCTCTATGTCTAACCATCTGTCTGAGGGTGGAAAACGATGTTGAGGCATATATGGGTTCCAAAATCATGATGCAATCCCCTCTAGACTCATGAGGTAAATCATGAATCTTGATCTGAGATGATGGATATTGGAATTCCATGCATCCAAACTACTTCACCTATATACCAATGTGCTAAGGAATCCACTACACTCGACTCCTTGATTGGTAGGAAGTGAGCTGATTTTGTCAATTGACCCACCACTACCCCGATAGCATCATAGTCTCCCTAATCCCTGGGTAATACTATAAAAAAATCCATCGAGATTTCATCCCACTTATACTCAAGAACATCTAAGGGCTAAAACAGACCACCGTTAACACTGTGCTCAGCCTTCACCTGCTGACACACTAGGCACCTTGCCACAAACTCTGCCACTGTCCGCTTCACCCTGGGCCGCAAAAACTATTACCTCAAACCTCGATACATCTTGTAAACTTCTAGGTGTACCACCAGGGGTGATATATGGAACACATGGAGAAGTCCCTTATGCATTTTTACTAGGACAAACAGCTTCCCATGAAACAACATTTGATTCTGACTATCCTCTGACCATCCTCCTAGAGCATCACCCTGGAAAATGAGATCACACATAATTTCAGCTTCAATGTCTCCCCACTAATACTTTCCCACATATCGCACCAAGGAAGACTCCACAGTCATCTAAAACAAGTTTCCTCTTCAACTTTCCTCTCCAACATCCAGGCGTAAAGCGGCCAACTCCTCTATTGCCTTCCTAGAATCTGTGGATTCCCAAACTACCTCCTTCTACAACTTCCTGCTCAAAGCATCTCCCAAAAAATTCCATATTCCTAGGGTGTAAGAGATCTTAAAGTTGTATTCTCGGATAAAATCCATCCACCTTCATTGTCACAAGTTCAGATCGTGTTGGAAGAAGATATACCTCAGGCTCTTGTGATCTTTAAATACCACAAAGCGATCTATAATGAGTTAAAGCTACCACAACTTCTACGAAAACAAAACCATGTCAATCTACAGATCATGGGTGGAATAGTTAGGTTAGTGAATACACAACTACCTAGACCCATAAGAGATCACCCCTTATTGTTGCATCATCACACACCACAAACATAAGTAGGAAGTGTCGTAGAACACATCAAAAATCACCCATTCCACAGGAAACCTAAGCACTAGGGCACTAACCAGATTCTACTTTAGGTAGATGAAAAATGCCTAAAACTGCTCACTCCAAACTAAGTCCATGTCTTTTCTGGTCAAATTTTTCAATAGATCTGAAACTCAAGATAAGTTGGGTACAAACCTCCGGTAATAGATTTCTAGAACTAGGAAGCAACAAACCTTTTCCACATTCTTGGGTGATTCCCAAGAAACAAGTGTCTCAACCTTTGATGGGTCCACTGCTATCCCCTACTAGGATACCACGTGTCCAAGGAACTACACCTATTGTGTCCAGAACTTTCACTTGGACAACTTTTCGTAGTGTAGGTGGTGTTAGAGGACCACCAAGACAGTCCTCAGATGCTCGACATGCTCCTCCTCTAACCTTGAGTAGATTAGGATGTCTTTAATGAATATGATGATGAACCAGTCTAGGAACTCATGAAAGAAAAAGTTCAGGAGTCCCATGAACATGGTGTGTGAATTCGTAATATTTAAGGGCATGACCATGAACTCAAAGTACCCGTACCTACACCTGAAAGTAATCTTCAGGATGTCACCCTCCAATACCCTTAGCTGGTGATATCCAGACTTTAGATCAATCTTAGATAGCCAACTTTCTCCCTTTAACTGGTCAAAAAGATTATTGATCCTCAGGAAGGGGTAACAGTTCTTGACTATCACCTAATTCAGTCTCTGATAGTCTATGCATAGTCTTAGGCCATCATCTACCTTCTTCGTGAACAAGACTGGAGTAGCCCACGGTGACACACTTAACTAAATAAAACCCTTCTTCATTAGGTCATCAACCTGAATCTACAACTCCCATAACTCAAAAGGCATCATTCTATAGGGATCCTTCAAAATTGGATAGGCACTGGGTAACAAGTCTATCCCGAACTCAACGACATGTCGAGGGGGTAGAATCAAAACCTATTTGGAGAAGACATCTTGGAACTCACTAACAACCCCTAAAACTTCCACCATATATGTATCTGCTGATTCTACTGACATCTCAGCTAACAAAAAAAAGAAGAGTCTCCACACACTAGATTCCCACCTGACAACTCTATTTTCCAAAAAAACCTACGCACTGGTCATCCATATCTGAAAACATGACTCTCCACTGGAAGTAATCGATAATGGAATGAATAGAAAACAACCAGTTTATGCCTAGGATGATATCATATGGTTTCATTTGTGGTAACAAAATATCCCCATGGGACTGATGCATTCCAATCATCAGTCTATATTCCTGACATACATCAAACAGATTTGTCTGACCTTTGACTGGTGTACTCAACACCAGGGGCACAGAAAGTCTCTCAACGTCTAGTTCCAAGTCATAGGCTAGACTAGGTGAAAAAAAAAGAGTTGTAATCTATTAAATAAAACAAATCACATGAAATTGTACTAAATAGACTAATCATACCTCAAACAACCTTTGGCCCTGCTGGAACTACTGCCTCGGTGTCATGCAACTGCCCACGCCTAGCTCCTCGACCCCTCTTCTTTCTACCGCCTCCCGGACCATGACCTAGTTGAGATCCCTGAGGAGCACCCTGAGGTCGGCCGCCTCCAGCACCATCTACCCTCAGTGGAGAGGGATCCCACTGCCCCTATAGCTGGAAAGGCTAGACTAGAAACTGTTATTGTTATGGTGGGCGCCAAACCTTCCCACCCCCATCATATTCTGCTCGAACTGGGCAATAGTTCTAAAGATATCCACAACCTCCGCAAATAAACCACCTCGGTCCCTAGCCCATGAGAAAAGGGTGGGGACCATGAGATCATAATTGGAACTTCTAAGGCCTACTCCCCACTAACCGAAACCTGGAAGGCCCTGACATCATAGACCTACTACTGACTGCCTTCCCCTTTGATGAACTTAGCTCTCTCTCCTCTCATGGTACACCTCCCAATGATTGAATCCTTTCTACTACCTCATCCTTATTTTGAACATCTAATTATGTCAGTAGAGTGAATGGAGTAACAGCATACTAAAGAGAAGGTCGGAGTGCCTACTCTAAGCATCTCACTCAGGACTCCTCATCTAGAAAGAGATCTGAGGTGAAGCGTAGGAGATCCCTGAAGTTGATCCCCAGTTCCCTTACCAACATACTCTATTTTTGTAGGGATAGTAGCTCCTACCTCTTCTTGTCCTTCATCGTGGAAGAAAAGAATTTTACTGAGAACTCCTTCTCAAATTCTGCCCACGAAACCTCAGTTTCCTTCCTCTCCCCAAGGTAAAGATTCCACCACTGATGCGCTACTCCCATCATCTAGATCATTTCTAGTGAAACCCAGTTCTATATCAGATCCTGGATCAAGCTTAAATTGATCACCAGCTCCTCGATCCAACTCTCCATCTCCATGTCGGAGACACTGCCCTTGTACTTTCCCAGAGTCTACCTTTGGAAGGAACAAAGCGTCTTCTTCCACTGGTCATCCTTCTCCTCTCAATCGGCCCTTCGCTAAATAACTAGGTCAACCTATTGGGCCTCAACTGATCATACCACATTTGGATGACATCCAAGTGCCATAGCTAAAAAAGTAAATAAGGATCTCCAAAGCCTGGGTAGTGTGTAAATATTATTTTAAATTTGTTTTAACTCTTAATTTATTTTAAATTTCCAAAACACCCAAAACACATAAGAACACAAGTCATTATAATGCATGTACCTTTCCTAGGGTCTCTAACCTATAATCTATGTAGCCTAGATTGGTCATTCAGTAGGTACAAACTCCTTGCATCGGATCATGGGGGGCCCTAAAATCCTATGTCCAATTTGGTCTTTCCTGGCCTATTTCATACACCAGGGTCATCTAACATTGTTTCCATACCATCCCATTCAATTCTCACTATGCCTAACTTATAACTCCATTATATCCATCAACTCCCTCTGATACCATTTTTCCATGACCCACCTTCTTTAGGATGAGGGAAGGGACAACAAAGTGTCACACCCTTCCTTCCTCACGACGAAGGAGGGATAATGAACCTAATTCCCACCTTCAATAGGCCCTAGAGTGGTGACTATAACCAAGGGTATAGAATATCACATAATATGGAAGACATTACCTTTTTATAGAAAAAGATCAGGAGATAAGATGGTAAATCCCAACCAACTCCAAATACTAAAAGTAAAATTAAATCCAAAATTCATTCCCACATGCATGTTCAAAAGTAAAGTTGATACACGGTACAAAAAAAGTACCAAAAAAAGTACCAAAAGAAAAAGAGACTAAGTAGAAATAGAAACTAATCTCTACACCTAAGCTAGTAAAGTCTAGCATGGTCCCCAAATTCTTCCATAAAAACCTGAAAATAGATTTACAAATGTAGGGTGAGTATACAAGTATACCTAGTAGGAAAACTAAAGTCACTTGTGCACATGTGGGGGAACATACTAATTCCCCTGTGAGAAAATAGTAAAACCTCAAAGCACCTACCAAGGAGTATTATCTAGCCCAGTCTCACCAAGGCACACTCACCAAATAAAGCAATTCAAGTAAAGTAGTTGTATAGCACATCGACATTTGGGTACCCCTCCCCACTTTTCCACTGGTTAACTTCTCATTCCTAATAACTAATGTCTTAATGATACCACTATTCAAAAACAAAGTCTCACTGCCACAAAATTTCTGAACAAACCTGGGCCTCAACTGCACCACACATCATTCCCACAAACACCAGGGCCACCACAACCACGCCTCTTACCCGAAGACACATGGACCTCATCCCAAAGACACTTGGGAAAACAATCCTGGCCGGAATACACCTAGTCCTATCATCCACAAAAAAACTTCCCGAAGGATCTGGGATTATGGTAAGCCCCAATCCATTACATCCTTCTAGGATACGCTCGAGCGGTAAGAACCTGGAAGAGGTTATGAGGAATAAATTCAGTAACAAGTCATCCATCCTCCCACCGGGATGTTGGGAAAGACACCCTCCCCCATGAAATGGGTGTGTTCATCACATGGTTCACAATAAGGTTTGGGTGCATATAGAAATCACACGGAACTATAATTTATACATATAGGTAATCAAACACTCAACCCAAACTAAAAGTTTCAAACAACCAAACAAACAAGCCCAAGAGTAACACTTTTACTACTACCCCTATATGCACAACCACACAACACCCACTTCCAAGAATAAACCCAACCCCTTTTCATTTAACCACTTAATATTTATTAATTAAGGGATTCACTTTAATTTATTCTATCAAAACTAGGCAACTATCAACCACAACCATATCAAAAACAACAAACAAAACCATATTTTTAATCCCACTGCATGCCCCTGTTAAACCTGTGTCAACTAGAATTCTTCAAAGTTATACCACACAATCCTTCTCTTACAGCTCAGTCCCATAGCCCCGCTTCACAAAAAATTCCCATAATGCAATCCCACTACATATAAGTTCATAACCACCCCACAGTCTCACTACACAACATTGTTCAATGCCCACAAGACAACAAAGGCGGTCCCTCTACCTACAAGTCCATCCATTCCGCAATCAATCAGTCTCTCAAACTGGGATACCAACACACCACCTATACTGACCCACACACCAAACCCACAGAAACTACCATTAAACCACATCACCTCCATACATACATACCACACCCTTCTCACAGAACCAACTCCCCTACCTACCCATGTACCCATAATCGTGCTCCCAATAATAGCACCACACAACTCACACAAGGTCACAAAACCCAACAAAACATAGCACTCAACCACACCTATCAAATAGGATATATTTGGATTTGGGAAAAAAAATTATTTAATCTACTTTGATAAACATGGTTGATCACACAAGAGTTTTCATCCTGGATCGTTCATTTCATTTAACCGGGTATACATGATTAGCCAAATTAGAATTTACACCAATTGTTCATAAGGAAACAATAATAGATATAAATAATAACCTATGAAAAGAAAATTTACACCGATAACCGTGATTTTTAGAAGTCTTTACATCCACAACATATCACAACATCAATAAGGATAACAAAATAAAACAGGTGATCAAACATCAATCTACTCCCAGTCCGTTACTTTATTTACCCCTATTATCTTTTGATCATACTCCCTTCTTATTTATTACTTGTTAAGAGGAAATTATTCACCCATTACCCATAAGGAATCATTAGTACACCCACCTTTTATGATGTACAATTTAAGAGGGTTAAATGAATCCCTACCTAGATGATCAAAGGATCGAAGTTCCTCCTTGCACCAAGAATAGTGAATCGCGCAAGCAGTAGGAAAGAACTCCAAGAAAACTGAATAGGAGGGGCTCTATCATAGGTGAATGACTCATATAGGGGGAAGACTCTAGTCACACTAAGAGGGAACAAAAAACATACTATTAAGGGAAGATACTGTCTCTAAAGATCCATATCCTATATTAAAGGTAGAACGGTTTCAAAAGCCATTAATCGTGGGATCGTGGCCAAGATTATGCGGTTTGAATATCTCAAATCCACTGGGATTTTAGGATATTAAATATATACTAAATATCCTTTAAAATGACCTTAAAAATTCCTAAGGAAGGCTTTAAACTCGGTTTACGTCAAATAAAATGTAAGATGTGTGGAACTAGAAAACTAGGAAAAACTAGAAAACTGTAAATGAGTAACCGATGGGTGAGTCACCGATAGGTGAGTCACCGACACTAAGCCATCGACATGTGAGCTACCAACACTACCTACCGATGTTGAGCCACTAACTCTAAACTACTGACGCATGGACCTACTGACGTCTCTACCTACCAATGCAATGACCTACCAACACCTCGACCAACTGATGCAACGACCTACTAATGCCTTAACCTACAAACTCCTCGACCTACCGATGCCTCGACCTACTAATGCCTTGACCTACTGATGTCGATGTCCCTAACTCATCAATACATACGTCCCTAACTCACTGATGTTGACACACCTAAATCACTAATGTGGATTCCCCTGACTCACCGATGTACTCACATGCTGATGCTAACACCCTGAGTCTCTGATGGAAAAACTAGAAATTTCTCTTGAGAAAAGCTACCATTGGCTCCCAAAACACCCTAAACACTCAACTTTCATAAAGTAATGACCCTAAGAAATCCTATTTATTACACTATCAGGAATTTTTTGCGTTGATAAAGGAACCCCTTATTAGCGCTTTTTTAGTGCTGATAACAGACGCATTTATCAGTGCTTTTCTAGAACTATTAAAAGCATTGGGATTTTAATTGTGATCTATTAGTCAGTGATTTTCTAGCACTAATAAAGGCCAATTTTATTTCTATTAAAGTATTTTTTCATAGTAGTGTCTATAATTGCATCACTATTAATTACCTCCTCATTTTTGGAGAAAGTAAAGATGAGGCAGTTTCTAGATCCTGAAGGCTTGGTCCTACAGAAAATTATTTCAGGTGAGAACCTACCTCTAGATTAGTTTATTGGTGATTTTGAAATCCTACATATACATGGGCATATTTGGATACCTACTGACATGAGAGAGGAGATGATGTGATAATCACACACTTATCACTGGGTAGTTCACCTAGGTATCTCTAATATGTATCATGATATGCACCGATAGTATTAGTGGCTAGAGATGAAATGTCAAATAGAGGGATTTGTCAATAGGTGTTCCACATTTTAGTAGGTGAATGAAGAACACCAACGTCCTAATGGTTTTTTATATCTTTTACTGGTCCTAAAATGGAAATGGGAGGATGTTGATATGGATTTTTTAGTCATCTTACCAAGGTCTCCTCATGGTGGTGATGTAGTTTGGGTATTCATGGATAAACTAACTAAAGTAGCCCACTTCCTTTCTATCTATGAGACTTTATCAATTGATGATGTAGGAATGTTATATTTCTATGTGATTATATTATTATACAGGGTCCTTCATAATATCATTTTAGATAGGGATTCTCATTTTAAATCGGGGTTCTGACAAGGGTTATAGAGAGATATGGGCGCACAGGTGCTTATGAGCACATCTTTTCACCCTCATACCGATGGACAGTTGAAACAGACTATACAGGTGCTAAAGGACATTCTCTAAGAATGCGACCTTAATTTTGGTAGTTCTTGGTAAAAAACATATCCCTCTCATCGAGTTCGCCTATAATAACAATTCTTTTGTGACAATTCAGATGTATCCTTATGAGGCCCCATATAGTAGTCTGTTCTATTTACCCCCATGATGGTTAGAGGTGGGAGAGGAAGTGTTCTTGGGTCCTCGTCTCATTCATAAGACTTTGAAGCAAGTTTATCTAGTCATGAAGTTGATATCCACCGCTCTATCTAGATAGAAATCTTATGTCGATCTTCATCGACAACCTTTAGAGTTTGAGTTTGAGGATCTTTTTTTCTTATGGGTATCACCCAGACTTGATCATAGATGGATCCATAGGCAAGAGAATTTTCCGCCTCATTATATGAGTCTGTATGAGATCTTAGAGAGAGTCAGTTCAATAGCCTATCAGTTTCTATTACCTCATAGGTATCATGCCATGTACGATTTCTTCCACATTTAACATCTTCATTGTTATCATGCTGAATCATCTCATATTTTTTATCCCAAGTATGTTGAACTCTATGTTGATCCTTATTTTGAGGAGTATCCTATATGCATAATTTAAAGAAGAATAAAGGATCTTTAGAACCGTTTTTTCCCTTTAGTACGGTTGTTATGGCAGTAGAGTCGGGTACAGGATGAGAGTTGGGATCAGGAGGTCGATGTATGTGCTCAGTGGCCAAAGCTGTTCACCGAGAGTGTTTCAGCACCCTTGGAAGGTGAACTCGGGGAAAAGTTCCTTTAAGGGGGGAAGACTATAAAAACCCAGGTATTCTATGAGGTAAATATCCTTTAAATTTCAATCTAACTCTTTGTTTTGGACCTAATATGGATGTCTAATGAGTTCATGAATGTTTTGGGGGTGTCCGGGGCTTTTTCAAAGCTTGAGACCCCGTTTGTAAGGACTCGGCCCCTGAATGCCCGGAGCCGGTGATCATGAGGCATGATGTACTAAAAATTCATTAAAAACATTTAAAAATAATACATCATGTCCCAAAATTATAGAGGATCGCGAGGTTCAGGTTTTGGGAAAACCAGTTGCATTCTGAAATGTTCCATCTGTTAAAAACTGTAACCTGAAAATTTTTAATCAAAAACGCAAGGTGAGCATTGAAATACTCATTAAGGAGTTTTGAAAGTACTTAAAAATAGTTTATGAAAAATACCTTTGGAAATACTTTCACATATATAAAATAATTCCTTTTAAGAAAACATCACAACACTTCAAAGGTAGTTATAAAACATTTAGAGCAAGACATGCACAAGTATTTGAACATACCACTGAAAGTTACTAAACTATCAAAATAAGAATGCTTTCATGGAGGTACATAAAAACTACTAAGTAAGAACAAAATAGCATGCAAGGTGTGCCAATACTACTAGAAAAAAATATTATCAGAGTTGCGCATAATTAATCTCACTACAAATTATTTAAATGCACATGATGAAATAAATGTAATGCTAGCATTTTCATTAATAATCTGTAAACGAAAACTGATGATATATTATATGTAATATGCACATAAACTCATACTCATAAGTAATGGTTCTTGATTAACATACACATAATGAGGGATTATAATGCATAACCTTTTGTAAATGTATTGTCGAGGCCTAGGCCAAGACATCTATTTATTAAGGCCTTGGCCTTAATCCATAAGCTCATTAACCAATATTCTACTAATAAAATATTTTTCTGGTAAATTAAATTACATAGTCATAATAAGGAAAATGCATATGCCAGACTGTGTCGAGGCCTCGTGCCAAGACCATAATCATCTGTGTCCAGGAATTTCACCTGAACCGTCTATGTCCAGGAATTTCACCTGAACCGTAACTGTTGTCAGGCCTTATGTTGTGACACTGTTTTGTCTCATGAGACCTACCGATCCATCGAGGGGATATAGCATGCCCCACCCATCACATAATAAGTCCAATGCATTCCCCATACCTCATAAATCAAAGTGAACATACCACTTTGATTTATTTAATTTTATTTTATTAGATATTACCCAAGGTGTCCCATACTACTTTGGGTAATTTAATTTCACTTCTCATTATTTTTCATATGCATGCATTATCGAATGTAACAATAAATAAAATGGGTAATGGAAATATTGTACATTTACGATAGAAATACATGATATGACAATGAACATATAAAGTTTAATGATAACCATTTCCCAAGGCAGGCATGGATAAGTGAAATATCTTTTGCACATGTAATAATAATAAAAGTACATAAAATGATGAATGAATAGGGTTTTGCACATGAAATAATAACTTATTAGTTTAAAGTATTTATTTCATGCACATTTAATTACGTGCATGCTGATAAAAGTTCTAGTGATCATTCATTTAGATCAAATCACAACTTGATTAACCAATGACCATGTCTTCAGGGGGGTTTATTAAGTAATAAGACTATATATGAGCCCAACATGATATGTAACATATCATGATTTTAAAAAAAACTCATTTATTCTCTAATATATTTTGGGTTAAGTGAATACGTGGATAATATTATTAAATCTTCTTTAATTAAAATAAACCTGACATGTTAAACATATTATTGTATACCCATACACATAAGTGCATATTAGTTTAGCGAACACCAAATTAACATTTACTAGTAACCCTTCAAACATTAATTGCATCAAACCATTAATTAATTCTAATATTTAATATTGGAAATTAGGGTTTTGGAAGCTATATAGAAATAATATTGTGTATACAGACGGTTTATGTATTTAAATATTTATAACCAAATAGGGTTTAACTACTTTCTACGTGTAGTAAATGTTAACAAAATATTTTTATTTATTAACTCTACTTGATTGTAAACCAAAACATGTTAGGTTTATAGCATATACTACCAGATGCATTTACATGTATAAAATTTAGGGTTTTGCATACCAAGTATATATCTGATTAAATTCAAAACATTTCTCACATACAATCCATTAATTAAAGAGTGGTATTCATCCTTTTTTTTAAGATAATAACCAGATTTTTAATCAATTACTCATGTATACTCGAATGTACGATAGTGTATATTTGGTTTTGATTTAGTAAAACAATTCAAAATAAAACCCTGGCATCATTGTAAACACAACTTTGAACCTTTGAATATATAGATTAGTTTGGATTTGAACCACATGTAAATGTGTGTATATATATATACCTGAATATACACTTAGGTATTTATTGGGTTCTATAAGAAGTACAAATCTAATGTCATATGAAACTTAATTTGTAACTAAAACATTATTGGAATATTGGAAATCATCCTTTAAAATTTATATTTCTGGTTTAGATTAATTCTTGGGCATACATGTACATACTTGAATATGCATATAAGTATATATATTGGGTTTTGCGTAAGAAGAACAATTCTAATTGAACCCAAAATATAATTTGCATCCAGTCCGTTATGTAAGATTTGTAAATAATCTTTTAAAAACTATAAACGGACTTGTTTTGAACTACATACTTACATATATAAACAACTGCATATACAAAGTATATATTAAAAAGAGGTTTTGCAGGATTACGACATATTCAAAACAACCCATATATATATATATATATATGTAACATTCTTTGTGAAACTTGTTAATTATTTCTGGAATTACATAAAGAAGGGTGATATATATATATACATAGAACCATATATACAGAATATATATATATATACAGGGGTTTAGTAAATCGAAACTAAACCCTTACTCCATTTAAAGAAGACCATACACTCTGTCTTAAAAGAGGCAGGGTGACGATTCCAATACTGAAAAATCTATATATATATATATATATATATGTATTCATATAGTATAACCCGTTAAGAACGGTGTATATAAAAATCAGTTTTTCACTATAAAATAAATGATAATACCCCCTTACCTAGACAGAAGAGGAAGAGTCGGATTGGCAGAGGAGAGGAGGAGTTTTCCGGAGAACTTGGGGTGCTCGAAGGAAGACGGAGAGGGATGAGAGGATGAACCTGTAGGGTTCATTTGCATGGGTGGGGATTTTAAAAAGAATAACAGGTCTCGGCTCAAGCTTTATGAGGGTCCTACTACTTGACAACAGAGGGTGAAGACAGGTGCCTGAGTTGGAGAAAAAAATCCAATCCACACAATAATGCATATATATATACATTTTATATATATACTTACCCTAAAATGTTGGTTTGGAGAATAAGGATTGAGATGGAAGGGATGTAGGATCATGGAAAGGTGAGGACAAAGGGACCCTCCGAGGGTCACGGGTGAGTACGGCCGAAGAGGAGCAGTGGAAAGGGAGTGGAAGTGAAGGCGACGACTACCGGTAACTGGTTTGCTGGGGAAGACGACACCGGAGGTCAGGAAACGCTCATGAAGGTCGATGGAGAGGTGACGGAAAGGGTCGCGCGGCGCTGAGGCAGCGGCACTCTGGCGGCCGATGGCGAGGTGACGGTGCCGGTGGCGTCGCTGGTGGTGCCGACGTCGACCTGGCTTGTTGCGCGAGGAGGGAGGCAGACTCCTCCCTCTTGTTTTGTGTTTTTTTTATTATCTTTATTATTTTATCCAAACCCATTATTATATTATTTTGTTTTTGTTTGTTTTAATTCTCTATTTTTTTGTTTGGCCACGCTAACCCTAACCGGGTATTCCCCCCCAAATCCCATACGGGATTTGGTTCCTTCAATCAATCCCATGACTTTATCATCCCTATTATTATATTTTATTTTGTATTTATTATATTATCTATTATTATATCAATTATTATCTAACATTATGATTATATCTTTATCATTTTATATAAATTATAAAGTCAATGGTTAATTTATTTTAACAATACTTTTAAAAAGATAAATTTTTCTAATACTTTGATTATTATACTCATTTATAAACAAATATATATATATATATATAAGATTAATAAGTTTATAAAAATGAAACTTATTAAAATTATAAGTTTATCCAATTATATATATATATATATTATCATTTGGAAATTAGATTTTATAAAACAAAAATATTAATACATTTATAAATTAAATAAAATTTTAATTATGAAAATATATTTATTCAATTATTATTATTAAGTTTATAAACATATATCACCATAATATAATTGTTTTAAAACAAATACTTATAAAATGTTTTATTATTATTATTTATTTATTCATTTTATTAATATCTCAAAACATTTAGACTATTTATAAAAAAATTTATACATATATATATATACCGTATTTGTGTTTTTATATAAATATACATATATAATTTATTTTATTTATATAAATAATTCAAATCACACATTTTTATTTAACACATAAAAATTTTATGCATTTTTCATAATATAACCATTATATGAATAATTAAAAACATATTCTAATTTATATGAAACAAACATGTATTTATTATTAACAATAAAATATTTACATATTATTATTATTAATTTCATTATTTATAAACATGTATCTATATACATGAAATTCCAAAATTAATAACAACAATTTTATTATTTTGATAAAACATAATTATATCATGTTATTGTGATTTTAATAAAAAAAATAATAAACTAATTTTATAAATGGTTAAATTGAATTGCTATAATTTTTTTTAAAAAAATATCATTAATAATTTTATAAAACGCTAATCTAAAAACATTAATTATAATTTCGTATATATATATATATCATTTTTTTTGAAAATGTACGAAAGCCTATAAGTATTCATCCGTTTTCAAAAAATAATGTATTTCACTACATAATTTCATATAATAATTTCAAAATGGCATGCATAGTAAAATTATAATTTTATAATAATATTAGTTTTATTAGAAAATTAATTTAATCATAATTTTATGATGATAATAATCCAAAACTATATATATAAAACAATTACGTATATATAAATAAAATACATCACTTATTATTATCACTAAATATATTTAATTAATTTAATACGTCATTGTGTAATTAAATCATGACATTTTTTTATAAATCAAAGCATACTTTTTTTCATTTTGAAAATACATTGTTTTCTTAATTTACTTATAACATTATTTTCTTAAATTATAATAATTTAAAATTATTCTTTAAACAGTGTGAGATAATATTTACTCTGACAACTGCACTGGTTATTATGACACATAAAAAGGTCGGGGCGTTACACCGTTCGGTGGAAGGAAACACTAGTTCGCATACTTGGTAGAAACCATGTGCGCCAGTCACCACGGTTTCTCCTAACCATGCGGGGAATTTCATAGGGGAAAGAAGGGTGTATGGTTTCCCCTAAACATGATCCCAAGGTTGCATGCCCATGCGGGTACCTTTGTAATTTTTAGAAGAGGCATGCAGCATAGTTTGTACATGGTTAGTCAAGTCATGTGCATGAAACTGTGTGGGGTCCCTCCTTTAGACAGCGGGAGGCACACGGTTGGCTCAATATTTGGCTAATCATGCAACCAAACCATACGACCCCTATATTTTGAGTAAAAAAAATCCCTTAATTGTATTTTAAGATTACCCCTCCTCTCATTTTCTCCTCCAACGGACAGAGGAGGCCTTTTTTATCCTGTTGAAGCTCTCAAGCTCCTCTTCCTTGGTTTTTGGACATCTCAAACATATGGACTCTGATTCTTCCACCATCAGTCTCATTGGATAGCTATTGGTGATTAAATTATTCCTCTTTTACCTTTCATCATTTTTATTCCTCTCGATAGTGTTACTTAGGTGCAGGCTCATATGCTCTATTTTTAGGGAGTTCATCTATTTTTTTGTTTTCTCCACATCTAGACCAAACCAAAGGTTGATAATGGACGAGTACTCCTCTACAATATTAAGTTAGGTGGTATAGTTATTATCCCTCAAATTTGAGATATTTTATAATATTTGTCATTATGCCACATGCTGGTTTCACTACATATTTCCCCTAAATTTAATCTACATTTAAATTGTTTCCTTTGATGAGAATCGTATGACCTTCCTAGGTCCCTTTAAGGGTGGACACCCCTTAGGTTGTGCCAATCAATTTTCCAATGTGGATATAAATGATTAAATGGTAAAACCATCATCTAAATGGTTTTTCATTATTTCTAAATTGTGATAACATAAATGAAATGGATAATTTTTATGGTATAGCTTGGATAACACACTTATAAATTTATAATGAAATAAATGGAGGTGAGTGGTATGACCATGTCACCTGATTAAATGGAAAAATGGTTACACCCTTATTATTATTAAATTTTATTGAGTTATGAACTATTCATTGGCTTGTATTAAACACAATGTTTACTTATCACTATGATGTAAGAGCATGGAGACCCTCATTAATTATGGTAAATGGGCATGATAACCCTTATATATGTTATATATATGGGCATGGAATTCTATTATAAATGTGATACAGTAATAGTGTCCCTTTATTAATTTGATATGGGCATGGTAACCCTTCTTTAAATGTGATACAGGCATGTTGTCCCTTTATTATTGTGATACGGGTATGGAGTCCCTTTATAAATGTGATATTGGGCATGAAGACCCTACTGATATGATATTGGGCATGGTGAACCCAGTGATATGATGTTGGAAATAGTGACCCTTATTATTGTGATACTGGGCATGGCATGCCTATGATTATGATACTGGTCATGGAAACCCTTACCACTGGGATATTGGGCATAGCATCCCTTGATACTTGTGATACTCATGATATAGCTTATGGATGTATGAGTTATGCCTTGGATATAGGTTGGTGGTAGTATCCACATATATGGTTGTAGATGTCACTATATAAATAGTCTATATATGTGTATACACATGGTTACTTGTTCATAGATATTTGGATTAGGCTGAAGCAGGTACTATCATCCTAGTGTCCTTCAAGAACCAGATCCGACCCATTTATAGTTTTCATTATTGCTTATTATATATGAACATTATCCTATTATATGCACTGACTGGATATTTATAGACATTGTTGTTGGTGACTTACAGAGTTTATCTCACACCTTATCGGGGTCATCAATGGTACCCAGGAAGACTATATGCTTGCAGGTTTAGATAAGGGGAAGTGCCCCCTTATGGATGCATAACTTCTTACATGACTTAGGATGGGATATTGGTAGAAGATGACTAGGCTGGATCTCATGATGCTTGGGTATATTTTTTCCTTTCTATTCCTTTTGTATATCATGTACTACATTGACTGCCTACTACCATGTAAACATGTTTTCCCTATTTTGTGGAGACATGATATCATCATCTTTTATATATGATTCAGTTTAATTATTCTTGTTATTATTTAGTGCTTGGATGTTAATTCCTACTTCCACTTTCTCATCCATTACTGATATTCTTCCTCTATTTGTTTATCTATTGATTATACTATTATACTAATTTGAACAGAGGGCATAGTCTCCCCATGAACACACCCTATCCCCACAGTGTTAGTCAGCAGCCTCTGGCGTACTAGGAGGCATGCTTGAGGCCATGTGGCCCACTAGTTCAGGGCACTTTTGAGTGGAACCACGGTCAGGATGTCACATATGAATATATGGATGTATGAATGTATGAATATATGAATATATAAATTATTTCCCTTTGTATGATTTAATTTTTGAATGATTTATTATTTTTTTATAATTTAATTTTAATTGAATGATTTAGGAAATTTAAATATGGAATTTGTATAATTTAAATTTTATGTATAAAATAAAATATATATTTAGGGAAATATTATTCTTTAAAAATGTATATGTTTTTAATTTAAATAGTGAGTAACCATATTTGAATAGATTTATATGTATATAATATATATTATGTTTAAATTAATATAAAATTAAATTATAATATTTCATACGCATAGATAAATGAAGTAAATCTAGCTAAATATTTTATAAAAAATATATTCTGAATAATTATTGATAAAAATACAAGTTATATTAAGTATCATATTTAAATTAATTTAAATATATGTATAGTGTTATTTTTGTTAATGGTATAAAAAATTTTACTATAAATAATACTTTTAAATTATATTAAGTATAAATAATCATTATTCTAAGTAATAATGTATAAAATATAATTACTTAAATTTTGGAAGGTAGAAATACTACAAAACTTTTTTATATACATATGCAATTTTAAAAAATTGAAAATAACATAATTTTACAGTATTTTAATGGTTATTATGTAAGTGTAAATTATATTACTTTATTGAATAAATTTAATAAAATTTATTGTTAATAATATTTTCAGTATTTATGTATAAATTAATAATAATTATATTTAGAAAACTATAGTTTTTTATAAAAGTATATGTAATTATATTTTAAAATATTAATAAATAAAGTTGAGTATATTTAAATATGTATATATTTATATTATATTATTTAAATATATTTATATATATATATTATTTTATATTATATCTAAATTCAAATAAATTTAAATTATAATATTCGGCACACATATGTAAATAAATTGAATATACCTAAATATATATATACACACACACACACATTGAAAAAGTTTAAATTTTGGAAAACAAGTAATATAAATATATGGATACATATATAGATATTTATTATATATTAGATACAGTTATAGGTAAAGTTATAATATGTAAAACATAATAAGTATCCCAAAAAACATGTTGAGAGTAATGTGTGATGACTAATATTGAGATTACCGGCCAACCCATAATTGAAATTGCATGTCTTTTTTTATTTATGTGGTTATATAATTTCTAATAATTACATTTTCTTTTCCTCATTAATGGCCTTCATGTCATTCCTTTCTCTAAGTATGTAAGGACATACGTGTTTACATAAAAAAAAATTATGTATCTCAAACCCCTAGACCCCATTACTTGCATGTGAGTAACATTTTAATAAAAAGGCATTCAACAAGAGGCATTTGAAAAGAGGCATTGATGTTTGAAAGGAGACCGATGGTCATTGAAATCTTTGATAATATTGGCTCTATGAGTACACACCCTAGTTTTTGGTTGGTTTATCAAATAATGATAAACTGATCCATAGAAAAGGTATCAAGATCAAATCATAGTTATTTATTCATAACTAATTAAAATATTGTAAACATTTTATGATGTGGTATAAGTATATATAATATTTTATTAAATTTTCTTTAGTAATCATATAACCATAAATATACTTCAATAGTGAGGTTATTTATATTGATTAAGGTTTTAGTTATTGTTTTTCATCTGTAAGAGTGACAAATATTACTGAAAGTATGAATATAAATAGACGTTTATATATATATACATATATTATTTATTAAATATAGTTATTGGTAAAGTTATAAGATGTGAAACATAACAACTATCATAGAAAAACTTGTTAACAATCTTGTATTATGAATAATCTTGAGATGACCATCTAATGTATGATTGAAATTACATGTTGTATTTTTTTATCTTATTTTTTAATTTGTAAAAATTGAATGATATTGTGATTATTGACCAATGTATGATTAAAATTTCATGTTATGTTTTTTTTTGTTATATAATTTTGTAATAATTGAATGTTCTTTTACTCATTGATGACTTTCATTTCATCCCTCTCTTTAAGTATATAAAGACCTATGTGTCTGCATAAAAAATGTTATGTATCTCAAACCCCTAGACCCCCTCACTTGTATGTGATTAACATTGTTATAAAAGGGTGTTTGATTAGAAGTGTTTTTTTTTTGAAGCTAGATTTTTACACCATGCATGAAAAGGGGTTGATGGTTGCTAAAATCTAAGATAATAGAGGCACTAGGAGTCCCCCCTATGTTTTGGTTAGTTAATAAAATAATGATAAACCAATCCATATAAAAAGTCTCAAGATAAATTCATGATTATTTAATCATAACCAATTTAAACATTTTAAACATTTAATGATTTAGTATATAAAATTTTATTAATTATTATTTTCTACGTAATCATGTCTGTGAAAATATACTATAATGGTGAGGTGATTTATACTGAGTAGGGTTTTAGATATAGTTTTCCACCTAATAGATTGAAAAAACTTCTTCAATGTGCGACATTGGATGAAGTTTACAGAAATATTCATAGTCGGTTTAAACTAAGGACTGATTAATCAATTACTTCAATTACATATTGACATATTCAATATCCTGAACATCTAGGGAACACTAAGTATCCTATGGTTGGTTCTAAGGATTAGATGGATGCATAATTTTTGTTCATAAAACATTGTAGTAATGTCCTAATGGAATTATATGTGGTGATTTATGATATTGATGAGGTGAATCCTACTACTAAATAACCATGTTATTTGAAATATATAGAATTTAGTCCTTCGTAACACTCTCATTCATTGATCGGTCATATGAATCTAGTAATAGAAACAAATTATCAAGAATATGATTGGTATTTGGAAGGAACTATAGGGGACATCCCAATGTATACTCTTGATTTACTAAAGGACACTTTATATGGTGAGGAATTATTTAGTGATGCATCAGAAGATGATGTGGATGAGGGTGATATAGGGAATGAACCTTGTAAGGTTCCTTTGATAGATGAGTATCCACTAGTTAGTCATAATCATCCCATATCATTGAATTCCCTAGTCGAAGGAATTTCACGTGCATATCATTTTGATTGGGATTTTATTACACTGGATACTGAATTCCCTAGCATTATAGGTAATAGATCTACATCGAATGATAACACCATCTATGTTGGGTGGAAGTTTAAAAGTAAAACTACCTTGAAAAAATTAAAAATAAATTCCACATAGAGTGATATTTTTCATTTGTGGTTGATGAGTCAAAGAAGGAAAAATATATCATTCGATGTGATAAATATGATCTACAATGTAAATTTTGAATAAGGGAAATATATGATAATTTTTTCATAATGGAAGATAACCAAATTAGAAGGCCCACACACTTGTTTACATCCAAGCTTATCATAGGATCATTCTTCACTTAATACAGAGTTTATATCAACAATTATTTTAGAAATGATACGAACATGTCAGGACATTCCTGTGTCCCTTATTCAAAAATGAATAAAATAATTTTTTAAATATAAGATATCCTATAGAAAATATAAGAATTAAAAACAAATAGAAATTATGAATGTTTATAGTGATTAGGATAAATCATATTCAATGTTTCCATGCCTTATAGGATTATTGTATCCCAACAATAAGGTTATTCATCATTAGGAAACTGTTGAGTATATCTCCAAAAATCACCATGTTGATCAAACAAAGGTGAAGTTCCATAGGTTTTTTGGGCATTCAGGACATGTATCACAATTTTCCCACACTGTAAACAATTCATTCAAGTTTATAACACTTTTCTTTATATAAATTATATAGGTGTAAGAAACTATTTTATCTATTTGGTACGAATCCTTTTAGTTTTGGTTTAATTCTTTGTCTTGGACCTAATATTAATTCCTAAAGAGGTGGCAGATGTTTAAAGGGTGTCTGGTGCTTGTTTGGATCCTGGAACCTTGATCGGTGGAAGAAACAGTTGGGTCACACTCTTAGTAGAAATCACACTACCCAAGCCGCATGGTTTTTTGAAACTATACAGGGAGTTAAGTGCATAGAAGAGGGACATATAGTTTTCCCTAACTGTGCAACCTAGGTGACACGACCATGTGAGAAGGTTTCAAACCTTAACAGATCCAAATGGAATGGTTTTCACATGGTTTCTCAAATCATGTTAATTAACTGTGTGAGTCCCCTTCTTGGACAGCAATCCATGCAATGTTGGTGCATAGTTTGGAAAACAGTGTGGCTAAATCATTAACCCTTTAAAATAGGAGAAATGGCTTAAATTCTCTCACATCCTTATAACTTCACCCACCCTATTTATTTCTTATTTCTAGCAGATAGGAGGCTTTATTTTTCTCTCATTGAATCTTTCTCAAGCCTCCTCGCCTAGGTTCATCGACAACTTCTCCATTCGATCTTTGAATCAACTTATGTTTGTCTTGTTGGATTCATACTAGTAAGTTATCCAATCCTTAAACTCCTTTAATTATTCTTATTCCTGTTGATGATGCTATTTTTGTGTGATATCATATGCCCTATTTTCACGATGTTCATCTTTTCTTCTGTTTTCTTCTGATCCAGGCCAAACTAAGGGTTGATACTAGACGATGAATCTTCTACAATAATAAGGTAGGTGTTCTATAACTTTTACCTCAAGTCTCACTTGTTTATAAATTCTTTCCATTGTGTGCATGCTGGTTTCACTGAAAATTTATCCTTTTATACATCTACATTAAATTCAAATGACAAAATTGTAATCTACGACCCTATTGGGACCTCTTTGACACCATTAGAGGTTATAACCTCAATGTTACTAAAGTGCCATTGTGATAAATTGTTTTAAAAGAGTTTTTTTATTTCTTGAAAACTAACCTTTTTTTATATAAGAATGTTTTTTTATCCAGGAAGAATAAAATTTTTGAGTTATAAAGAAAGAAGTTGTAAAGACATAAGTTGTTGAATGAAGAATTATTTTTATTGCTAAAGATTTTTGAAAGAAGGTGTTGATGAATATTGAGAGGTTAGAAGTTAGAAATTTTTTCAAACTTTCTAAAAAAAATCATATTATGCTTTACTGATAAAGAAGTTCTCACAAATCATGAAAACATTCATGATAAAATCTTTTGAAGAAATGGTGGAGAGGATTCAAGAAATTGGAATCAGTAAAAATATTTATAAAATTGGATCTATCTTTATTGTTCTAAAAATTAAATCCAAAATCTATAGAAAATTGGATCTAGAACTATCATTATGAAAATCAAAACCAAGATTCTGAGAAAATTAGAACTAGGTTTTTGAGAAAATTGGAACCAAGATTCTGAACAAATCAAAACCAATATTCTTAGAAAATCGAAACTAGTTTTATGAGAAAATCATAACCAAGATTATGATCAAACCAAAACCAGTTTTCTAAGAAAATCAGAACCATTTTTCTAAGAAAATCAGAACTAATATTCTAAGAAAATTGAAACCAGTTTTCTGAGAAAATCATAACCAAGATTCTGAGAAAATTGGAACTATTTTTTGAGAAAATCGGAACAAGTTTTCTAGGAAAATTGAAACCAATATTCTGAGAAAATTGGAATGAATTTTCTTAGAAAATCAAAACCAAGATTTTGAGCAAATCGAAACCAGTTTTCTAAGAAAATTAAAACCAATATTGTGATCAAATTAGAACTAGTTTTTATAAGAAAATCTGAACCAAGATCCATCTTTATCATACTTAGAAAATATAAACCAATATACAAAATTATCATACTGAGAAAGATATAAAGAGGTGAATAAGTAATCCTTGAATTTAAATTTTTCATAAATCTGAGGGAAATTTAATAAGGCTTTAAAAAGTCAAATATTGAACATTAAATGAGAGATATTTGTGGAGTTTTTGAGATTTAAGGAAGTGGGAAAGATTTCAAGTTTCCCACCTTAGGTTTTAGAGTTTTCTATAAATTCTTTCTCAGATCATTTGTTTATTTGAAACTTTCATATATTTACAAAAGACGGAACACTAGAGAATTTGAATGGAAAAAGTTACCACCTAATTGAAAAATATTTTTATGGAGGTTTTGATCAGAGACAAATCAAAATCTCTATTCTTAGAAAATTGGAACCACAATTATGAGAAAAACGGAACCATTATTCAAAGAAAATCAGAACCACTTTTTTGAGAAAATTGGATCCATCCTTCTAAAAAAATCGAATCTAGCATTCTGATTGTGGATCAGATTCAACAAAGTCTTTATTCTTTTTTTTTTATCAACCATTTTATAAAAAAAATTATAAACTGATGGGAGTCATTATAATCTTTCCTATCGAGAGATAGAATGTTTCTAATAGGAGTTGGCACAAGTTTTATTCACTTCTTCATAACAGTTAATTTCCATAGACCCATGGTAGTGGCTATGGAAAGGATGTAGCTTCTCACACTGAGGCAGAACCTTGTAAACATTGTGTTCTTTTCTTACTTTACCACATTTTAATGCATGAGTATTTACTAAAGGTTTATAAGGATATAAATCTTAACAGGTTATAGGGGTTAAGTTTATAAATTTTTTGAAACTTTTAAAAATTGAACAACTGATTCACCCCCCCCCCTTCTCAGTTGTTATTTGATCCTTGTAACTTCAATTGATGTTAGAGGGAAGGTTCCCTTTTTGAATCCTTATCATGGATACTATCAATTCTATCAACAGTAGAGAAATTCCTACTTTAAATGGAAAACATTATTATGGATAGAGAAATAGGATGATTGTTTATGTCCTATCTCTTGGCCTGGAAGTTTTTGATACCACTACTACTTGTTTTACACCTATTTATAAAGATGATCCTATGACGTTTACTGATAAGAGAAATATAGAAGTTGATGGAAAGGATAGAAATTCAATCCTTATGTCCTTATCAAAAAAAATTATCAGAATTTTATGGGTCTCAAAACTTCAAAAAGTATGTGGGACAAGATGGAAAGTCTTTTTGAAGGGAATACTAAAGTCAAGGAAGCATTGATACAAATCTAGTGTAGTAAGTATGAAGACATGAGAATTTGGGATGAAGAAACAATTGATGAAGACTTCACTAGAGTAAATGAAATTTTTTTAAACATCATAGGATTTAGATATGTCCTTGAAGATTCTATAATTGTAAAGAAACTTATGAGAAACTTTCTAGATATTTTTTATTCTAAAATTTATTCTTTAGAAGATAAGTATGATTCATCTCTTGATTAATTGCATAACTTTATTATTTCTTATGAAATGAGGAAACCCCCAATGTTCAAAAATAATATGAAATATGAAATGGATTTTGAAGCTATGAGAAATATGAAAATACAATATAGTGAACAAGAAGATTTGTGTGAGTCCGAATATAAAGAGAATGATGAGATTAATGAAAAAATCATGTCTCTTATATCCAAGAACTATCGAAGAGGAAGAGATAAGTATGGAGGTAAACTTACTGTCAAATGTTTTGTGGGTGGTAGAATCAGACACTTTGCTATCAATTTCCCTAAGAATAAAGTTGGAGAATATAAAAATGATTCTAATGAAAAACCTCGATGGAATAAGTAGAATAAAAATGAAAAATAAAAAAAAGTCTTCCAATAGATACAAGAAGAAGTTTATTGGAAACAAAAGAATTATGTTGAGTAAGAAATTTGAATCAAACTTAACTAACAACAATTCATCTGAAGATGAAAGTTCAGAAAAATTCAGAACCTTCATTGAAAAAGTTGAGAAAAAAAAAAGATTACTCAGATAGTGAAGATGGTGGTGAAGAATATTATTGAGAGTTTAAACTCAAAACTGAACTTTTTGCATGTCTTGAGAAAAACAAAACTATTAAGAAAGAAATTATAGTAATCAATAATGATCATGAAGAAGTTTCTAATTGAAGAAAATATGTCAACAAGTAGGAGGATGAATACATTTAGAAGATTTTAAGTTACAAACTTATAATTGCTGAATAGGGAAAGATGATTGAAGATCTTAGCAAGAAGTTTGAATCTAAGGAATAATAGGTTAACAAGTTGCAATAAAAACTTCTTGAGTTTGAAAGTACCTTAAGGAATATAAATAAAAACTTCAACAAAGCTTCGAATGTAAAAGTTGATACTTCTAAAGTTGCTGAGAAGGATCAATATGAGAATCAGATGAAATCCTATCCTACCAAAAATAATGTTTCATCTGATTCTTTTAACATTTCAGGTTCTAAAAAAAATAATTGGGAAATATTTGGTGGATAAAGGAAGAGAGAAACCTATAAATTCTAAAAAAGTATAAAACTCACTCAAAAGAAAAGATGGTCTACATCCTAAGCATGTTAGAGTTGAAAGAAGTTACCAACCTCAACAAAGTTTCTATAGAGAAAGATCTTTCTTGAATAGAAAATCCATATTTTATGGATATTTTTTATGTTGTGGAATCTATGGGCATAGAGCTTATAATTTTTGTAACAACTTATATTTATCCAAAAGAAAGTTTGAGAAATATGGAAGAAATAGTGAAAGAAGAATCAGTAACTTTCCTAACTTACAAGAAGTTGAAAAGGTGAATTCTCAAGATACTAGAAACCTTATAACAAAAAAACAATTTGAATTTCTGGAAGAAGTTTTGAGAATATGTGATCAGTCTGGTCATCATGCTAAAAGATGTATTACATTCCTTCTAGAACAAGTTTCTTAGTATAGAAAGGAAAAGAAAGCTGAAAAGAAGAAGGTTGAGGAAGAACTTTTGTTGTTGAGATAGCATTGAAAGAAAGTAAGAGGAACAAAACATGGATATTTGATAGTGGTCGTTATTCACATATGAAAGGTGATATAAAAATATTGAAACATGTTGAAATTAATGATGGATGATCAGTTAATTTTGGCAATGATGGTTCCTTAAAAAACAGAGGAATCATAACGGCAGAGATTAAAGCATAGAAATTGAAAATATAAGTAAGTTTTACTTGCTAATGGTATGAAACATAACTTACTTAGTTTAAGTCAACTTTTTAATGATTTAAGATAAGTAATCCTTATAAATTATTATTTTATCATAAAAATTGTGAAATATGGAAAACTTATTACAATAAGAGAGAGAACCTGTGGGAATATCTTTCAAATAGAAAAATTCAATAAATCCTGTTATCTGAGTGCTCGAGATGAAAACAAGTTATGGAACTGAATACTTGGCCACCCTGGGTAGAAAAACATGAATAAAATCTCAAAATTTGATGTTGTACATAATTTTCTAGAATTGAAAATAAGAGATAAAGATGTTTTTATTACTTTCGAGAAAGGAAAGATGACTAAAAAAATTCATAAGAGAATATAGATTCAATCTACCAGACCACTTGAGATTATTCATTCTGATCTATGTGGACTGATGAGACATCAATAAACAAAAGGGAATTTATAATTTATCACTTTTATTGATGATTTCACTCAGATAACAAACATCATGTTCATAAATCACAAGTTAGATGCTATTTAAATGTTCAAATTCTTCAGAAAATATATTGAGAAAGAATTGGGGGTTTCCATCAAGAAGCTGAGAATAGATAATGGTATTGAATTCACAAATAATACTTTTGAAAATTATCTGAGAAAGGAAAGTATCAAGAATCAGTACAGTTATCCCTATACTCGACAACAAAATGGATTAGCATAAAGAAATAATAGAATCTTGGTTGAAATGGGAAGAAGTATGTTAGAAGAATACAAACATTCAAAGTTCTATTGGAGAGAAGTTGTTAGTACTATTGTACATGTTCAAAATAGATTTTTATTAATATTGAAAACCAACATGAATCCTTATGAAATTTAGTATAAAAAACATTCATTTAAATACTTCAAAGTTTTTCGAAGTCCTTGTTTTCTCAAAAATCAAAAATCCATATTTGGGAAAGTTTGATGAGAAAGATGAGGAAGGAACTTTCATGGATTATTCAACACATATGAGAAGTTAAAAATGTTGGAACAAAAATTTAAAAAATTTGTTGGACTCATATGATGTGAAATTAATTGAAAATCAAAGTTAATTAACAAAGGTTTTTGAGAATGTTGAGGAGGATAAATTGTAGATTTCCAATAAAAGTGAAATTAATTCAAAACATTCTTATCAAGATTTAGAAGAATCATGTGATGAGGAAATTCTAGATGGGAAAGAAACTTTGAGATTTTATACCTTACAAAAACCTGTTGAATCTGAAAACATTATTGGGAATCAGAAGGATCTGGTTTAGACCAAAAGGAAGTTAAGATTAGAAAAATAATACTTCACTAATCTCAAAAGTTAAACCAGAATCAGTTTCAGAATCTATTCAACATAAAGAATGGGTAAATGATATTAATTGAGAGTTGGATTAGATTTAGAAGAATTAAACATGGAAACTTTTTACAAGGCCAGGAAATAAAAATGTTATCGTAAATAAGTGGGTTTATAGAAACAAATTGAATGCGTATGGAGAAGTTTCAAGAAACAAATCAAGACTTGTTTGTAAAGGATATGCATATATGGAAGGTGTGGATTTTAATGAAACATTTTCCCCTATTGTAAGGCTAGAAACTATTTGAATGTCTCTATAGTGGCTACTCATCAGAATTACAAAGTTTATCATATGGATGTAAAGTCATGTTTTTTAAATGGTGTGATTGAGGAAGAAGTTTACATTGAGAAACTTTGTGGTTTTCTACTTGATGTGGATGAAAACAAAGTTTGTAAATTGAAGAAATCTTTTTATGGGTTGAAACAAGATCCATGTGCTTGGTATTTAAAGCTTGAAAATTGTTTGAGAATGATGAGATTTTCTAAAGAAAAAGTTGATAGAAACTTGTATGTGAAATATTTTGACTTCGGAACTTTAATTGTAATTGTTTATGTGGATAATATATTTTTTGTTGGGGATGAAGAAAATTTTTGTAAAGAGTTTTCTGAAAAAATGAAGAAGAATTTTGAAATGTCAATGTTGGGAGAATTAACTTTCTCCCTTGGATTACAAGTTCAAAAAAAGGAAAAATATATTTTCTTATCTCAAGAAAAGTATGTTAGGGGTTTGTTAAAGAAGTTTGGGATGGATGAATCTAATGAAGTTTCAAATCCTATTTCAGTGAGCACAAAGTTGAGTAAAGATGAATCTGAAATAAGTGTGAATCAAAAAGACTTTAGTAAGCTAATAGGAAGCCTTATTTACCTTACATCTTCAAGGCCTGATATTGTTGATGTTGTGAATTTTTGTGTCAGGTAAAAAATTAATATGAAAGAATCATATATGTTGGCAGCAAAGAGAATTATGATACATGTCAAAGAAACAACTTTACATGGGTTGTTATACAAAAGAAATTATGAGATGAAGTTTATTGTTTATACTGATTTTGATTGGGCTAAATATTGTAATGATAGAAAGTCAACCTCATAAGTAACATTTTTCCTAGGTGAATGTCGTGTGAGTTGTCAAAGTAAGAAACAAAGTTTAGTAACTTTGAGAACAGCCAAATTTGAATATGTTGTATCCACTCAGACTTGTACTCAAATATTGTGGATTAAATTTCAGTTGGATGATTTGAAATTAAAATTTTCTAAACCATTAAAGATACTTTTTTATAATCAAAGTGAAATTGATCTTTCTAAGAATCATGTCCGACATTTATAATCAAAACACATTGATATAAAGTTTCACTTTATAAAATATAAAGTTGATTTTGGATATGTTTTTCTGGAATACAATAAAATAAATTATCAGATTGGTTTTATCTTCACAAAAGCAATGTTGAAGTAAAGGTTTGTTGAATTGAGGCTAAAAATTCATGTTCATCCTCCTCCCATGTCTTTCTAAACCTCATATGTAAAATCCCCCACCGTACTTTGGATTATGTTAACAAAGGTGGAGAGAAAGTAAAAACTTTAATAAGGTTTTTACTTATATTTATTTTATGAATCTAAAGTTGTTGTTATCATATAATGTGGGAGAGGAGAAGAAAAATGAGAGAACAAGAAAAGTGAGAAAGTAAAAGATAATATTCATAGAAAAAGAAAAGTGAGGGGAGTTATCTTTGTATAGACATAGAATTTGATTCCTACCAAGGTATATAATTCCTTCAAACAAATTAATTTATCTAGTAGTGTGGTATCGGGAAACTTTTTTTGAGAAAGGCTGTGTTTTGATAAAATTCAAAAAACTTGAGTTGTTTATAAAATTTGAGTTGTAAAAAAACCTGAGAGTTGGAAAAGTTGTTAATGAGGGTTGTCAACAAATAAAAAGGGGGATATTGAAGTACCTTTATGATAAATTGTTTTAAAAAAATATTTCTTGTCCTGTTATGGTAAGGAGAATTATTACATGAATCATTATAGTCACCTAGGAATTCACATTCCATACATATGTCATTCCATATAGGAGCATTTCATTGATTTCATTTCCTATGGTGCCAATGATTGTTGTGTGTGCCTTGGTTGTTATATATTCCTATGTCAATAACATCTTCTAAAGGGAAGTAAATTGGTTGTTTAAAATGTAATCATCAACCTTAATGGTTTTTTCCCATATAGATTGATGGTAGAATCTTAAAAATCCAATTATGATCTATATAAGCTATGTAACCCTAATAACATGGGCTAGGATTTGGTTGTGACTACATAACTACCAATTCCAATTTATAATGTGTATGGGACCTAAAATTGGTAATGGTAATTCATCATAATTGATCCATCATATTTTACCCATTACATTCTGAGACCGGATGTAAGGGGAGATGGTTGCAATTACATGGGTGTTAATTTAAATTTATAAAGTGTATGGGCCTTTATAAACTGGGAATGACTATTTATAAAATTGGACCTTATGCTATGTATAAAACCACTTAAGAACGTAAATATAAATTATAAATTATAAATAAAATGGTTTCCAGTAAATAGAGAGTCCAAGTGTAAATAAAATAGTATTTCCCTCCTTAACATATAATTGACTCTCCATATACCGGAATCCTTGTAAATGAAAACTTGAATACTTACCAATACCCTGGCCTTCTAAGTGGGTAGTTGGGATATTATGTTGGGTATTGAACTCTTTTATATTTTTCCACTTATTTTATTGATCCTATATGATTTTTAATCTTGTTCTAAGGTGTGTTCTTGGAATTTGTAGATCTATTCCACAATGAAATCCTCTAGTCATGCATCGGGAGGGTAGTGACGACCATGATCCAAAAGTAGTGGTCTCTTAGCCACCAATGATACCTCTAGTAGTGGAACATAAGGAAATAACTATTATTCCTCAATTGGACACTAATTCTTAGCTTTGAGAGGGTTTCCCCCGTTTGATGCATTCTATGCAGGGTACCCCATGACCTGCACCTCGATGTTTGATCTTATTTGTGAGTTCCAACAACATCATCCTCCTATATTTATGGGAGGTGGTAATGCATAGGCTACTGAGTCACGGGTAGAATACATTCTATCTATCTTCAAGCATATAGAGATGCCTCTATATATTAGGTTCTAACTCTCCACCTATATGAGCGTGATTCTTCCAAGTGCTAGTGGTATGTGATTACCCAGGCTGGTCATTATCAAGGCATGGTTTGGGTGGACTTCCAAACTATCTTCTACGATTATTGTAAGGACCTGGCCACAGTTTCCCAGAGTCAGTGCCTTATTTTATTACATTGGAATATAAACAAGGAATATTCATCCCAAAGGACCAAGTAGTTTAGTATATTTTGGAAACAAGATATATATATAAGTTCATCATTACATATTGAAAGGAAATACAACACTAATTTATTCCATTAGAAAAATTCATGCCTCCTAGATTATGCCTACAAGTAACTCATAACTTACTTCTTCATATCCTGGGAAAATGAAAAATAAAAAAAAGGGGGTTAGATCAAATGCTTAGTAAGAGTAAGAAATATATAGGAAGATAACATAAACATAAACATAAATATTAGGCATGGTGAATAATTTAAAACATGAACCTTTACAAATAATAAACTTGAACACATTATGGCAGGAATATGAGTTGAGTAAATAATGCCATAATAAAACATAATCTAGGGTATCCTACTAGTTGAATAACCACATTAACTTTCAATTACTAGCTTCATAATGAGGGAATTTCATATACCAGACATTCTGAAATATACCATATGGCCTCGATCAAGCCGTTTAAAAATGATTAAGGCCATGGCTAAAACCATATCTCAAAATGGGCAAGGCATCGGCCAAGTCCACGTATATTTGTCTCATGAGAACTACCGATAAATCGAGGGGATATAGAGGGCCCCACCCATCACATAATAAGTCCAATTCATTCCTCATATGATTGGGGATAAACATAAACAACATATACATTCATATTGAAACTAACATATCAAATGTAAATAACTTTCCCCAAACATTAAGCTTAAACACAAGCCATTCAGAGTAAATTGGTGAATGATTTTAGGATTTTACATCCACAATAAAACTAGTCATAAAACATAAAATTAAATATGGTATATGATATAATAAAATATTAATTCCAATAATACATAATAATTAACAAGATTGTTGAAATAGATGAAAATACTCTTATAAAATCATTGAGTAATTCTGGAGATAAATACTCTTTTATTTTGAAAGGAGGGGTTCTTTTGGAGAAGTCTTTGTATAAAACCAGAAATTAAGTAAGATAGTATTTTCGTAATAAAATGAGTGATTTTATAAAGATAATGGTTGATAAATATATATTATATAGTTCCCTTGAAAATAGGTAAGAATTTGAGAAATTCCCTTGAATCAGGCTTGTATTTCAGAAATAATTTTGAAATTTCCTTTTAAAACATGTAACACCCCATAAAATAAGGAAAGATTCTGGTTGGTAAACATATATATAACACTCAAACAGAATTTATGAGAATTAAATAATAATACATAATAATTTCATTGAGTTAATTAGACAATAAAAGTAACCTGAATAAAAATGGAGGTTCGGGTGGAAACCCCTTACCATAAGTCTGAATGTGTTCCTCTCTTTAACTTAAGGTCCTAGAATATGAAATTAGAATTATTAATAACTTAATTAAAAAACTATTAGACATTTATTTATTCTATAATAATTTTATTAAGTTTATTATGTCCTTATTTATTAGTTATAAGATTGAATTTTTTTATTCTGGAGTGTTTGTTTTTTTTATTTTCATAATCAGTTCACTTGTTTTTATGTAATGGAGTGCATGTGGAATGGATGTAAATCTCTAGAATTGAATTTAAATATTATTTATGAAAATAAATAGGTGATAGTGGTAATTTATATCATTTATTTACATTTCATGAGGATGAATCATTATATGAAATATTAATGACATTCACATAGATTATTTTAGTGGTATTTTAATTATTATAAACTATTTTGGTCATATGATTTAATAATATGTATGTATACTATTTCATGATTATTAAAAAGGTTATAATACATATATTATAGTCTATTTCAACCATAAAAATGGTTTCATGACCAGTAATGAAGGATAAATTGAAAAACGAAACTGCATCCTCCACAAAGGTTGTAAATTGGAAAGTCACGAACAATGATTTCGTTTATAAAATAAAAGTGAGAGAGTAATAATATTGATGATATTTCATCCATTAACATGATATAATTCCATTATATAGATTTTAATGGAGTTATCATGGTCATTTGGATATATGAGGTGAGGATAGTATAACAATAGAAAGGAACTTGAAACGAAAATGAAAGAAATAAAATGTGAATTTACCTCTTGAATCAACCTCATTGAGAATCTCTTTAAGGGGAAGGGGTTTTGGTATTTTGGAAAAAAAACAACTTCTTGGACATGAGGAGTGACTAGGTAAGGGTATTTGGGCAGATATTTTAGGAGCTTCAAGTCTTAGAGGAGTGAGGAGAAGAGGGGTGAGGGGGGTTATAGTGGAGAAGAGGAGTGAATTTTGAATATTTTATTCATTATTTTATTAATTCTCTCAAGACAACCAATAGTGTTGTTTCATGTGACCCCTAATAGTAATAAGTATGTTTAAGTTTGAAAAGTGGCCTTAATTCACACATAATGTCATAAATAGTGTATTTAACTGATAATTTGTATATACGGTATTTTATCGTATTTCACTATTCATAAAAAATTCAAGAATTTCATAAAAATACCAAAAATTCACCCCAACCATTATTCTATGTGTTGAATTCAAAAATGAACTCCATTTTTTAAAAATAATTTTCTAAATATTATTAATTTAATTTTTAAATAAAATCATAGTTTATTCGAAAAATAACAATTTTAAAACTATCATTCGTTTTATATAACATTGAAAAATTAATCAAGATCTCATTATCTTGTAACCTTAAGAAAATAAAATAACATTATTATTTACTATTAATAAGGTTCATATTAATATTCATAAGGGTATGTTAATATTCACCAAAAATAAAGTTGTTTCTATCAGACTCCAAATAACTTACTGATCACAACTCTAGATGACCATTTTCTGAAATTCTAAACATAGTAGAGGCAAAGCTGTGTTCAATGACAAGATTATAAAATGTGTTGTTTTGTCACGACCCATCCTCGGGGCCCGTTCCGTGATTACCCCAAGCCCGCCTTCCATAGGCCAGGGGCTGGCGACTAGCACCAAGGCGTAAATCCCACTAAAAAGGGAAGGCATTGCCTTTGTAAAGTAAACAAGCACCACAGAGTAAGCAAGCGGAAAGTAAACACTAAGTGAAAACAGAGTACAACTGAAAGTGCGGAAAAGTAAATGGGCCAGTATACAAACCCAAACTGAAATTAAAGTACAACTCGAAAGGGAAAACAACAACTGTAAAGTAAAAGTCGCTACACAGAGCTGTCCACTGGAAATCCCACCTGAAGGGTGGGTACAGATAGCTCCACTGCTCCTCGGGTCCCGCCGTTCGCTCCGGGCACATCCTGCCCAGTGGTCCACCTCCAGGTACCGTTCTGCTCTGCAAGCCTCAGCCACGATCAACGCTGTCCGTCGTCTGCAACCAACACAACATAGTGCGGGCATAGCCCGTGCAGGGGTGAGTATAAGATACTCAGTAGGGACCCCGAGACCCCTGAAGGTCTCCCAAAATCCACAAAGGATAAACCAAAAAGGAAGATACAATCATGAAGTAACAACCGACACTGCTTAGGTATATGCCCATACATATACCTAAGTCATCAATTCCAATATGCTCCAACCTCCGAGCCCAAGTACAACTCATTCCACACAGGAAAGTATACGTATTCCACACAGGAAAGCAAAACGAAATCCACACAGGATAGCACAACACAATCCACACAGGAAAACAACAGGATTCAGCTCACACAGGTATACTTCTTCGAAAGACGATAAAGATGATCTCTGATCCATCTAAGTCGTCGTACCCACGAAGGATCGATAGGTAACTAACCCCCGCAATGACCCACACAGGATCGGGCCCACACAGGACATGTAGGCGCTGGTTCACACAGGACCGCTGAGCGCAATGACCCACACAAGATCAGACCCACATAGGATCGGGCCCACACAGGACCTGTAGCACTGATCCACGTAGGATCGCTGAGTGCTGTAGTCGTCGTCGAATCCACCAAGGATCTCTGTACTATCGTCGTCGCAGTCACAGTAGTAGTAGCAGTAGCAGAAGCAGTCACAGTCGCAGCCAGCACTAGGGTTCCCGCACACAGCAAGCTCGTTCGGGAGGGTCCGCTCCACGAGCCGAGAGGCTGATACATCAACTGTCACATAGCCCAGAGTTGATGTATTCAAAAGTTCCGTATCGTCAACAGGAACTCAACGCTGCAGACGGCGCGTCAATCGGACGCCCGGTCTGAGAGTTATTGGCTTTTTCGTCCCAGGGGCCCGGTTGGTTTTTAAGGCAAAACCAACCCGACCATACTCCACCTGCGTCCAAACCTCGGGCGGAGTATGCCAAAAGATCCGTCTCACTAAGAGGAACTCAACAAAGCTGACGGCACGTCAATCGGACGTCCGTAGCTCAAGATATGAGCGTTTCCGCTCCGAGGGCCCGGTTGGTTTCGTGAACGAACCAACCCAGCCGAACACAAAGTATTCCGAAACTTTGAGTGAGATATACCGAATCGACCGTCTCGATCCAAGGATCGCATCACCACTGACGGTTCGTCGATCGGAGGTCTGTAGCTCAAGTTATGGGAAAAAGACCGAAGTCGATTCGAAAACGGGGGGTCCGGGTCCGGGCCCACCCGGCCCGACCCCCCCCCCCCCCCTGGGTCGGCCCGATCCGACCCGGCCCGGCCGGCGGCGCGGTCCGGCGCGGCCCGGCATAGCGGCGCGGTCCGGCGCGGCCCGGCGCAGCGGCGCGGTCCGGCGCAGCGACGCGGCCCGGCGCGGCCGGGGCGCCGCTCGGGTGCCACGCGCGGGGGGCAAAGCCCCCGCCTTCCTCTGCTGGCGGCACGGCTGGATGCCGCGCCTCGGATCAAACGGCCCCCCCTCACGTGGGGGGCCTGCCTTTGAGAAAAATGGGGGGGCCGCCTGCCCCCCTTTGTGAAACCGGCCCCCCTCTTAATGGGGGGCCATTTTGGCTGGCCGGGGGAATTAATTTCCCCCGGTTTTGCCTCCCTTCCGGCCGGCCCGACCTGGCCGGCCGGTTCTTCCTCAACGGGACCGGAGAGGCCGGTCCCCTTTCCGGCTTCCGACACCGGCAGCCCGGCTGGCTGCCGGTCTCCTCGTTCCGCCGCGGCCCAGAACCGGCCGCGGCCTTCGCTGTCCGGCGCGGTGCGACGGCACCGCGCCCCTCCGCCGCGGCCCCACTCCGGTCGTGGCGCCTTCAGTTTCCTTCACGCGGCGCGACGGCATCGCGTTCATGATAAATCTTTCCACGGTGCGGCGCAACGGCGCCACGCAATATTTTTCGAATGATATCTGCGTGGTGCGACGACACCACGCCATCACGTTTCATCCGCAAGAAACATTCAAGAACAAAGGAGGGGGTTTCGTCCGTGTTTGTGCAGTCCGGACCCCCCTCTCATTAGATGATAGCACATAATCATTTATCCTCAAGATTGTCATGCTAGAACCAAGAACGAGAATAAATAAATAAATAATCAACAACAAACCCCTACTTGGTTTCAAGAACGATGATCGTCAACGACCCGCAGAAGACGAGCGTCGCGGTGGTCGGCGTCACAGAAGAAGGACGTCGATGTCGTGAAGAGAGGATTCGAAGTTCTTTGACGACGATTTCGTCGGGGAAATCGTCGCGGAAGAGATGACGCAGAAGAAGACGTTGTCGGTGTCGCGGGTATGACGTCGTGGAAGAGGGTTCCCGAGAACGTGGCGTTCTTCGTCGATGTCCGAAATTTCTTCGCGTTCTTCGTCAAATTTTGAAGAAGATGGAGAGAATTCTTCAAACTTCTCAAGATGGATAAGGAGACCAACCAAAATAAAATAATCTAAGGCTTATTTTATTCACACAAATATCAATTTGAATTTCAAGGTTTGAAATTCAAACAACTCAACTCAATTAATTAACCAAGTTGTCAAGTTCATTAAAAGAGGAGTTTAAGGGAGTTTAAAAAAAAGAAGGTGAAGAGTTAGGGTTCGTGTGGGCCCCACCACAATTAATCCTCTCAATGGAGGTTAAGTGGGTGTGGGTCCCACCCCTAACTCCCTTTGGGAGAAGTTAACTAACAAGTTAAAAATAAAAAGTGTTTCCACATTTTTATTTAACTTCTTATAAATTTTCCCAAAACTAACTTTCATTCCGCTTAAAACGCAACCTCAGAAAAGATCTCCTTAAGCGAATATCGGTGCTACGAGTTCATCGGTGTCCTCGGATTTCAATTCTGAGCACCGGATTAAAAGTTAGAAAATCCCGCTCGTTCGTTCACTGAACGTACCCGAGCCAAACTTTGGAAAATTATTCCGGGCACACCGGGCCTCAGAATCAGGTGCCATCAGAAACCGCATTCTTTTAAAATTCCAAAGAAAATTAAGAAAAAAATTCCCTTGAATTTTACGGGTCTTTACATTACTCCCACCTCAGGGCTTTACGTCCCCGTAAAGATACATCAAAACTAGGGAAACAAATGAGGGTACTGAGCACGCATCTGAGCCTCACGCTCCCATGTGCTCTCCTGGAGGTTCCCGTGCTGCCATCTGATGCGCACAAGAGGAATCGATCGCCCACGTAGGACCCTCTCCTGTCGATCCTCTATCTCCACCGGAACCTCCGTAAAAGTCGTCCCATCGCCAACGTCAATCTCCCCATGGTCAATGATGTGCGTCGGGTCGTGCACGTATCTCCTCAGCTGAGACATGTGGAAGACGTCGTGCACCCGGGGCAACTGAGGTGGTAGAGCCAGGCGATAAGCCACCTCTCCAATCCTGCTGAGGACCTGGAAGGGTCTGATGAAGCACAGAGATAACTTGCCGCCTCGGCCAAATCTCCGTATACCACGTCGAGGTGAGACCCGCAAGAAGACGTGGTCGCCATCCTCGAACTCTAGTGGCCTCCACCTCCTGTCAGCGTAAGACTTCTGCCGGCTCTGAGCTATCCTCATCTGCTCCTGGATGACCTGGACCTTCTCTGTCGTGGCCTGGACCATCTCCAGTCCCACAAGTGCTGACTCCCCAGGGTCTGTCCAGCACAAAGGAGATCTACAAGGTCGTTCGTACAACGCCTTGTACGGTGTCATCCCGATGGTGGAGTGGTAGCTGTTGTTGTATGCAAACTCCACCAAGGGTAGGTGATCCTCCCAGCTACGACCAAAGTCGAGGACACATGCGCGGAGCATGTCCTCGAGAGTCTGAATGGTCCTCTCCATCTGACCATCCGTCTGAGGGTGAAAGGCTGTGCTCAAACGTAGCTGCGTCCCGAACGCCTCCTGTAACCCCTTACAAAGCCGGGAAGTAAAGCGAGCATCTCGATCGGAGACGATAGATGATGGCACACCGTGGAGCCACACAATCTCCTGAACGTAGAGACGTCCCAAGCTCTCCACTAAGCCCTGCTCTCTGATAGGTAAGAAGTGAGCCGACTTTGTGTGTCGGTCAACAATAATCCAAATGGTGTTGTGGCCTCTGGAAGTGCGTGGAAGTCCAGTCACGAAGTCCATAGATATCTCGTCCCACTTCCACTCCGGAACCTCCAAGGGTTGTACCAAGCCTGCTGGTACCTGGTGCTCTGCCTTCACCTGTTGGCAGGTGAGGCATCGAGAAACGAACTCTGCTACAGCCTTCTTCATGCCTGGCCACCAGTGCTGTCGTCTGAGATCCTGGTACATATTCGCCACTCCAGGATGTACCGCCAAAGGAGAAGTGTGAAACTATCTCAGCACCTCCTCTCGCAAAGCGACTGGTACCATGGTACGTCCTCTGAAAAGGATGTCGTGCTCTGCTCCAAGGGAGAAACCATCAGGTGCATGTCCCAAGGATATATGTGCATGCCATGTCTCACAGTCAGCGTCCTCACGTTGTGCCTCTCTGACCCGCTGCAGTAGTGGAGGGGTGACTGTGAGAGACTGAAGGAAGGCTGCTCCATCTTTATCCACGAAGGATATCTGCAAAGAGGCTAGCTGCTCCGTCGCCTCCTCAAGTAGTTGAATGCCCGTCCTCCTGCTGAGGGCATCGGCTACTACGTTCCCCTTCCCAGGAGTATAGACTATCTCAAAGTCATAGTCCTAGAGGAACTCGAGCCATCGCCGCTGTCTCAGGTTCAGGTCCTTCTGCGAGAAGATATACCTGAGACTCTGATGATCAGAAAAGACTGTAAAGCGCTCGCCCATCAGGTAATGTCGCCATGTCTTCAGAGTGAAGACCACTGCTTCTAAATCCAGGTCATGGGTAGCGTAGTTCTGCTCATGCGGCCTCAACTTAAGTGATCCATAGGCGATCACTGCCCGCTCCTGCATCAGAACACATCCGATTCCAGTCCCTGATGCATCGCAGTAGACTACGTACCCTACTCCCTCCTCAGGCAACCTCAATATAGGTGCATTGTTCAATCTCTGTCTCAGCTCTTGGAAGCTCTGCTGACATCTGTCTGACCAAACTAAGGGTTTCCCCTTCTTCGTCAAATATGTGAGTGGTGACGCAACTCTATAGAAGTCCGGCACGAATCTCCGATAGTATCCAGCTAATCCCAAGAAACTCCGAACCTCAGTCACGCTCCTGGGTGGCTCCCATGCTAACACAGCCTCGATCTTCGTAGGATCCACTGCAACTCCCGCCTCAGAGATAACGTGTCCCAAGAAGTGGACCTCACGTATCCATAACTGGCACTTCAAGAGCTTACCATAAAGCTGGTGCTCTCGGAGTGTGTCTAGTACAAATCGCAAGTGATAGGCGTGCTCCTCCTCAGTTGTAGAGTAAATCAGAATGTCGTTGATGAAGACCACGACAAATCGATTGAGGTATGGTTGAAATATCCTGTTCATGAGGTCCATGAACACTAATGGAGCATTGGTTATGCCGAAAGGCATAACCAAGAACTCATAGTGGCCATACCGACATCTGAAGGCCGTCTTCTGCACGTCCTCGTCTCTGACTCTGAGCTGATGATAGCCTGACCTGAGGTCTATCTTCGAGAACCACCGTGCTCCCTTGAGCTGATCAAAGAGGTCATCAATCCTCGGTAGCGGATACTTGTTCCTCACTGTCACCTGGTTCAGGCGACGATAGTCAACACAAAGTCGCAAGATCCCATCCGCCTTCTTGGCGAACAATATCGGGGAAGCCCAGGGTGAAACACTGGGTCGGATGAACCCCTTTCCCTGCAAGTCCTCCAACTGTACCCGTAGCTCTCGAAGCTCAGCGTGGGACATCCGATATGCTGGAGTGGATATCGGGGCTGTCCCAGGGTATAGGTCAATATAAAAGTCTACCTCTCTGTGAGGAGGTAGCCCTGGAACGTCGTCGGGAAAAACGTCCGCAAACTGATCCACCACTGCAGGAAAACCAAGACTTCGCACGTCAACTGATCCAAGGATGAGGCTAGCCAACTGATGAGTGATGGGTTGTCCTCTCCTCCGCGGAAGTCCATCCTGTGCTGCAAAGGCTCCCTTCTCGCCGGTGAAGGTGAACCTGCTCCCATCGGTGCGTACACATCGCACCTTGCGCCTAAAACAGTCAATCTGTGCATGGACCGTAGATAGCCAATCCATGCCCAAGATGACGTCGTAAGGCCTCGACGCTGCTACAAGAAGATCTCAGCCGAAGCTCTCGCCTCCTAGAGTAAGCTCGCACTGCCGGAACCAGTGCGTAATCGTCGAGTCTGCTCCCATAGGAGTCTCTAGCCGTAAGGATCGAGCCAACGGCTCTGTCGGAATCTCCGAGCTCCGAACAAGGGCAGCGGCTATGAAAGAGTGACTCACTCCTGTGTCTATAAGTACTGCAGCAAGGGTGGAATAGACACAGATAGTACCTCGAATCATCTCTGGCGCGCCGTGGTCATAGGCCTCTGCTGCCTGGAGCTGTGCCTGTCTCTGCCCGCCAGCTCCCTGTGGTCGGGGTGGACCTCCTGGTAGTGGTGGTGGTAGAACCTCAAAGCGTCGCCCACCACCTGCTGCTCGGCCAGCTCCTCTGCCTCGTTCGCCTCCTCCCTGCGGACCGCCACGGTCGACCCTCTGCCTCTGCCTCGTTGGTCCCTCAACCGTCTGTTGCTCCTCGGCACGGCGGTTCGGGCAGTCACGAGCCATGTGGCCCTGCCCGCCAAACGAGTAGCACTGTCTACCTCTCGAAAGACTGGTTCTGCGCTGTGTGCCCCGCACTGCTGAGCCAGTGTCCTGAGGTCGTCTTCCTAAAGGTCTAGTCTGTCTGGACCCCTAAGTCATTCGTCGACTACCTAATGTAGATGACTCTGCCATGTGCCGCCCTGCGGTGGGTCGTAGCGCTGGTGTAGACTCAGCAAGGAAGCTCTCGATCAAAAGGTCATACTCCAGTACTCCTGTCTGAGTCGGTATGCTGAGGGAGATCAGCGATGCCCTGATCTCGTGTCTCAAACCCTGCTCGAAGGTCCGGGCCTGGAAGAATGGGTCTCGTATCATGTCGGTCGAGTAGCGCGAGAGATTAGTAAATCTCGCCGAGTACTGAGTGACCGTCATGTTGCCCTGCCGCAGCTGAAGAACCTCCTGGATACGCACCGCACAAAGGGTGGCTGGGACGAACTGCGAGCGGAAGAGGCTCTCAAAGTCTGTCCAAATAAGAGATTCCTCATCGTGCACCTGGAGCATCAAGCTCCACCATCGGCCCGCTGCTGCGTGCAGTAGGCTCGCAGCGAGGATCACCATGAGGTCTGAAGGTGTCCTTACTAGCCTAAAAACACGTACCACTACCTCCAGCCAGTCCTCTGCTGCCTGGGGGTCCATCTCCCCATGGAACCTAGGCGGTCACTGGCGCTGGAACTCGTGCAGAGCTCCAAGGCGACGTGCATCGTCAGTAGCTGGTGCTGGAAGCATCGGTGGCTCGACGGGTAGAGCTACAGCCGGTGCCACTGCTGACAAAGGGCCCTGCACCGAGGCCTCGTCGCTCGGTGGGATGTCGTCACGCTCGACTCTCGGAACCCTAGCTGGTTGCCGTCGTGGGGCCATCTTGGAAAGGAAACAGGTGCGCCACGGTCAGAACAGTATACCTGGTGAGATGATATAAAGTAATCACAATGAAAACTTTGAAACACACACGCAATCAATGTTTTCGTGCATTAAGTCGGAAATCAGTAGTCAGGGTCCTGGTGTATAGATACGTCGGCCGCCGCACCAACACTGGACTCCCTGGACTGATAACCACACTCAATACGCTAAACATTATTGCTTCACATAGAAAAGATCAGAGTTTGCGGTAGAACCGAACTCCTCTGATACCAATTTGTCACGACCCGTCCTCGAGGCCCGTGCCGTGACTACCGCAAGCCCGCCTTCCATAGGCCAGGGGCTGGCGACTAGCACCAAGGCGTAAATCCTGGTAAAAAGGGAAGGCATTGCCTTTGTAAAGTAAACAAGCACCACAGAGTAAGCAAGCGGAAAGTAAACACTAAGTGAAAACAGAGTACAACTGAAAGTGCGGAAAAGTAAATGGGCCAGTATAAAAACCCAAACTGAAAGTAAAGTACAAATCAAAAGGGAAAACAGCAACTATAAAGTAAAATCCGCTTCACCGAGCTGTCCACTGGAAATCCCACCTGAAGGGTGGGTACAGATAGCTCCACTGCTCCTCGGGTCCCGCCATCTGCTCTGGGCACGTCCTGCCCAGTTGTCCACCTCCAGGTACCGTTCTGCTCTGCAAGCCTCAGCCACGATCAACGCTGTCTGTCGTATACAACCAACACAACGTAGTGCAGGCATAGCCCGTGCATGGGTGAGTATAATCTACTCAGTAGGGACCCCGAGACCCCTGAAGGTCTCCCAAAATCCACAAAGGATAAACCACAAAGAAAGATACAATCACGAAGTAACAACCGACACTGCTTAGGTATATGCCCATACATATACCTAAGTCATCAATTCCAATACGCTCCAACCTCCGAGCCCAAGTACAACTCATTCCACACAGGAAAGTATACGTATTCCACACAGGAAAGCAAAACGAAATCCACACAGGATAGCACAACACAATCCACACAGGAAAACAACAGGATTCAGCTCACACAGGTATACTTTTTCGAAAGATGATAAAGATGATCTCTGATCCATATAAGTCGGCGGACCCATGAAAGATCGATAGGTAACTAACCCCCGCAATGACCCACACAGGATCGGGCCCACACAGGACCTGTAGGCGCTGGTTCACACAGGACCGCTGAGCGCAATGACCCACACAGGATCGGACCCACACAGGATCGGGCCCACACAGGACCTGTAGCACTGATCCACGTAGGATCGCTGAGTGCTGTAGTCGTCGTCGAATCCACCAAGGATCTCTGTACTGTCGTCGTCGCAGTCACAGTAGTAGTAGCAGTAGCAGTAGCAGTCACAGTCGTAGCCAGCATTAGGGTTCCCGCACACAGAAAGCTCGTTCGGGAGGGTCCGCTCCACGAGCCGAGAGGCTGATACATCAACTGTCACAAAGCCCAGAGTTGATGTATTCAAAAGTTCTGTATCGTCAACAGGAACTCAACGCCGCTGACGGCGCGTCAATCGAACGCCCGGTCTGAGAGTTATTGGCTTTTTCGTCCCAAGGGCCCGGTTGGTTTTTAAGGCAAAACCAACCCGACCGTACTCCACCTGCGTCCAAACCTCGAGCGGAGTATGCCAAAATATCCGTCTCACTAAGAGGAACTCAACAAAGCTGACGGCACGTCAATCGGACGTCCATAGCTCAAGATATGAGCGTTTCCGCTCCGAGGGCCCGGTTGGTTTCGTGAACGAACCAACCCGGCCGAACTCAAAGTATTCCGAAACTCTGAGTTCAATATACTGAATCGACCGTCTCGATCCAAGGATCGCATCGCCGCTGACGGTTCGTCGATCGGAGGTCCGTAGCTCAAGTTATGGGCAAAAGACCGAAGTCGATTCGAAAACGGGGGGTCCGGGTCCGGGCCGACCCGGCCCGACCCCCCCTGGGTCGGCCCGAACCGGGTCGCCCGACCCAGGTCCGACCCGGACCGGCCGGCGGCGCGGTCCGGCGCGGCGGCGCGGTCCTGCGCCGCCCGGCGCGGCGGCGCGGCCGGGGCGCCGCTCGGGTGCCACGCGCGGGGGGAAAAGCCCCCTCCTACCTCTGATGGCGGGGCGGCTGGATGTCGCGCCTCGGATCAAACGCCCCCCCCCCCCCCCTCACGTGGGGGGCCTGCCTTTGAGAAAAACGGGGGGGCCGCCTTCCCCCCTTTGTGAAACCGGCCCCCCTCTTAATGGGGGGCCATTTTGGCTGGCCGGGGGAATTAATTTCCCCCGATTTTGCCTCCCTTCCGGTCGGCCCGACCTGGCCGGCGGGTTCTTCCTCAACGGGACCGGCGAGGCTGGTCCCCTTTCCGGCTTCCGACACCGGCTGGCTGCCGGTCTCCTCGTTCCGCCGCGGCCCGGAACCGGCCGCGGCCTTCGCCGTCCGGGGCGGTGCGACGGCACCGCGCCCCTCCGCCGCGGCCCCGCTCCGGCCGTGGCGCCTTCGGTTTCCTTCGATGTGGCGCGACGGCGTCGCGTTCATGATAAATCTTTCCACGGCGCGGCGCGACGGCGCCGCGCAATATTTGTTGAATGATATCTGCGTGGTGCGACGGCACCACGCCATCACGTTTCATCCACAAGAAACATTCAAGAACAAAGGAGGGGGTTTCGGCCGTGTTTGTGCAGTCCGGCCCCCCCTCTCGTTAGATGATAGCACATAATCATTTATCCTCAAGATTGTCATGCTAGAACCGAGAACGAGAATAAATAAATAAATAATCAACAACAAACCCCTACTTGGTTTCAAGAACGATGATCGTCAACGACCCGCGGAAGACGAGCGTCGCGGTGGTCGGCGTCACGGAAGAAGGACGTCGATGTCGTGAAGCGAGGATTCGAAGTTCTTTGACGACGATTTCGTCGTGGGAAATCGTCGTGGAAGAGATGACGCGGAAGAAGACGCCGTCGGTGTCGCGGGTATGACGTCGCGGAAGACGGTTCCCGAGAACGTGGCGTTCTTCGTCGATGTCCGAAAGTTCTTCGCGTTCTTCATCAAAGTTTGAAGAAGATGCAGAGAATTCTTCAAACCTCTCAAGATGGCTAAGGAGACCAACCAAAATAAAATAAGCTAAGGCTTATTTTATTCACACAAATATCAATTTGAATTTCAAGGTTTGAAATTCAAACAACTCAACTCAATTAATTAACCAAGTTGTCAAGTTCATTAAAAGAGGAGTTTAAGGGAGTTTAAAAAAAGGAAGGTGAAGAGTTAGGGTTCATGTGGGCCCCACCACACTTAATCCTCTCAAGGGAGGTTAAGTGGGTGTGGGTCCCACCCCTAACTCCCTTTGGCAGAAGTTAACTAACAAGTTAAAAATAAAAAGTGTTTCCACATTTTTATTTAACTTCTTATAATTTTTCCCAAAACTAACTTTCATTCCGCATAAAACGCTACCTCAGAAAAGGTCTTCTTAAGCGAATATCGGCGTTGCGAGTTCATCGGTGTCCTCGGATTTCAATTCTGAGCACCGGATTAAAAGTTAGAAAATCCCGCTTGTTCGTTCACTGAACGTACCCGAGCCAAACTTCAGAAAATTATTCCGGGCACACCGGGCCTCGGAATCAGGTGCCGTCAGAAACCGCATTCTTGTAAAATTCCAAAGAAAATTAAGAAAAAAAATTTCCTTGAATTTTACGGGTATTTAAATGTTTTGTTGGGACTCAGTGTTTCATGCATTCAATATTTATTTTTCAAAACCTTGGGGTGTTACATTCTCCCCTCCTAACAAAAATTTCATCCTCGAAATTCACAGAATGTTACCTCACAAAAAAAATTGGGTAGGTCTTCATCATCAGCTCTTCAGTGTCCCATGTTGCCTCTTTGATTTTATGATTTCTCCAAAGTATCTTTATCAAACAAGCCATCCGATTTATCAACAATTTTTCTTTAGTGTCCAGAATCTGGATAGGCTTTTCACAGTTAGATAAATCAGGTTCCAATTCTACACCTTAAGAAGTCAGGACATGCATTAGGTATGGCATGTACTTTCTCAGAAATGAGACATGGAACACATTGTTTACTTTGGATAGGCTAGGTGGAATAGCCAAATGATATTCAACATATCTAATTATCTCTAAAAAATCAAAAGTTCCAATGTACCTAGGGTCAGTTTTCCTTTCTTCCCAAATCTTATAACACCCTTCCATGGAGATATGTTCAAGGAAACATGATCACCCACTTGAAATTCCAAATCCTTCCTTCGATTATCTTCATGGATCTTTTGTCTTCTTTGAGCTGTTTTGATATGACCTTGAATAGTCTTTACCTTCATTGTTGTTTCCTCCACAAGCTCTAGGCCCACAAGCTTCATTTCTCCAACTTCTTCCCAACAAGTTGGTGTACGAGATCTCTTTCTGTATAATGCTTCATATGGTTCCATTTGAATACTTAAATGGAAACTATTATTGTAGGAAAACTCCACCAAAGGTAAAATTGATCCCACATACCTTGAAAATCAAGTGATAATGATCTCAACGTGTCTTCTAAAGTTTGGATAATCCTTTCCAATTGCCCATCAATTTGAGGGTGATAAGTAGTACTCAATCAAAGCTCAGTATACAAATATTTATGAATAATTTTCTATAATTTCAATGTAAACTGTGGGTTACGATTAGACACAATTGAGATAGGTGCTCCATGAAGTCTCACAAATTCATTAATATACATTCGTGTTAAGAACTCCAGTGGAAAATCCTACCTTATAGTGAGGAAATGTGCATAATTTTAAGTCGATCAATAATTACCCATATCACATCATTCTTACTTAGAGTTTTGGGTAATCCAATGAAAAAATCCATGGTTATGTCATCCCATTTCCATGTAGTAATAGGTCGAGGTTGCATGACTCCTTTTGGATGTTTCCTTTTGACCTTCACTTATTGACAGACTAAACATCTGGATACATAATCTGCAATTTCCCTCTTCATGTTATCCCACCAGAAATGTTCCTTCAAATCTCTATACATCTTAGTTCTACCCGGATGTATAGAGAAATAAGAAATGTGGTCATCATCCAATAACTCTCTTTTTATCTCGGGTATAGTTGGAACACAAAGCCTCCCCCCAAATTTCATAATTCCATCTTCACATACAAAGTCATCCAACTTCCCCTCTTTAACAGCATTAATTTTCTTTTACAGGTTCTCATCATCAGGCTAAGAACTTTTAATACTTTATAATAAAGATTGTTGGGAAACCAAATGAAAAAGTAGTGATGTTTCACCTTCTTTGATGATTCCCATATCTATCCTCACTAGATCCACGTATAAAGGATCTTGGTCAATCATCATTGTTTTGAGAACTCCATTATCCTTCATACACAATGCATCATCTACCTTATTTTCCTTTCTTAGGTGGTAGTGTATAGTATAATCATAATCCTTGAGTAGTTCGAGCCATCGTCATTTCCTCAAGTTGAGTTCTTTCTATAAGAATATATATTTCAGTCTCTTGTGATCTGTATATATCTCAAATTTTTCACCATAGAGAAAATGTCTCCATATCTTCATTGAAAAGATTACTGCATCTAACTCAAGATCATGAATGGGATAGTTTTTTCCATTAATTTTTAACTACTTTGATGCATAGGAAATAACTCTATCATTATGCATAAGGACACAACCAGGTCCTTTCTTTGATGCATCGCTATAGATCACAAACCCATAATTCCCCGATGGTAGGGTTAGGATCGGAGCATTCACTAATTTCCTCTTCAATTCTTCAAAACATTCCTCACGTTCTTTTTTCCATACAAACTTAACCCATTTACGTGTAAGCTTGGTCATTGATTTGCCTAAATGGGAAAATTTATGAACAAAATGCCGATAATAACATGTTAAACCAATAAAACTACATACCTCAGTTATGTTTGTTGGAGTAGAAAATTATTGCATAGCCTTTTTCTTCACTGGATCAATATATATTCCATATTTAGAGACAATGTGGCTCAGAAAGGAAACTTATTGAAGCCAAAATTCACACTTTCTAAACTTCCCATATAATTCATTTCTTCTAAGAGTCTTTATAATAGTGCACAATTGATTTTCATGATCTTTATAGATTTTAGAGTATACCAAGATATCATCAATAAACACCACCACAAAGTCATCAAGATATTCATTGAAAACTCTATTAATTAGATCCATGGAAATAAAGGGTGAATTAGTCCATCCAAAATGCATTACTGTAAACTCGTAATACCCATACCTTGTTCAAAATGTTGTTTTTGGATTGTCTTCCTTCCTCACAAGCAACTGATGATATCCAGATCAAAGTTCAATCTTTAAAAAATATTGAGCTCTATGAATTTGATCAAATAAATCATCAATACGAGGTAGGGGATACTTGTTCTTTATTGTTTTAGCTTTGATCTCCCTGTAGTAAATGCACAACCTCATAGATCCATATTTCTTATTAACGAAAATAACAGGGGCGCCCCATGGAGAAACACTAGGGATAATAAACCCTTTATCACTAAATTATTTTAGTTGTTTATTTAGTTCAACTAATTCCATGGTGTCCATTCTATAAGGGGTCTTTGATATGGGCCTTGAACCATGAATTAAGTCAATGGAAAACTTAATTTCCCGCTCTTGAGGATGTCCAGGTAAATCCTCTGGAAAGACGTCAACATATTCTTGCACAATAGGTACATCCTCTATTTGAACATTCTTTTCCACACCTATAGTTATTGCATTACCTTTCTCCCCAATAATTTAATTTGGTAGAGCTATTGGGGGTGGATCTAGATGAGAATCATAGGGTGACGTTTCTGCCCTAAAGATAAGGGATTCCACATCATCCTTAAAAATTATAACCTCCTTCCTCTTGTAATAAATTTTTTCATCATGGTTCGAAAGACAATTCATACCAAGGATTATATCAAATTCAATCATGGGTATGAAAATAAAATCAATAGATAAATAACATTGATATGTTATAATGGGGACTATCTGACATGACTTTTTTGCAATGATACTTCCCTTAAGAGTTTTGACAGACAACTACCTTAATAAATTAAATTGAAAATATCTAATTTTATTGGAAAAATGTAAAGATATGAATGAATGTGATGATCTAGAATCAAATAAATCATTGGATAAGTTTGAGGAGATGATTAAAGTACATGACACCACATCATTAGGAACATCAATATCAGCGGTTATGACCACATAAGTTTTTCCCTCCTCCCTATGCCTTTTCTTCGTCATGTTTCCTTGATGCTTTGGAAAATCATTAGCATAGTGTCCCATCTCCTAAAAATTATAGCATTGAACATTAATATATTATTTATTCATCTTACAATCACCAGTAACAAGGCCTTTTTGTCCACATTTTTAGCATACTGATTTTCCTTTTAAGCAAGAACCAGGGTGTTTCCTTCCACAATTATCACATGATGGAAATTCAACTCTTCCCTTCTTCCCCATTTCCTTATTTCCTTTTCCAGAGTTTTCAACAACCCTCTTATTCTATTACTTTCCTTTAAATTCATAAGACTTAGATAATTATTTTTCTATCTTGATATCACATGAAAATATATCTTCATATGATGAGAAAATTTGGGAGACCAGTGCCCGCTGGAGGAATGGATTTAGGCCATCAATGAATCGATCGATTTTTCTTCTTGTATTATGTATGTATTCCATAGCATGCCTTTATAACCTTGTGAAGTTATCTTCATACTTTGCAACATTATCATCTTTATTTTTCCTCAAATTCAGAAATTTACTTTCCATATATGCTCGATGTTCATGAGGAAAGTATTTCTCTATGAAGATTTCATTAAAGTCCTTCCATTCCATTTCTTCTATCACTTCCTCCTCCTTTGTGTTTTGGATTAACGACCACCTCTGATCCGCATCTCCCGATAGATGATGAACTACCATGATGACCTTCCATCTTTCTTTACAACCCAAATCAAGAAATATATTCTCTAGAGAACTTATCCACTTCTCAAATACAAATGGTTTTTTAGTCCCATTGAATAATGGAGGCTGTTTTCACATAAAGAGATCTAACAAATATCTTCTACATGGAGGATCTAGATGCTCCGTACGGTTAAGGTTATTGTTCATAACTAGATGAAGTTATCCCAATATAGTTATAAGATGCTCTACACCAGTCGTAGTACTAGTTCCAACATCATTATCTTGCATCAAAGGGCAATCCCTACATGGGATATGCGTGCTCATGTAGTTTTCATTTCATCCACTAGGCAACATTTCTAGATAATGGAATACACTAGATTAGGTTATGGATCATAATGTATAATCTTAACTTATAAAAATGATTAGCATGAGTTTAAATCCTATGCATTGCTAACCCCATAATCACAAAAATGGTTTCTTTGAGGAAAATTTTACATTTAAATCTTTTCTAATGGATTGTAAAGAATATGTGAATTATCCTAAGCATATCCCCTAGGAGTTTCAAACCAGGTGCGCAGTAAGGCCCGTTGTCATGTACCAGGATACCCTAGGTCAAGTTTGAAACTCCTGGTTGCAGTTTTCACTCCTAGGTACATCTATTCCAGAACCACGTCTATATGTACAATCCAGACAGGGATGTATTTTCTAGAAAGATACACATAATCTATTCCTTACCAAAATACCAGGATGTTCTTGTATGTTTATCCTCAAAGACTATCATAGTGATTTTTTCCCTAATCTATGTTTTCTAAATCTAGTTTCCAAGTTTTCTACTAAACTTCCTTTGATAAAAACTGTAAAGACGCAGCCTCAGTTTCCCAGAGTCGGTGCCTTATTTTATTACATTAGCATATAAACAAGGAATACGCATCTCAAAGGACCAAGTAGTTTAGTATCTTTTGGAAACAAGATACATATATAAGTTCATTATTACATCTTTAAAGGAAATACAACACTAATTTATTCCATTAGAAACATCCATGCCTCCTAGGTTATGTCTGCAAGTCACTCATAACTTACTTATTCATATCATGGGAAAATGAAACAAAAGAAAGGGGTATGCTCAAACTCTCAATAAGAGTAAGAAATATAGTGGAAGATAACATAAACATAAACATTAGGCATGGTGAATAATTTAAAACATGCGCCTTTACAAATAATAAACTTGAACACATTATGGTAGGAATATGAGTTGAGTAAATAATGCCATAATAAAACATAATCATGGGTATCCTGCTAGTCAAATAACCACATTAACTTTCAATTACTAGCTTCACAATGAGGTAAGTGCATATACTGTACATTATGAAACTTATCCTCAAGGCCTCGACCAAGACGTCTAAAAATTATTAAGGCCTCAGCCAAAACCATGTCTCAAAATGGGCAAGGCCTTGGCCAAGTCAACGTAGACTTGTCTCATGAGACCTACCGATGCATTGAGGGGTTATAGAGGGCCCCACCCATCACATAATAATTCTAATGAATTCCTAATATGAGTTTGGATAAACATAAACAATATATATATTCATATTGAAACTGACATATCAAATGTAAATAACATTCCCCGAACATTAAGCTTAAATACTAACCATTCGAAGTAAATTGGTGAATGGTTTTAAGATAGCACATCCAAAATAAAACAAGTCATAAAACATCCAATTAAATATGGTAGATGATATCATAAAATATTAATCCCAATAATACAAAATAATCAACAAAATTTTGGAAATAGATGAAAATACTCTTATAAAAATCATTGAGTAATTCTTGAGATAAATACTCTTTAATTTTGAAAAGAGGAGTTCTTTTGGAAAAGTATTTGTATAAAACCATAACTAAAGTAAGATATTATTTTTCATAATAAAATAATTCATTTTATAAATAAAATGGTTTCTAAAAATATATTATAGAGTTACCTGGAAAATATGTAAGAATTTGAGAGATTCCCTTGAATCAGGCTTGTATTTCAGAAATAATTTTGAAAGTTCATTTTAAAACGTGTAACACCCCATAAAATAAGGAATTATTCTGGTTGGTAAATATATATAGAACACTAAAACATAATTTATGATCAGTACATAATAATAAATAATAATTTCATTGAGGTAATTAGACAATAAAAGTAACCTGAATGAAAATGGAGGTTCGGGTGGAAAACTCTTACCTAAAGCCTGAATGTGTTCTGATCTTGAACATAATGTCCTAGAATATGAAATTATACTTATTAATAACTTATTTTGGAACCTATTAGACATTTATTTATTTTATCATTATTTTATTAAGTTCATTATGTCCTTATTGATTAGTAATAAGATTGAATTTTGTCATTCCGGGGTGTTCGTTTTCTTGATTTTCATAATCGGTTCAATTGTTTTTATGTAATGGAGTTCATGTAGAAAGGATGTAAATATAAAAAATTCAATTTACATATTATTTATGAGAATAAATAGGTGTTAATGTTCATTTATATCATTTAGTTACATGGCATGAGGATGAATCATTAGATGAAATATTAATGACATTCACTTAGATTATTTTAGCGGTATTTTGATTATTAGGAACTAGTTTGGTCATATGATTTAATAATATGTACATATACTAGTTCCTGAATATTAAATAGGTTATAATACATATATTATAGTCTTTTTTAACCATAAAAATGGTTTCATGACCATTAATGAAGGATAAATTGAAGAATGAAACTTCATCATCCACAAAGGTTGTAAATTAGAAACTCACGAACAATGATTTCGTTTATAAAATAAAAGGGAGAGAGTAATAATATTGATGATGTTTTTTCCATTAACAAGATATAATTCCATAATATAGATGATACTGGAGTTATAATGGTCATTTGTACAGAGGAGGTGAGGAGAAGATAACAATAGAAAGGAACTTGAAATGAAAATGAAAGAAATAAAACGTGAATTTACCTCTTGAATCCACCTCCTTGAGAATCTCTTTAAGGGAAGGGGGTTTGGTCTTTTAAAAAGAACAAGAGATTCTTGGAAATTTGGAGTGACTAGGGAAGGGTATTTGTGTAGAAATTTGAGTATATTCAAGGCTTAGAGTATTGAGGAGAAGAGGGAGTGAGGGGGGGTTATAGTGGAGGAGAGGAGTGAATTTTGAATATTTTATTCATTATTTTATTAATTCCCTCAAGAAAAAAAATAGTGTTTTTTCATGTGAACCATAATAGTAATAAGTTCATGTGATTTCAAACTAAGTGTACTTACATCACTCATGATGTCATATATAGTGTATTTAACTGATAATTTGTATATACGGTATTTTACCGTATTTCACTATTTATCAAAAATTCAAGTATTTCAGAAAAATACCAAAAAATCACCCTAACAATTATTCAACATTTAGAATTCAAAAATGAACTCCATTTTTTAAAAATAATTTTCTAAATATTATTAATTTAATTTTTTAAAAAATAATAGTTTATTCGAAAAATAACAATTTTAAAACAATCATTTGTTTTATATCACATTGAAAATTTAATCAAGATCTCATTATATTGTAACCTTAATAAAATAAAATAATATTATTATTTACTATTCATAAGGGATATATTACTATTCATATGGGTATGTTACTATTCACTAAAAATCAAGTTGGTTCTATCAGACTTCAAATGACTTACTGATCACAACTCTAGATGACCATTTTTTGAAATTCAAAACATGGTAGAGGCAAAGTTGTTTTTAACATCTAGATTATAAAATGTGTTTTTTTGTAGGGACTTAGTGTTTCATGCATTCAATTTTTATTTTTCAAAACCTTGGGGTGCTACAAATATTTTTTCCCTCATACATTGAGAGCTGACTAAGCTAGGAAGTTCATGTGGCTAGAGAATTGTGTTATGTCCATCATGGACTATTTAGCATGTTTCACCAAGTTGAAATGATTTTCACTTCTTCTTTACATTAATGAGATATCACGAGTGAGACACTCCAAGGATGAGATCAGGTATTTCATCCACTCACAAGTGAATTTTTTTCTCCTATCTACCTTTTTTGAGATCATGAATTAGGCTCTTATCACTAAGTATAACATGAGGGAAGCTGATATTACTACGCACAGAGGTTTAGTGCTGATAGAGAGAAATGGTTCATCTAGTAGCATGGATTGTATCCTTGAGTTTTCTCATCAAAGTAGTGGAATCCAGATTATCCACACTAGAAGCTCTGTTATATGCCATCATTGTGGACTTCAAAGGCATGTGAAGCCATAGTGTGATAGAGACCCACTTGAGTGTTGTGATTATGGCTATATGGGTCATGTTTAGATGTTTTTATAGACCATTATTCCTATTTATATCGTAATAAGACCCGCACCAACTCCACCTTCAGGAGTAGGATCTAAGAATCCACGTCAAGTGGGAATATGGAATAGTATTAGCTAAACAGACCAAGGAGGGGGGCATGGATGAGGTTTTTGGATTTCTAATTATTAGTGCCAGAAGTAAGGACATATTCATGGTAGTCCAGCTATAGATCAGGGTCATGGATCAGGTTAGTTTCATGATTTACATCCAATACCTAAGGAACAGAGTGCAAGACCATCTATAGTATGAGGTACTATTCTAATAGCCTCTACTATCGTATGTTCTTTATTCAATATAGTTGTTTCTCACTCATTTATCTATGTATCTATCATATAAAGTCTTGGGCCTAAAATCATATACCTTTGTGGGGTGATGACCCTAGACACACCGTTGGGTGTACGGTCAGAGGATATACTCCAATGCAAGGATTTTACCCTTGAGGTAGTTAGTATTAATGGAGGAGGATTGATTCATTGCATACAGATCTTGGTAGTTGAGGCCTCACGATCATAATTACCCAACATATGGGCTTGAGATAGGAGCATTCATTAATTCCTTTCATTCTTATAGGAATTATCTAATGGGGGTCACTTTGTGGTGTATACAAACCACAAAATACTCAAATATATCTTTATGTAGCATAAATTGAATCTCAGACACAAAATATGGGTCAAATGCCTTCATTCCTATGAATTTTATCTTGTCTATTTGCCTGGAAAGGGAAATTTGGTAGCTAATGTGCTGAGCTATAACACTCAGGAACAATCCATCTAAGAAGCCAGTGATGAAGGAAAGTTAATGTCCCTATTTTCTAAGATTCATCTGGAGTGTAATGATAGTTATGAGTGGCTTTTTATTATAACCTTAGAAGTTACCTCTTCACTCTTGGGTAGGTTGAAGAGAAGGTAATTATCATACTCAAAAGGTTTGGTCCTACAGGATGGTATTTCTAGTGAGGACCTGCCTCTGGATTGTTCTATTGATAGAGATGAAATCCTATGTATAAATGGGCGTATCTGGATTCCTAAGACATGCGATAGGGGATGATGTGAGAATCACATACTTCTAAGCAGTAAGTATACCCAGTTATATCTGAGATGTATTGTGATATGTACCACCAGTATTGGTGGCCTAGGATGAAACATCATATAGTGAGTTTTATCACTAGGTGTTCCACCTGTCAGCAGATGAAGGTGGAGAACCAGTGGCCTTCTATCTTGTTACAGTTGTTACCGGTCCATAAATGGAAATGGTATGACATCATGATGGATTTTTTGGTTATTTAACTGAGGTCTCATTAAGGTAGCAAAATGTTTTGGTTAGTCATGGATTGACTGATAAAGGTATTGAAAAATATCATATTTTCATATTTATAAATATGTTTTTAAATGATTTAATCCCTTCTCATTAACCAAATTGATCTTCTTTGCACTATTTTATGACTTTTGGTGAGTTTTGAGCTTAAATGTCAAAAGTGGTTAATTCTAGACATTAAACAGATTTATGTTGCCTCTGTATTTCAAGAATAACTTCTAAATTTTTCATCCAATTCACTTGATTTATTTTTTTGTAGGATTTCATAATTTTTTTGATACATATAAGTCTTCAGGACCCAAATCCAATTCAAACTCCAACAAGAAAAAACAAATCAGTCAATATGAACACTTATTCTGGCTGGCAGAATAGACATGACTTCATTCAATGATCAATATCTCAAGCTACCGAGCACCAAATGGGGTTCTTCCAGCTGGGTCAGAAATCCAAATTGACTATTAAGATTCACATTAAATTTCATGGAGAACTGAGTTGATTAAGGCCACCCTTAAACCAGTCAAATATGGTTGGTGGAATAGTGATTGGAGGCTAGGAAACGTCATGTCTAAAAATTCGTCCATAACTCATTCCACACGGCTCAAAATGATTTCAGACTTTGTGGGTAGATGTAAAACTACATTCCTCATATCCTATAAGAAGGTACTTTATCCTGATTAGATGGAATGGTGGGAGAACCGAAGCTATCTTTCTGGTGGACAGATTATGGAGGAGAAAATTTATGTTCTTTATTTTCTTTCTTTTGTTCTTCTTGGTTTTATAATGCCTACTTATTCCCCCTTCTTCTCAATTACCCTTACCATGGTGGGGTAAATATTCTAATCAATTGGGGGAGGTTAGTTTTTATCTTTTTTAATGTTTTATTTCTTTTATTTGATTGAATAAAAACTCTCTCTCTTCTGCGGTGTTGGTTTTAAATTCTAATAAACAGTTTTATTATCTTATGTGATTGTATTTGATATAATATTATATTGTCATTATTGCTTTGTTAAATGTTCATAATCTCCCTCCACTGGGTTCTGGTCTATATACAATGGAATAGATCAGGTCCTAGTGGTGAAGTACTCAGCGATCGTCAGTACGTCTGGCAGGGGTATTGAATATTTTAAATTGTTTGTGATAAACAAGACTTGATCGGGAATTTCCTAACTCAATTGAGGGTATTCGCTACATCTATTTAACACATAGGAAGGATAGTAGACTGATCTGAGATATTGGTAAGGTTTACTCTCACCATCACCATTTACCAAGGGAGTGATAGGAAGCAATTGTGAAATATCACTTAAACTAACTTAGCAGAAGAAGATTGAATAAAATTGGAACTATGATAACATTACAATTTAAAAACCAAACCCAACCTGATCACCCAATACTTATCACTATTTTTTAATCACATTCCTTTCTAATTTGTTTTAAATATTATACTTTATTGCTTCTTTTAGTTTTGTTTCATTGTTTTCAAAATCAAACAAATTCAAATACAAAGTGAAAAACATGATTGTTGTGTGCTCCTCTATGGAGACAACTTAGGTTAACCACTATAATATATTTTAACTTAGTAAATAATTGTTTTTTCCACACCCCATGATAGGCATGTGTCAAAACTTGGCACCATTGTTGGGGAGGCAGTGCCGAAATCTGATTATAAATATTTAACACTTTTCAAAAAAACATAAGAAAATATTTTTCCATGATGTTTTCAAATGATAATTTCTTTAATTCATGGAACAATTACCCACAAGTGGAACAAGAAAACAAGTTTGGGTATAATATAGTTCAGATGCAAGAACTTCAAAATGACATAGAAAAACTAGAGAACAAATTCAAACTTGCATTTGAATATGTCTGTGCATTGATGGAAAAACCAGAACCTATGAATGAACCTGAGGAGGACAAGAAGGAAGAATTACCTACTGATCTACATGTGGGATATCAAAAAGATCTAGATGTATTATGGAATAAGTTTGAAGAACTACTTGATCCACATATTCCTTAAAAAGTATAATATCCAGAACAATTGAAGGAAGACACCACCAAAGTGGTGGAATTTGAAGAAGAGATAGAGGAGTCTGAATACCTACCTCTGTCTTGTGAAATTCAACTACAAGTGGAACCTCATACTAAATAAGAAATTAAATTCAAGCCACTTAAGGGAGATAATATTTTTCTTAACTCTTTTTATTCTGATTATATAGAATCTGAATTGATTATCAGCTTCCCTTGATTTAAATTTTCAGATTTGGACACCAAATGTATCACCTTTGTGGATGAGGAAGAAAAAGAATATGCACCTAAAGAAGAACATATGGATATCCCCGAACATGCTGATCATTTATTGGAAGGAGTTCAATATGAGATCCAAGTGGACTTGCTTGAGGAAAAATAGACACAAGATGCTTACTGTTTGAAAGGGAATAATATGATTTTGATTCATCATGCATTAATTTTATTCAAATTGAATTACTCTCTGATTTTCCATTTGATTATTCTTTTGATGCAACATAACTTGAGAAACCGTTGGAGAATGAAGAAGATGTTATGCAAGTGGAAGCCAAGAAAGAGGAGGAATCATTATTCATCCAAACCCCACCATACAAGATGCATATCATTTTCATTAGGGTGGATTTGGTGAACCATATCCATGTAGTCCTTAACAAAAAGGAAGAAGTTCAATATGGAAAGAAGAAGTTCTGGTGGTTCATATTAAAGAAACTTTACCCACCATCAGATTGGGGATAACCAACTGAAACTGCCCATCTGGAGGCAGTCAAAACCCAGGGCCCACTTGGGGGATCAAACCAAGATCTATCCTTTTAGTCTCATTATATTTCTATTTTCTTTTCTTTCAATAAATTTATTATGTTTTATTATATACCTTTTTTGTAGGGTTTTATGTGTGTAACACTTAGGAGCTTAACTCAACATTGCACTACCAATAAGTCAGGTTGTACCTCTCCTTATCTCTTGCTTGATTGTTTTGAATCAATTTAAACTATAATTTCATGTTAAATCCAATTGAATGCATTGCGGGCACTACATCATTTAAGTGTGGGGGAGGGAACCTTTGAAGTTTAGTATTTTTCAATTATTTGTTTAAAAAAAATTGTGTGTTTTTCAAATTTTTGTGTGTTTTTGAAACTTTTGAGCTGAAATGATTATCATCACAAATTTTGAAACCCATTTCAATGTGTGAAACAATTTATCCCATGAAACTGAGCTTAAATGAATGTTGAAATTGACTCTATTTCAAGTTCAAATATTTGAAAATTTCATGAAAAGTACTATGATTTTTGAATCTCATGCCACAATTCACTGTCTTTATATTTGAAATAACTTTACTTTGAGGATTATATACCTAATTTTCATAATATTTTCTTTTACCACACTTCTTGAGAGAACCATACCATGCTTGATTTAACCATAATTTGATTTATTTCTGTCAAAACTTGAGGGTTTGAGATACATGTGTTTTAAATGCTTGAGTCGTTTCTTTGGTATTAAAGCCCCTATTTCATATGAATCCTTTTTATAATGGAACAACTTGTACATTTAATCCTTTTATACCATAGAATCTATGAATAACCTATTAGTTTAGCCACATCATAAGCCAATTTTCCCTATCCAACCTACTCTTGAAGTGAAATTGCATAATCTAGTTGAACTTAAGTGTGGGGGAAGTTATCTTGTATTATGCTACATAATTTGGTGATACATTGGGTGGAAAATAATACATTTAATACATATTCTTTTTGCTAAAAAAATATGTTGGAAGTTGTTCCTTTTCTAGAGCTTTCATACATGAGAAGATGTGCCTTTCCAGAGCTTCCAATGAAAAGAAAGTTGTGCCTATCTGGAGCTTTCAAGAAAAATCATGTTTGAGATGACTGATACTTTTTTTGATAAAATGATTAATGGTGTGTAATTTCACTGATTTTTCATACTGATGGAGCTGATTTACTACTAAGGGGAGTGAGGAGGAAACCATACTTGAGTAAAAATTAGAATAATGCAATTTTGTTTCAAAAAGATCCAAACCCTCCTTATTCAGCCTCAGAATTTTTCGTATCTAAATCCTACCAACCTGAAGCCACAGAAATACCCTATAAATTCCTCATGATAAACATATGTCCTTGACTTACATCAGGTGGAGATTTATGAATTTATCAATCCTATGGTGACCCTTGCATGAGTATTGGATGAGAAAGACATTGTTGAAAATTGATATTTGTGTGATGAGAGAAAATACATGTCAGGTAAGTTTTGTTTGTGCATGGGAGAATAAATGAAGAGGAAATATATTTAATGAACTGAATTGAGAACATGTAATAATTTTTGTTGTTGAGGCATGATATCTTATGTTTCTTGGTGATAAATTGTTGGATCTCATGGATATGTGTTTTAAATTTTCTTTGATTTGATATCGATGTTTACTTTTCCAGGAGTCCAAGTGCTAAGTGTGGGGGAATTGACAGAGATCATATTTTCATATTTATAAATATGTTTTTAAATGATTTAATCCCTTCTCATTAACCAATTTGAGCTTCTTTGCACCATTTTATGACTTTTGGTGAGTTTTGAGCTTAAATGCCAAAATTGATTAATTCTAGAAATTAAACAGATTTATGTTTCCTATGTATTTCGAGCATAACTCCTAAATTTTTCATCAAATTTGCCTGATTCCTTTTTTTGTAGTATTTCATAATTCTTGTGCTACATATAATTCTTTAGGACCCAAATCTAGTTCAAACTCCAACAAGACAAAACAAATCGGTCAATATGAACACTTATTCTGGATAGAAGAATATACATGACTTCATTCAATGATCAATATCTCAAGCTACCGACCACCAAATGGGTTTCTTCTAGCTGGGTCAGAAAGACAACTTGACGAGTAAGCTTCACATAAAATTTCATGGAGAACTGATTTGATTAATGCTTCCCTTAAACTAATCAAAGTATGTTGGTGGAATAGTGATTGGAGGCCAGGAAACGTCATGTATAATAATTCAGCCATAACTCATTCCACATAGCTCAAAATGATTTCACACTTCATGGGTAGATGTACAAATATATTTCTCATATCCTATAAGAAGTTACTTCAGCCTGATTTGATGGAATGGTGAGAGAACCGAAGCTATCTTTCTGGTATACAGATTCTAGAGGAGAAAATTTATGTTCTTTCTTTTCTTTCTTTTGTTCTTCTTAGTTTTATAATGCCTACTTATTCCCCCTTCTTCTAAATTAACCTTACCATGGTGGGGTAAATATTCTAATTTATTGGGGTTGGTTAGGTTTTATCTTTTGTAATATTTTATTTCTTGTATTTGATTAAATAAAAACTCTCTTTCTTCTGCGATGTTGGTTTCAAATTCTAATAAATGGTTTTATTATCTTATGTGATTGTATTTGATATAATATTCTATTGTTATTATTTATTTGGTAAATTTTCTTAATCTCCCTCCACTAGGTTGTGGTCTATATATGATGGAATAGATCAGGTCCTAGTGGTGAAGTACTCGGCGATCGTTAGTGCGTGTGGAAGGGGTATTGAATATTTTAAATTATTTGGGACAAACAAGACCCGGTTGGGAATTTCCTAACTCAATTAAGGGTATTTAATAGATCTATTTAACACATAGTAAGGAGAGTAGACTGAGCTGAGATATTGGTAAGGTTTACTCTCACCATCACCATTTACCAAGGGAGTGATAGGAAGCGATTGTGAAATATCACTTAAACTGACTTAGCAGAAGAAGATTGAATAAAATTGGAACTGTGATAACATTACAATTAAAAAACCAAAACCAACCTGATCACCCAATACTTATCACTATTTTTTAATCACATTCCTTTTCAAATTTTTTTAAATCTTATACTTTATTGCTTCTTTTAGTTTTGTTTCATTGTTTTCAAAATCAAAAAAATTCAAATACAATGTGACAAACATGATTGTTGTGCGCTCCTCTCTGGAGACAACTTAGGTTAACCACTATACTATATTTTAACTTAGTAAATAATTGTTTTTTCCACACCCCATGATAGGAACGTGTCATGTATCCCACTTCCTTATTATCTGATAAACTTTCTTGGTTTATGAGCTGGGAAGACTATATGTCTGTGAAACTATATGCTTACACAAGGTCCCTCATTCTATTGTTTTAGATAGGGATTATCATTTCACATCAAAGTTCTGGAAAGGGTTACAAAAATATTTGGGTACACAGGTTCTTCTGAACACATCTTTCCACCCTCATACTGATGGCCAGCTGGAATGGACTATACAAGTGTTATAGGAGATGCTCGGAGCATGCATCCATGATTTTGGTGGTTCCTGGGAGAAGAATATATATATCTTTGAGTTTTCCTATAATAATGTTTTTCAGGAAAAAGTTAATATGGCTATGTATGAGGGTTTATATGGTAGGTTTTTTCATTCACCCTTGTGCTCGTTGGAGGTAGGAGAGGCAGTGATACTAGGTCCTTGTCTCATGCAGTAGATTTCGGAGGAGGTGCAGTTAATCAGAAAGAATATATCTACTTCTCAGTCTAGAAAAAAATCATATGTCATTTTCCATCGATGACCTTAGGAGTTTGAGTTTGGGGGTCATTTTTTCTTGTGAGTATCACCTAGAATTGGGCATAGATGGACACAGAGGCAAGGAAATTCATCGTCTCATTTTTTCAGGCTTTTTGAGATTTTGTATAAAGTAAAGCGATTATTCTATTGGTTGATATTGCCTTAGAGGTACCATTCTATGCATGACATCCTTCACATTTCAAAACTTTTTCATTACCATGTTTACTTGTCTCATACTTTTGATCTTGATGATGTTGAGTTAGACTTCAATGCTTCTTTTGAGGAGTATCACATTTGCATCATCGATCAGAGCATGAAGGATCTATGAGGTAGGTCTTTCCCTTTAATATGGGTGGTATAAAAGAATGGTCATGTATAGGATGATACTTGGGAGTGGGAGGCTAACATACATGCTTTGTGGTTGGAATTATTCTTAGGTGAAGTCTCACCACTTTTGGAAGAGATGCTCAGGGATGAGTTCCTTTAAAGGGATAATAATGTAAGAATCCATATTTTTTATGAGGTAGGAATATTTTTAATTTTAGTTTAATTATTTTTATTGGACCTAATATGAATTTATAAAGAGGTCATTGAGGTTTTGAGGTTGTATGGGCCATGTTCGGAGCCCAAAACCCCGACTAGTGCAAGAAACAGTTGGGCCACATGATTAGTAGAAATCATGTCACCTAGGATACATAGTTTGATGAAACTATGTGGGGTGTTCAATGCACAGCATAGGGTTGTACAATTTTCCCTAACCATGCCACCTAGGATGTATGACCATGCGAGAAGCTTTCATACCTTAATAGATCCAAATTGCATGATTTTCACACGATTTCGTAAATCATGCATATGAACTGTGTGAGGCCCCTCCTTAGACAGTAATCCACATGCAGTTTCCACACAATTTGGAAAATTGTGAGGCCAAACCATGCACCATTTAAAAGATGGGTAAAATGACTAAAATGAACTTACCTTCTTATAACTTTTCCCACCCTCTTTCTTTATTATTTCTAATATATATGAGGATTTCTTCTTCCTATCAATGATACTATTTTATTATGAGCTCATATACCCAATTTTAAGGTCATTCATCTATTCATCCATTTTCTTCTGATCCATGCCAAACTAAGGGTTGATACTGGATGAAACATCTACTACAAGAATAAGGAAGGTGTTATATGACTTTTCCCTTAAGCCTCACCTATTTATAATTATTTTTTTGTGCACGCCAATTTCATTGGGGGTTTCTCCTTTTATATGTCTGCCTTAAATTCAATTGATTAAATTTTAATTTAAGGCCTTAGTGGGGACCCTTTGACACCATTGGTGGTTATGACCTCAATGTTACCCACCCCATGTAGGGTGTGTCCAATGCTATGCATTCAGTGACCCTTGTTGGGTTTACCTGAGACATCGTTCGAGTGTTCTTGACTTGGCCTTGTTTGGGTAAGTGTTCCATTATAATTAAATGTAACTTTAAATGGTTATATAGAGAGTATATGTTTATATATCACTTGGTCTTATCCCTTGTAACTGAATTTATATTGTTTGAATGTACTTAACTCACCTTATAATTCTTAATGAAATGTGATGGAATGAACCTACTAAATGATTATGTAATTGAAGTGATAATTGGTTGCATGCCCCTAATTTTCCTTGTCATGTTTGATTAAAGGTAATGGTATGAACCTACTAAATGATTATATAGAGTGAGTATTACATTTACTATGATGAAATATGTATATAAATGAAATTGGTATAAGGTGACCACTACTTTTTAGTCTTTTTCATCTTTATAGGAATGTTCATACTTGAGCTAGCCTTGTATTCCCAAGGGAATTCCTTGAGCACTTAGAGGATGTCATTCTGATTAATTGATCTAATTTCCATGGGGGATACCCACCACGGAATATGGTCCTTGTCTTATTACATGAATTCCTTGGCATTGTACCAATTATTCACTTGAAAACTTTTCTAAATATTATAATTCCTTGGATACACTCCTTGGATTCAGATTGATGTATTTGGACACGTGGTGCCATAGATTAATCCCATTGGGACCATTCATTGTTAGCCTAGTATTACTATGGATGACCTCCGTGGATTCATTCAGATACTTTTATGATGGAATACCTTGGGTGTACCCCTTGGACTACACTCAACCCTTATAGTTATATGGAATGATTTACTACTATGAGTTACCTGGACCCCTAAGGCCAAGGATGTCTTGGTTTCACCTTGGATCCTCACTTATTCTTATTATGATCTGTTTCAAAGTTTTTGAAACTTAAATGTGTTCGATACATATAAACTAAATCTTAAAATAATTAATTAAATTATCACATGTTCAAAGATATTTCCAACTAAGGCTAAATCAGGTATGGGTTTTTTATTTTGTACTACTTTACTTTTATGTAACTGCACATTTTTTAATTTATATTCACATATTGGATCTGTATAGACATTGATGGTGGTGTCCTAATGAGATTTATCTCAAACCCTATCTGGGTCTCCATTGGTACCTGGATAGATTATATGATCACAGGTGTGGATAAAGGGAAGTGTCCTGCTTTGGACACCTAACTTTCTTGCTTTAGGATGGGATCTTGATAGCAGATAACCAAGACAGAGCTCAGTATTCTTGGCTAGATTTTTCTTATTTTTTATTCTTTTTTATATCATGTATTTCACCATCTCTCTACTTCCATGTATGCATGATTTTCATTTTTTACAGACATTCCATCATCGTTTTTTATATGATACAGTTTATAGATCTTGAGTTGATTGTTTATTACATATATGTTTACGCTTACTTCTGCTTTCATATTTATTATTATGTTTCAACTATTTATTCATCTATTATCTATGATGTGATCCAGTTTGACATGAGGGCATGGTCTCCCCATGGACACATCCTAGTCCCTCATTGTTGGTCGGTAGCCTTTGGCATATGGGGAGGCATGCTTGAGGTTATGTGGCCAACCAGGTTTGGTTACTCAGGAGTGAACCAGGTCTAGGACGTCACAATAGATGTTCTACTTATTTCTACTACATGGGGTGGTAATTGTACTCGGTTACCACTTTCATTTTACATTATTGAAAAGGATAATTTTGAATCCCGAAGTTGGTTTTTGGCATGTATACGCATTCATGTCACATAAATCCATGGAGTGTGATAGATATATGATCACCATCGAGCAATTATAGAGGTCATTAATAGTGATGGATTTTCATGGTGAGAACTGAATTCTTATCATCGATATTTCATTATACAAATTACTAGTAATATGCATAAGAATTTCATATATGTGGCAATAAAAAATGGGATCATCAATTTGGGTATGTTTTTTTTAACTTATATTTCTTTGAAAAAAAATAATATCCTTTTAAATAAATTATTATCTTATGGTTTCAGCATATGAGCCCCAAAAATAAAAGTTTGATCAATATCTTGAAGAAATTCAAATTGATAATCAAGATGTGTATGATTATATGATGTGGGTTTCAAAGGAAAAATGATCATTAGCATATGATGGTGGAAGGATATGTGTCCATATGACCACTAATATTGTGGAGTGAATAAATGGGGTCTTCAAGGGTGTGTGAAAATTGTCGATCATAGGGTTAGTATAGGAGAAATTTTATAGAGGTGTGAAGTACTTTATTGAATGGTCCCAGTAAGCTTATCAGAGGATGAAAAATGGAATGTATTTTGGTCAGCATTTCCAAAGTATCATTGATCAGATACAGCATGACGCATCATCATTGCATTTTTGAACCTTTGATCAGGTATAGAACCAATTTCAGGTAAGTGAGTGTCACAGACCACTCACAGGCAATAGTGGTCAAGTTTTGGTGGTCATATTAGAAAATAGGTATTGTGATTATGGTAACTTCCATGCATTGATATATCTCTATGAACATGTTGTTTTAGCTTGTGCATTAGTGAACATATCATGGGAGCACTATGTTGGCCTAATATATTATGTGAGAACTCTGGCTAACTGTTATAGTGAACCTTGGTTGCTTGTTTATGACTTTCATTATCTTACCTTATCTGCTGATCAGGAAACTATGGTCCCTGATATTTCTAGGTTTTGTATTATGGATTTTTTATTTATGAATTCTTTTATTTTTGGATTTTTTTTCATTTAATATCTTATTAAATTTCTATTTTGAATTAGAAAAATTCATTTGATCGTTCATTCTTTTAACTTTCCTAATCATCAGCTGATTGTGGCGCCCAATATTTCTAGGTTTCACCCTCATAGATGACCAAAGTCTACTCATATCAGAAATGAGATGGACCAGCCTCAACAATGGGAAGGGTGACTATGATAAATCATTTTTCACACAAAAGGGAATACCTGAAAGATATTTCCCCAAGTGGTAGGATAGAGCTTCACTTCCCATCATTATTTATCAATTTTATGTATTTTATCATGAATGTGTACATTTTTTTCCGTGTGCTGATTTTTCATTAATAAAACCTTTTATTTCTAAATTTCTTCATTTCTGGCCTATTTTATCTTTGGTTTATTTTATTTCTAGATAAAATTAGAAATAATTTTGTTATACTTCAACTATAAAAAAGTAAAAACAAAATTAATAAAAAAATAGGTTCATCCTCTAAATGGATTTTTTCAAATTTTTCATTCAAATTACACGGTTGATTGAATATATCATGCGGCCACATGTTTTGTGTTGGATTTTCATCACAGAATATATATATATAAATATTTATAAATAAATTAAACATTATTTGAGATCATTAAAACAAGAAATTGATAGACTAAGACAAAAAAATTAGTCACATCTATTTTTTTACCTCATTTTTCATCATAATGCTTAATTGTGAATGCTAATTTTCTACCTCATATTTTTCTTTTAGTTTTTTTTAAAAATAGTTTGGAAATTTTATTGAATTAACTATAAATAGTAATGATGATATAAAATGTAGAGATGGTGGGTCCTCTATTTCTTACATTCTAAGATATGCATGTTTCACGGCTGGTTATAGAGGGACGTCCAGTTTCTACTTTGAGTGTATAGAGATCTCACCATTTCTATCATGTTTCACCACCTCCTATCATCATCCATCATATTCATCATGCTGAGTTATATGGTGTAGAAATATGGTACTTCACATTTATCAATCATCAGCTCATTACTGAACTCATAGAGATGACTATTACACTCGAGGATGTGTTCATTATGTTAGGCCTCCCCATCAACAGTGGAGTTGTGACGGGCCGAGTGGGTACAGATTGGTTTGATCTAGTTCACAGATTACTATGCATTGAGTTCCATGATGATGTAAGGTTCAACGTTGGTATTAGAGTATTCATTTCATGGATAGATGATCACTTCTCTCATCTAGCTGATAATGTCGATGAGATCATCCTAAAGTGATTTGTAGGTGCATACATTTTGAGGCTTACTGGTAGCATGATCTACATTGATCATTTGACTATATTTGTACATTTGATGTATTTACCATTATTGGAGGACTTGGACTAGATAGGGCAGTATAGTTGGGGGTATGTATGTCTTGCATATACATACAGATAACTATGTAGTGCATGCCGCTTCGATATGATGTAGATCACAGGATGTGTTATTCTGATACAGATGTGGATATAGGAGTGTATCCCTCACTTAGCACCACATACACGCACTCTATTACCTGTTGATATTTTAGGAGAGCCTCTATATGGATGATGATATGTTTTTCCTTCCTTCAATATCAAAATAAAATTTATAACTTTCTATTATGAAATATAAGTATAAAAATATTATGTAATAAGATGTTTAAATTATGTAATAAGATGTTTAAATTATTATTGTGTATAGTACATATCTTCATTTATTAATTGATTATTATTATTTTTAGATTTCATGTATGTAATATAATGAGGATATTATCCAAATTCTTCCATCATACTGTACGGAAATAATTGTTGTCAGCTCATGCATCATTCATATGATTCATTTTCATATTGTTGAGTGTCATCATAGTGATAGAGTTATGAAGAAGTTTGGATTCTATCAGCCCATTCCTCCACCGCCCAGTCAGTTTTCTTCACTTTATTCCTTGAAGATGTTAGGGAAGCGAGAATTTGACTAAAGGATATATCATGCATGATATATTAAGATGTGGTATAGACAACATGAGTCCCAATTATGAGGGGTTGACATAGTATGTATTTGTTAGAGTTGGTGTCCTAGGACCAACTTGTTTTACTTTGATTGAATATATATTCAATGGATTGAATATTAATTAAACATCCTATTACATAATTCTCATTTCTATATATGGATTTAATGTAATAATTTCCTAGATTATATGTCGTGTTGATAATGTTATAGAAGTTCCCTGCTATTATGAGAACCTTGAAGTGCTATGAAAATATTCTTAATATAGTTTTGTGTTTGGATAACATATTGTGATGGGACATGTAGTATTTAGACTGTCTGGTGCGAGTACTCATAAGTGGATGAGGCTTCTTCTCATGAATTTTTCACTTGGTAATATCCAAGACATGAGATTATGATAATAGAACCACTAGTAGGAATTCCACATGTTTTGGTGTCATTGGATATTCCTATTTGTGAGTGTGTGTAATGATCCTTATACTTTAAGATTGTCATTGATGTGTGTCATGAATCGCACACTTAAATTTACTAACGAAAATCATTATTCCATATTTCATAGGGATGTAGGGTATGTTGGGTTCATCATGATTGACATTTCATTAATGGATAAGTGGATGAAGTATTTTTCCCTTCCATCTTTACGGAGGTTGATATATTCATCCCTTTTATTGGAATATAAATGTCACTTAAATTTCATGATCATCGTGTAACAAAACATTTATTTCAGATAGTTAAAGAAAGATGTATCGATTAAATAGGTTGATGACACCATCATGAAAACTTCTTGATGAGATATTGTGACAAAGGGATTATATTACACAGTGAGCATTCATATATGGTTATCATCATTGCAACATTAACTTCTTTATCTTGGGTGTCTTGACCCATTTCTATATAGTAATCTTAGACTTTAGGCAAGACCACCTAATACCAATGATAAAGAATCCTATATGGTCACGTTCTAAGTGTTCTTGTTGAACTCGATTAAATTATGTTTGAATTTAATTAATAGAATAAAAATTATTCTCAAGACCATGGAATAATTTTATTCAAGTTATATTGATCACATAAATTAAATAAATATTTATTCATCGGAATGTGAATAAAAATATATTTGTTTATTTTATTGAATATTAATAAATATGTATTCTATGGTATGTAAATGAAATATTTATTTGTAAATAAAATATTTATTTGGATATTCCTTAAATAATCAAAAGTTTGAACAGACCAAGACCATGTATGGTGATAAAATATTTATTTATAAGACAATAAATATTATTTATCAATTTGTGCACATCGGTGCATCACAAAATATTATTATTATTATTATTCATGGGGTTTATAAAAGGTAATGAATGTTATTTAATTGATGGAATGCAATTAAATAATATTTTAACCTAAATCCTAACTCTATAAATAGATGGATATTTCTGTTGTGTATATCATCCAAAATTGATAATAGAGAATCATTGTGCACAACAAATTATTTCTTAACTCCTTCTCTCTCCCTCTCAAGAATGGGAAATGAAATAGATATTTCTTCAAGACTGAATAATGATAAATCAAGAAAAAACAACATAAGACATTCTATTCACCACTTTAGAACCTCAAGATTGATTGGTGTTTCTTAGAGATCATTGGAGCATGTGTGGATTACCACTAGAGGGATTATATCCTTGGATCCTTATATCACAATGAAGGAAATCCAAAAGGGCATTTTTTGACAATCAACATTCATCAACGAAGAAATTTCCTAAGACCAAGTATTTATTTCTTTAGATATTAAATAAATTAATTATAAATTTAACATTCAAGATCCTATCTCATGATTTTGGGAAATGATTATTAAAAGGAATTTGAATATATCACTCACCACTGCATGCTTCTGTTATTCTTTGGAAACATCAAGTGGTATTAGAGCGATCACATTTAAATTTATAATTATTTATTTGATTATTGATCTATGGGAAATTACAGTGAGATTTACATTTCATTTTATTTGTTCTGTAATCCAATTTAAATTAACTTGTTATCAACATATTAATCATGTTCATTCAGTGTTTCATTTTTTAAAAGGTTTAAGAACAAATGAAGAACTACTAAAGATACCATCAGGAAGTGCCAAATATTTGGCTAGTAAAACTGGGTTACATGGCATGTAGTTAGAGAACATATTGTGTACCCATGCGCGTTGTACATGGATGTGCCGAACAATTAATTACACGTGGTGCATTTATTGCACACCGCATGTTGAACAAGACAATCTGGAACACAGAAAGAAAATACATGGCATGTTTCTTGCATGTACATACCATGTAATCTGGCTAATTTAACATGTCTAAGCCTCATGTGTGTGACTTGGATACACAGTAACTGAGGAACACAGTGTGTAGTTGGGTTGTACACTCTGTGTAGTCTCCCCATTAATGACAAAATTAAATTACATTAAATTGAAAATTATAGCATTAAAACCTTAATTTATTTATTAACACATATTTTTTGTTTTATAATTTAATAATGGTTTTAAAGATTTTTAAATTCTCAATTAATTTATTGTAATAAATATGTCATTATTGGTTCTGCTGTTTATTTTCCATGAATTCCATAAATGATTAGTATCTCCAATTAAGTTCAGATGATCATTAAGATAAAAGGGAATTAATTTATTTATTTATTTACTAATTAATGTAAGTTTGTTTATCTTAATAATAAAGAATGAATAAAGAAAGGAATGATAGCCAGTTACTTTTTCATATTCATTACATGTATGACCATTCATGATCTTTATCAAGACCTATGTATGTATTGGATGTTTTAATTTAATTTATTGCATGAGCTTGAAACTATTTATTATTAAATTAAATATGATGGTCTGCATGTCATCCATCCCTCCATTATTATGTAGGGATTTTGAGTCCAATGATACTTATTTCATCCCATTTTAACTAATCCTTTGGTTCCCCTCACTTGCATGTGAGTAATAAATACATGTAATTAATAGAGTATCCTAAGGCGTGTGGAGGCAATTCAACATGAAACCATAATGATGTCAACTTAGGTAATACACATGTGTAAAGGTGAAATGTTGTAACTCAAATCAAGGCCATAAAATGAGTTATTTTTCCTAGGTCATAGGTTGATTTAATGTCCACTCATTAAATCAACCATTAGATAAAGATCATGGATGGTTCATTTAATTATTTATTTATTTCTGACTATACAATTATTTATTTTATGGATGTAAGGTCACGGTCACATAAATAAATGAATTAATGTGAAAATATGGAATTTAAATTAATCTATTATGCGTAAATTTTTTATCCAGCATGGTTAATTAATTAAGTAACATCCACTTAATATTAATAAGACATGTAAAGGATAAAAAAAGATAAAATTTATGCATTATTAATTAAAATCCCTTAACCAAATATTAAGTTAGGCTTTGCAATCTATTACTTGATTGTGAATGAAACTCAATAGAACTAAGTGTTTGACCAACTCTTTTTGAGACACTTACTTTTATAAGGAGAGTAATTATGAAGGTTTTGGTTTTAATTAACCATTTTACATCAATAGAAGTATCCCTTTCTAGACTTGGTATAATTTGGAGGCAAGTTTTGAGTAAATCCAAGTTGGGATTTTGGGATAGAGGAGTCCACTCAACGGATCAAGGAGTTATAAGCCCACAGTTGGCAATGACCTACCTACCTAAATACCTTCATGTAGATTAATTAACCCTCAATGGGTTTATGTGAAGGGGAATACGGATCCTTTACACTATAATTTCATAGCAACTAGGCATTATGAGTTCAATAGTTGGGGCTCTTAGAACTTGATAAAATAGTGGGATATTTAATAAAAATCAATTAATTTATTAATATCTCACCCAATTTGTAATCAAGTACTAAAAATCTGCTCTTTTAATTGTAGAATAAAATGGAAATCTCATCATCCACATTATCCATATGATCAATATTGGATAAATACAACCTCCTAACTAGTAGTAACTTCTAGGAATGGTACAAACGTCTTCAGGTGGTCTTACACCATGAACAAAAATCTTATGTGATAGAATCCTCACTTCCTGATCCGCCTACTAAGTAGGTGAGTGATAAAGAGTTTCTAGTCTATGAGAAACATATGAGTGATGCAGTCGATGTTCAATGTTTGATGCTTTCATTTATTTCTAGTGAACTCATGAATTCTCATTAAAAAATCGATGTGTATAGAATGCTTAAGCACCTTCATGGTATTTACCAGGAGAGAGAAAGAAAGGAATGGTTTGAGATTTCTAATGATCTCTTTTATATAAAGATTGAAGTGGGTTACCCAATTGGGCCACATTTAGTCAAGCTCATTGGCAACATTGAGTGCCTAGCAGTTCTAGGGTTTAAACTCCCTGAAGAACTCGGCACTGATCTCATTCTAGAATCACTCCCTCATAGATTCTCTAGCTTTTTTGTGAATTTTAATATGAAAAAAATTAAGAAGACTCTGTCATATATTCTCACTCTTCTTCACCAAGTAGATAAGGATACAAAAAATGAAAATACTTCCGTCCTTATGGTGAAAAGATGGAAAGGGAAAGAAAATATCTTTATGCCCAAATCTTTTTGATGCCCTTACAAGAAGAGGAAGATCAAGGGGAAAGCAATGGAATAGGATACTATCTGTTTTTCATGTGGCAAGAAGGTACATTGGAATAAAAAATTTACCCATCCAAAGAAGCAATGGTAAGTTTCATGTGTGTTTTTTATCGGGTGAAATTTATTTGTTTATATAAATTAGGTATTATATATAGCTTTTGGTGATCACATATGTATTCAAATACAGGAACCAATTATACTCATAAATATTGACTGATGGGAGTTAGATATACAAGCATCCAATAAAGGTAAACTTGCTTTTGTAGCTATCGGGGACTACCGCCTCATGTTGCTAAATGGAATGATCTTAATTTTAAAGGGTTTTTATTATGTGTCTTCATCTACCAAAAACAATGTTTTTGTATCCATACTAGATATAGATGGATTTATGTTAAAATTTGGGAATAAATGTTGCTTATTTTATAAATATAGCATTTTATATGGTAAGGAACATTTAAATAAAATACTTTATGTGTTGTATTAAAAAAACTAAGTAATGGAAATAAATAACAAATTTATTTTACATGAATCATACCACACCCAACTTTGGAATCACTAGATAGGTCACATAAATCAAAAGAACTTGACTAAAGTAAATCAAGATGGATATTTATATTCTTTTGAACTAAAACCACTTGGTGTATGTCATGCATGTTTACAAGGAAAATGACCAAAGCCCCATTTAGTGGGAAAGGTGAAAGGGATAAAGAGTTTCTTGAATTAGTTCATAGAATTTTGTGTGTACCATTTCCTATTTAAGCAAGGGGTGTGTATACATACTTAATGACTTTTACTGATGATTTTAGTATATATGGATATGTTTACTTAATGAAAAATAATTTAGATTCTTTTGATAAATTCAAGGAATGAAAGAATGAATTTGAGAACCATATTGGTAGGAAGATTAAAAAACTATGCTCAGACCATGGGGAAGAATATATTAATCAATACTTCATTGATTACTTATGGGAGTTTGGGATCTTATCCCAAATCACTCCTCCTTACACACCTCATTGGAATAGTGTAATCGAAAGGAGGAACCACTCCTTGTTGGACATGGTGATACCAATGATGATTCATATGAGTCTTCCATTATACTTTTGGGGATACACGTTACAAACAGCACCACATATATTAAACCAAGTACCAACTAAATTGATAAATGGTATTACATATGAATTTTGGAGTGGAAGAAAATCATTTTATCCAATTTACATGTGTGGGGAAGTGAAGCATTTGTTAAGGCGTCTTCAGGGAACAAACTTTCACCCTGAGGCACAAAGTGTACCTTTATAGGATACCCCAAGGAAACAAGGGGATATTGACTATAAGACCCCTTGTACAAAAAGGTTATAGTGAAAAGACATTCCATAATCCATGAGAGGGAGAACATCTCTAAAAGATATGGTGGGAGTGAGATAGACTTTGATGAAGTCTAGGCTCAAGAAACACAATAGTTGGTATAGAAATAGATTCCACAATGCCCCATTCAAGAAAAACTATTCCAGAGACACAAGTACTATGTAAGAGTACAATAGAGGTTAGAGAACTAGAAAATTGTGTTTTTCTAGTCACCGAGGATGGTGACTCGTTATTAGTTGATAATAATGATCCTCTAACCTACAAGGAATTAGTAAGTGGCACAAAAGTTTCCAAGTGGAAAGAATCCATGAATTCTGAAATAGATTCCATGTACCAAAACCAAGTCTGGATTCTGGTAGACCCTCTAATAGTTTTGGGTATAGTGGAAGCGTACGGAGGTGGGTGATATATTAAAATTTCTTTTAGTAATCATTTCCTGAAACCAAGAGCAAGGATCTTGCACATAAAATTTATAATTAATTTATTTAATATTTGAATAAATAAATACCTAGTCTTGGGAAATTTCTTTGTTGGTGAATTTTGATCATCCAAAAAGACCCTTTCAATTTACCTATGTACTGTAAGGATCCAAGGATATAATTAAACTAACGGTGATCCACACATGCTTCTATGATCTCTAAGAAACACCACTTGATCTCCAGGTGCTAGCAGGGTGAGTCGACTGTCTTGTGTTGTTTGTTATTGATTGCTCATTCTTCAGTTTTGAAGAAGTATCACTTTCACTTCTTGTTCTTGAGAGGGAGAGAGAAGGATGAGTTGAGAGAGAATTTTTTGTGCACAAAAATTTTATATTCTCAATTTTAGATGCTCTAAACAATAGACATAGCCATCTATTTATAGAGTTAGGATTTGAGCTAAAATAGTATTTAATTGTATACCGAACATTAAATAACATTTATTATCTTTAATAAATCCCACAACACAAAATAAAAATTATATAATTTTTTTTTTTGTGCTCCAACTTGTACAATAACAAATATTATGTAATAGTCTTGTTAATTAATATTTGTCACCGGACTCAATCTTGGTCCATTTGAATTCCTCTAGAATTTATTGAATAACTGAATAAATATTTTATTCATAAATAAATATTTTATTAAAAATCTAGCAAATAAGTATTTATTAAAATATTCAATAAATAAAAAAAATATTTTATTCACATGCCAGCGAATAAATATTTATTTAATTTATGCGACCAATATAACTTGAATAAAATTATTCCTCAAACTTGAGAATAATATTTATTCCATTAATTAAAAGCAAGTAGAATTTAATCGAGATCAATGGAAATACTTAGTGTGTGACCCTCTAGGATTCTTTTTCATTGGAATTAAGTGGGTTAGCCTAAAGTCCAAGATTATATTCTAGCAATGGGTCAAGGCACCCAAGAGAAAGAACTTAATGTCACAACGTCAACAACCACATATGAACATTAACTGTGTAATATAATCCCTTTTTCATAATATCTCATCAAGAAAGTTTCACATCTGTGTCACCAACCTATATGCTCGATATGTCTTTCTTTGACTATCTGAAATAAACACATTGTTACACCATGGCCATGAAATTTAATGTGACAGTTTTATTTGAATAAAAGGGTTGAGATATCAACTTCCATAAATATGGAAGAGACCAATCCTTCCTATACTTATTCATTAATGACATGTCACTCATAACGCACCCAACGTATCTAACTTTTCCATGAACTATTATTGTTATAGTTTATGAAATACATCTAAGTACACGAGTTGTAACATGCGTTAACAATAATAATAAAGTATAAGGACCATCACACATGCTCATAGATAGGAATATCTGATGACACCACAACATGTGGAATACCTACTGGTGGGTCTATTTTCATAATCTCTCATCTTAGAGATTACCAAATGTGAACTTCATGAGAAGAAACCTCATTTGATTATGAGTACTCACACCTGACAGTCAATGTATTATGTGTCCCATCATAGTACGGTATCCAACCATATAACATTATTTGAGAATATCCTCATAGCATATCAAGGATCTCATCATAGCGGGGAACGCTATGACCTTATCAATGTGATGTATACTCTATGATATTATTATATTAGAGTCATACAGAACAACAAAAAATATATAATAAGAAATTTTATTAATATTAAATACATCGAATATTCATGTAATCAAAGTATAAGAAGTTGGTCCTATTAAACCAACTCCAAAAAACTTCCTCTTGGACTAGAGCCAACTACCTATGACCTTCAGTCCGCTAGACCTCATATGATAGTCATGTTACTATAGATTCAAGGCTTTAGTCAATGGGTCCACCACGTTATCTTTCATAGAAATATTACTCACTGAAACTTCACCTCTCTAAGAAAAATCCCTCATGAGATGATATTTTGAAGTATGTGCTTTGTTCGCTGATGTGACATTAGATATTTTGAAAGACTTACCACTGCAGTATTATCAAAATAGAGTGTGATAGGGTATTTAATTCTAGGTACCACATAAAGATCTTGTATTAAGTTGGGAATCCATACTACTTCTTTAGTTTCCTCAAAAGCTGCAATATACTCGGACTCTGTTGTAGAATCTAAAACCACAACCTGCTTTGTGCTCTTATATCTCACAACACCTCCACTCAAATTGAATATGTATCCCATTTTTTACTTCATTTCATCTTAATTAGATTTGAAACTGATATTTTCATATCCTTTGAGGACTAGTTCCTCATATCCTCCATAAACCAGGAGCATGTCCTTAGTACACCTCAAATACTTAAGGATGGTCTTGACTTCCATCCAATGGTGGTCACCTAGATCATTTTGATATCTTCATATCACACTTAATGCGTTGGTGAATTCTAACATAGTACATAGCATATCATACATGAATGAACCAATTGTTAATGTGTATGTAATCCATATCATTCTTCTTCTTTAATCATGTGTTTGAGGACACATTTTCCAGAAAATATGAATGTCGTGTGACATCGGTAACAATCCCCTCTTAGATTGTTATATACTGAATCTCTTCAATATCTTGTCAATGTATGTACTTTGACTTAGGTCAAGTAACCTCTTGGATCTATCACGATGAATCTTCATCCCAAGAATATATACTACCTCACCCAAGTCCTTCATAGAGAAGCATTTATTCAATCATGCATTAATATACTGTAAGACTGATATTTCATTTCAAATGAATAATAAGTCATTAACATATACTATTAAGAAAACTAATGTACTCCCACAAAACTGTTGATAGACACATAGATCACATTCATTATTTATGAATCCAAATTCTGTTATGGCCTCATCAAAATGAATGTTCCATGACTTGGATTCTTTCTTTAATCCATAAATTGATCTTTGAAACTTGTATACCTTGTTAGCATCCTTTGGAGTCACAAACCCTTAGAGTTGTGTCATATACACATCTTTCTGAAGGTTCCCGTTAAGGAAGGTCATTTTTACATCCATTTTTTAAATCTCATAATCATGGAAAGACGCAATTACAAGTAGAATTCTAATGGATTTCATCATTACAACTAGTGATAAGGTTTCGTCATAGTCAATGCCTTGACATTGTTTCAACCATTTTGTAACTGATCACGCCTTATAAGTATCAACTTGTCCTTCCATTTTCCAGTTTCTTCTTGAATACCAATTTACAACCAATGAGAATTACATGTACTTGAGGGTCTACCAAAATCCAGACTTGGTTTTGGTACATGGAATCCATTTCAGAATTCATGTCTTCTTGTCACTTGGAAACATCTATGCCACTTATTACTTCCTTGTATGTTAGATAATCATTATTATCAACTAATAATGATTCTCCATCCTCAGTGACTAGAAAACCATATCATTCTGGTTCTCTAACCTATCTAATACTCCTATGTAGTAATTGTGTTACTAGAACAATTTCCTCTTCCAAAGGCCTTTTTAGAATTTGTTCCTATGTTAACTCTTTTAAATATTGATCCTGGACTTCATAGAAGTTTATCTCACTCACACTACCTCTTTTAGAGATATGATCCTCCTCAAGAAATGTGGGATGTCTGTCAATCAAAACTATTTTTTCTGAAGGATTGTAAAGGTAGTGTCCCTTTTTTCTTTGGTATATCCTATAAAGATACACTTTTTTCCTTGGGGTGAATTTGTGTTACCTGAATAGGCCTTAACAAATGCTTCGCAACCCCACACATGTAAGTAATACGGAGTATCACAACTCGAAGGATTCTAAACCACTCCTGGAAGTTACTATCAATTAGGAGGTTATATTTCTCTAATATTGATCATAGGGTTAGTGTGGATGATCAACTTGTCATGATATTCAATAATTAGAAAGAGTGTATTATTAGTACTTTGCTTGATTACAAAATAAGTGAGATATAATAAGTTAAATGTTTCTATTTATTTATTTATTAAATATCCCACTATTTTATCATGTCTCAATATTCCTCAATATTTAACTTAAAATGTCTTAGTGCTTTAACATTCTAGTGGAAAGGATCCCCATTACTTTTATTAATGATCTAGACTTTGGACATGAAAATCATAATAAATTAATTATGTAGTTTGTCTTTCCAACTAAAAACTTGAAACTACTTGATCCTTTGAGTGGATTCTCTTATCCTAAAATCCTAACTTGTATTTCCTCAACACTTGCCTACAAATTTCTATTTAACGAACTTTGGCCATTAAACTGAATACAATTTCAGTTAATTCAACCCAAAACTCTCATGATAACTCCCCAATAAAATTAAGTGTCTAGAATTTGTCCATGTACTACACTTAGTTCTTTGGTTTCATTCCCAATCAAGTAATGGAAGGCTTAGTTTGAACTAAAATTTAATTAATGGGTTTTAATTTATTATGCATAAATTTATTCTTACTTTATCCTTTACATGTATTTTTAATATTAAGTGGATGTTACTTAATTAATCAACCATGTTGGATAAAACATTAACGCATAACTCATTTATTTAATTTTATTCTTTGTACATTAATTAATTAATTTATGTTATTGTGGTCTTGCATCCATAAAATAAATAATTTCATAGACAGAATTAATTAATTAATTAAATGACTCATTAATGAGTTTTATCTAACGGTTGATTTAATGAGTGAACATTAAATCAACCTTTGACCCAGGGAAAATAACTCCTATTGTAGATCTTGGTATGAGTTACAACATTCCACCTATCCACCTGTGTATCACCTGGGATGGCATCATTATGGTTCCATCTTGAACTGCCTCCACATGCCTTGGGATGATCTATTAATTACAAATATTTATTACTCACACATAGGTGAGGGGAACCAAGTTATTTTTTAAAAGGAATTACATAAATATATTTGGACACGTAGGTCCTACATAATAATGGAGGGAGGGAAGAATCGCAAACCATCATTTAATTTAATAATAAATAATTGAAAAATTGTGAAATAAATTAAATTAAAACATCCAACACATACACAGGTCTTAGTCAAGATCGTGAATGGTCATACATGCCACAAATATGAAAAAATTAACTGGCTAGCATTCATTTTTTTATTCGTTATTTTATTATTTAATATAAACGTACATGGATTAATTAATTAAAAAAATAATAAATTAATTCTTTTTCATCTTAATGATAATCTAATTTTATTTAGAGATACCTATCATTAATGGAATTCATGAAAAATATATGGAAGAACCAATAATGACATATTAATTGCAATAAATTTATTGAGCATCTAAAATTATTTAAAACCATTATTAAATTTTCAAACACAAAAATGAGTGTCAATCAATAAAATAATGTTTTAATGCAGCAATTTTAAATTTAATATAATTTTAATTTTGTCCATTAATGGGAGACTACAGGGCAGGTATATGCAGCTACACATCATGTACCACAGTTTTCGTATATCCAAGTCACACTCCTGGGGCTTTGGTATGTTGATTAGGCTAGACTACATGGTGTGTACATTCTAGTTACACACCTTGTATCCACTTTTTGTGTGTCAGGTTGGTCTGGTCAACACACGGTGTGAAATAAAAGCATTGTGTATAAATAATTTCTCGGCGTTTTTAGATACAATGCCTATGGGTAAATAGCGTGTGCTCCGACCGCACGTTGTGTAACCCAGTTTTACCAAAAAATGATTTGGAACTTCCCGATGGCATCTTCAGTCATTCTTCATTTGTTCTTAAGCCTTTAAGAAGGTGAAACATTGAATGAAAATGATTAATATGTCAATAACATGTTAATTTAAATTGGATTAGTGAACTAATAACATGAAATGAAAATCTAAACATGATTGTACACAGATCAACAATCAAATAAATAATTATAAATTTAAATGTAACCTCCTTCTGATACCACTTGATAGTTTCGGGTGCATCGGAAGTATATGAAGGTGGGAGATATATTAAAATAATAATAATTGTTTCCTGAAACCAAGAGTGAGGATCTTGCACATAAAATTTATAATCAATTTATTTAATATTTGAATAAATAAATACATGGGATTAGGAACTTTCTTTGTTGGTGAATGTTCATCATTCGAAAAGACTCTTTCATATTACCTTTGTTGCACTATAAGGATCCAAGGATAGAATTCATCTAGCGGTGATCCACATTTGCTTCTATGATCTCCAAGAAACACCACTAGATCTCCAGGTGCTATCACGGTGAGTCGAATGTCTTATGTTGTTCGTTCTTGATCACTCGTTCTTCGGTTTTGAAGAAATCTCTATTGCACTTCTTGTTCTTGATATAGAGATAGAAGGAGGATTTGAGAGAGAATTTGTTGCGCAGAACAATTCTCTATTATCAATTTTAGATTCTCTAAACAATAGAAATAGCCATATATTTATAGAGTTAGGATTTGAGTTAAAATATTATTTAATTGCATACCAGATATTAAATAACATTTATTATCTTTAATAAATCTCATCCTGCGTAATAATAATTATATAATTATTATTTTATGCCATGTTCCAACTTGCTCAATAAAAAATATTATGTAATGGTCTTGTTAATTAATATTTTTCACCAGACTCGGTCTTGGTCCGTTGAAATTCCACTAGAATTTATTGAATAGCTGAATAAATATTTTATTCATAAATAAATATTTTATTGACAATCTAAAAATAAATATTTATTAAAATATTAAATAAAAAAATAAATATTTTATTCACAAGCCGGTGAATAAATATTTATTTAATTTATGCGATCAATATAACTTGAATAAAATGATTTCTCAAACTTGAGAATAATATTTATTCCATTAATTAAACTCAAATAGAATTTAATCAAGATCAATAGAAATACTTAGTGTGTAAACCTCTATGATTCTTTTTCATTGGCATTAGGTGGGCTTGCCTAAAGTTCAAGATTATTGTCTAGAAAAGGGTCAAGGCACCCAAGAGAAAGAACTTAATGTTGCAATGTCGAAAACCACATATGAACGTTCATTGTGTAATCTAATACCTTTTTCGTAATATCTCATCAAGCAAGTTTCACATCTGTGTCGTCAACCTATATGCTCAATATGTATTTCTTTGTCTATTTTAAATAAACATGTTGTTACACCATGGCCATGGAATTTAATGTGACAGTTCTATTCCAATAAAAGGGTTGAGATATCAACTTTCATAAAGATGGAAGAGACAAATCCTTCCTAGACTTATCTATTAATGACATGTCACTCATGACACACATAATGTACCCAAATTTTCCATGAACTGTTATTATTACGGTTTACAAAATACTTCAAAGTATATGATTTTTAACATGCATTAATAATAGTATTAAAGTCTAAGGACCATCACACAGGCTCATAGATAAGAATATCCGATGACACCAAAACATGTGGAATACCTACTGGTGATTCTGTTCTCATAATCCCTCATCTTGGAGATTATCAAGTGTGAACTTCATGAGAAGAAACCTCATTTGATTATGATTACTCGCACCAGACAGTCAATGTACTATGTTTCCCATCATAGTACGTTATCCAACTATAGAGCATTATTTGGGAATATCGTCAGAGCACATAAAGGTTCTCATCATAGAGGGGAACGCTATGACCTTATAAATGTGATGTATACTCTTGGACATTATTACATTAGAGTCATGTATAAAAACAAACAATATATAATAAGAATTTTTATTAATATTCAATACATCGAATATTCATGTAATCAAAGTATAAACAATTGGTCCTATTACACCAACTCCAAAAAACTCCCACTTGGACTAGAGCCAACTACCTATGACCTTCAGCAAGCTAGACCTCACATGATATCTATGTTTATACTGAGTCAATACTTTAGTCAAGGGGTCCCCCACATTATCTTTCATGGAAATATTACTCACTACCACTTCACCTCTCTAACAAAAATCCCTCAAGAGATAATACTTTTGAATTATGTGCTCTATCTGCTGATGTGAAATTGGATCTTCTTCAAGAGTTACCACTATACTATTATCACAATAGATTGTGATAGGATCTTTACTGCTAGATATCACATAAAGATCTTGGATGAAGTTGCACATCCATATTGCTTCTTTAGTTTCCTCAGAAGCTGTAATATACTCAGACTCTGTTGTAGAATCTACAACCACAACCTTCTTTGAGCTCTTCAATATCACAACACCTCTATAAACCAGGAACATGTCCTTAGTATGCATCAAATACTTAAGGATGGTCTTGAATTCCATCCAATGCTGGTCACTTGGATTATCTTGATATCTTTCTATCTCACTTAATGTGTTGGTGAAATCTAACCTAGTACATAGCATATCATACATGACTAACCCAATCGCTGATGCGTATGGAATCGTTATCATTCTGTTTCTTTCCTCATGTGTTTGAGGACACATTTTCCTAAAAATATTAATGTCATGAGACACTACTAACAATACCATATTGGATTGTTCTATACTGAATATCTTCAGTATCTTGTAAATGTATGTACTTTGACTTAGGTTGAGTAACATCTTGGATCTATCACGATGGATCTTGATCCCAAGAATATATGATGCCTCGCCCAAGTCCTTCATAGAGAAACATTTATTAAACCATTCCTTAATATACTGTAAGACTGATATTTAATTTCCAATGAATAATATGTCATTAACATATACTATTAAGAAAATAAATGCACTCCCACTAAACTATTTATAGACACATGGCTCAAATTCATTCTTTATGAATCCAAATTTTGTTATGGCCTCATAAAAATGAAAGTTCCATGACTTGGATGATTTCTTTAATCCATAAATGAATCTTTTAAACTTTCATACCTTGTTGGTATCCTTTGGAGTCACAAACCCTTAGAGTTGTATCATATAGACATATTTCTAAAGGTTCCCTTTAAGGAAGTTTTTTTTGACATCCATTTTATAAATCTCATAATAATGTAAATCTACAATGAAAATTATAATTCTGATGGATTTTGTCATTGAAACTGGGGAAAAGGTTTCATAATAGTCAATGCCTTGAATTTGTTTAAACCCTTTTGCAAAAATTATCGACTTATAGGTATCGACATGTCCTTACATTTTCTAGTTTATTCTTGGATACCCATTTGCAACCAATGAGTATTAAATCCACTAGAGGCTCTACTAACATCTAGACTTGGTTTTAGTATATAGAATCCATTTCAGAATTCATGTATTCTTTGCACTTGGAAACATCTGTGCCACTTACTGCTTCCTTGTAGGTTAGATAATCATTATTATAAACTAATAATGAGTATCCATCCAAGGTGACTAGAAAATCATACTGTTCTGGTTCTCTAACCTCTCTAATACTCCTATGTAGTAATTGTGTTGCTGGAAAAATTTCTTCTTCCACGGGGCTTTTTAGAACTTTTTCTTATGTCAACTCTTGTATATATTGATCTTGGAATTCATCGAAGTTTGTCTCACTCCCACTATCTCTTTTAGAGAGAAGATCCTCCTCAATAAATGTGGGACGTCTGTCAACCACAACCATTTTTTCTGAAGAATTTTATAGGTAGTATCCCTTTTTTCTTTGAGATATCCTATAAAGATAGACTTTGTGCCTTGGGGTAAATTCTTGTTAACTGAAGTGGCATTATAAAATTCTTTTCAACCCCACACATGTAAGTAATACAGTGCAGGTTTCTTTTTATTCCATAATTGGTATAGTATACCATCTGTTTCTTTAGTTGGCACTTGATTTAGTACATATGTTGTTGATTGTAACATGTATCCCCAAAAGTATAATGGAAGTCCCACATGACTCATTAGTGATCTCACCATGTCCAACAAGGTGTGGTTCCTTCTTTCACTTACACCACTCCATTGAGGCGTATAAGGAGGTGTGATTTGAGATAAAATCCCTAACTCCTATATATAATCAATGAAGTCTTGATTAATATATTATCTACCACGGTATGAGAAAAGTCTCTTAATCTTCTTACCAAGCTGGTTCTCAACTTCATTCTTGTATTCCTTGAATTTTTCAAAATAATATGACTTATACCTCATTAAGTAAACATATCCATGTCTACTAAAATCATCAATAAAAGTTATGAAGTATGAGTACCCATCCCTTACTTTAATAGGAAATGGTTCACACACATCAGTATGAACTAATTCAATAATATTTTTATCCATTTTAACTTTCCCACTAAATGGGGATTTGGTCATTTTTCCTTATAAACATGTGTGGAATACACCAAGTGTTTTTAGTTCAAAATAATCTAAATATCCATCTTGATGTAATTTAGTCAAGAAATTTTTATTCACAAGACCTAGCTCATGATGCCAAGTTGATTGTGGTATGAGTCATGTGAAGTAACTTCATTATCGATTTCCATTATTTGGTTCATGTAATCCAACACATAAAGACTATTATTTAAATTTTCCTTTCTATAACAAATGATATCTTTATAAAATAAGAAATATTTATTCCCAAATTTTAAAATAAATCTATATGTATCAATTATAGATACATAAATAATGTTTTTGGTAACTAAATACACATAATAACAACCCTTTAAAGCCATGATCGTTCTGGTCGGCAATGTGAGTTGGTTTCCCCCGATAGCTATAGCAGCAAGTTCAGCTCCATTGGCTACACAAAGATCTACCTCTTCTCGATCAATCTTTCTGAATCTACTTGGTTCCAATATTTGAATACTTATGTGATAAACATAAGCTTTATTTAATACATAATTTGTAGATATGGATAAATTTAACTCGATAACAAATACACCTGAAGATTCCCCTTTCTTCTTTGGCTAGGTGCATTTTTTCTTATAGTGGTCCTTCTTGACACATACGAAACAAATAGCATCTTGTTCCCTTGATTTCCCCATGATATTTATCTTCTTGGAAGGGCATGAAGAATATTTGGTCTTAAATATCTTTTCTTTTCCTTTATGTTTATTCACAATAAGAATGTAAGGTTATTCACACTTCATATCCTCATCTACTTGGAAAAGAAGAGTAAGAAGATCTTGTAGATACTTATCAATGTTGTTCTTATTAAAATTCACAACAAAGCTAAAAGATCTATGAAGGAGTGAAGCAATAATGAGGTTGGTGCTCAGTTCTTTAGGGATATTAAACCCTAGAACCTCTAAGCGCTCAATGTATCCAATGATCTTGACAACATGAGGCCCAACTGGGGCACCCTCTCCAATATTTCTCTGAAAGAGAACCTTGTAATTCTCAAACCATTCTTTTCTATATTTGTCCTAGTAAAGACCATAGAGGTGATCAAGCATGCTATATGAATCCATGTTTTCATGAGACTTCATTAATTCACTAGACATCTATGAAAGCATAAAACATTGAACATCGACCAATTCACTCAAATGTTTTTCATAGAAAAGGAACTATTCATCACTCGCCTCTTTAGCAGGAGGATCAGGAATTGAGGATACTGGAACGCAAGATTTCTGTTCATGGAGTATCACAACTCGAAGACATCTAAACCACACCTAGAAGTTACTACTAGTTGGGAGGTTATCTTTCTCTAATATTGATCATAGGGATAGTGTGGATGATGAACTTGACATGTTATTCTATAATTAGAAAGAGATAATTATTAGTACTTTTCTTGATTACAAAATAAGTGAGATATAATAAATTAAATGTTTTTATTTATTTATTTATTAAATATCCCACTATTTTATCATGTCTCAATATACCTCTCTATTTGACTTAAAATTTATAGTTGCTTTAATATTCTAGTGGCAAGGATCCCCATTAATTTTTTTAATGATCTAGACTTTGGGCATGAAAATCATAATAAACTAATTATATAGTTAGTCTTTAAAAGTGGGGACTTGTAGCTCCTTGATCTGATGAGTGGATTCTCTTATCCTGAAATCCTAACTTGGATTTCCTCAACACTTACCTCCAAATTTCTATTTAACAAACTTTTTCCATTAAACTGAATACAATTTGGGTTAAATCAACCCAAAACTCTCATGAGAACTCCCCAATAAAAGAAAGTGTCTAGACTTTGGACATGTACTACACTTAGTTCTATGGTTTCATTCCCAATCAATTAATGGAAGGCTTAGTCTAGCTTAATATTTAATTGAGGGGTTTTAATTTATTATGCCTAAATTTTTTCTTGCTTTATACTTTACATCTATTGTAAATATTCAGTGGATGTTACTTAAATAATTAACCATGTTGGATAAAACATTAACGCAAAACTCATTTATTTAATTTTTTTCTTTGAACATTAATTCTTTTTGTTTATGTGATCATGGTATTTCGTCCATAAAATAAATAATTGCATAGACAGAAATAATTAATTAATTAAATGACTCATTCATGAGTTTTATCTAATGGTTGATTTAATGAGTGAACATTAAATCACCCTTTGACCCAAGGAAAATAACTCCTATTGTCGATCTTGGTATGAGTTACAGCATTCCACCTGTCCACCTGTGTATCACGTGGGTTGTCATCATTATGGTTCTATCTTGAATCGCCTCCACATGCTTTGTTATGCTCCATTAATTACAAATATTTATTACTCACACACATGTGACGGAAACCAAATTATTTGTTAAATGGGATTACATAAATATATTTGGACACATAGGTCCTACATAATAATGGAGGGAGGGATGACTCGCAAACCATCATTTAATTTAACATTAAATAATTGAAAACTCGTGAAATAAATTAAATTAAAACATCAAACACATACACAGGTCTTGGTCAAGATCGTGAATTGTTATACATGAAACAAATACACAAAAGTAAATGGCTAGCATTCATTTATTTATTCGTTCTTTTATTATTTAAGATAAATGTACTTGGATTAATTAATTAAAAATAATAATTAATTAACTCTCTTTAATCTTAATGATAATCCGATCCTATTTGGAGATACCCATCATTAATGTAATTCATGAAAAATATACAGCAGAACCAATAATGTCATATTAATTATAATAAATTAATTGAGCATTTAAAATTCTTTAAAACCATTATTAAATTTTCAAACACATAAATGTGTTTCAATCAATAAAATAATGTTTTAATGTAGCAATTTCAAAATTAATATAATTTTAATTTTTTCCATTAATGGGAGACTACAGGGCATGTGTATGAAGCTACAGGTCATGTACCACAGTTTTTTTATATCCAAGTCACACGACTGGGGATTCAGCGTGTTGACTCAGCTGGACTACATGGTCTGTACATGCTAGTTACACACCCTATATACACTTTTCATGTGTCAGGTTGGTCCGATCAACACACAGTGTGAAATAAATGCACCGTGTATAATTAATTGCTTGGAACATCTAGATACAATGTGCATGGGTATACGTCGTGTGCTCCGGTCACACGTTGTGTAACCCAGTTTCATCGTCCAATGGTTTGGAACTTCCCGATGGCATCTTCACTCATTCTTCATTTGTTCTTAAACCTTTAAGAAAATGATACATTGAACGAACATGATTAATATGTCGATAACATGATAATTTAAATAGGATTAATGAACGAATAACATGAAATGAAAATCTAAACACAATTGTGCATAGATCAACAATCAAATAAATAATTATAAATTTAAATGTAACCTCTTTATGAAACCACTTGATGGTTTCGGGTGCAACGGAAGCGTACGGAGGTGGGTGATATATTAAAATTTCTTTTAATAATTTTTTCCTAAAACCAAGAGTGAGGAACTCATACGTCAAATTTATAATTAATTTATTTAGTATTTAAATAAATAAATACCTGGGTATAGGAACTTTCTTTTTTGGTGAATTTTGATCATCCAAAAAGACCCTTTCAAATTACCTTTGTTGCGTTGTAAGGATCCAAGGATAGAATTCATCTAGCAGTGATCGACACCTACTTCTATGATCTCCAAGAAACACCACTCGATCTCTAGGTGCTAGTGTTGTGAGGCTAATGTCTTGCTTTGTTTGTTCTTGATCATCCGTTCTTCAGTTTTGAAGAAATATCTCTTGCACTTCTTGTTCTTGAGAGGGAGAGAAAAGGAGGAGTTGAGAGAGAATTTTTTCTGTGCAACAATTCTCTATTCTCAATTTTAGATGCTCTAAACAATAGACATATCCATCAATTTATAGAGTTAGAATTTGAGTTAAAATATTTTTTAATTGCATACCAAACATTAAATAACATTTATTATCTTTAACAAATCCCATCCCACATAATAATAATTAAATAATTATTATTTTTTGGTGTGGGCCAACTTGAGTAATAACAAATATTATGTAATGGTATTGTTAATTAATATTTGTCACCGGACTCGATCTTGGTCCATTCAAATTCTTCTAGAATTTATTTAATAAATAAATAAATATTTTATTCATAAATAAATATTTTATTCACAATCTAGAAAATAAATATTTATTAAAATATTTAATAAAAGAAATAAATACTTTATTCACAAGCCAACAAATAAATATTTATTTAATTTATGTGATCAATACAACTTGAATAAAATTATTCCTAGAACTTTAGAATAATATTTATTCCATTAATTAAACTCAAATATAATTTAATCGAGATCAACGAAAATAGTTAGTGTGTGACCCTCTAGGATTATTTTTCATTGGCATTAGGCAGGCTTGCCTAGAGTCCAAGATTATTTTCTAGCAATGGGTCATGGCACCCAAGAGAAAGAACTTAATGTCACAATGTCGACAACCACATATCAACGTTCACTATGTAATATAATATCTTTGTTGTAATATCTCATCAAGCAAGTTTCACATCTGTGTCACCAACCTATATGCTCGATATGTCCTACTTTGACTATCTGAAATAAACACGTTGTTACACCATGGCCATGGAATTTAATGTGAAAATTCAATTCCAATAAAAGGGTTTAGATATCAACTTCTATAAATATGGAAGAGACAAATCCTTCCTAGACTTATTCATTAATGACATGTCACTCATGATGCACCCAACGTAACCAACTTTTCCATGAACTGTTATCATTATGGTTTACGAAATACATCTAAGTACACGAGTTGTAACATACATTAATAATAATATTAAACTCTAAGGACCATCACACATGCCCATAGATAGGAATATCTGATGACACCAAAACATGTGGAATACCTACTGGTGGGTTTTTTCTCATAATCTCTCATCTTGGAGATTACCAAGTGTGAACTTCATGAGAATAAATCTCATTTGATTATGAGTACTCGCACCTGACAGTCAATGTACTATGTGTCCCATCATAGTACGTTATCCAACCATTGAACGTTTTTTGAGAATATCGTCATAGCACATCAAGGTTCTCATCATAGTGGGGAACGCTATGACCTTATCAATGCGACACATACTCTAGGACATTATTACATTAGAGTCATGAAAAACAACAAACAATATATAGTAAGAAGTTTTATTAATATTTAATGCATCGAATATTCATGTAATCAAAGTATAAACAGTTGGTCCTAATACTCCAACTCCAAAAAACTCTCACTTGGACTAGAGCCAACTACCTATGACCTTCAGTCTACTAGACCTCACATGATAGTCATGTTTCTACTAAGTCGAGGCTTTAGTCAAGGGATCCACCACATTATCTTTCATGGAAATATTACTCACTGCAAATTCACCTCTCTGAGAAAAATACCTCAAGAGATGATACTTTTAAAGTATGTACTCTATCTGCTGATGTGACATTGGATATTTTGCAAGAGTTACTAATACAGTATTATCACAATAGAGTGCGATATGATCTTTACTACTGGGTACCACATCAAGCTCTTGTATGAAGTTGCACATCCATAATGATTCTTTAGTTTCTTCAGAAGCTAAAATATACTCAGACTCTATTGTAAAATCTACAACCACAACCTGATTTGAGATCTTTCATCTCACAACTCCTCCATTCAAAGTGAATATGTATCCCATTTGTGACTTCATGTCATCTTAATCAGTTTGGAATCTAATATTTTCATATTCTTTGATGACTAGTTCTTCATATCCTCCATAAACTAGGAACATGTCCTTATTACACCTCAAATACTTAAGGATAGTCTTGACTACCATCCAATGGTAGTCACCTGGATCATTTTGATATCTTCCTTTCGCGCTTAATGTGTTGGCGACATCTAACCTAGTACATAGCATATCATACATGACTTACCCAATCGTTGATGTGTATGGAATCCTTATCATTCTATTCCTTTCCTCATGTGTTTGAGGACACATTTTCCTGAAAAGATGAATGTCGTTTGACACTAGTAATAATCCCCTCTTGGATTGTTCTATACTAAATCTCTTCAGTATCTTGTCAATGTATATACTTTGACTTAGGTCGAGTAACCTCTTGGATCTATCACAATGGATCTTGATCCCAATAATATATGATGCCTCACCCAAGTCCTTCATAGAGAATCATTTATTCAACCATGCCTTAATATACTGTAGGACTGATATTTCATTTCCAATGAATAATATGTCAACAACATGTACTATTAATAAAACGACTGCACTCCCACTAAACCGTTTATAGACACATGCCTCACATTCATTCTTTATGAATACAAATTCTGTTATGGCCTCATCAAAACAAATGTTTCATGACTTGGATGATTTATTTAATCCATAAATGGATATTTTCAACTTGCATACCTTGTTGGAATCCTTTGGAGTCACAAACCCTTAGATTTGTGTCATATAGACATATTTATTAAGGTTCCCATTAAGGAAGTTTGTTTTGACATACATTTTTTAAAAATCATAATCATGGAAAGTCGCAATGATAAGTAGAATTCTGATGGATTTCAGCATTACAAATAGTGAAAAGGTTTCATCATAATCAATGTATTGACGTTCTTTAAACCCTTTTGCAACCATTATCACCATATAGGTATCAACTTGTCCTTTCATTTTCCAGTTTCTTTTGGAATACCCATTTGTAACCAACAAGATTTACATCTACTAGAGGGTATAGGAAAATACAGACCTGGTTTTTCTACATGGAATCCATTTTAGAATTCATGTCTTTTTGCCACTTGGAAACTTCTGTTCCACTTACTGCTTCCTTATAGGTTAGAAGATCATTGTTATCAACTAATAATGAGTATCCATCCTCGGTGACTAGAAAACCATAGCGTTCAGGTTCTCTAACCTCTCCAATACTCTTATTTAGTAATTGTGTTGCTGGAACAATTTCTTCTTCCATAGGGCTTTTTAGAATTTGTTCCTTTGTCAACTCATATATATATTGATCATGGACTTCATCGAAGTTTATCTCTCTTACACTATCTCTTTTAGAGATAAGATCCTCCTCAAGAAATGTGGGATGTCTGTCAACCACAACCATTTTTTATGAATGATTTTATAGGTATTATCCCTTTTTTCTTTGTAATATACTGTAAAGATAGACTTTGTGCCTTGGGGTGAATTCTTGTTACCTAAAGAGGCCTTAAAAAATGCATCGCAACCCCACATATGTAAGTAATACAATTCAGGTTTCTTTCTATTCCATAATTGGTATGGTATACCATCTATTGCTTCAGTTGGCACTTAATTTAGTACATATGTTGTTGTTTGTAACACGTATCCCCAAAAGTATAATGGAAGACACGAATGACTCATCAGCGATATCACCATTTTCAACAAGGTGTGGTTCCTTCTTTCACTTACACTACTCCGTTGAGGAATATAAGGAGGAGTGATTTGAGATAAAATCCCTAACTCATATATATAATCAATGAAGTATTGATTAAGATATTCTCCATCACGGTCTGAGTGAAGTTTCTTAATCTTCTTTCCAAGATGGTTCTCAACTTCATTCTTGTATTCCTTGAATTTTTCAAAAGAATATGACTTATACCTCATTAAGTAGATGTGTCCATGTCTACCAAAATCATTAGTAAAATTTATGAAGTATGATTACCAACCCCTTACTTAAATAGAAAATGGTCCACACTGTAACACCCCAAGATTTCATAGTATTTTATTTCTTCAAAGTAATTCAATAACTTGCACTACACACAACACTGAGTTCAAGCGCACCACGACTTACCAAACTAGTCGTTCAAAAGTGGTTATGAATAGTATTAACTGAATTTTGAACTTTATATAATCCTTATAATTTTAGAATCTATATTGTGAGTTTCTTAGACATAATTTAAGAACAAATTCATTTTTTCAGATAAAAGAAGTATTTTTCAAAAAATGCAATTTTACAACCTTTTAATGGCGAACCCTTTTTAAATAAAATATTTGAAACTTTTATATAATAAATTTGACAAAATAAACTTCTTCTTTAGAATTGAGACATAAGAATTTATATTCAATAAATTTTTGGTGTTTTTCTAATAACTTTCATATTTGGGTAAATAGTGAAAAATACTATATTTTAACTAAAAACAACTTTTTAACCAAAATATTTTATAGTGTTGAATTATACATTTTAATGGTTTGGAAGTATAATTATATTATATTTTTACCATTTAATCCAATGATGGTCATTGTAAGTAATTTAACTTTGAAATTGGATATAAACAAGTATCAATCTTTTGATAGTTATTAGTTCTTAAAAATACGCTTTTTGGTTTTGACAACGGGAGTTAATTTTAAATTAATTAATGTAACTTCTATGTTTTGAAATTGTTAAAATAGAATTCATTTTTTAATTCAGAATACCAAAATTATCTTAGCGTGAATTTTTGGTATTTTTCTGAAAACTTTCAATTTTTGATGAATAGTGAAAAACACTGAGTTATTGTTTAAAACCAACTTTTTATTTAAATAATAATTTATTTCAATTAAATTTATTTTATATCAAAATAGATACATAATACCTATATAATTTCAATATAATTCATTGGATTCATTTTATAATAATTTTAGATATATAAAAATTTTATTGAACTTTTTACCGTCTTTTACCCACCTCCAAGGAGAATTTGAAAATTTGCATAAAACTTAATTTTACTATTTCTGTGAGTTGAATTTAAAAAATCCGAGAGACACAGTTAACCTCATTAAGTAATATTTGATTCAATAAGATGAAAATAATTTTTTGTGAATAGTAACTTTTAACTTTTATTTACCGCGATTAAAGGCAAATAGGGTAATTCAAGGTAAAAAGAATATTATAATAATAATAAATTACCTTAACACTTGTCCTAACCTTATTTAATGAGTCATGGATGACCATGGACATACTTGGGTAGATTTTGGGACCCCATGGAGCCATTTGTGAATGATAATGACACTTTATTTTAATTAACTTAAAGTAACGGCAAAAATGACATAAACAAATATCTTTTAGTAAATCAATTTTTACATGGGGTTATATAAGTCATATTTTCAAGTATAAATATTCATTAGAAATATAAAAAGATTTCCTACATAATGTTATTTTATTTATAATTTTTAGAAATTTAATAATTTAATTTATTTATGACACAATGATGATGCAGTAATTACCTTATTAATGAAATATTAAAATAATTGATATTATAAATACCAAAATAAATGTAATTTTATACTTTTTATGAATTAAACTAATTTTATAGGTTAATATGACATGTTAGGGTTTTTTAGATAAATTTTTTTTTGAATTAATAATGATTTTATGAATTTAGAAAAAACAAAATACCAAATAGTGTAAAAATTGACATAAAAGAGTTTTTAAAACAAATATTATATTATTAATTGATATTCTATTCCTAAAAATCTAAGGTCCAGAAAAAAGACTTATATAATGATATGTGTATCATTAATTAACCACTTGGGGTTATCTTGAAAGTATATAGTAAGTTTATTAACAATATAATATAAAAATACAAAGAGACATGCTAAATCTCAAACTATTTAACTAAGAGTTAAATCTAAAAGATAAAGTTAATATAGTGACTCAAACCTGTCTAAAACTCATTGGTTGAGTGGTTTTAGACCCATACCCACCTTATCCTTTAAATAATTTATTTTTGAGAAATTATAAACCGAAAATGATTTTATTATAAAATAATATTTCTAGCTTTTCCTAAGGTTCCCTTCACCCCTCTTATAAAAGGGAACTTCCCTTTCTCTCTAATTCACACATTCAAAGCCAATTGGATCAGAAAAACCCTGCACAAATATCCTCCCAACCGTCATCCCTTAATCCTAGAATCCTTCCTTTAGTTATAAATCCATCCTAAGGATCCCTTCTGGTCAAATCAAAAGGAAGAACCCGAAGAAGAGGTGAATATTTCATCACCTCTTTCAAGTTCCTTTCTTCTTCCACATCCTCTTTCTTTGTTATTTACATTATAAAATAATAACTCCAGTATCTTCTATATACTGTGATGTTATTATAAATTTGGTACAACCATATTCATTATTCTATCCATCCTTTGAATGACATGTCACTATACGTGCGTACGTATGGCTTTGCGTCTCCACGTTATGGTGTAATTGTTATTCAATACATTATTATTTGGATGGGTATAATAATGATGTGTAATTGATGTAAATAATAAATATAACATGATAATTATTATTTATATATTATATACCATCCAATTATATATTATTTTAATATCAAAAAGAATGATATTGTCGCTCGTGCGTACGTACGGATTACCGTCTCCACGAACGCGATGAGATTCATTCCCCATTGTATCCATTCAAGAATAATTTTTATTAAATGATTAAAAATAATGTTTAAAGACTTAATATAATTATTAATATGAATAAGATACATCCTATCCATAACAAACATTACTTACATAATAAATAATATAAAGGAAAATGAATCTGTTAACACCCAAAACGATGATAATACTAAGATATTATTAACAAAGAAATGTTAAAAGATCATATATGATATCATATTAATGTATATGATTATTGTATAATTTAATAAAAATTATTTCACCATTATATAGTAGGTTAACCTACCCTCGACCAAGCAAAAGTACAAGGTAAGGGCTAATTCTACAATCTCTTTATTATTCGAGGTTGTTTTTACGTAAGTATCTACTAGGACCTCTTTATCATCCACATCCATGCTTCTTAAAAATGTATTTCAAAACATTTTTACTATTTACTAGACAATGGGTTAAATTTATTTATACCCTTATTTTACCTTATATGTTCTGAAAGGAATCTTTCCATCGTTTTCCAAACAAGGTATTTTATGACCTTTTCGACAAAATTAAGGTAAGAATGTTTTTTTAACTTAAACGGTGGGTGCGGCTATTTTCCACCATTATAACATCATCGAAGCTACCCTTACAAGCTTATAAGAATATTTTCAAAATAAATTTTTCTTTATAATTATGTGACTCTTAAATTATTTTTAAGTAGAAAGAGATATTTGTCTAAAAAAAGGTTTTGATTTCATCTATGTCAACATCCTTTGATGTATTTTAAGTTTATTTGAAGTTGATTTATTATGATACAAAACTTCCATATTGTATTGAAGGTTTTGTGATATGTTTGACTGTGGATGTTCTATTTTTATACCATTCATGGTTTATGGTTAAAGTATTGACAATTCGTATGCTAGTTTTAATACGAATTTTTATGTTATATTTCAACCTTTTTATATGAGGAATGTATCGGACATAGTAAGTGACGGTTGGAGCCCGCTATAGCTCCTCAATGAATCGGTAGGTCTCATGAGACAACTAGATGTGTAATTGGCCGAGGCCTTTCCCAATTTGATATATGGTTTTGTTTGAGGCCTTAATCATTTTTAGACGTCTTGGCCGAGGCCTTGACAAAATGTTTCAGAATGTCTGGCATTATACATTGCCCCATTATGAAAATAATATTGATGGTTCATGTGGTCATTCGACTAGTATAATACCCATTATTATGTTTTATTATGGAATTATTTACTCATATCATATTACTTCCATAAAAGTATTCATGTTTATTGGTAAAGGCATGTGATTTCAATTATTCACCATGCTTAATATTTATGTTATCTTATGCTGTATTGCTTACCCTTAATAAGCGTTTGAGCTCACCCATTTATTATGTTTCATTTTCCTAGGATATGAAGAAGTTATTTATGAGTGATTTCCAGGAATAATCTAGGAGTCTTGGATGTTTCTAATGGAATAAGTTCGTGTTGTATTTCTTTTCAAGTTGTAAAGTTGAACTTATGTATGAATCTTGTTTCCAATAATACTAAACTGATCGGTCTTTTGAGACATGATTTCCTTATGATCATGCCAATGTATTAAAATAATGCACCAACTCTGGGTAACTAGGGTCGGGGTGTTACAATTGGTATCATAGGAAGTTTAGTACAAACCTTGGAAACTAGATTTAGATAAACTCTGATTAGAGCACTTTACCCTAAGATAGACTATAACAACCCTTACTTTACATACATGGTTAATACTTCAAAATTGAAGCATACTTATTAAAACATATAACAAAACCATGAAAGGACCGTATAGGTATAGTGTCTTTAGAAACTGGGAAACATAAACAACTGGTTCATAAAGCATCTACACTGTCTCCCATTTATTTCATCATATCTATAGTCCATTTTTGGCATATCTTACTTAATAACCTTCTTCCTGACCTGGGGAAAGAAAACATACAAAAGGGTGAGCTCAAATTCTCAGTAAGGGTAAACAAAAGAAATATCAATTACATCAAATTCATAAGAACATATCATTTTGAAAATCTTATCCTGCAAAAGAGATCATAATTTCATAACATGGGATAAATCATGGTAGTGAAATGTAATCCCAATAATCATAACTTAAAACATGAAACTTTGTGGCATACACACATAATCATAGAGAATCATTTCTTATTAGTCAATACTCATTTCCAAGACTATCTTAGTGGACAAAGTCCATTTCTGAACCGAGTTCACTCCTCGTTTCAGTCATGTTTCACTGAACCGGTTTAACCTACCATTCCAGCCATGTCTATATCATGAGATATAAAATCTTTAACCAATGCATTGGAGGGAGATATAGTTCCCACCCATCTCATAATGATACCATTCTTATGTATGCCACAAAATCAAAAACCATACATCATAGCATAACCCATGTAATAAAAATGGGAATCTTAAACATCGTGACATCATAAAATAATTCATATAAGATAAAGTAATTCATAAAAATAATTCCATCCCAACATAATCAAATCAATTTAATAATAGGGATAGAAACAGAACCCTTTATTATCTTAGATGGAAAATAATTTTGACAAAACACTTAAACTCCATTCTTGAGGAAAATATCTTTTCTACTTCAAAAACACTTTTTCTTTCTTAACATGTCATACAATTCTAAACTAAAAGAAGATGATTAAAAATAAACTTGAAATTTTGTAAAGGAATCTTCTTGGAAATAATGTTTTAAAAATCCATTCATGCCATATAAGTTAAAAAAACATTCTTCTTGTACTTTTTTCGGAAACGTCAAAAAGTACCTCGTACGAAAAACGACAAAAGATTCCTTTCATATATTTTACTAAAAACTCACCAAAGGGTAAAAATGGATTTAAACAATTTTAGGTGGATGGAAATAATATTACATATTGAGGAAACATGGATGTGGATGATAAAATACACCCCAGTAAATACCAAAGTATAAACAATCTCGGATAAAAATGAGATTGTGATATTTCCCTTACCTTAGGTCTGATTTGCTTCGTAAGTGTCTGAACCTCCTGTATAATGATTTAAATAAAGTTATTGACTTATTCCAGAATCATAATTATTGTTATGATATCATATATGGTCATATTCTTAGCTTCTTATTAGTAATATTTCATTATTACTTGTTATTCAAGTGTTTATTACTTTTTGTTCTTATGCGTGTTTTGTCGAATAAATTCTTATTCTTCTCTTTAGGTTATAGATACCTCATTTCCAGAATGTTATTAGTGTACTATATATCATATTTATTCATTCAATTCATTTTTATAATCATTATGCAATGAAGATCATGTGGAACGAGTCACATCACATCGTGGAGACGGTATTCCGTACGTACGCACGAGCGATGATATCGTTCCCATGATCGTGGAATTGTATTGGAGTATATGTATACTATTTCAGAATCAATATCACTTTACAATAATCATATATAGTTATTATTTACACCATTATACCCATCCAAGTCAGGTGGTGGGGGAAAATAGATTACACCACGGCGTGGAGACGGTATTCCGTACGTACGCACGCGCGGTGATTTCATTTTCCATAGGATGGATAGATGGTGAAATAGGGTTGTTTAATACTTATAATAACATATCAGTATATGAGTGATACTGATGTTATTACTTCATAATTAAACAACTAAAGAAGAAGAAGTGGAAGAAGAAATAAAGATGAAAGAATCGGTAACGGGCATTACCTCTTCTTTGAAGCGCCTCTTTGAGATCTCCTCTTAGGGCACTACAATTGGTCTTTGAAGAAGACAAGGACCTATAGGATGTTTCTAGGGAAGTGTAGAGGAGAAAGTGGCAGGGTTTTTCCGATCTTGAAGGCTCAAAGTGGTGTGAGGAAGAGGGGGAGGAGGTGTCCTTTTATAAGGGAGGAGAGGGGCTCCTTTGGAAAAACTAAAAATATTATTTTATTATAAAGCCAAATTCGGTTTTAAATAGCTCCAAATTGATTTATTTCAAAGATAAGGTGGGTATGGGTATAAATAATCTCATCAAATATAATTTAGACAAGTTTAGGTTCCTATTTTAAACTTATTATTTATATTTAACTTTAAGTTAGATAATTTTACTTTTACCGTGTCTTTTTGTGTTCTTACACTATAAGGTTAATAAACTTACTATAACAAGCCAAACGAACCCCAAGTTGTTTATTATTAATATATATAACCGTATCTAAGTAATTTTGCAGAACCTTAAATTTTTAGGAATAAACTAACAATTAATAATATAATATTTGTTTTAAAAACTATTTTATGTCAATTTTGACACTATTTAGTAATTGATTTTTGTGAAAATCATAAAAGAATTATTAGTTCAAAAAAAATTAATTAAATCAATACTAACATGTCATATTAATATATAAAATTATTTTAATTCATAAAAAGTCTCAAATTACATTTATTTGGGTATTTATAACATCAATTATGTCAATATTTCATTAATAAGATAATTACTGCATCATCATTGTATCATAAATAAATTAAATTATTTTAAGTCTAAAAATTACAAATAAAATACCATTATGTTGGAAATATTTTTATCTTTCTAATGAATATTTATAGTTTAATTTATCTTATTTATAACCCTATATTAAAAATGATTTAGTTATTAAACTTTGATTTTAACTATTTTAACCCTTCTTTAAATAAATTGATAATAAATGTCCTAATCTAATCCAAGTGGGCCTAAATGGTAATATTTTATTCCTAAGGTTGTTTTTGGTCGAATTACACTTATCCAATAGAATTAGGACATGTTTTAGGGTAATAATAATAACACTTTTACCCTTAATTACCCTATTTACTTTTAACCGTGGTAAAAAAAAGTAAAAAGTTACTATTCATCAAAAATTATTTTCATCTCATTGAACCACATTTTAGCCCTTGATATTAATCATGTCTCTCGGATTTTTGAAATTCTACTCACAGAAGCGCTAAAATTAAGTTTTATGAAAAATTCAGTTTTTTTTTTAACTACAACTTAGTGGTTTCACTATTCATCAAAAAATGAAAGTTTCCAGAAAAATACCAAAAATTAGGCCTAAGATATATTTGATATTATGAATTCAAAAATGATGTTTATTTTACCAAATTCAAAATATATCAGTTACATTAACTAATTTAAAAATTAATTCCCATCGTCAAAACAAATAGCGTGTTTTTAAGAGATAATAACTATCAAAAGATTGACACTTGTTTATGTCTGGTTTAAATGTGAAATTACATCCAATGAACAAAATTGTATTAAATTGTAAAAAGATATTCTAAATATACATTAAAACCACTCAAATTAATAATTTATCACTATTAATTATTTCGATTAAAAAAGTTGTTTTTAATTAAAATTTAGTAATTTTCACTATTCATTAGAATATGAAAGTTTTCCGAAAAGTACCAAAATTTCACCCTAATCTAATTTCGATATTCCGAATCCAAAAATGAAGTCCATTTTGAAAAATAAAATTTACAAAATTTTAAAAGGTGGTTATTACTATTTATAATGGCTAGTTTTAATAATATTTTAATAGCATATCGTTGTTTAGTGAAACTCGGTATTGCGTACGACGCAAGCTATCGAGGAAGGTCGTGATTGCGTGTAAAGAAATCCAAGCAAGTGTTGTGTGTAGTGAAAGATTCCTTTGATGATTTATATAACATAAAAACAAAATATTTCTCATAAAAGTCTCGGGTGTTACATAGACTTTGAGGATTATTATAGAATAACTTTCTATAATTTTGGTACTGTAGAGATTTTGTGAGTTTTCCAAGCAAATACATCCCTGTCTGGATATGAGCAGGTAGAGGTGGTTTTGGCACAAATGTACCTAGGGGTAAAACCCTAAAACACCGCTTTAAGCTAGACTTAAACGAGAACTGGTGCATGACAATGGGCCTTGCTGCACTCTTGGTTACGACACTCCCAGGGGATATGCTTAGGATAATTCTCATTTTCTTTACAAATCATTATGAAGGATTTATGAGTATATACCTCCTCAAAGAAAATATTTTTATGATTATGGATTATATCCATAAACTGTTCAATTTTTGTTAGGTATTTTACAAGTTTGGAATTATTCATTGCAATTCATAAACTGACCTAGTGTATGCCATTGTATAGAAATGGTGCCCAGTAGAAGTAATGTGAACTCCAGCAATACATATGATCCAAAGAGTAAGAAGGATCATATATTTCATGGTATTAATCCAACATTTAGAAGGTAAATAGTCTCCCATGTATTCTCAACATATGAAGAAATAGTATCATGTTTTAATAAGATAAGTAAAGAATTCTATGAGTCTTATGTCTTTGAAGGGAAGAAAGAGAAGAAAAGGATCTAAAAGAGAAATATGGATAAAGAGAAGAAGGAAAAGAAGGATTTTCCCATATTTGATGACTGTGGAAAGAATCACCTTGGTAAATGCTCGAAGGGAATGGGAGTTTGTTGTAAGTTTGGAGAAAAAAGACACCAAGTACGTGATTGCAAGGGTAAGAAAAAAGTTTGAAATGTACAATGCTTCATCTGCAAGGAGTTGGGACACTACGCGAATCAATGTCTAAATCATCAGAGTATACCCCAAATGCTGCTATTGGATAATAATAAAGTTATGATACTACCGAAGATGAAGAGGAATGATTATATTTATTACGTTGTTATTAAAGTATTGTGTCATTTGAGTATTGTATTAATGATTTACATTTTATAAGAATTATAGAGTATATAAGGATTGTACTGCAATACTATTTTATTAAGGAATTGAGATTGTGTGGAACCAAGAAAAGTGACTCAATATAAGGTTAAATTTTTGGAAAATACATGATTGATGGAAATGCAATCCTTAATATGGTTCTGAAAATGAGGTAGTGATTTTGGAATAAGAGATGGTTGATTTGGATAAATTATATTGGATATTCTTGACTTCCTTGGAACTGATTAATAGTTTGTTTATTTCATCATTGTTGGAATATTCAATATTTTTGGTTATAAGGAATATATCCAGTATTATATAAAGGATAAGGGAGAATGAATGTAATCAATAAGGTTTTGTGGTAATTCAGGGTGTTACCATGTTTTAAAATAATACATGATGAAGGTGTTCACATGTTATTACATGGAAAAAAAGGATCTTCATTGTGTTTAACTTCCTTATAAATTTTGGACTGTGAGTTTGGATAGAAGTATTTTAGATAAGTCTAAAGGTTGGAATGGATTAAGTTTGAAATGGGATACTATTGTTAAGGTTATTTTTGGATTTTTATAAAAAGGACAACATGCAGACTGTGTGACAACCTGTCGCATCAGACAAAGCTGTGGGAATCAAACCTACAACCATAGTGCGATTGGGATTTATCGCCTACCACTGGACTACGTGAAGTCCCTGGACTGTATAATGTTGTTTTTTTAAAGGCTTTGATAGGTTAATTATAAATTCATTTTTTTAACCCTATACGAATAGGATAAATAGAATATATTTTTTTAAGTTCTATTATCTTTTAGAGTGAAAGATGAGTTTGTGGTAGAAATTAGTTAATGGGTGGAAATATACTTGTCAAGTATATATTTTTTTTCTTCTCTTATTCTATGAAGAAATTAATTCTTAAACTTTAGGTAATGGATCTTAAAACTAAAAATGTGTTATCCTAATACTTTATGTTTTGTTGAACCGATGATATTTTAAATTATCATAAATTGATGGCTTTGAAGCCCTCAATTCTACAATTGTTTGTGACTGATGACCTCAATAACTCCCTATAAATATCTATGTTTTTCCTCCAATTATGTGTCTATAATTTCCACCAATGTTATCCTAATCAAGATCATAATTTTATGGTGAATTTTTCATTCCCCTTTTCCTCTAATTAAAACTAGATTTTACTAACCCAGTTTCTGATGTGGGTTTTCCCACAAAGATATTTTCTATTTTCAACCTTTTATTTTTGAAGAACAATTTTAAATTGTGAGGATGCAATTTATTTAAGGAGGTAATAATGTAACACCCCAAGATTTCATAGTACGTTATTTCTTCAAAGTAATTCAATAACTTGCACTACATGCAACACTGAGTTCAAGCGCACCACAACTTACCAAACTAGCCGTTCAAAAGCAGTTATGAATACTATTAACTGAATTTTTAACTTTATATAATCATTATAATTTTAGAATACATATTATGAGTTTTTTAGACATAATTTAAGAACAAATTCATTTTTTCAGATAAAAGAAGTATTTTTCAAAAAAAATGTAATTTTACCGCCTTTTAATGGAGAACCCTTTTTAAATCCAATATTTGAAACTTTTATATATTAAATTTGATAAAATAAACTTATTCTTTAGAATTGAGATATAATAATTTATTTTCAATAAATTTTTTGTGTTTTTCTGATAACTTTCATATTTGGGTGAATAGTGAAAAATACTATATTTTAATTGAAAACAACTTTTTTAATCAAAATAATTTATAGTGTTGAATTATAAATTTTAATGGTTTTGAAGTATAATTAGATTATATTTTTACCATTTAATCCAATTATTGTCATTGTAAGTCATTTCACTTTGAAATTGGGTATAAACAAGTGTCAATCTTTTGATAGTTATTATTTCTTAAAAATACACTTTTTGGTTTTGACAGCCGTAATTAATTTTAAATTAATTAATGAAACTTATATGTTTTTAAATTGTTAAAATAGAATTTATTTTTGAATTCGGAATATCAAAATTAGATTAGGGTGAATTTTTTGTATTTTTCTGAAAACTTTCAATTTTTGATGAATAGTGAAAAACACTAAGTTATTGTTTAAAACCGAATTTTTATTTAAATAATAATTTATTTTATTTAAATTTATTTCAGGTCAAAATAGATACATAATAACTATATAAGTTCAATATAATTCATTGGAGTCATTTTATAATAAGTTTAGATATATAAAAATTTTATTGAACTTTTTACCGTCTTTTACCCACCTGCTAGGAGAATTTGCAAATTTGCATAAAACTTAATTTTACCGTTTTTGTGAGTTGAATTTCAAAAATCCGAGAGACATGGTTAATCTCAGTAAGTAAAATGTGGTTCAATAAGATGAAAATAATTTTTGTTTAATAGTAACTTTTGACTTTCATTTACCGTAGTTAAAGGTAAATAGGGTAATTCAATGAAAAAGGAATATTATAATAATACAAAATTACCTTAACACTTATCCTAACCTTATTTGATGAGTCATGGCAGACCATGGGAAACCTTGGGTCGATTTTGGGACCCCATGGAGCCATTTATGAATGATAATGGCACTATTTTAATTAACTTAAAGTAAAAGCAAAAATGACAAAAACAAATATCTTTTATTAAATAAATTTTTAAATTGGCTTATATAAGTCATTGTTTCAACTATAAATATTCATTGGAAAGATAAAAATATTTCCTACATAATGTTATTTTATTTATAATTTTTAGACATTAAATAATTTAATCTATTTATGACACAATGATAATGCAGTAATTATCTTATTAATAAAATATTAAAATAATTGATATTATAAATACCCAAATAAATGTAATTTGAGACTTTTTATGAATTAAACTAATTTTTTAGGTTAATATGACATGTTAGGTTTGGTTATATAAATTTTTTTTGAAGTAATAATGTTGTTATGAATTTAGAAAAAACAAAATACCAAATAGTGTCAAAATTGACATAAAAGAGTTTTTAAAACAACTATTATATTATTAATTGATATTCTATTCCTAAAAATATAAGGTTCAGAAAAAAGACTTATATAATGATATGTGTATCATTAATGAACCACCTGGGGTTCTCTTGGAAGTATATAGTAAGTTTATTAACCATATAATATAAAAATACAAAGAGACATGGTAAATGTCAAACTATTTAACTAAGAGTTAAATCTAAAAGATAAAGATAATATAGTGATCCAAACCTGTCTAAAACCCATTGGTTGAGTTTTTTTTGACCCATAAACACCTTATAATTTAAATAATTCATTTTTTATCCATTATAAACTAAAAAATATTTTATTATAAAATAATATTTCTAGCTTTTCCTAAGGTTCCCCTCACCCCTCTTATAAAAGGGCACTTACCTTTCTCTCTAATTCACACATTAAAAGCCATTTGGATCGACCTACCCTGCCCAAATATCCTCCCAAATTTCCTACATTCATTCTAGAGGCCTTCCTTTAGTCATAAATCCAACCTAAGGATCCCTTTTTATCAAATCAAAAGGAAGAACCCGAAGAAGAGGTAAATATTTCATCACCTCTTTCAAGTTCCTTTCTTCTTCCACATCCTCTTTCTTTGTTATTTCAATTATAAAATAATAACTCCAGTATATTCTATATACTGTGGTGTTATTATAAATATGGTACAACCATATTCATTATTCTATCCATCCTTTGAATGATATGTCACCATACGTGAGTACGTACGGCTTACCGTCTCCACGTCGTGGTGTAATTGTTATTCAATACATTATTATTTGGATGGGTATAATAATGATGTGTAATTGATGTAAATAATAAATATAAAATGATAATTATTCTTCATATATGATATACCATCCAATTATATATTATTTTAATATCAAAAGAATGATATTGTCGCTCGTGCGTACGTACGGATTACCGTCTCCATGAACGCGATGAGATTCATTCCCCATCGTATCCATTCAAGAATAATTTTCATTAGATGATTAAAAATAATGTTTAAAGACTTAATATCATTCTGAATATTAATAAGATACATACTATCCATAATAAACATTACTTATATAATAAAGAATATAAAGTAAAACGAATTCGTTAACACCCGAAACGACGATAATACTAAGATATTATTAACAAAGCAATGTTAAAAGATCATATATGATATCATATTAATGTATATGATTATTATATAATTTAATAACAATTATTTTACCATTATACATGAGGTTAACCTACCATCGACCAAAGAAAAGTACAAGGTAAGGCTTAATTCTACAATCTCTTTATTATCCGAGGCTGTTTTTACGTAAGTATCTACTGGGGCCTCTTTATCATCCACATCCATGATTCTTAAAAATGTATTTCAAAACATTTTTACTATTTACTATATAATGTTTTAAAGTTATTTATACCCTTATTTTACCTTATATGTCCTGAAAGTAATCTTTCCGTCGTTTTCCAAACAAGGTACTTTATGATATTTTCGACAAAATTAAGGTAAGAATGGTTTTTTTTACTTAAACTTTGGGTGTGGCTATTTTTCACCGTTATAACATCGTTGAATCTTCCATTACAAGCTTATAAGAATATTTTCAAAATAAATGTTTCTTTATAATTATGTGACTCTTAAATGATTTCAAAATAGAAAGAGATATTTCTCTAAAAAAGGTTTTGATTTCATCTATGTCAACATCCTTTGATAGATTTTAAGTTTATTTGAAGTTGATTTATTATGATACAAAACTTCCATATTGTATTGAAGGTTTTGTGATATGTTTGACTGTGGATGTGCTGTTTTTATACCATTCATGGTTTATGGTTAAAGTATTTACATTTCGTATGCTATTTTTAATATGAATGTTTATGTTATATTTCAACCTTTTCATATAAGGAATGTATTGGACATAGTAAGTGATGGGTGGATCCCTCTATAGCTCCTCGATGCATCGATAGGTCTCATGAGACAACTAGACGTGGAATTGGACGAGGCCTTTCCCAATTTGATATATGGTTTTGGCCGAGGCCTTAATCATTTTTAGATGTCTTGGCCAAGGCCTTGACAAAATGTTTCAGAATGTCTGGTATTATACATTCCCACGTTATGAAAATAATATTGATGGTTCATGTGGTCATTCGACTAGTAGAATACCCATGATTATGTTTTATTATGGCATTATTTACTCATCTCATATTCCTTACATAAAAGTATTCATGTTTATTGGTAAAGGCATGTGGTTTCAATTATTCACCATGTTTAATATTTATGTTATCTTCTGTTGTATTGATTACCCTTACTGAGCGTTTGATCTCATCCCTTTATTATGTTTCATTTTCCCATGATATGAAGAAGTTAGTTATGAGTGACTTGCAGGCATAATCTAGGAGGCTTGGATGTTTCTAATGGAATAAATTCGTGTTGTATTTCTTTTCAAGTTGTAAAGTTAAACTTATGTATGAATATTGTTTCCAATAATACTAAACCGATCAGTCTTTTGAGACATGATTTCCTTGTGATCATGCCAATGTATTAAAATAATGCACTGAATCTGGGTAACTAGGGTCGGGGTGTTACACACACATCATTATGAACTAATTCAAGAATCTTTTTAGGCCTTTCACCTTTCCCACTAAATGGGGATTTGGTTATTTTTCCTTATAAACATGTGTGACATACACCAAGTGATTTTAGTTCAAAATAATCTAAATATCCATCTTGATGTAATTTAGTCAATCACTTCTTATTTACATGACCTAGCTGGTGATGAAAAAGTTGGGTGTGGTATGAGTCATGTGAAGTAACTTAATTATCGATTTCCATTATTTGGTTCATGTAATCCAACACATAAAGACCATTATTTAAATTTACCTTGTTATAACAAATGCTATCTTTATAAAATTAGAAACATTTATTCCCAAATTTAAAAATAAATCTATATATATCAATTTTGGATACATAAATAATGATTTTGGTAACTGAAGACACATAATAACAACCCTTTAAAACCAAGATCACTCTGGTTGGCAATGTGAGGTGGTAGTCCCTGATAACTACAGCAGCAAGTTTAGCTCCATTAGCTGCTTGAAGATCTACCTCTTCTCGATCAATCTTTCTGAATCTACTTGGTTTCAATATTTCAATACTTATGTGAGAAAAATAAGCTATATTTAATAAATAATTTTTATAAAAAGATAGATTTTACTCGATAAAAAATACACCTGAATCTTCCCCTTACTTTTTTGGCTAGCTGTAGTTTTTTTCTAGTGGTCCTTCTTGCCACATGCGAAACAGATAGCATCTTGTTCCCTTTCTTTCTCCTTGATCTTTCTCTTCTTGGAAGGGCGTGAAGAATATTTGGGCTTAAATCTCTTTGATTTCCCTTTTTATTTCTTCACCATAAGGATAGAAGGATATTCATGTTTCATATCCTTATCTACTTGGAAAATAAGAGCAAGAAGATCTGGTATATACTTCTCAATGTTGTTTCTATTAAAATTCACAACAAAGCTGAAAAATCTATGAGGGAGTGATCCGAGAATGAGGTTGGTGATCAGTTCTTTTGGGAGTTTAAACCCTAGAACCTATAAGAGCTCAATGTATCCAATGATCTTTAATACATGAGGCCCAACTGGGGAACCCTCTCTAATATTTCTCTAAAAGAGTGTCTTAGAATTCTCAAACTGTTCTTTTCTATCTCTCTCCTGGTAAAGACCATGGAGGTGATCAAGAAAGCTATATGCATACATGTTTTCATGAGACTTAATTATTTCACTAGACATTGATGAAAGCATCAAACATTGAACATTGACTAAGTCACTCAAATTTTTTTATAGACAGTAAACTCTTCGTCACTCTCCTCTTTAGTAGGCAGATCAGGCATTGAGGATTCTAGAACGCAAGATTTATGTTCATGGATTATTACAACTCAAAGGCTTATAAACCACTCATGGAAGTTACTATGAGTTAAGAGGTTATCTTTATCTAATATTTATCATAGGGATAGTGTGGATGATGAACTTTTAATGTTATTCTATAATTATAAAGAGCATATTATTAGTACTTTTCTTGATTACAAAATAAGTGAGATATAATAAATTAAATATTTTTATTTATTTATTTATTAAATATACCACTATTTTATCATGTCTCAATATCAATCACCATTTAACTTAAAATTTATATTTTCTTTAACATTCTAGTGGCAAGGATCCCCATTAATTTTATTAATGATCTAGACTTTGGACATGAAAATCATAATAAATTAATTGTGTAGTCAGTCTTTCCAACTGCGGACTTGCAGCTCCTTGATCCATTGAGTAGATTCTCTTATCCTGAAATCATGACTTATATTTCTTCAACACTCGTAACACCCCAAGCTTCCATGATACACTTCTCTTTGAATAATACAATAGCTTGCGTTGTGCGCAACTTCAAGTTCTAGCACACCACGACCAATCAAACTAGCCATTATGAATAGTAATACTTACTTTTTGATATTTTATAAATTTTATTTTTCAAAATGGACTTCATTTTTGGATTCATAATATCAAAATTATCTAAGGGTGAATTTTTGGTATTTTTCTTAAAACTTTCGATTTTTGATGAATAGTGAAAAACACTGCGTTATTGCTTAAAACCGACTTTTTATTCAAATAATTATTTATTTTATTTAAATTTATTAAGTCAAAATAAATACATAAAACCTATATTAGTTCAACTTAATTCATTTGATTCATTTTATAATAAGATTAGATGTATAAAATTTTATTGAACTTTTTAACGTCTTTTACCCACCTTCTAGGCACGTTAGCAAATTTACATAAAACATAATTTTACCACTTCTATGAATTGAATTTTAAAAATCCAAGAGACACAGTTGACATTAGTAAGTAAAATGTGGTTCAAAAGGATGAAATTAATTTTTGGTGAATAGTAACTTTTGAATTTTATTTACCACGATTAAAAGTAAATAGGGTAATTAAAGGTAAAAATGATATTATAATTACCCTAACATATGTCCTAATTTTATTGAATAATTTTATTTCGACCAAAATCAATATTAGGAATAAAATATGATCCACTTGGATTAGATTATGACATTTATTATTATTTTATTTAAAGAAGAGTTAAAAGTGTTAAATTCAACTTTTAATTACTAAAACATTTTTAATATTCGGTTATACATAAGATAAATTCCACTATAAATATTAATTATAAAGATAAAAATATTTATTACATCATGGTATTTTATTTATAATTTTTATACATTAAAATTTTAAATTTATTTATGACACAATAATGATGTAGTAATTACCTTATTAATGAAAGATTAAAATAATTGATATTATAAATATAAAAATAAATCCAAATTGAGACTTTTGATGCATTACACTAATTTTATAGGTTAATATGACATTTTAGGGTTGATTTAATGTATTTTTTTCGAATTAATCAAGTTTTTTTTACTTTCACAAAAACCAAATACTAAATAGTGTCAAAATTGACATAAATGAGTTTTTAAAACAAATACTATATTATTAAATGATATAATGTTCCTAAAAATATAAGGTTCAGCTAAAGGACTTAGATAAGGTTATATATGTCAATAATGAATCACTTGTGGTTCTCTTGTCTTTTTATATTAAGTTTATTAACCATTTATTATAATAATACAAGAAGACATGGTAAAAGTTAAACTATTAAACTAAGAGTTAAATCTAAAATATAAGGTTAATATGGTAACCTAAACTTTTCTAAAACCTATTGGTTGAGTGGTTTTTTACCCATCACCATATTATTCTCAAAATAAATCCTTTTGGATCCATTAGAAACTGAAAATGACTTTATAATAAAATAATATTTCAATCTTTTCCTAAGGTTCCCCTCACCTCTCTTATAAAAGGGAAGTTCCCCTTCTCTCAAATTCACACATCCAAAGTCATTTGGATCAGACAAACCCTACTCAATTATATTCTCAACTACCCTAAATTCAACCTAGAGGCCTTACTTTGATCATAATCCAACCTAAGGATCCCTTTTGATCAAATCAAAAGGAAGCACCCGAAGAAGAGGTAATAATTTCATCACCTCTTTCAAAGTTCTTTTCTTCTTCCACTTCCTCTTTCTTTATTGTTATCATACCAAAATAATAACTCCATTACCTTATACATACTGTTATGTTATTATAAATATGGTAAAACCATATTCATTATTCTATCTATCCTATGAATGACAAAGTCACCATACGTGCGTACGTACGACTTACCGTCTCCACGTCGTGGTATAGTTTGTTATTCAACACTTCATTATTTGGATGGGTATAATAAAGAGTATAATTGATGTAAATAATAAATATAAAATGTTAATGATTCTATATATATGATATACCATCCAATTAAATATGATTTCACCATCAATAGAATGATATTGTCGCTCGTGCGTATATACGGATTACCGTCTCCAAGAACGTGATGAGATTCATTCCCCGTCGTAACCATTCAAGAATAATTTTAATTTTATGGTTAAAAATAATTTTTAGGAACTTAATATCATTATTTATATGAATAAAATACATTATATCCATAACAAACATGACTTATGTAACAAAACATATGAAGGAAAATGAATCAGTTAACACCCGAAACAATGATAATACTGAAATATTATTAACAAATCAATATTAAAAGATCATATATGATATAATATTTATTTATGTGGTTATTTTATAATTTAATAATAGTGATTTAACTATTATACATGAGGTTAGTGTACCCTCGACTAAGGAAAATTCCAAGGTAAGGGTTAATTTTACGATCTCTTTATTATCTGAGTTTGTTTTTACGAAAGTATCTGATGGGACTTCTTTATCATCCACATCTGTGTTTCTTAAAAATATATTTCAAGTCATTTTTACTATTTAATAAACTATGGGTTAAATTAATTTATACCATTTTTGTACTTTTTATAAAATGGTTTGAAAAGAATCTTTCCATCACTTTCCAAATAAGGTACTTTATGAACTTTTCGACAAATTAAGGAAAGAATGTTTTTTTAACTCATACGACGGGTGCGGCTATTTTCTGCCATTATAACACCTTCTAATCTTCCCTTACAATCTTAAAAGAATATTTTAAAAATAAATGTTTTCTTTTATAATTATTTAACTTTTAAATTATTTCAAAATAGAAAGAGATATTTCTCTCAAATAGTTTTTATTTCATCTATGTCAACATCCTTTGATGGATTTTACACTTGTTTGAAGTTAATTTATTATGATACAATCTTCCATATTGTATTGAAGGTTTTGTGATATTTTTTACTATGGATGTTTTATTTTTATACCATTCATGGTTTATGGTTAACCATACTGGGACAACTCACTCAGGTTATGAATAATAACCTTACCCGTATGGAGCACCCTGATCCACAACGTGGAGGATCAATGTTAGACCGCTTCTTGAGGAAACAACCACCAACATTCAATGGAATAAAAATCCATTTTTATCTAACCAATGGATAATTTCTTTAGAGAAAATATTCCATGCTTTGGGGAGTAATGAAAGGGAAAAAAATTCATGGAATTTTATCACCTCATAGGAGATTCATATCAATGGTGGTCATTAATTAAAAACACAAAGGAGGATGAAGAAGTATAAATATGGAATGGAGGGAGTTTAAAGATCTTTTCTTAGAAAAATACTTTCCTCATGACCATCGAGCGGATATGGAAAAACAATTTCTAATTTTAAGGCGAAAGGAGAATGAGAATGTTACAAAGTATGAGGCTAACTTTACAAGATTAGCAAGGCATGCTGAAGATTATATATGTAACCCAAGGAGTAATATTTATCGATTATTTGATGGCTTAAAACCATTTCTCCATTGAGAATTAGTCTCACAATCCTTCTCGTCATATGAATATATAGTCTCATGTGTTATCAAGATGGAAAAGGAATTATCTAAGTCTTATGACTTTAATGAAAAGTAGGAGAAAAAGAGATCTGTTGAACACTCTGGAAATGGAAATAAGGGGAAGAAGAAAAATTTTGAATTTCCATCCTGTAGTAAATGTGGGAAGAAACACCCTGGTACTTTCCTAAAGGGAATGGGAGTTTGTTACAAGTGTTGTGAAAAAGGTCACCAAGCACGTTATTCTAAAGGAAAGAAAGAGGTTGTAAATTTGGAATTCTGCAATTATAGAGAAATGGAGAATTATGCAAATGAATGTCCTAAGAATCAAGGAAACTTATCTCATAAAATGACAAGGTATCAAGGCCAAGCTTATGCGATGACTACTGCTGAGGTTGAAGCTTTTAATGACTTGGTGGCAGGTACTTTAATGGTTTTCTCTAATTTAGCCTATGTTTTATTTGATTCCGGATCATTTCATTGTTTCATATCTTCCGAGTTTGCTAAGAAAATTAGATATTTCCAATTTGATTTAACAAGGGAGTTGTTAGTAAAAAATCTTAAGGGAAGTATCATTGCAACAAAGTTTTGTGAATCAGTTCCCATTATGGCATATAAACATGCTTTATCTGCTGATCTTATTGTCATACCCATGATTGAATTTGATATAATCCTCAGTATAGATTGTCTTTCAGACCATGATGCGAAAATATATTGTAAGAAGAAGGAGGTTACAATTTTTTATGATGATAAGGAATACCTTATCTTTAGAGTAGAAACATCACCATCTGATTCTCATCTAGATCCACCCCTATAATCTCTACTAAATTCAATTATTAGGGAGGAAGGGAGTGAAATAACTATGGGTGAGGAAAAGAATGTTTAAATATAGTATGTACCTATTGTGAAATAATATGTTGATGTGTTTTTAGAGGATTTACCTAGACATCCTCTAGAATGATAAATTGAGTTTTACATTGATTTAATTCCTAGTTTAAGGCCCATATCAAAGACCCCTTATAAAATGGCCACTATGGAATTAGTGGAACTAAAGAAAAGACTAAAGGAATTGAGTAATAAAGGATTTATTTTCCCTAGTGTTTCTCCATGGGGATCCCCTGTTCTTTTTGTTAAGAAGAAAGATGGGTCTATGAGGTTGTGCATTGACTACAGGGAGATCAATGATATGAAAATAAAGAACAAGTATGCCCTACCTCCAATTGATGATTTATTCGATCAACTTCATGGAGCTCAATATTTTCCAAAGATTGACCTTCGATTTGGATATCATCAGTTGTGTGTGAAGAAGGAAGACATTCCAAAGACATCATTTTGTACTAGGTATGGGAATTACGAGTTTATAGTAATGCCTTTTGGACTGACTAATGCACCATCTATTTTCATGGATAAAATGAATAGAGTTTTCAAGGAATATCTTGATGAATTTTTAGTGATATTTATTGATGATATCTTGGTATACTCAAAAATCTACGAAGATTGTAAAAATCACTTGCGAGCTATTCTAAAGACTCTTAGAAGAAATGAATTATATGTGAAGTTTAGAAAGTGTGAATTATGGCTTCAGGAGATTTCTTTTCTTGGCTATATTACCTCTAAGGATAGAATCTCAATTAATCCTTCAAAGACTAAGGCAATCCAATAATGGACAACACCAAAAAGTATAACTGAGTTACGTAATTTTATTGGTTTAGCAGGTTATTATCGGCGTTTCGTCCAGAATTTTGCCTGATTGGCTAAACCATTAACCAAGATCACATGTAAAGGGGTTAAATTTGTTTGGAAAAAAGAGTGTGAAGAATTTTTTGAAGAACTGAAGAGAAGATTAGTCAATGCTCCTATCTTGAATCTACCATTGGGGGATGATGGGTTTGTTATTTATAGTGATGCTTCAAAGAAAGGAATTGGTTGTGTCCTTATACAGAATGATGGAGTTATTTCCTATGCATCACAGTAGCTAAAAATTCATGAACAAAACTATCTCACCCATGGTCTTGAGTTATCAGTTGTAATATTTTCTATGAAGATATGAAGACACTATCTCTATGGTGAAAAATGTGAGATTTATACTGATCACAAGAGTTTGAAGTATATTTTCTCACAAAAATAACTCAACATGAGGAAAAGGAGATTGATTGAACTACTCAAGGATTATGATTGCACTATACACTACCACTCAGGTAAGGCAAATAAGGTGGCAGATGGTTTGAGCAGAAAGAATCATGGAGTTTTGAACAAGATGAGAGTTTAAAGGGATCATATGTTCATGGATCTAGTAAAGATGGATATGGGAATAATCATGGAAGTTGAAACATTAATAATTTTTCAAATGGTTGTCAATCCATCTTTACTAGAAAGGATAAAAAGTTCTCAGACTGATGATGAGGAGTTTCAAAATAAAATTAAAGTTGTGAACGATGGGAGATTGATTGACTTCGTATATGAAGATAGAATTTTGAAATTTGGGAAGAGACTCTATGTTCTGGACATACCTAATCTAAAAAGGGAATTGTTGGATGATGCTCATAGCTCCAATTTCTCTATACACCTTGGTAGCACTAAGATATATAGATAATTGAAGAAACATTTTTGGCAGGACAACATTAAGAGGGAGATTGCTGATTATGTGTCAAGATGTATGGTTTTTCAACAGGTGAAGTATGGAAGACAACATCCTAGAGGAGTTATGAAACCTCTTCCCATACCTAAGTGGAAATGGGATGATATTATGATGGACTTTTTCATGGGGATACCAAAGACTCCTAGAAGGAATGATGCAATATAGGTCATTGTTGATCGTCTTTCCAAGTCAGCACATTTTCTTACTATAAGAGAAGATTTACCACTTGAACGTTTAGCAAGACTAAATATTAATGAAGTTGTAAGACTTCATGGAGTACCCCTATCAATTGTTTCTGATCATGATCCCCATTTTACATCTAGATTCTGGAAAAGTCTTCAGAAATCCCTAGACACTGAACTTCGTTTGAGCACTGCCTACCACCCTCAAATTGATGGACAGTTAGAACAGACTATTCAAACCTTAGAAGACATATTGAGATATTGCTAACTTGACTTTAAAGGTATGTGGGATCAGTATTTACCTCTGGTAGAATTTTCTTATAATAATAGCTTCTATTCAAGTATTCAAATGGCACCATATGAAGCGTTATATAGAAAGATATGTCGCTCACCAACTTGTTCGGATGATGTTGGTGAAAGAAAACTAGTAGGCGTAGAACTTATTGAGGAAACAGTGTAAAAGGTGAAGATTATTCAAACCCACATCAAAGAAGCTCAAAGTAGACAGAAGATCTATGCTGATAACCGAAGGAAGGATTTGGAATTTCAAGTAGGAGATCATGTTTTCTTGAAGATATCTTCATGGAAGGGTGTTATATGATTCGGTAAGAAGGGTAAATTAAGTCCCAGGTACATTGTACCTTTCAAAATTCTAGAACTAATTAGAGTTGTAACTTACTATTTGGAAATGTCTCCAAGTCTCTCTAAATTTTATGATGTGTTCTACATATCACTGTTGAGAAAATACATGCCTGACCCAATGCATGTAATCACCTATGAAGAAATAGAACTGGAACCCGATTTGTCTTATTGTGAAGAGCCTATCAAGATTCGTGATACCAGAGAACAAGTGTTGAGAAATCGGACGAATCGTCTGGTGAAAGTTCTATGGAGAAACCATAAGATGGAAGAGGCAACGTGGGAATCTGAGGAACTTATGATAAAGAACCACCTGAATCATTTTATGCAATAATATTCTAGAAATTTCAAGGATGATATTATTTGAAGAAGGGAAGAATGCAACACCCCAAGCTTCCATGGTACGCTTCTCTTTGAATAATACAATAGCTTACATTATATGCAACTTCGAGTTCTAGCACACCACGACCAATCAAACTAGTCATTATGAATAGTAATACCCACTTTTTGAAATTTTATAAATTTTATTATTCAAAATGGAATTCATTTTTGGATTTGACATATCAAAATTAGATTAGGGTGGATTTTTTGTATTTTTCTGAAAACTTTCATTTTTTGATTAATAGTGAAAAACACTTCGTTATTGTTTAAAACCGACTTTTTATTTAAATAATTATTTATTTTATTTAAATTTATTTTAAGTCAAAATAGATACATAATACCAATATTAGTTCAATGTAATTCATTGGAGTAATTTTATAATAATATTAGATGTATAAAATTTTATTGAACTTTTTAACGTCTTTTACCCACATTTTAGGCACGTTAGCATTTGCATAAAATGTAATTTTACTGCTTCTATGAATTGAATTTGAAAAAACTGAGAGACATGGTTAAAATAAATAAGTAAAATGTGCTTCAATAGGATGAAAATATTTTTTGGTGAATAGTAACTTTTGAATTTTATTTACCACGGTTAAAAGTAAATAGGGTAATTAAAGGTAAAAATTATATTATAATTACCCTAACACATATCGTAATTCAATTGGATAAGTTTATTTCGACCAAAATCAGCTTTAGGATTAAAATATTATCCTCTTTGATTCGCTTGGATTAGATTAGGATGTTTATTATTATTTTATTTAAAGAAGTGTTAAAAGTGTTAAATTCAACTTTTAATAACTAAAAAAAATTTAATATAGGGTTATACATAAGATAAATTCGACTATAAATATTAATTATAAATCTAAAAAGATTTACTAAATCATGGTATTTTATTTATAACTTTTGTACATTAAATATTTAAATTTATTTATGACACAATGATGATGCAGTAATTACCTTATTAATGAAATATTAAAATAATTGATATTATAAATATCAAAATAAATGTAAATTGGTACTTTTGACACATTACACTAATTTTATAGGTTAATGTGAAATTTTAGGGTTGATTTAATGTATTTTCTTTGAAGTAATCAAGTTTTTTTGCCTTTCACAAAAACCAAATACTAAATAGTGTCAAAATTGACATACATGAGTTTTTAAAACAAATACTATATTATTAAATGATATAATATTCCTAAAATTATATGGTTTGGCCAAAGGACTTAGATAAGGTTATATATGTAAATAATGAACCACTGGGGGTTCTCTTGGCTTTTATAGTAAGTTTATTAACCATTTATTATAATAATACAAGAAGACATGATAAAAGTTAAACTATTTAACTAAGAGTTAAATCTAAAAGATAAGGTTAATATGGTGACCTAAACTTGTATAAAACCTATTGGTTGAGAGTTTTTTGACCCATACCCACCTTATCCTAAAAATAAATCCTTTTGGGTCCATTAGAAACCAAAAATGGCATTATAATAAAATAATCTTTTAATCTTTTCCTAAGGTGCCCCTCACATCTCTTATAAAAGGGCACTTCCTCTTATCTCAAATTCACACATCCAAAGCCATTTGTCTTGGCCAAAACCTACTAAAATATACTCTCAACTAACCTCACTTAAAACTAGAGGCCTTAATTTGATCAGAATCCAACCTAAGGATCCCTTTTGATCAAATCAAAAGGAAGCACATGAAAAAGAGGTGATAATTTCATCACCTCTTTCAAAGTTCTTTTCTTCTTCCACTTCCTCTTTATTTGTTGTTCCCATACCAAAATAATAACTCCATTACCTTCTACATACTGTGATTTTATTATAAATATGGTACAACCATATTCATTATTCTATCCATCCTATGAATGACATAGTCACCATACGTGCGTACGTACGGCTCACCATCTCCACGTCGTGGTGTAGTTTTTTATTCAACACTTCATTATTTAGATGGGTATAATAAAGAGTATAATTGATGTAAATAATAAATATAACATTTTAATGATTCTGTATATATGATATACCATCCAATTATATACGATTTCATCATCAATAGAATTATATTGTCGCTCGTGCGTACGTACGGATTACCGTCTCCACGAACGCGATGAGATTCATTCTCCATCGTAACCATTCAAGAATAATTTTCATTTTATGGTTAAAAGTAATGTTTAATAACTTAATATCATTCTTTATATGAATAAAATACATCTTATCCATAGAAAAACATGATTTACATAACAAAACATATAAAGGAAAATGAATCAGTTAACACCCAAAACAATGATACTACTGAAATATTATTAATAAAGCAATATTAGAAGATCATATATGATATCATATTTATTTATGTGGTTATTTTATAATTTAATAACAATGATTTAACTATTATACAGGTGGTTAGCGTACCCTCTACTAAGGAAAAGTACAAGGTAAAGGTTATTTTTACAATCTCTTTATTATCCAAGGTTGTTTTTATGAAAGTATCTACTGAGACTTCATTAGCATCCACATCCATGTTTCTTAAAAATATATTTCAAAATAGTTTTACTATTTAATATACTATGGGTTAAAGTTATTTATACCCTTGTTTGAATTTTTATAAAATTATTTTAAAGGAATCTTTCTGTCGCTTTCCAAACAAGGTACATTATGACCTTTTCGAAAAATTAAGTAAAGAATGTTTTTTTAACTTATACGGAGGGTGCGGCTATTTTCCACTGTTATAACACCTTAGAAACTTCCCTTACAAGATTATAAGAATATTGTCAAAATAAATGTTTTCTTTTATAATTATGTGAATTTTAAATGATTTCAAAATAGAAAAGATATTTCTCTCAAATGGTTTTGATTTCATCTATATCAACATCCTTTGATGGATTTTACACTTCATTGAAGTTGATTTATTATGATACAATCTTCCATATTGTATTGAAGGTTTTGTGATATGTTTGACTGTGTATTTGTTATTTTTATACCATTCATGCTTTATAGTTAAAGTATTAACATTTTTTACGCTAGTTTTAACACGAATGTTTATGTTATGTTTCAACATGTTCATATGAGGAATGCATTGGACTTAGTAAGTGATGTGTGGAGCCCGCTATAGCTCCTCGATGCATTGTTAGGTCTCATTAGACAAACTAGTTTCTTGGTACAAGGCCTTGAAAAAATCTTATTTGTAGTCTTGGCACGAGGCCTTGACTATGTGGTTATGATGTCTGGAATTATGCATTTCATCATTTTGAAATTAGCTATTATTATTACATGTATTATTCGACTAGTAGAATATCCATGTAAATAAGTAAATGAAATTATTTGATTTATCTTTTCTATATTATGATTAATTTTAAGTTTAAAAGGCTTGTGTTTTAGTCTTATACATTGCCTTAAATATTTATGCTTATTTATGATAGTTTCCATTATATTGTTATCCTTACTGAGCATCTGAACTCACCCCTTTCTTATGTTTTATTTTTCCCAGGATGCGAAGAAGTATAGTATAATTGACCTGCAGGGATAGGCTATCGGATATGAGTGTGTTCAAAGGGGACACAATGTTGTTGTTTTTCCATTACATTATGTAATGTAAAACTTATGTATGTATCTTGTACTTATAAGGCTACTAAATTGATCGGCCTTTCGGGACTTGATCCCTTGTGATCATGTCAATGTTATGTAATAATGCACCGACTCTGGGTAACTAGGGTCGGGGCATTACAACACTTTCCTCCGAATTTTTATTTAACAAACTTTGGCTATTAAACTAAATGAAATTTCGGTTAAGTCAACCCAAAACTCTCATGAGAACTCCCCAATAAAAGTAAGTGTCTAGAATTTGGTCATGTATGAAACGCACGGCCGATTTTCGCCTATCGACCGGTCAAAGTTCTGGTGCTCTGCTAATGTGTATAGCAGCACTTGGGTCGAATCCTCGGCGATGGGACTTCGTAATAGTCGATTGTTTTTTAGTTGATTGTATTTTGATTGGGGGGTTTGTTTGCAGAGCTTAATTGAAATGTTTAATGAATGATGTTTAATTTAACAAGTTGATAAAGATTGGGGTGAGTTCATCCTTAGGTTAGTTAAGCTTGTGATATCCTTGAGCTTTGCTTTATATTGCATTTAAATTAACACCCATGACACAAGATGATGTTGATTAGAATTCCTAAGTGTTAAGGATTTAATCCAAGCCTTAAATTAACTTAGGGTTCTAATATTGATCAAATATTGTTTATGGTAGTGTATTTATGGTTCCAATAATCCATGGAAACCACACGTTAAACAAATCAAGTCATTAATCCATGACATGCTAAGTCCAACATACACAATGTTAATTCAACGAATACTCATCGAGCAAAAGCTCTCAATCGCTTAACATACCTAAATTAAAACTCACCCCAATGAGAAATTTACTCATCCATTATGATGTTTATTAATCTGGTAATATATGTTTATGGTGATGAATTATAAAGAGAAGAAAAAGAAAGGGACAAGATAAGAGTAGTGTGCCAAACACACACACGAAATATTTTGAGAATCAAAAATGGAATTTCGATTGAATGAGGAAGCAAGATAAGGTACTGTAATTAAAAATGATTCAAACTATTTTAAGAACATGAATATTATACTACAGAAGGTGGAGGAGAATAAGAGATATTGAAGAAGAAACTTTCATTAAAACAGAATTACAAAATAAAGGACTTACAAAATTACAAAAATGAAGAACACAAAAGTAAGTGAAAACAATGAGAGGAGGAAAGGTCTCTCAATTGAAAACTTGAGTATGGAAGGTCCTACCAAGCCTTTTTCAAAGCTTTGGTCGTGCCAATATGATCTCCTCTCTTCTGAAATGCCAACCCCTCTCAAGGAGAGAAGGGGAGAGTATTTATAGCCCAAGGAGTGGACTGTTTGCATTCTCAATCTGTCCCTCCAATTGAATCTCCAATTTGGAAATTCAGACAGCCGAATCATCAAATATCTCCTTCTTCAAAGATTTAGACAATAATGTTTTCCAAATACTCTCAAAATTTGGAGTCATTTGGACGTAAGGATAAAAAGTTATGGCCGGTTGAATAAACAAACTTAAACTGTCCATTTCAATCCAGTATTTTTGAAGTCCATAATGTGAAAGGGTTTTTGAATATTAAGATGCCTTCAAATCCGAATGGTTTCTTCAACAAAGTCGGCCGGCTATATATCCTCTTTCACACTGAAAAATCTCAGCTCTCTTGGATGCTTACATCAGGCTATATGTCATGAATACTATACTGATTGTAATTCTCGGCCAGAATGGTGGACTGAACTTCAAAGATTTATTTGGGCCCCTTGTACTTGGATTTGGGCCTTGAAATTTTTATCCAAGATGACATGTAGTGTCCCCCGAATTATGGTGGAGAGTTTAGGTTTTTGGACTTCTGTATTAAACCCAGTAAATCAATCTTCAAGGCTGGTCCAGTTTGTTCACAGATTCTTTGGTCTTGTTTGTGAGGACCATATGACCCTTCAAATGGAAGAATTGGATCATGGTTCCTTCTAATGAAATGTTGTAAATTGAAAGGAGAATCCTAAAAAACAAGAATCACACAATTTGGATCAGTATAGTGATAGTTATTATTAAAACATTAAACTGACTCAATTTGACTACTTCTAAAAATGCTCAAATATTATACTTAATATTAAAACATTAATATTTCACACAAATTATGCACATTTCATATAAAATAAGTAAAGGGGGAATATAATAAGTCATGAAAATATTAATAACATCAACTCCCCCACACTTATATTTGCGCGTGTCCTCATGTGCAACAAATATAAAAACATGACAAAATCATTTTCACTCACCAACAAATATTAAAATTTTGTTTTCTCCAATCAGGGGAGGTTTAGACTATTTCACTCATCCATATTGAATTCAATCACAAATTTGGTTCACAATAATGCATCAGAAACAATTCATTTTTTCATGTTCAAGGTTTGAATTAGAAAATGTAGGCACTCAAAACTTACTCCTCTCAAGATGATAAAAATGTATTTTAGGAGGTTCACTCATTCACCAACAAAAAGTTAAAATCAAGAGTTTGTAAGAGATCTCAGCTTCCATTCCCAAATCTAATGTGTACAAGAATAAAGAGGTCTTTTAAGGGGTTTTTCAGTGGCTATGGGACGGTAGGTATATAATGTCCAAAGGAAAAGAGGGGTTAAAAACACCAACATGGAAAAATCAATGCACATTTTTTTTGAAATTTGATTTGAAAGGAAATAGAAACACATATTTACAAGGGCATGAATGTGTGATGAATGAAAAGTGAGGGAGATATAAAATGGAATAGGGTGAGATGATGGAATATGTACAACATGGAAGACTTCCAATAATGACACAATACAAGATGATTCAAGTGTTCTTTTTTTTTCTTTTTTTTCCTCTTTTTTTTCGAAAGTTGTGCTTGAAACAAGTCACACAGTCATCTCCCAACCCATGTTTGATCTTCTAATGGAACTAATTTTAGTAGTTATAACACGATCAAAGGTTGATGATGAATGATTTTTGACCCACCCAAGACACAACCCATTCCATTTTTTTATTTTTATTTTTTTTCATTTTTTTTAATATAATTTTTTTTTTTGAACACTTTTCAATGACTTTTGTACAAATGACAATTACACATATATACCCCAAAGCTCACAGAATTACAACCTCTCCCCCACACTTGAATGGATGCTTTCCCTCAAGCATATGAGGACACATTGGAAATCAATGAAAGTGCGCCCAAAAATGAAGTCCATTCCCCCCTCACGTAAATTTCAATAAATTGTACAATGAAAATCCATGAAGATGTTGGGTGGGACAAGGTATTAGGCTTGTAATGTAGCTATCAAAAGAAAGGTTTTCATAGGCTCAAAGGGGCTTTCAAAAGTAGGATCAATGTAAGGGTAACGGGAGGCTATTTGTCTATTCTGATTCTCATGTGGCTTAGAAAATGCCTCTATCATATTAATGCACACAAAAGATGGAAATTCAGCTCGAAGGTCCACAAACTCAAGACTCACAATCAGTGGTGAAGACACACAATAAAAAAGATGGCCATTGATGACCTTGGCATGAAGGCTAATGTTATTCCTCACGGTAGGGGAGAATCATTTTCCACCAAAAAGTGTTCATTCAAAATGTTTGTTATTGACACAAAATTGTTTACCCAAGTTTGAGATAAAAATTAAATATATTTGAGTTTAAAACAAGCCTTTTGACTCCCCAAAATGGTTGGACATAATTTCAATATTGGATGATGAGTAATTATGACACCCCTTTTTTTGTTAATTTTCATTTTTTTTAATTAAATTTTTTTAAATTTTTTTATTTTTAATGACACATCCACACAAAAGAGAAAATAGAAAAAAAAAGTTGTGGAAGAATGTTGTAAAAAAAATGAGAGGGAGAGAGGAAGAAGAAGAAATAGAGAGAATAAGAGAGGGAAGAGAGATTGAGGAGAGAGAGAGTTAAAGGGAAAGAGGTGCCCCCTGGTTTGGATTTGGTGGGTCGCCATTTCCATCTAGTGGTGGGTCAATGGAAGTCGATGTGGAACCTGAAGTGAATGGCCTCTCATGGTGATGCTTTAACCGGTGTCCATTTACCGTGAATGTTCTTTTTGAAGAAGGGTCTTGGACTTGCACTGCACCAAATGGGTAAACATTAGTAATAATAAAAGGTCCATCCCAACGAGAATTGAGCTTACCTGGGTGAAGTCGAAATCGAGAATTGAAGAGCATTACCTTTTCACCTTCATGAAATACCTTTCGAAGAATGTGCTTGTCATGGAGTGACTTTGCCTTTTCTTTGTAGAGAATGGAGTTCTCATACAAATCGAGTCGAAGCTCCTCCAATTCAGTCAACTGCAACAATCTTTCTTCACCAGATTTTTCACAATCAAAATTACAAGTTTTGACAGCCCAAAATGACTTATGTTGGATTTCAACTGGTAAATGACAGGCTTTACCAAAAACTAGCCTAAATGGAGACATCCCAATGGGTGTCTTATAGGTTGTTCGATAGGCCCAAAGTGCTTCACCAAGTCTATCGGGCCAGTCTTTTCTTGTGGGCTTAACAATTCTTTCAAGCACTCTTTTCACTTCTCTGTTAGAAAGTTCAGCCATTCCATTTGTTTGAGGGTGATATGCAGTGGATGTTTTATGTACAACCCCATTATTTTTCAAAAGTGACTCCATGGTTCTATTACAGAAATGAGTTCCTAAGTCACTTATCAAAGCACGTGGTGTTCCGAATCGATGAAAGATGTGGGTTTTGAGGAACTCACTCACAGTTTGAGCATCATCTTTCCTAGTGGGTTTGGCCTCGACCCACCTAGAAACATAGTCAACGGCAAGGAGAATGTAGGATAATCCATTGGAAGGGGGAAAAGGTCCCATGAAATCAATGCCCCAAACATCGAAAAGCTCACAGAAGATTAATGGCTTTTGAGGCATTTCGTTTCTTTTGGAAATTGTGCCAAACTTTTGGCAAGTGGGACATGATTGACAGAACTCGTGTGAGTCCTTGAAGATTGAAGGCCAAAAGAATCCAGAATCTAGGTCCTTTCGAGAAGTCCTTTGTGGTCTAAAGTGGCCACCTCCAGGCATTGAGTGGCAGAATTCCAAGATGGAGGATTGTTTAGTTTCATCAACACATCTCCTAATTACCATGTTAGCCCCAGTTTTCCAAAGTTTATTATCTTCCCAAAAATAATGATTTGAATCACTTTTCATCTTTTCTTTTTGTTCGTTTGAAAAATATTCAGGGAAAACACCAGAAACCAAGTAATTTACAATTGGGGCATACCATGGTAACTTTGGAGTGAGAGATGAGAGGTGTTCAGTTGGAAATTCAGGATCAATTATTTCAGAATGAGAAGAATTAGAAATTCTACTCAGGTGGTCAGCCACAGGGTTTTCCTTTCCAGGTTTATCTTTTATCACAAGGTCAAACTCTTGGATCATTAAAATCCATCTTATTAGCCTTGGTTTGGAATCACTTTTCTTAAGTAAGAACATTAATGTTGAGTGGTCCTTGAAGATGATGATTTTGGCACCTAAGAGATAGGGTCGGAATTTATCCAAGGCAAAAACCACAGCTAAAAGTTATTTTTCAGTCACAGTGTAGTGTGATTGAGTTTCATCCAATGTTTTTTAGGCATAAAAGATGACATGAGGAATGTTTTCTCTTCTTTGACCAAGAACAGCCCCAATGGCCCTATCAGAAGCATCACACATCAATTCAAATGGTAAGGACCAATCTGGGGGTTGGATTATTGGAGCAGATGTGAGAGTAGATTTGAGTTCAATGAAGGCTCTCTTGCAAGCCTCATCAAAATTTAATGTGACATCATTTTGAAGTAAACGAGTGAGTGGGAGGGAAATCTTGCTGAAGTTCTGAATGAATCGCCGATAGAAACCGGCATGACCAAGGAAGGACAGAATGTCTCGAACTGATTTGGGTTCAGGAAGTGATTGGATCACCTCAATTTTGGCTGGATCAACTTGGATACCCTCTTGAGAAATTATGTGCCCTAGAACAATCCCATTTAAAACCATGAAGTGACATTTTTCAAAATTCAGCACAAGGTTGCACTTGACACACTTTTGAAGGACCAAAGAGAGTGAATGTAAGCAAGATTCAAATGACTCACCATAAATGGTAAAGTCATCCATGAAGACCTCCATGAAATTCTCAATGAATTCAGAAAAGATACTCATCATACACTGTTGGAATGTTGCAGGAGCATTACAAAGGCCAAAAGGCATTCGCCTATAGGCATAGGTTCCAAAGGGGCAAGTGAATGTGGTCTTTTCTTGGTCATGAGGTGCGATTGGAATTTGGAAGTAGCTGGTGTAACCATCAAGAAAGCAATAGTGTGACTTTCCGGCCAATCTCTCAAGCATTTGGTCAAGGAAAGGAAGTGGGTAGTGATCTTTTCGTGTTTCAGCATTCAATTTGCGATAATCGATGCACACACGCCATTTGTTTTTCACTCGAGTTGTGACCACTTCTCCATGTTCATTTGTGACAACTGTTATCCCTCCCTTCTTAGGAACGACTTGAATTGGACTAACCCATTCACTATCAGAAATTGGGTAGATAATACCATCTTGAAGAAGCTTGGTAATCTCTTCCCTAACTACCTCAAGTATAAGTGGATTGAGTCTTCTTTGAGGTTGCCTAATTGGTTTGGATGATTCCCCTAGATGGATGTGATGCATGCAAAGGGAAGGGTTGATTCCTGGAATATCCTCTAGGGTCCAACCTAAGGCATTTTTGTTTTCCTCTAACACTTGAACAAGTTGGGACTCCTCAGTTTCAGAAAGTGAAGTAGAGATAATGACAGGGTAGGAGGGATCATGGAAAAGGAATGCGTACTTGAGGTGTGAAGGAAGTGGTTTTAGATCAGTTTCAGCCTTGATTTGAGAGCTAGACAAGTTAGGAGCAGGAGAAGGGATTCCATATGGGTTTGGATCATTTTCCTCAACACTGTCCAAGGTGGAGCAGTAGAGATCAGAGTTGATGTGGGATTCAAGAGAGTTTTCAAGTTCCTCTAGATTGATGGAGTCTATGAATGAGAGGTCCACATCAACTACACCATTTATGACTTTGTTAATCATGGTGCAGATTTCACAAGATCCTTTATCATTAGAACATGAAGAACATGGTGTATTGGGGTTCGATTGAATCTTACAAGTTTCCTCAAAAGCATGGATTGAGAATGCAGAGTGATCCTCAAATGGGTATCGCATGGCTTGGAAAATGTTGAACTTGACCAGTTGGTCACCGAATTCCATGGATAAGATGCCTGAATGGACATCAATCTTGGTTCTCGCAGTCATGAGGAATGGTCTTCCTAGAATTAGGGGAGATCGAGAAGAGGTCGTCTCACCTTCCATGTCAAGGACATAGAAATCAGCTGGGAAGATAAGATCATTGACCCGAACAAGAACATCCTCAATTATCCCCTCAGGACTGGCAGTGCTTCGATTGGCTAATTGAATGACAACACCCGTTGGGTGCAAGGGACCTAGACCAAGGTTGGAGAAAATGGATTTGGGCATGACATTTATTGAGGCTCCAAGGTCTATGAGTGCAACATCAAAGTTGGAACTCCCTATTTGACATGGAACCGTGAAGGTCCCTGGATCTTTGCACTTCATGGGAATGGACTGTTGGGTTGAAACATTTTCAATGTTCCTAAGTTGCCTCTTATGGGTGCACAATTCCTTAAGAAACTTGGCATACTTAGGGATTTGTTTGATGGCATCTAAGAGGGGGATGTTCACTTCAACACGTCTAAACATGTCAAGCATTTCAGGATCAGGTTCAAAGGACTTCTTAGGCTTGGAGATGGCTTGAGGAAAAGGAATTGGGTTCCTTAGAGGAATGGAAGGAGGTGAAGGAGTGGATTCAAGTTCCTTTTCCAGCTTTTTGTTCTTTTCATTTTCTAGATCAACATCGAAAGGGGAGGTAGAGCAATCAGCATGGGGCATAGCAATTTGCTTTCCCGATCTAAGTGCAATCGCACTTACATTACCCTTAGGGTTGGGTAATGGTTGAGCTGGGAGTTGGGATGAATTGGATGGTTGTTGCTGACTCAGGTGGGATGCAAGTTGACCTATTTGGGTTTCAATGTTCTTGAGGCTAGAACGGGTGAAGGAAGCAAGATCCTCTACAGCACTTTCCCATGGTTGTTTAGAAGAATAGGCTTGTCCCAAATTGGGTTGGCCTTGATTTTGGTTCTTGGGAAAGTGATTGTATTGGGTGGGGAATTGGGAAGGCTCGTTAGGATAGTGGAATCCAGGAGGAGGATTGTTCCTTTGGGGTTCAGGAACAAAAGGATAAGGTTGATGGATGTTACCACCACTTTGACCATATTGGAACTGGTTTGGATTTTGATGAGGGAACTGAGGAGGATGAGAAATGGGATTACCATACCTCAGAGGTGGGTTAAAGGTAGAAGAGAAGGGCTCAGAGTGGGGTTGGTTGAAGTTTCTAACAAACTGACCTGATTGTTGAGGGTTGAAGTTTCGCTGAGCATATGCCGCATTGAGCTCCATTGGACTAGATGAATCATATGGATCATCTTGAAGTTGTGGACATGTGTTAGTCGGATGAGATAGAGAGTTGCAGATTCCACAATTCTTGATAGGTCCAAGGAATAGTGACTGTGGAGAAGATGAGGTTGGGGCTTTGGTAGCCACCGCTAGTTGACGCACAAGACCTGTAAGTTCACTCATCCACTCAGTCATCTTTTTTGAATCTATGGATTGATTCTCTTGGGCTTGTTTCACTTGAGCATGTGCTCGAGTATGGAATTGCTGCGTGTTTGCAGCCATGTTACTTATGAGATCTCTTGCAGCTGCAGGGGTTTTGTCAACAAGAGCACCGCCACTTGCGGCATCAATTAGAGTTCGCTCCATAGCCAATAACCCCTCATAGAAGTATTGGATCAGGAGTTGGTCAGGGATTTGATGGTGTGGACAAGTTGCCACAAGCTTTTTGAACCTCTCCCAATACTCATGGAGTGATTCATTAGGGAATTGACGGATGCCGCTTATTTCCTTTCGGATAGAAGCTATTCGGGAAGCGGGAAAGAACTTCTCAAGGAAAAGTCTCTTCATGTCAACCCATGTGTTTATGGAACCAGGTGGGAGGTAGTAGAGCCAAGACTTGGCAGAATCCGCTAGGGAAAAGGGGAAATCTCTAAGCTTGATTTGTTCTTCAGAAACCCCTTGAGGCTTCATGGTAGAGCATACTACTTGGAACTCTTTAAGGTGAAGAGGTGGATCCTCACCGTCTAGCCCGTGAAAATGAGGGAGAAAATGAATCAAACCCGATTTGAGTTCGAAGTGAGCTTCAATGTTTGGATATTGAATACCAAGAGGTTGGTAATTCATATCAGGGGCAGCAAGTTCTTTCAATGTTTGTTCCCTGGGAATGGCCATATCTAATTCAATTGGTAGGGCAATGATTGGTTCTTGGGTGATTTGGTTATCCCTAATGGTCCTCCTAATTCGACGAAGAGTTCTATCAATTTCAGGGTCAAACAAATCCGAGGGATTGTTTGGAAGGCTACGGGGCATTCAGAGAGATTTTGGAAGAAAGAGGAAGACGGGTTTTTCTTTGTATTTTTTCAGTTTATGATTTTTAAGAGGAAGACGGGTTTTTCTTTGTGTTTTTTTTTCAATTTTTTTAAACTTTTGTATTTTTGGGGTTTTTTTAACAATAACCAGAAACTAATGAATACTTAAAGCACCATCCCCGGCAATGGAGCCATTTGAAACGCACGGCCGATTGTCGCCTATCGACCGGTCAAAGTTCCGGTGCTCTGCTAATGTGTATAGCAGCACTCGGGTCGAATCCTCGGCGATGGGACTTCGTAATAGTCGATTGTTTTTTAGTTGATTGTATTTTGATTGGGGGGTTTGTTTGTAGAGCTTAATTGAAATGTTTAATGAATGATGTTTAATTTAACAAGTTGATAAAGATTGGGGTGATTTCATCATTAGGTTAGTTAAGCTTGTGATATCCTTGAGCTTTGCTTTATATTGCATTTAAATTAACACCCATGTCACAAAATGATGTTGATTAGAATTCCTAAGTGTTAAGGATTTAATCCAAGCCTTAAATTAACTTAGGGTTCTAATATTGATCAAATATTGTTTATGGTAGTGTATTTATGGTTCCAATAATCCATGTAAACCACACGTTAAACAAATCAAGTCATTAATCCATGACATGCTAAGTCCAACATACACAATGTTAATTCAACGAATACTCATCGAGAAAAAGCTCTCAATCGCTTAACATACCTAAATTAAAACTCACCCCAATGAGAAATTTACTCAGCCATTATGATGTTTATTAATCTGGTAATATATGTTTATGGTGATGAATTATAAAGAGAAGAAAAAGAAAGGGACAAGATAAGAGTAGTGTGTCGAACACACACACGAAATATTTTGAGAATCAAAAATGGAATTTCGATTGAATGAGGAAGCAAGATAAGGTACTGTAATTAAAAATTATTCAAACTATTTTAAGAACATGAATATTATACTACATAAGGTGGAGGAGAATAAGAGATATTGAAGAAGAAACTTTCATTAAAACAGAATTACAAAATAAAGGACTTACAAAATTACAAAAATGAAGAACACAAAAGTAAGTGAAAACAAAGAGAGGAGGAAAGGTCTCTCAAGTGAAAACTTGAGTATGGAAGGTCCTCCCAAGCCTTTGGAAAATCTTTGTTCGTGCCAATATGATCTCCTCTCTTCTGAAATGCCAACCCCTCTCAAGGAGAGAAGGGGAGAGTATTTATAGCCCAAGGAGTGGACTGTTTGCATTCTCAATCTGTCCCTCCAATTACATCGCCAATTTGGAAATTCCGACAGCCGAATCCTCAAATATCTCCTTCTTCAAAGATTTAGAAAATAATGTTGTCCGAATACTCTCAAAATTTGGAGTCATTTTGACGTAAGGATAAAAAGTTATGGCCGGTTGAATAAACAAACTTAAACTGTCCATTTCAATCCAGTATTTTTGAAGTCCATAATGTGAAAGGGTTTTTGAATATTAATATGCCTTCAAATCCGAATGGTTTCTTCAACAAAGTCGTCCGCCTATATATCCTCTTTCACACTGCAAAATCTCAGCTCGCTTGGATTCTTACATCAGGAGATATGTCATGCATACTATACTGATTGTAATTCTCGGCCAGAATGGTGGGATGGACTTCAAAGATTTATTTGGGCCCCTTGTACTTGGATTTGGGCCTTGAAATTTTTATCCAAGATGACATGTAGTGTCCCCCGAATTATGGTGGAGATTTAAGGTTTTTGGACTTCTGGATTGAACCCAGTAAATCAATCTTCAAGGCTGGTCCATTTTATTCACAGATTCTTTGGTCTTATTTGTGAGGACCATATGACCCTTCAAAAGGCAGAATTGGATCATGGTTCCTTCTAATGAAATGTTGTAAATTTAAAGGAGAATCCTAAAAAACAAGAATCACACAATTTGGATCAGTATATTGATAGTTATTATTAAAACATTAAACTGACTCAATTTGACTACTTCTAAAAATGCTCAAATATTATACTTAATATTAAAACATTAATATTTCACACAAATTATGCACATTTCATATAAAATAAGTAAAGGGGGGATATAATAATTCATGAAAATATTAATAACATCAACTCCCCCACACTTATATTTGCACGTGTCCTCATGTGCAACAAATATAAAAACATGACAAAATCATTTTCACTCACCAACAAATATTAAAATTTTGTTTTCTCCAATTAGGGGAGGTTTAGACTATTTCACTCATCCATATTGAATTCCATCACAAATTTGGTTCACAATAATGCATCAGAAACAATTCATTTTTTCATGTTCAAGGTTTGAATTAGAAAATGTAGGCACTCAAAACTTACTCCTCTCAAGATGATAAAAATGTATTTTAGGAGGTTCACTCATTCACCAACAAAAAGTTAAAATCAAGAGTTTGTAAGAGCTCTCAGATTCCATTCCCAAATCTAATGTGTACAATAATCAAGAGGTCTTTTAAGGGGTTTTTTAGTGGCTATGGGACGGTAGGTATATAATGTCCAAAGGAAAAGAGGGGTTAAAAACACCAACATGGAAAAATCAATGCACATTTTTTTTGAAATTTGATTTGAAAGGAAATAGAAACACATATTTACAAGGGCATGAATGTGTGATGAATGAAAAGTGAGGGAGATAGAAAATGGAATAGGGTGAGATGATGGAATATGTACAACATGGAAGACTTCCAATAATGACACAATACAAGATGATTCAAGTGTTCTTTTTTTTTCTTTTTTTTCTCTTTTTTTTCGAAAGTTGTGCTTGAAACAAGTCTCACAGTCATCTTCCAACCCATGTTTGATCTTCTAATGGAACTAATTTTAGTAGTTATAACACGATCAAAGGTTGATGATGAATGATTTTTGACCCACCCAAGACACAACCCATTCCATTTTTTTATTTTTATTTTTTTTCATTTTTTTTAATATAATTTTTTTTTTTTGAACACTTTTCAATGACTTTTGTACAAATGACAATTACACATATATACCCCAAAGCTCACAGAATTACAACCTCTCCCCCACACTTGAATGGATGTTTGCCCTCAAGCATATGAGGACACATTGGAAATCAATGAAAGTGCGCCCAAAAATGAAGTCCATTCCCCCCACACGTAAATTTCAATAAATTGTACAATGAAAATCCATGAAGATGTTGGGTGGGACAAGGTATTAGGCTTGTAATGTGGCTATCAAAATAAAGGTTTTCATAGGCTCAAAGGGGCTTTCAAAAGTAGGATCAATGTAAGGGTAACGGGAGGCTATTTGTCTATTCTGATTCTCATGTGGCTTAGAAAATGCCTCTATCATATTAATGCACACAAAAGATGGAAATTCAGCTCGAAGGTCCACAAACTCAAGACTCACAATCAGTGGTGAAGACACACAATAAAAAAGATGGCCATTGATGACCTTGGCATGAAGGCTAATGTTATTCCTCACGGTAGGGGAGAATCATTTTCCACCAAAAATTGTTCATTCAAAATGTTTGTTATTGACACAAAATTGTTTACCCAAGTTTGAGATAAAAATTAAATATATTTGAGTTGAAAACAAGCCTTTTGACTCCCCAAAATGGTTGGACAGAATTTCAATATTGGATGATGAGTAATTATGACACCCCTTTTTTTGTTAATTTTCATTTTTTTTAATTAATTTTTTTTAAATTTTTTTATTTTTAATGACACATCCACACAAAAGAGAAAATAGAAAAAAAAATTGTGGAAGAATGTTGTAAAAAAAATGAGAGGGAGAGAGGAAGAAGAAGAAATAGAGAGAATAAGAGAGGGAAGAGAGATTGAGGAGAGAGAGAGTTAAAGGGAAAGAGGTGCCCCTGGTTTGGATTTGGTGGGTCGCCATTTCCATCTAGTGGTGGGTCAATGGAAGTCGATGTGGAACCTGAAGTGAATGGCCTCTCATGGTGATGCTTTAACCGGTGTCCATTTACCGTGAATGTTCTTTTTGAAGAAGGGTCTTGGACTTGCACTGCACCAAATGGGTAAACATTAGTAATAATAAAAGGTCCATCCCAACGAGAATTGAGCTTACCTGGGTGAAGTCGAAATCGAGAATTGAAGAGCATTACCTTTTCACCTTCATGAAATACCTTTCGAAGAATGTTCTTGTCATGGAGTGACTTTTCCTTTTCTTTGTAGAGAATGGAGTTCTCATACAAATCGAGTCGAAGCTCCTCCAATTCAGTCAACTGCAACAATCTTTCTTCACTAGATTTTTCACAATCAAAATTACAAGTTTTGACAGCCCAAAATGACTTATGTTGGATTTCAACTGGTAAATGACAGGCTTTACCAAAAACTAGCCTAAATGGAGACATCCCAATGGGTGTCTTATAGGTTGTTCGATAGGCCCAAAGTGCTTCACCAAGTCTATCGGGCCAGTCTTTTCTTGTGGGCTTAACAATTCTTTCAAGCACTCTTTTCACTTCTCTGTTAGAAAGTTCAGCCATTCCATTTGTTTGAGGGTGATATGCAGTGGATGTTTTATGTACAGCCCCATTCTTTTTCTAAAGTGACTCCATGGTTCTATTACAGAAATGATTTCCTAAGTCACTTATCAAAGCACGTGGTGTTCCGAATCGATGAAAGATGTGGGTTTTGAGGAACTCACTCACAGTTTGAGCATCATCTTTCCTAGTGGGTTTGGCCTCGACCCACCTAGAAACATAGTCAACGATAAGGAGAATGTAGGATAATCCATTGGAAGGGGGAAAAGGTCCCACGAAATCGATGCCCCAAACATCGAAAAGCTCACAGAAGATTAATGGCTTTTGAGGCATTTCGTTTCTTTTGGAAATTGTGCCAAACTTTTGGAAAGTGGGACATGATTGACAGAACTCGTGTGAGTCCTTGAAGATTTAAGGCCAAAAGAATCCAGAATCTAGGACCTTTCGAGATGTCCTTTGTGGTCTAAAGTGGCCACCTCCAGGCATTGAGTGGCAGAATTCCAAGATGGAGGATTGTTCAGTTTCATCAACACATCTCCTAATTACCATGTTAGCCCCAGTTTTCCAAAGTTTATTATCTTCCCAAAAATAATGCTTTGAATCACTTTTCATCTTTTCTTTTTGTTCTTTTGAAAAATATTCAGGGAAAACACCAGAAACCAAGTAATTGACAATTGGGGCATACCATGGTAACTTTGGAGTGAGAGATGAGAGGTGTTCAGTTGGAAATTCAGGATCAATTATTTCAGAATGAGAAGAATTAGAAATTCTACTCAGGTGGTCAGCCACAGGGTTTTCCTTTCCAGGTTTATCTTTTATCACAAGGTCAAACTCTTGGAGCATTAAAATCCATCTTATTAGCCTTGGTTTGGAATCACTTTTCTTAAGTAAGAACTTTAATGTTGAGTGGTCCGTGAAGATGATGATTTTGGCACCTAAGAGATAGGGCCGGAATTTATCCAAGGCAAAAACCACAGCTAAAAGTTCTTTTTCAGTCACAGTGTAGTGTGATTGAGTTTCATCCAATGTTTTTTAGGCATAAAAGATGACATGAGGAATGTTTTCTCTTCTTTGACCAAGAACATCCCCAATGGCCCTATCAGAAGCATCACACATCAATTCAAATGGTAAGGACCAATCTGGGGGTTGGATTATTGGAGCAGATGTGAGAGCAGATTTGAGTTCAATGAATGCTCTCTTGCAAGCCTCATCAAAATTGAATGTGACATCATTTTGAAGTAAACGAGTGAGTGGGAGGGAAATCTTGCTGAAGTTCTGAATGAATCGCCGATAGAAACCGGCATGACCAAGGAAGGACCGAATGTCTCGAACTGATTTGGGTTCAGGAAGTGATTGGATCACCTCAATTTTGGCTGGATCAACTTGGATACCCTCTTGAGAAATTATGTGCCCTAGAACAATCCCATTTAAAACCATGAAGTGACATTTTTCAAAATTCAGCACAAGGTTGCACTTGACACACTTTTGAAGGACCAAAGAGAGTGAATGTAAGCAAGATTCAAATGACTCACCATAAATGGTAAAGTCATCCATGAAGACCTCCATGAAATTCTAAATGAATTCAGAAAAGATACTCATCATACACTGTTGGAATGTTGCAGGAGCATTACAAAGGCCAAAAGGCATTCGCCTATAGGCATAGGTTCCAAAGGGGCAAGTGAATGTGGTCTTTTCTTGGTCTTGAGGTGCGATTGGAATTTGGAAGTAGTCGGTGTAACCATCAAGAAAGCAATAGTGTGACTTTCCGGCCAATCTCTCAAGAATTTGGTCAAGGAAAGGAAGTGGGTAGTGATCTTTTCGTGTTTCAGCATTCAATTTGCGATAATCGATGCACACACGCCATTTGTTTTTCACTCGAGTTGTGACCACTTCTCCATGTTCATTTGTGACAACTGTTATCCCACCCTTCTTAGGAACGACTTGAATTGGACTAACCCATTCACTATCAGAAATTGGGTAGATAATACCAGCTTGAAGAAGCTTGGTAATCTCTTCTCTAACTACCTCAAGTATGAGTGGATTGAGTCTTCTTTGAGGTTGCCTAATTGGTTTGGATGATTCCTCTAGATAGATGTGACGCATGCAAAGGGCAGGGTTGATTCCTGGAATATCCTCTAGGGTCCAACCTAAGGCATTTTTGTTTTCCTCTAACACTTGAACAAGTTGGGACTCCTCAGTTTCAGAAAGTGAAGCAGAGATAATGACAGCGTAGGAGGGATCATGGAAAAGGAATGCGTACTTGAGGTGTGAAGGAAGTGGTTTTAGATCAGTTTCAGCCTTGATTTGAGATCTAGACAAGTTAGGAGCAGGAGAAGGGATTCCAGATGGGTTTGGATCATTTTCCTCAACACTGTCCAAGGTGGAGCAGTAGAGATCAGAGTTGATGTGGGATTCAAGAGAGTTTTCAAGTTCCTCTAGATTGATGGAGTCTATGAATGAGAGGTCCAAATCAACTACACCATTTATGACTTTGTTAATCATGGTGCAGATTTCACAAGATCCTTTATCATTAGAACATGAAGAACATGGTGTATTGGGGTTCGATTGAATCTTACAAGTGTCCTCAAAAGCATGGATTGAGAATGCAGAGTGATCCTCAAATGGGTATCGCGTGGCTTGGAAAATGTTGAACTTGACCAGTTGGTCACCGAATTCCATGGATAAGATGCCTGAATGGACATCAATCTTGGTTCTCGCAGTCATGAGGAATGGTCTTCCTAGAATTAGGGGAGATCGAGAAGAGGTCGTCTCACCTTCCATGTCAAGGACATAGAAATCAGCTGGGAAGATAAGATCATTGACCCGAACAAGAACATCCTCAATTATCCCCTCAGGACTGGCAGTGCTTCGATTGGCTAATTGAATGACAACACCCGTTGGGTGCAAGGGACCGAGACCAAGGTTGGAGAAAATGGATTTGGGTATGACATTTATTGAGGCTCCAAGGTCTATGAGTGAATCATCAAAGTTAGAACTCCCTATTTGACATGGAATCGTGAAGGTCCCTGGATCTTTGCACTTCATGGGAATGGACTGTTGGGTTGAAACATTTTCAATGTTCCTAAGTTGCCTCTTATGGGTGCACAATTCCTTAAGAAACTTGGCATACTTAGGGATTTGTTTGATGGCATCTAAGAGGGGGATGTTCACTTCAACACGTCTAAACATGTCAAGCATTTCAGGATCAGGTTCAAAGGACTTCTTAGGCTTGGAGATGGCTTGAGGAAAATGAATTGGGTTCCTTAGAGGAATGGAAGGAGGTGAAGGAGTGGATTCAAGTTCCTTTTCCAGCTTTTTTTTCTTTTCATTTTCTAGATCAACATCGAAAGGGGAGGTAGAGCAATCAGCATGGGGCATAGCAATTTGATTTCCCGATCTAAGTGCAATCGCACTTACATTACCCTTAGGGTTGGGTAATGGTTGAGCTGGGAGTTGGGATGAATTGGATGGTTGTTGCTGACTCAGGTGGGATGCAAGTTGACCTATTTGGGTTTCAATGTTCTTGAGGCTAGAACGGGTGAAGGAAGCAAGATCCTCTACAGCACTTTCCCATGGTTGTTTAGAAGAAGAGGCTTGTCCCAAATTGGGTTGGCCTTGATTTTGGTTCTTGGGAAAGTGATTGTATTGGGTGGGGAATTGGGAAGGCTCTTTAGGATAGTGGAATCCAGGAGGAGGATTGTTCCTTTGGGGTTGAGGAACAAAAGGATAAGGTTGATGGATGTTACCACCACTTTGACCATATTGGAACTGGTTTGGATTTTGATGAGGGAACTGAGGAGGATGAGAAATGGGATTACCATACCTCAGAGGTGGGTTAAAGGTAGAAGAGAAGGACTCAGAGTGGGGTTGGTTGAAGTTTCTAACAAACTGACCTGATTGTTGAGGGTTGAAGTTTCGCTGAGCATATGCTGCATTGAGCTCCATTGGACTAGATGAATCAGATGGATCATCTTGAAGTTGTGGACATGTGTCAGTCGGATGAGATAGAGAGTTGCAGATTCCACAATTCTTGATAGGTCCAGGGAATAGTGACTGTGGAGAAGATGAGGTTGGGGCTTTGGTAGCCACTGCTAGTTGACGCACAAGAACTGTAAGTTCACTCATCCACTCAGTCATCTTGTTGGGCTCTATGGATTGATTCTCTTGGGCTTGTTTCACTTGAGCATGTGCTCGAGTATGGAATTGCTGCGTGTTTGCAGCCATGTTACTTATGAGATCTCTTGCAGCTGCAGGGGTTTTGTCAACAAGAGCACCGCCACTTGCGGCATCAATTAGAGTTCGCTCCATAGCCAATAACCCCTCATAGAAGTATTGGATCAGGAGTTGGTCAGGGATTTGATGGTGTGGACAAGTTGCCACAAGCTTTTTGAACCTCTCCCAATACTCATGGAGTGATTCATTAGGGAATTGACGGATGCCGCTTATTTCCTTTCGGATAGAAGCTATTCGGGAAGCGGGAAAGAACTTCTCAAGGAAAAGTCTCTTCATGTCAACCCATGTGTTTATGGAACCAGGTGGGAGGTAGTAGAGCCAAGACTTGGCAGAATCTGCTAGGGAAAAGGGGAAAGATCTAAGCTTGATTTGTTCTTCAGAAACCCCTTGAGACTTCATGGTAGAGCATACTACTTGGAACTCTTTAAGTTGAAGATGTGGATCCTCACCGGCTAGCCCGTGAAAATGAGGGAGAAAATGAATCAAACCCGATTTGATTTCGAAGTCAGCTTCAATGTTTGGATATTGAATACCAAGTGGTTGGTAATTCATATCAGGGGCAGCAAGTTCTTTCAATGTTTGTTCCTTAGGATTGGCCATATCTAATTCAATTGGTAGGGCAATGATTGGTTCTTGGGTGATTTGGTTATCCCTAATGGTCCTCCAAATTCGACGAAGAGTTCTATCAATTTCAGGGTCAAACAAATCCGAGGGATTGTTTGGAAGGCTACGGGGCATTCAGAGAGATTTTGGAAGAAAGAGGAAGATGGGTTTTTCTTTGTATTTTTTTCAGTTTATGATTTTTAAGAGGAAGACGGGTTTTTCTTTGTGTTTTTTTTTCAATTTTTTTAAACTTTTGTATTTTTTTGGGTTTTTTTTTACAATAACCAGAAACTAATGAATACTTAAAGCACCATCCCCGGCAACGGTGCCATTTGAAACGCACGGCCGATTGTCGCCTATCAACCGGTCAAAGTTCCGGTGCTCTGCTAATGTGTATAGCAGCACTCGGGTCGAATCCTCGGCGATGGGACTTCGTAATAGTCGATTGTTTTTTAGTTGATTGTATTTTGATTGGGGGGTTTGTTTGCAGAGCTTAATTGAAATGTTTAATGAATGATGTTTAATTTAACAAGTTGATAAAGATTGGGGTGAGCTCATCATTAGGTTAGTTAAGCTTGTGATATCCTTGAGCTTTGCTTTATATTGCATTTAAATTAACACCCATGTCACAAGATGATGTTGATTAGAATTCCTAAGTGTTAAGGATTTAATCCAAGCCTTAAATTAACTTAGGGTTATAATATTGATCAAATATTGTTTATGGTAGTGTATTTATGGTTCCAATAATCCATGGAAACCACACGTTAAACAAATCAAGTCATTAATCCATGACATGCTAAGTCCAACATACACAATGTTAATTCAACGAATACTCATCGAGCAAAAGCTCTCAATCGCTTAACATACCTAAATTAAAACTCACCCCAATGAGAAATTTACTCGGCCATTATGATGTTTATTAATCTGGTAATATATGTTTATGGTGATGAATTATAAAGAGAAGAAAAAGAAAGGGACAAGATAAGAGTAGTGTGCCGAACACACACACGAAATATTTTGAGAATCAAAAATGGAATTTCGATTGAATGAGGAAGCAAGATAAGGTACTGTAATTAAAAATGATTCAAACTATTTTAAGAACATGAATATTATACTACATAAGGTGGAGGAGAATAAGATATATTGAAGAAGAAACTTTCATTAAAACAGAATTACAAAATAAAGGACTTACAAAATTACAAAAATGAAGAACACAAAAGTAAGTGAAAACAAAGAGAGGAGGAAAGGTCTCTCAAGTGAAAACTTGAGTATGGCAAGTCCTCCCAAGCCTTTGTAAAAGCTTTGGTCGTGCCAATATGATCTCCTCTCTTCTGAAATGTCAACCCCTCTCAAGGAGAGAAGGGGAGAGTATTTATAGCCCAAGGAGTGGACTGTTTGCATTCTCAATATGTCCCTCCAATTGCATCGCCAATTTGGAAATTCAGACAGCCGAATCTTCAAATATCTCCTTCTTCAAAGATGTAGAAAATAATGTTGGCCGAATACTCTCAAAAGTTGGAGTCATTTGGACGTAAGGATAAAAAGTTATGGCCGGTTGAATAAACAAACTTAAACTGTCCATTTCAATCCAGTATTTTTGAAGTCCATAATGTGAAAGGGTTTTTGAATATTAAGATGCCTTCAAATCCGAATTGTTTCTTCAACAAAGTCGGCCGCCTATATATCCTCTTTCACACTGCAAAATCTCAGCTCGCTTGGATGCTTACATCAGTAGATATGTCATGCATACTATACTGATTGTAATTCTCGGCCAGAATGGTGGGCTGGACTTCAAAGATTTATTTGGGCCCCTTGTACTTGGATTTGGGCCTTGAAATTTTTATCCAAGATGACATGTAGTGTCCCCCGAATTATGGTCGAGAGTTAAGGTTTTTGGACTTCTGGATTGAACCCAGTAAATCAATCTTCAAGGCTGGTCCAGTTTGTTCACAGATTCTTTGGTCTTGTTTGTGAGGACCATATGACCCTTCAAATGGAAGAATTGGATCATGGTTCCTTCTAATGAAATGTTGTAAATTGAAAGGAGAATCCTACAAAACAAGAATCACACAATTTGGATCAGTATAGTGATGGTTATTATTAAAACATTAAACTGACTCAATTTGACTACTTCTAAAAATACTCAAATATTATACTTAATATTAAAACATTAATATTTCACACAAATTATGCACATTTCATATAAAATAAGTAAAGGGGGAATATAATAAGTCATGAAAATATTAATAACATCAATGTACTACACTTAGTTCTATGGTTTCATTCCTAATCAAGTAATGAAAGGCTTATTCTAACTTAATATTTAATTGAGGGATTTTAATTTATTATGCATAAATATTTTCTTGCTTTATACTTTACATGTATTATTAATATTAAGTGAATGTTACTTAATTAATTAACCATGTTGGATAAAACATTAATGCATAACTCGTTTATTTAATTTTTGTCTTTGCACATTAATTCATTTATTTATGTGATCGTGGTCTTGCATCCATAAAATAAATAATTGCATAGACAGAAATAATTAATTAATTAAATGACTCATTCATGAGTTTTATCTAATGATTGATTTAATGAGTGAATATCAAATCAACCTTTGACCCAAGGAAAATAACTCCCATTGTCAATCTTGATATGAGTTACAGCATTCCACTTGTCCACCTATGTATCACCTAGGTTGGCATCATTATGGTTTCGTCTTGAATCGTCTCCACGTGCATTGGGATGCTCCATTAATTACAAATATTTATTACTCACACGCAGGTGAGGGGAACCAAATGATTTGTTAAAGGGGATTACATAAATATATTTGGACATGTAAGTCCTACATAATAATAGAGGAAGGGATGACTCGTAGACCATCATTTAATTTAATAAAAATAATTGAAAAGTCGTGAAATAAATTAAATTAAAACATCCAACGCATACACAAGTCTTGGTCAAGATCATGAATGGTCATACATGCAACAAATACGGAAAAGTGAATGGCTAGAATTCATTTCTTTATTCATTCTTTTATTATTTAAGATAAACATACTTGGATATATTAATTAAAAATATTAATTAATTAATTATCTTTCATCTTAATGATAATCCGATCTTATTTGGAGATACCCATCATTAATGGAATTCATGAAAAATATACGGTAGAACCAATAATGACATATTAATTGCAATAAATTAATTGAGCATTTAAAATTATTTAAAACCATTATTAAATTGTCAAACGCACAAATGTGTGTCAATCAATAAAATAATGTTTTAATGCATCAATTTCAAATTTAATATAATCTTAATTCTTTCCATTAATGGGAGACTACAGGGTGTGTACACGCAGTTATACGTCATGTACCACAGTTTTCATATATCCAAGTCACAGGGCTTCGATGTGTTGACTCAACTGGACTACATGGAGTGTACATGCTAGTTACACACCCTGTATCCACTTGTTGTGTGTCAGGTTGGTCCGGTCAACACACGGTGTGCAATAAAAGCACCACGTATAATTAATTGTTCGGCCCATTTAGATACAATGTGCATGGGTAGACGGTGTGTGCTCCGTCCGCACGCTGTGTAACCCAGTTTTACCGGCCAATGATTTGGAACTTCCCGATGGCATCTTCAGTCATTCTTCATTTGTTCTTAAACCTTTAAGAAAATGAAACATTGAACGAACGTGATTAATATGTCGATAACATGTTAATTTAAATCGGATTAATGAACGAATAACATGAAATGAAAATCTAAACACGATTGCACATAGATCAACAATCAAATAAATAATTATAAATTCAAATTTAACCTCTTTCTGATAACAGTTGATGGTTTTGGGTGTAGTGCGTGCAGAGGTGCACTACCACAAAAACAGTTTTTCCAGCGCCAACTTTTATCAGCGCTAACGAAAAAGCGCTAATAAAGGGGGTGCCTTTATCAGCGCTAAAAAAAGTGCTGATAAAGGGTCCCTTTACTAGCGCTAAAAAAACGCTGATAAAAGCACCTCTTTATCAGTGCTTTTTTTAGCGTTGATAAAGGGTCGACTTCAAAAAGAAATTTAATTAAAAATAATATATTAATATATAAATATAGTTATATTGATATAAATATAATATATAATTTTTAAATATATGTTAGATAAGTATAAATATACATTTACACTTAATATACTTAATATATAAGATATTTAGTGATAATGAATTATAAAAAAAATAAAAAAAAATATTTCTAATTAATAACTTGCTAATTATTATGGAGTAATAGTCATTTAATAATAATTTGAAGATTAAAAAAAAAAAAAAAAAAAGATCCAAAATATGTTGAAAACGCAACTCGAACTTCAAACGGCCATAACTTTTGATCTGGGTGTTCGTTTGAGCTCTACCACATATCAAATCGAAGCCTGCGACGAGCTCTACGTCGCTATAACTGGGTATCTTTGGTTAAGGTTTTTTCGAGACCAAAAAAGGCACATAAGGCCTCCAAAACCGAGTTTTTAGTCGGGGTACCCCGATTTTTTAACATTTTGTGGATTTTCAGCCTCATTTAAGGGGGTATTATTGGCTTTTTTTGGTAGGGACTGAATTTATTCCAAGGTATTACATTTATATTGATATTATGTCTTTGAAATTTCATCGTTTTTTATAATGCACTTCTATTTATAATCAAATATATAACAATATATACATATTTTTTATATATTCACACATAAAAATTTAATTATAAATATAAATAATAAAATATTTTTACATATAAAATATATTAGTTTTATCTAAATAATAACTAATATCCATTTTATTTAAAATACAAATATATGAATATTTATATACCTATATATTAATCTAACTATATATATATATATATATATTAATCTATATATATATATATATTAATCTAACTATATATATATATATTAATATAACTACATATATATATTAATATTTCTATAAATATATATATTAATATCACTATAAATATATATATATTAATATCACTATAAATATATATATTAATATAACTATATATAATATATATATATTAATATAACTATATAATATATATATATATATTAATATAACTATATATATATATATTACTATCCAAATAAATATAACTAAATATATATATATATAGAGATATATATTAATATAACTATATATATATATATATTAATATGACCATATATATATTAATATAACTATATATATATATTAATATAAATATATATTACTATACAAATAAATATAACTATATATATATAGAGATATATATATATATATATAACTATATATATATTAATATAACTATATATATATTAATATAAATATATATTACTATACAAATAGATATAACTAAATATATAAATATATATATAAAGAGATATCATGAAATGGAAAACAAATTAAAACAGAGGAGTGGTAAGGGATTAGGCGCGCAGGGGGGAGGTCTCGAGTTCAAATCCTGGTGGAGGCAAGGGCGCGCGCGCATGAGGGAGTATGGGAGCAAGCGCTTTTAAAAAAAGAGTTCATAAAAGGGTCTTTTATCAGCGCTAAAACAAAACGCTGATAAAGGACCCTTTTATCAGCGCTTTGTTTTAGCGCTGATAAAAGACACTTTTATCTACGCCGGCTTTAACAGCACTTTTCTAGCGCTGTTAAAGGTCATTTTTATCGATGATAAAAGGCGTATTTGTAGTAGTGGTGAATGATATATAAAAATTTCTTTTAATAATTGTTACCTGAAACCAAGAGCGATGATCTTGCACGTCAAATTTATAATTAATTAATTTAATATTTGAATAAATAAATACCTAGGCTTAGGAAGTTTCCTTGTTGGTGAATGTTGATCATCTGAAAAGGCCCTTTCAGATTACCTTTGTTGCGCTGTAAGGATCTAAGGATAGAATTCATCTAGCGGTGATCCACACGTGCTTCTATGACCTTCAAGAAACACCACTCGATTTCTAGGTGCTAGCACGGCAAATCGAGTGTCTTGCGTTGTTCGTTCTTGATCGTTCATCCTTCAGTTTTGAAGAAATATCTCTTGCACTTCTCATTCTTGAGAAGGAGGGAGGAGGAGTTGAGAGATAATTTGTTGTGCGCAACAATTCTCTATTCTCAATTTCAGATGCACTGAAAATTGATATAACCATCTATTTATAGAGTTAGGATCTGAGTTAAAATATTATTTAATTGCATACTGGACATTAAATAATTGTAATTATTATTTTTTAGTGTGTGCTAACTTGCGCAATAAAAAATATTATGTAATGGTCTTGTTAATTAATATTCATCACCGGACTCGGTCTTGATCTGTTTGAACTCCTCTAGTATTTATTGAATAACAGAATAAATATTTTATTCATAATATAGCAAATAAATATTTATTAAAATATTCAATAAATAAAATAAATATTTTATTCACAAACTGGTGAATAAATATTTATTTAATTTATACGATCAATATAACTTGAATAAAATTATTTCTCAAAATTGAGAATAATATTTATTCCATTAATTAAACTCAAATATAATTTAATTGAGATCAACGGAAACACTTTGTGTGTGACCCTCTAGAATTCTTTCTCATTGACATTAGGTGGGCTTGCCTAAAGTCCAAGATTATTGTCTATAAATGGGTCAAGACATCCAAGAGAAATAACTTGATGTCACAGCATCGACAACCACATACGAATGCTCACTGTGTAATATAATCTCTTTTTCACAATATCTCATCAAGCAGGTTGCACATCTATATCACTAACCTATATGTTTGATATGTCTTTCTTTGACTATCTGAAATAAACACATCGTTACACCATGGCCATGGAATTCAATGCGACGATTCTATTCCAATCAAAGGGATGAGATGACAGCTTTCATAATGATGGAAGAGAGAAATCCTTACTCAACTTATTCATTAATGACATGCCACTCATGATGCACCCAATGTATCCAACTTCTCCATAAACTGTTATCGTCATAGTATATGAAATACATCTAAGTACACGTGTTGTAACATGCATTAATAATAATCTTAAAGTTTAAGGACCATCACACACGCTCATAGATAGGAATATCTGATGACACCAAAACATGCGTAATTTCTACTGGCAGGTTTATTCTTATAATCTCTCATCTTTGAGATTACCAAATGTGAATTTCATGAGAAGAAGCATCTTCTCTTTATGAGTACTCACACTTGACAGTCTATGTACTATATGTCTTATCATTGTACGTTATCCAACCGCAGAACATTATTTGAGAATATCATCATAACACATCGATGTTCTCATCATAGCGGGGAACTGCTATGACCCTATCAATGTGACGTGTACTCTAGGACATTATTACATTTGAGTCTTGTAGAACAAAAACAATATGTAATAAGAAGTTTTATTAATATTCAATACATCGAATATTCAGCCGCTTCGGCGGTGGCGTAGTGGTGCAAGGTCGAGGGCCATAAGAAACGGTGTTCGGTGAGGTCTGGGGTTCGATTCTCGGGAGCCCGCTCTTGGGGGAATTTCTGCCTCCCATGTACCACTCATCTTGTCGGGTCACCCGGTGTCTCACCGGGTGGGCAGAATGGGCGCACTTCACCTGGCTGACGGATTGTTGTGTCGAACCATCACCGATCGAGGTGTTACCCCGTTGGACGCACTGTCATCTCGGCTGGCAACGACTCCTTCCCGGCTGGGGCATCTCCGGATGATCCCTTCGTGGGGAGGGGGGTTCTCGAGTGTAGAGGGTTCGAAAAGGTCACTCTCGGGGATTCCCTTTTTCTAGACGAATACATCGAATATTCATGTAATCAAAGTACAAACAGTTGGTCCTAGGACACTAACTACAACACCCTCCGGTAGATGTAAAGCTTGTTGGTTACATATGGGTATTCAAGAAGAAAATGGACATTGAAGGACAATTCATTACCTATAAGGCGTGACCGGTTGCCAAAGGGTTTAAACAGCGTCAAGGCATTAACTATGATGAAACCTTTTCACTAGTTGCAATGTTGAAATCCATCATAATTCTACTTTCCATTATGGCTTACCAGGACCATGAGATTTGAAAAATGGATGTCAAAACAACCTCCTTAATGGGGATCTTTGGGAAGATTTCAATATGACACGACCCGAAGGGTTTGTGGCTCCAAAGGATGCCAAGAAGATATGAAAATTGTAAAAATTCATTTATGGATTAAAGCAAGCATCTAGGTCATGGAACAATCATTTTGATGAAGTCATAACGAAATTTGGTTTCATAAAGAACGAATGTGAGCCTTGTGTGTATAAATGGTTTAGTGGAAGTGCGATCGTTTTCTTAATAGTATATGTTGATTATGTATTACTCATAGGAAACAAAATACCATTCTTATAGTGTTGAGATGTGGGTGAATAAATGTTTTTCTATGAAGGACTTGGGCGAGACAACATATATTCTTGGGATCAAAATCTATCGTGATAGATCTAAGAGGTTGATTAGCCTAAGTCAAAGTACATACATTGACAAGATGCTGAAGAGATTCAATATGGAACAATCCAAGAGGGAATTGTTGCCAACGTCACATGACATTTATCTTTCCAAGAAAATGTGTTCTCAGACACATGAGAAAAGAAACAGAATTGAAAGGATTTCATACGTGTCAGTGATTGGATCAGACATATATGTTATGTTATGTTATGTTATGTTATGTACTAGGCTAGATGTTGTCTATGCATTGAGTGCGGTAGGTAGATATCAAGATGGTCCAAGTGACCGTCATTGGATGGTAGTCAAGACTATCTTTAAGTATCTAAGGTGTGTTATGGATATGTTCTCGGTCTATGGAAGAGATGAGGAACTAGTCATCAAATGATATGCATATGCTAGTTTCCAAACTGATCAACATGACATTAAGTCACAAACTGGATACATCTTCACTTTGAATGGAGGTGTTGTGAGTTGGAAGAGCTCAAAGTAGGCTGTTGTTGCAAATTCTACAGCGGAGTCCGAGTATATTGCGACTTCTGAGGTAGCTAAGGAAGTCGTATGGATACACAACTTCATCCAAGAGCTTGATACAGTACCTAACAGTAAAGATCATATCACACTCTATTGTGATAATACTGCAGCGGTGGCTCTCACAAAAGAGTCAATGTCGCATCAACGGACAAAACACATACTTCGGAAGTATCATCTCTTGATGAATTTTTCTCAGAGTGGTGAGGTTGCAGTGAGCAGTATTTCCACGGAAGACAACATGGCGGACCCCTTAACTAAAGCCTTGACTCACCAAAAACATGATTATCATGTGAGGATTAGCGGACTGAAAGTCGTAGGTAGTTGGCTCTAGTCTAAGTGAGAGTTTGTTAGAGTTGGTGTCCTAGGACCAACTGATTGTACTTTGACGGAAAAGGTTGGGGGCAAGCCCCTTTATTAAAAAAGAGAAAAAAGAGAAACCCATTTTAAACCGGGTCAAGGAAAAACTCATTACAAGCCTGAAGGCCTAGAGGCACAGTCTTAGAATTCAGTGGCCCGAGAGCCCAATAGAATAAAACTCATCACAAAACGCAAGGCACAAAAGCCAAAAAATGCCAAAAGGCCCGAAGACCTAAGCGCAAAATTCACATCACAGGCCCGCCCAAGGCCCAACAGATGAACCGTAGGCCCAACATCTGGATCTGTACAGCAAATCGAGGACTCGCCGCCGAGGGCCACCACGACCCCCCATCACCGCCGAAGAACACAATTGTCCACGCCGCAATGACAAACGTCGCCGCCTTGATCAGGACGTTGTCACTGTCGCCCTTGTTCGTCCACGCCAAAGCCAACACTATCATCCAATAGACCCCCGAACGAATGAGATCTGACCGCAACAATGGCATCACCCCTATATCTGGAACGCCACAAGAGGGAACCAAATCCAAAGTCGCATGAACGCCAAGATGCGGAGCTCCGCTGCAAGGGTCAACGGTTGGATTGAAGACTTTCTTTCACCCATATTCCGAAACTGACACCAGACAGTGCCAAAACCAGCATAGTGCATTGCCATGGCTAGATCTGGAAAGAACACACCAGATATGGTCGCTACGCATCCGAAGAGCGTCATCAGAATAGAAGACGCGGGCTAGATCTGAAGAATTTCGTCATCCGCTGTTGCCGTAGAAATCACCCGAAAATATATTTTCCCATGGCCAGCTGCAAACGCCATTCATCGCCAAATCTCTATTTGTCGCTGCGAACTACAGCCTAATGATCGTCGGAGGTCGCTACGCTTCCCCCGAAGGGGGCAACATCCACCAATCTATTATACTTTGATTACATATATATTTGATGACTTCGATGTTAATTAAACATCTTATTACATAACATCCATTGTCCTGCATAGCTTTAATGTAATAATTTTCTATAGTATTTATCGCATTGATAAGGTCATAGCGGTTCTCTACTATAATGAGAACCTTGAAGTGCTATGATAATATTCTTAATATAGTTTTGTGGTTGGATAACGTACTATGATGAGACAAATAATATTTAGATTGTCGGGTGCGAGTACTCATAAGTGGATGAGATTTATTCTCATAAAGTTCGAACTTAGTAATATCTAAGATGAGAGATTATGAGAACAGACCCGCCGGTTGGAATTCTGCATGTTTTGGTGTCATTAGATATTCCTATTTGCGAGTGTGTGTAATGATCCTTAAACTTTAATATTATCATCGGTGCATGTCACGGCTTGCACACTTAGATTTACTGACAAAAATCATCACGTCATATGTTGACGGGGAGTATGGTACGTTGGGTGCATCATGATTAACATGTCATTAATGGATAAGTCGATAAAAGATTTGTCACTTCCATCTTTATGAGAGTTGATATCTCAACCCCTCAATTGGAATATAACCGTAACCTAAATTTCATGGTCATGGTGTAACAATTCGTTTATTTCAATTGTCAAAAAAAAGACGTATCAAACAAATAGGATGATGACACCATCGTGCAATGCTTAATGAGATATTGTGATAAAATGATTATATTACACAGTGAGCGTTTGTATGTGGTTGTTGTCATTGCAAAATTAAATTCTTTCTCTTGGGTGTCTTGACCCGTTGTTAGACAGTAATTTTGAACTTTAGGCAAACTCGTATAATGTCAACGAGAAAGAATCTTAGAGGGTCACACACTAAGTGTTTCTGTTGTTCTCGATTAAATTCTATTTGAATTTAATTAATGGAATAGATATTATTCTCAAGACCAAAGAATAATTTTTTTCAAGTTATACCGATCGCATAAATTAACTAAATATTTATTTATCGGCAAGTGAATAAAAATATATTGTTTATTTTATTGAATATTTAATAAATATTTATTCGTCGACATGTGATGATTGACTCCCCTGCAAGGGATATACACGTGAACATGGAAGAGGCTTTTAGAAGTGCTTTGGGAGTTAGTGGACACCAAAAGCAGGAGCACCCTCGTGAGGTGGTCTCTAGAGATATGGGTGCAGTGGACTCCGTTGAACCGTCTTCAGACGAAGACCATGAGACTTGACAGAGAGCAAAGACTTAGAAGCATTGGCGGCATCCGCACGGCATAGCCCCTCAGGGTAGGGTTTGGCGGGGTTCTTCATTAACCCGTGCCGTGGACTTTGACTTCTAGTACTTTTTGGGTTTTTTGATGTTTGGGTCTTTTGACATTTTTTTTGTTTTTGTTATGGTCGTTTTGCCATGTATGACCTATTCTTATATCTTGTATCTTTTTGTCCCATCATTGGTGGTGGGGTGGTAAGGATTTGTTTGGGGGGTGAGTGACAGGTGGCGAGGTCAAGTATCCGAGCTTGAGATTTACTACATTTTTCTTCTTTGCGTTGTGTTCCACAATGACGATGTAATCGACCTAGTATATCCTGTATCTTTTTATTTTAATAATATAATAATATAATATTAATTAATAATAAATAATTATTAATAAATATATTACTTATTAATAAATTGGTAATATTTTATATCAACAATAAAATTCAGAAATAATTATAAATAATAATCCTATAAATATTATTAATATTTATAATAAATATTATATTAGTAATTATATAAATAAATAATTAATAATAATATATATGTATATATATAAAGAGGTGTGAACAGGTTCACGCTATGTGGCGGTGGCCACGAAGTGTGAACCGGGTCACAACTCCACGGAATCATTTTTTTAAATATTGTTAAACTTATATATATTTTTTATTTTTATTTTTAAACTGCAAAACCCGTTAAAAAAAAAAACTCGGCGTGTGGTTGCGAGTTTCGTTCGTTCGGCTGAGTTTTCCGTTTCGTTTTTTTTGTTTATTTATGATTGTTTCGTCTCGAGTCTATCTGCCGCTGGGTCTCCCGTGTTTGGCTGGGTGGAGCCGCATCTGTTTAAATTAATTTATTTTAAAATCAAAAGTCAATTTTTTTTAAAATATAATAAATAATATTTGAATCCGTATTCCATATGTTTGTGTAATATTATTTAAATAACATTTCCTTTGAAATTTCGTTTTAATATGATTTGATATATTGACATGGAATATATGATAATACTTTCACTCTAATCAATTGATATATATATATATAACATTAATTAAAATTAGTTTTAATACATACATGCAAATATATAGGTTCATATATATTCTTAACGTTTTGTTTTATTAAACTATTTGAATACCACATCCGCGTCATGCGCTGGAAAGTGTAGGGCTAGCTGGGCGGTCTTTTTTATTATTATTTTATTTTTTATATTTAGGGGTACTCGAAAGCAGTGCCAGCTGCATGTTGGATGGGTGCGGCGGGTGAGGAGCCCACTCATTACGTAATTACGAAATCCGTGGGCCCATGCGATATGGTTTGTGACCCGTGGGCCCATGCGATATGGGTTTGATTTGTGATCCGTGGGCCCACGCGATATGGGTTTGATTTGTGATCCGTACGGATCGCATCCATCCACGTGGTATTCATCTGGAGGGAGAAAATCCATTCCGATAAGAACTCGGGGAAGTGTTGCCGCCTTTTCGAGGATACATGGTTAAATTTTAAATCTTAACATAAATATTTTTAAAAACACATTGAATTTTCAAATTTAAAATTTAAAATGAAATAATATAAAATTGTAAATTAAAAATAAATTATAACCGACAGATTTAAATTCAAATATAAATTTATGCGAATGCAATTCATAATTTATATATTTAAATATTATTTACAATATATTATATACGCAAATATATTTTAATATATATATTTATATAAATATAACTTGTATTTATCTAATTTATAATATATTTACTATATATATACACACCCCATATATAAATATGTGTGTTTATATGTATGTATGTATGGAGGATAGGAATATATAAATTTCATATATATAATGCGTGTGTATCAATATTATATTATAATATGAACTTTGAATATATATTTCAATAAAAATGAAATTTAAAGTTACAATTAAAATTAAAAAAACAATTATATCTATATAATAAATAGAAATAAGTATAATATATATATATACACACACACACACACACATATATATAAGTTTATAAATATGTATAGTAATATAATATAGATATATACACACACACACATATATAAGTTTATAAATATGTATAGTAATATAATATAGATGAAATATGTTGAATCATTTTCCTAAATTGATGTCTTCTAAATTCGTTGTTTTAATGAATCACAACACACTCCTTGCTTGCTTGCATATACTTGAATATTTGTAAGTTCCGTTTGTATGTAGACTTAACTTCCAATTCAAAGTCCCGATAAACTGAATGATCCTTCTAGTTTATGGAGAATGACAGTCGCAATGAACGTTTCAATGAAAGAAGCTTAGCTGATTGCAATCGTGTTATAACCAAACCCAAAGATCTCGAACATTACCGTTGGAGTATGTTACAACGACATCTATAAATTGAACCGAGCTTTGATGAACATAGGACAACCGGAACAATTGCAATCGTGAGTTGTGCATGATCGTGCTGCTTTGAGTGTTTAGAAATGTAGTGTTTCTCAATGTGTTTACTAAGAGCTTCCATGTGTGAGGATTTATTATAAATGCTCTTAGTTTTCTGGTTGTAATAATTGATTTAGATCTTTGTGTTAAACAAGATTCTGGTGTGGAATCTACTACTTCGGATCCTTTGAGATAAACAAGGTTACAGGGATAGGAATCTACTTGCTTCTGAACTATAAAATTCAATGAAGTCTGGTGTTGGTCTTGCTTCCAATCGTGCTGATCAAAGAGGAGCTCAGGGATAAAGCTCTATGGTGCAAATGTTTGTCGAAGAAGTTCCAAGTGTGAAACTTGCATCTTCCGACGATGTTGTTGAAGAGGTTCCTCGTACGAAACTTTTATGCCTTGGTTTTGGTTATCAAACCCCCTATCATTTTGGAATAAAAGAAGAGTTTCATGATTAGAATTGTTTGGTTGATAATATCCTTTATAGGAGTATTTAGATTTCTATTTAATACCCCATGTTTTTCTTTCCTATCTTATTTTTTGATCGAATTGTTCTTATCGGTGAAGTGTTTAATTTCTGACTGTTTTATTTCCACTACTTACTTCACTTTGATATACTCTAATTTGTTCGAATATTATAACTTTTGGACAACATATATTCTAGAGTGGGTGAAAATTGTAAGTTGGACTTACGACTTCAATTCACCCCCTCTTGAAGTTGTCATACTTTGCAAATTCGAGACAACACAACACACACAGACACATGAGGGGAGATTAATATATATTAGATGAGTGTGCGGTTGAGTGGTTTCATAGCTTCTCTCTAATTTGAGCTATGCGAGTTCAATTCACACCAACATTCGAAGTCCTTGCGTTTTTTTATTTATCAATCATTTTTTCAGCGCTAATAGCCTTAACATTGAAAAATGATATCTTTCTCAACACTTTTTACTCGCAACGTTGAAAAAGTATCTCTCCTTTTTAAAACCATAGTCATAGATTCTATTTTTTACTTCTCTAAGCCTTTCATACCACATGGAGTTCTACCAAATTGTTGTTGAATCTTCAAAGTTTTTTAGACAATTCCGATAAAAATCATTGATTTGTCAATCAAAATCGCTTTATATTCTATTTTCTTATGAATCTATTATGTGTGTGTGTGTGTCTGTGGTGTTGGGGGTGTATTTGAATTATGTGTATATGTTTTTATATGTATTCATTTATATATATTATTGGAGATAGTTCCCTAAATTCAACTATATTATGTATTTTGGATTGCCACTTCATGTATATAATTTGACACATATATTTATACTTAGCACATTAATTTTGCTTTTATATGATTTATGTGATAATTGATAGGATTATGCAGTAAAGTAAAACTATGGAGTGACGAATATCGCCATGTCGTGGTTTGTGGTGAAGGTTACCACACTATAGTTCCGTGCATGACAATACATGTGCTATGACATAATGCATAACACAAACTATTTATTCCAAGCTATCATAATTGGTTTATCATTATTGGATAATGATATTAAGGAGTTTCAAATGTTTATATCAATTGTTTAAATGTTAAAAAAATATGTGGGAGGATGAACCAAACGTTAAAAGGAGCTGTAACATTGTAAAATGTTTATGAAACACTAAACAATTATAGCTGAAAGTTTATAAAATGTTTGGGAGTCCAAAGAGTTCCCTTGAAGACTTATTTAAGGGGGTTTAAGCCATATGAATTGTGTCTAATTGTTTTATATGAATACAATTTGAAATCGTATGAAGCTTCTTAAGTTGCACCTCTCATTTCTCCAATCTCTTTAACTCAAAGTTTCTAGCAGGTTATAAGTGTGAGAGAAATCCTACCCATGATGTTAGGTGATTCATAAAACCTACTAATATATTTGGAGGAAGGGGTGTGTTGACCGCTTCAGAGGGATCTCCTTCAACCACATGTGAATAATGTTGGAGTTGGTGCCTTAGAACCAAGTTTTATGTACTTTATGATGACACGTATTCATAGTTTTGAATATTAATAAATTTCTTATCACATCGTGATTGTTCTTCTGCGTAACATAGTATGTAATAATGTCCTAAGAGTAGCTGTTACACTAAAAGGTCATAGCACTATGATGGGAACCCAAAAGTTCTACGACACTATTCATAAATATATGTTCTATAGTCGGATGATATAATTTGAGGAACACAAATGATACATGCTATCAGGGGTGGAGACTCATAAGACTTTGATAGACCTTCTCATGGTTTACACCCTTGGTAACATCCAGTGTAGGATATTATGAGAACGAGACCCGACAATAGGAAATCCAAATTTATATGTGTAATTGGATGTTCCTATCCTTGGATGTGTGTATTGATCCTTAGATTTTAAGATTATTATTAATGAGTATTATGAGTCACGTACTTTGATGTATCAATGAAAACTGTGACAACAGACGTTCATGGCGATGTAAGATATGTTGGGTGCATCACAAGTAATATCGAATTAATGAATAATGCGATAAAATATTTGTCCCTTCTGTTCTTTAACAGAAGTTGATATCTTAGGCCTTTTGATGGAAATGATATAGCCTAAATAAATCAATGACTATGATATTCTATAGACAAGTTCAATTTCTAGGAATCCAAAGAAAGAGACACCAAACACATAGGTTGATGGAACTGACATGAAACCCACTCGATTAAAGACATCGTGATAAAGAGATTATATTACACAGTGTGTCTGTATGATGTATTATGTCGTTGCAACATTAACTTCTTTCACTACGGGTGTCTTGACGTATTGCTAGATGCTAACCTTGGACTTTAGGCTGGTTCGCCTAAAGCCACTAAGAAAGAGACCTAGAGGGTCACATACTAAGTGTATCCAAAATCTCAATTAAATGATGTATATTATTATTTATTATTTAACAAGTTGAATACATATTATTCATACACATGATTTAATAATTATTCATGTTTGCTTGATCACACATATTCCATCACCAGTTATTCAAAAGAATATATTGTGTGGAGAATATTTAATACATGTTTATTTTCTATTTAGTGAATATAATATTTATTTATTTATTGACGAATAATGGAGTGATATTTATTTAATAAATAAATATCCATTATTCAAGACCTGATAAATACTATGGAGGAATGATGGACTGAGTTCAATGGTTCGGTGAGAAATAATATATATTGAATATTATTTGAATAAATGATATTTAATTTTAATTCGCAAGTTAAGCGCATGTCAAGAAATAATAATAATATCATTATAATAGACATGGGGTTTCGTAAGGGATTAAATAAATAACAAGGGGCACCTGTGTAATTATTTATTTCTAACCCTAGCGATATATAAGCCAAATTATATTATTTTTTCATAGAGCCAATTCATTTGTTTGGTTGTACACAATGGATTTGAAGAATCCTCTCAAGGCCTAGAGAGATCCCTTCTCCAAGAATGCTCCCAAGAATGGAGAGTGATATTCCTCCACCTCCCACTCTCAAGTCAAGAGAGATCAAGCAGAACGCTTTGGAAGCAGTTCTCGAGGCAATCAAAGGCAAACAACGCAAGTGATAAGATTTTTTGTGCTAGCACCAGGAGATTCCTACGACGACGTTTGGAGATTTGTGGAACACGTGTGGATCACCGCTAAAGGGAATCTGCTCTTGATTCCTACAACACAACGATGAAACAACACACATATGTTTTCAGATCCATCAATGAAGAAAGAATTCCAACAAGACAATTCTTTAATTAATTAAATTAATTATAAATAATATGTGATGATCCTCTCTTTGGTTCCAAAATTTTATCCATTGTTTGTTTTCATTGATTCAATTCCATTGATCATGACGTTTATCACTGGGTAGATCTCAGATTGATCATCGATCACGACAAAAAGAAAAGTTGGGCACGACCCATTGCGTGCTTCCACTGAGCCTAAAACCTTCAAGTGATATCAGAGGGGTCACATAATTATTTATAATTATTTAAAGATCATTGATTGATTTACATATTTTTCATTTAGTTTTCAATTCAGGTTTAATCATTCTTTTAATTTTAATTTCGAGATATTCTTCTCCCTCCTTCGTTTCTCGTAGATCTAATCAAAATGATTAATTTTATGAATGAAATAAAATCAAGGAACTCATCCAGAGGTGGTGAGGATTCTGGCCAGATAACATAGGAGTACATGCCATATAATTGGAGTTACACACCATGTACGTGTGTTCAATGCATCAAGAATTATTTCATAAATTAATTCAAACCATGTGCATTGATGACACATAGTGTTTCTTACACCTTGTGTTGACCGGGACAACCTGACGCACGGTTAGCCGGAGTACACACCATGTATCCCACGTACATGATGTGTAGTCCCATTGAGTCATAGATAAATTGTGTATTACCATACACAACCTACCTGACTGGTGACCGTGTAACTCGGAGACCACATGCCGTGTAGTCGCTTATACACGTCGTGTACTCCAATTTCCCGAGGCACGGTTTGCACATCGAATCCCTAGGTGTGTGCCTCAGATAGACGGTGAGAGATTTACATGCCGCGTAGCTCACTTATACACATCGTGTACTTATACCAAATTACACAGATTTAATTTTTTTTTATCATACTATGTAAACCTTATCTGTAACGCCCTGACCCTAGTTACCCAGAGTTAGTGCATTATTACATTACATTGGCATGATCACAAGGGATCAAATCTCAAAAGACCGATCAGTTTAGTAGCATTGGAAGTACTAGATACAAACATAAGTTTTACATTACATTATGAAATGAAAAACAACAACATTGTGTCTCCTTTTAACACATTAACCCCCTTAGACTATCCCTACAGGCTAGTCATAATATACTTCTTTGCATCCTGGGAAAAATAAAATATAGAAAAGGGTGAGCTTAGGTGCTCAGTAAGGATAACAATATAGCGGAAACTTTCATAAATAAACATAAACATTTAATACAATGTATAAGACTAAAACACAATCCTTTTAAACTTAAACTTCATCATAATATGGCAAAGATAAATCAAACAATGCCATTTACTTATTCACATGGATATTCTATTAGTTGAATAATCACATGTAATATCAATAACCAATTTCATAATGATGGAATGCATAATGCCATACATCATAACCACATAGTCAAGGCCTCGTGCCAATATTATAAATAAGATTTTGTCAAGGCCTTGCGCCAAGACACTAGTTTGTCTAATGAGACCTACTGATGCATCGATGAGCTATAGCGGGCTCCACCCGTAACTTACTAAGTCCAACGCATTCCTCATATGAAAAGGTTGAAACATAACATAAAAATTCGTATTAAAACTAGTATACAAAATGTTAATACTTTAACCATAAACCATGAATGGTATAAAAAAACACATCCATACTCAAACATATCACAAAACCTTTAATACAATATGGAAGATTGTATCATAATAAATCAACTTCAAACAAGTGTAAAATCCATCAAAGGATGTTGACATAGATGAAATCTAAACCATTTGAGAGAAATATCTCTTTATATTTTGAAATCATTTAAAAGACAAATAATTATAAAAGAAAAAATTTATTTTGAAAATATTCTTATATGCTTTTAAGAGAAGTTTCTAAGGTGTTATAACGATAGAAAATAGTCACACTCGCCGTATAAGTTAAAAAAACATTCTTTCTTTAATTTTGTTGAAAAGGTCGTAAAAGACCTTGTTTGGAAAATGAAAGAAAGATTCCTTTATAAACATATTATAAAAAGTAAAATAAGGGTATAAATGACTTTAACCCATAGTCTAGGAAATAGTAATTTTTTTTGAAATACATTTTTAAGAAACATGGATGTGGATGATAAAAAGGTCCCAGTATATACTCACGTATAAACAACCTCGGATAATGAAGAGATTGTAGAATTAACCCTTACCTTGTACTTTTCCTTGGTCGAGGGTATGCTAACCTCCTATATAATAGTTAAATCATTGTTATTAAATTATACAAGAATCACATACATAATATAATATCATATATGATCTTCTAATATTGCTTTGTTAATAATATTTTAGTAGTATCATTGTTTCGGGTGTTAACTGATTTATTTTCCTTTATATGATTTGTTATGTAAGTCATGTTTGTTATGAATAGGATGTATTTGATTAATATACATAATTATATTAAGTTCTTAAACATTATTTTTAATCATAAAATGAAAATTATTCTTGAATGGTTACGATGGGAAATGAATTTCATCGCGTTCGTGGAGACGGTAATCCGTACGTACGCACGAACGAAAATATCATTCTACTTATGGTGTAATTGGATGGTATATCATATATACAGAATCTTTAATATGTTATATTTATTATTTAAATCAGTTATACTCATTATTATACCCATCAAAATAATGAAGTGTTTGAATAACAAACTACACCACGACGTGGAGACGGTAAAATGTACGTACACACATATGATGACTTGTCATTCATAGGATGAATAGAACAATGAATAAGGTTGTACCATATTTATAATAACATCATAGTATGTATACGATACAATATTTATTATTTTGTTATGGAAATAACAAAGAGGAAGTGGAAGAAGAAAATAACTTTGAAAGAGGTGGTGAAATTATTACCTCTTCTTCGGGTGTTTCCTTTTGAGTTGATCAAAAGGGCTCCTCAGGTTGGATTTTTGATCAAAGTAAGACCTCTAGTTCGAAGTGAGGGTATTTGGGAGGATATTTGAGTAGGGGTTGGCCGAGCCAAATGGATTTGGAGGTGTGATTCTGAGAGAAGGGGATGCACCCTTTTATAAGAGAGGTGAGGGTCACTTTAGGAAAAGCTTGAAATATTATTTTATTATACAATCATATTCAGTTTATAATGGTTCCAAAATGATTTATTTTGAGGGTAAGGTGAGGATGGTTCTAAAAACTCTCAAAAAATATGTTTTAGAAAGTTTTAGGTCACCATATTAACCTTATCTTTTAGATTTAACTCTTAGTTAAATAGTTTAACTTTTACCATGTATTCTTGTATTATTATAATGAATGGTTAATAAACTTAATATAAAAAGACAAGATAACCCCAAGTGGTTAATTATTGATATATCTAACCTTATCTAAGCCCTTTGACCAAACCTTATATTTTTAGGAATATTATATCAATTAATAATATAATATTTGTTTTAAAAACTCATTTATGTCAATTTTGACACAATTTGGTATTTTGTTTTTGTGAGAGTCATAAAAACTTTATCACTTCAAAAAAAAAATATTTAATAAACCCTAGAATGTTTTATTAACCTATAAAATTAGTGGAATTGATCATAAGTCTCAATTTACATTTATTTGGATATTTATAATATCAATTATTTCAATCTTTCATTAATAAGGTAATTACTGCATCATCATTGTGTCATAAATAAATTCAGTTATTTAAAGTATAAAAATTATAAATAAAATAACATTATGTAGGAAATATTTTTATCTTTCTAATGAATATTTACAGTAGAATTTATCTTATGTATAAATCTATATTAAAAATGGTTTAATTATTAAACTTTGAATTTAACACTTTTAACTATTCTTTAATTAAAATAATAATAAATGTCCTAATCTAATTCAAGTAGACCAAAAAGATCATATTTTATTCATAAGGTTGATTTTGGTCAAAATACACTTATCCAATAGAATTAAGACATGTGTTATGGTAATTATAATATCATTTTTTACCTTTAATTACCCTATTTACTTCTAACCGTGGTAAATAAAAGTCAAAAGTTACTATTCACCAAAAATTATTTTCATCTTATTGAACCACATTTTACTTACTGATGTCAACTGTGTATCTTGAATTTTTGAAATTCAATTCAGAGAAGTGGTAAAATTACGTTTTATGCAAATTTACAAATGCGCCTATAAGGTGGGTAAAAGACGAGAACAAGTTCAATACAATTTTATATATCTAATATTATTATAAAATGACTCCAATGAATTACATTGAACATATATAGGTATTATGTATCTATTTTTACCTAATATATATTTAAATAAAATAAATAATTATTTAAATAAAAAGTCAGTTTTAAACAATAACGCAATGTAAGGGCCTACGTTCCCATGATTTCTTTTATATAAACCCTTTTACCCTCACCTACATGTGATTAAAAGAATATGTAATGGATGAAACTCCCAAGCTAGCTGGGTGTTATTTTTGATTCTTTTTTATATTTTTTATATTTAGGGGCACTCAAAAGCAGTGCCACCTGCATGTTGGATGAGTGTGGTGGACGAGGAGCCCACTCACTACGTAAGTATGAAATCCGTGGGCCCACGTGATATTGGTTTGATTTATGATCATTATAGATCACATCCATCCACATGGTATTCATTCGAAGGAAGGCAATACACTCCGATAAGAACTTAGGGACATGTTACTGCTTTTCTAAGGATACATGTGTATAAACTATATGGTTATATTTAAAATCTTAACATAAATATTTTTAAAACCATACATCGAATTTTTCAAATTTAAAATTTAAAATGAAATAATATAAAATTTTAAATTACAAATAAATTGAAACTAGAAAATATATAAAGAAAATGTGTGTCAATATTATAATATAATATTAATTTTAATCAAAAATATTTCTATAACCATGAAATTTAAAATTATATACGTAACATAGATGATTAGAATACATATATGTGTATTTATGTGTATATGTATATATGTATATATATCAATGATATAAAAATATAAATTATATATATATATATATATATAATGCGCTTGTATCACTATTATAGTATAATATGAACTTTGAATATATATTTCAATAAAAATGAAATTTAAAATTATAATTAAACTTAAAAAAACAATTATATCTATATAATAAATATAAATAAGTATAATTTATATATATGTTTATAAATATATATAGTAATATAATATAGATGATATATGTTGAATCATTTTCCTAAAATGATATCTTTAGAATTCATTGTTTTAACGAATCACAACACAATCCTTGTTTACTTGCACATACTTAAATATTTGTAAGTTTTGTTTGTATGTAGACTTAACTTCCAATTTGAAGTTTCGATAAACTGAACGATCCTTCTAATTTATGGAGAATCACGAAGTCACAATGAATATTTCAATTAAATAAGCTAAGATGATTGCAATGACATTATAACTAAACCCAAAGATATCAGACATTAACATTAGAGTATGTTACAACGATGTCTATAAATTGAAATGAACTTCGAGGAACAAAGGACAACTAGAACAATTGAAATCATTAATTTGTGCATCATCTCACTGCTTTGAGTGTTTAGGAATGTAGTGTTTCTCAACATTTTTACTAAGAGCTTCCATGTGTGAGGATTTATTATAAATACTCTTAGTTTTCTAATTGTAATCATTGATTCAGATCTTTGCGTTAAACAAGATTCTAGTGTGGAATCTACTACTCCTGATCCTTTGACATAAACAAGGTTCTGGGGACAGGAATATGCTTGCTTCTGAAATATGAAGTTTATTGAAGTATAGTGTTAGACCTGCTTCCAATCATGCTGATCAAAGAGGAGTTTGAGGATAAATCTCTCCGGTGATGACGTTTGTTGAAAAAGTTCTAAGTGTGAAACTTGTATCTTTAGATGATGTTGTCGAAGAGGTTCTTGGTCTGAAACTTATACACCTTGGTTCTGGTTATCTTATAGCGACCCTAGTTTTTTACACATATCATTACATGATTTTAAGCATAATTTAACATCAAATTACAAGAAAAGGATTGAAAAGTCTAGTGTCTTGGAAGACTAGGTACATAAAAATGAAAACATGGGACTAAATAAAACATTTCTTTATTTATCATCCATTATGATCTCCTATCTTCCTTTGAGCCCTTACATCTGCATAAGATAACCTGGGGATAACATGAATAAAGAGATGAGCTAAAAAGTCCAGTAAGGGAATAAACATTAAAATAAAGATTAGTACATGGGTTAGAAGGCATAACATAATGATATAAAAAGACATAGAACATGATGAAACGCAAGGAATCATAACACGAGATCATATAATCATGGATTCATAGTAATGTGGTAGCAACATAAAGCATGACTTTAGCACGATTCAAGGCCTTTTGCACATAGAGGAGCACGAGTCAAGGCTTGTTGCACATAGAGGAGCACGAGTCAAGTCCAACCACCAAGACCGCTGCACATGACGTCTCATTAGACTAAATATTAACCAATGCATTGGAACACTATCTGGAAGAAACCATCATAACATGTTCATGAATATGTGTGCCAAATTATTAATCACACATAAGGAATCAAACAAATATAAGAGTTACCCATGGAAAGGAATGAGTATCATAATCATGTCACAAGACATAACAAACGAGCATATAAAAAATGTGTCCATGAAAGAATGGATTAAAAATATACATGGACATTAATAAGGTAAAATAGAAATATATCACGAAAAAGGATGTCAAACTAAAGTGATAACATATAAAAAGAGTATTTAAGAAACTTTAGAATTAAAACATTTTAGTGCGGTTTAAGGAAAATATTAAAGAGCATTTTAAATAAGAAAAGGGAATAATATTTTATATAAAACTATAAGTGAACCAAGAAAGTTTTCATAATAAAATGATTGATTTTAGAAAAATAATGGTGGCTTAAAACAAATTATAGAGTGTGCTTGAAATTGGGTAAGAATTTGGGAAGTTCTCTTAAATCGAACCTGCTTACAAGGAAGAATTCAGTAAGGAACCTTTTAAAAACATATATATCCCAAAAAAAAGCATGAATGGATCTTGATACATGATTTTGGAACATATAAAAAATATTATTAATATGTATATAAAATGAAAAGAGAATCTCATTTGGGTAAAAGGAGAGGAAGAGTAACATAAAGGAATAATGGAGGTTCAGGTAGAATCCCTTACCTTATGTCCGAAATGATTACGCACTTGATATTAATGTATGGAAGAATCAAATTGGATTAATTAATTAATAATTAAATAACCATTTATAGATTTATTTTATTTATTATAACTTTATTAAGTTAATTTATGTCTTTTTTGATGGGTTAAGATATTTAATTTCATTGTTTGGGAGCATTGATTTCCTTGGTTTTCATAATCAGTTTACTTGTATGAGTGTATGGAAAATTTTGTAGAACAAGGCTAGTTGACCAGAAATGAAATTATATGTTATTAATGAACTTATATAATATTAAAATACCAATTTTTTCTATAATTTAGGATTATTCATTAGATAAATCATTAATGATAATTGTTTAGATTAATTTAGCATTTTTTGATCACAACAAACTTATTTTGTTTTTATAAATTAATATCATGCGTACAAAATTATTTTAGAACATTAAATAAGATATAATAAATATATTATAATATGGTTCAACCATAAAAATGGTTTCATGGCCATCCTTGAATATGAAATTGAAAGATGAAAGTACGTCATCCACAAAGGTGGTAAATCGACACCTCACACACGATGTTTTCATTCTTAAAGTAAAATAGAGAGGGGAAGAGAGTTGATGAATAATTATTCCATAAAAATAATAATATTATAATATATGTAAGATAATTGAGTTTTAATTCCATTTTTATGATGGGAGGTGAGGATAGAAAAAGAAAAGAAAGAAACTTGAAAAGAAATTGAAAGAAAACGGAAGAGGGTTTTACCTCGATTCCTTCTTCTTGGGAACCTCCTTAGGGAATTGGTTTTGGTCTTTTGTTTAGAAAAAAAGATCCTGAATGTGGGGGAGAGGGTTTATAATACTAGTGGTCTTAATTTGGACAAGTCTCAAGGCTTGAGAGGTGGTATTTACAGTGGAGGAGAGCGGTGTTTTCTCATTATTTTACTCAACATTTATTTTTCTCAAGATAAGCAATAGAGTTGATTCTTGTGACTAAATACAATAATTTGACCATGTGAGTTCTAAATAATTTTTATTACATCATCCATGACTCAATTAATAGTGTATTTAACTTATAATTTATATATACTATAATTACCATATTTTACTATTCACAAAAAATTCAAGTATTTCAGAAAAATCCAAAAAATTCACCCTAACCAATTTTCGATGTGTAGAATTAAAAAATGAACTCAATTTTATGAAAATAATTTTATAAATATGAGAAATATATTTTTTAATTAAAATAATCATTTACTTGGAAAATACAAATTTTAAAATTAAAACTGCTTTTCTAACACTTTAAAAAATTAATTAAGGTCTCAAAAAATTACCTTATAATCTTAAGACATAAAAATATTAATTTATGAATACATTTTATGAAAATAAATTTTCTTTTAAATTATTAAATTAATCAAAAAAATACAATTAAATATTTATGACCTATAAAAATACCAATAATTAATTAATAATTTTGAAAATATTTATTTACTTATACTATGATATAATTATATCATATTTTCATGTATAAGATGGATAAATTTTATTTATACTTTCATTGGTGAGTTTACTATTCAATTGGATGATTTACTATTCATAAGGGTCACATTACTATTCCAAAGGTCAAGTTACTATTTTATCAGTATAGGTTCCTTAACTTCTAGAAACACTTATTATTTCATTCATTCATCATTTATAAAGCTTTTATTGTGTTCTCTTATGTGTTTATACCATTTGAAATAATTATAAGAAGGGAATTTCCATTGATAAAACTTTGGGTCATCACATTCTTCCCCCTTATGAAATTTTTCCCTCAAAATTCCGTTTTACATACTAAGGTGAAAAAAGGTGTGGGTACTTTTCCATCACTTCCTCCAGCTCCCATGTTGCCTCTTTGTACTTATGGTTCCTCCATAATACTTTGACCCGGTGAGTAGTTTTGTTGCGTATAAATTTATCTCTATGATCCAAGATCTTCATTGGATGCTCCTCATAAGAAATATTATTCTATAACTATACCACCTCTGAAGTCAGTACATTTGAAGGATACAGTATTCACTTCCTTAAGAGGGATACATGGAATACATAGTGTACTTGAGAGATGGTTGGTGGAAGAGCTAGTCGATAGGCCACAACTATGACACAATCAATTATCTCAAAGGGGCCGATGTACCTCATACTTAGCTTCCCTTTCCTTTTGAATCTCATGATCCTATTCCATAGAGATATGTGAAGTAATACCATGTCTCCAACCTTAAACTCCAGGAACCATCGATGATTGTATACATAGCTCTTTTGTCGAATTTGGGATGCCTTGATGTGTTGCTGAATGGTTTTTACCTTCTCTACCATTTCTTCGACCATTTTAGGTCCTAGAAGCTTACGTTCACCAACTTAATACCATTATGCTAGTGTTCTGCACCTTTTCCCATAAAGGTATTCATATGGATCCATTTGGATTCTTGAGTGGAAACTATTGTCGTAGGAGAATTTGACTAGTGACATATGTTGGTACCATCCTACTTTGAAGTCCATAGAACATGCTCTCAACATTCCTTATAGTGTCTGAATAGTCTGCTCATATTGACCATAAGTTTGAGGATGATAGGTCGTACTGAAGTTCAACTCAGTGCTTAGAGAATTTTGGAGAATTTTCCAGAACTTCAAGGTGAATCTAGAATCTCGATCAGATACAATCGATAGTGGTACTCCATACAACCTTACCACCTCTTTGATATATATCCATGCAAGTTGATCCAATGAGAATTCCTCTCAAATTGTTATAAAGTGAGTTTTATTTGTAATATGATCCACAATAACCCATATTGAATTAAACCCTCTAGATATCTTTGGAAGTCCAGTAACAAAGTCTATAATGATATTTTCCCATTTCTATATTGGTATGAGTAATGATTTCATCAACCCTTTATACTTTTTTCTTTTAGAAACCATTTCCTGAAATACCAGACACTTTGATGTATATTTATCAATCACTTTTTTATACTGTCCCACCAAAGGTTCTCCCAGAGATCTCGATATATCTTTGTGCTCCTTCGGTGAAAAGAGAAGGTTGAGATATGTGTGTCATTTTAAAGCTTCTTCTTTATCTCTGGATCATATGATACGCATAATCATGACCCAAATCTCACGATTCCTTTCTCATCCATTTGGAACTTTGAGGATTTCTCATTTCTGATAGGTTCTACCCTTTTCTTAATTTCCACATCATTTATTTGATCATCCTTTATTTTATCCATAAGGTATGGTTGAACAATAACTTGAGAAAGGATTGATGATGTTCTTCCCTTAATGATACCCATGTTCATACTTTGTAAGTATAATAATATTAGATCCTTCTCAATTCTCATAATTGATAAAGATGCAAGATCCTTTCTACTTAGAGCATCTATCACCTTATTTTCCTTGATAGGATGGTAGTGGATTGAGAAATCCTAATCCTTGATGAGATCTAACCACCTTCACTGGTGTATATTAAGCTCCTTATGTGTGAATATATATTTGAGACTCTTGTGATCAGTATATATCTCACACTTCTCCCCATAGAGATAATGTCGCCAGTTTTTCAACACAAAGATCACAACTTCTAACTCCAGATCATGCATAAGATAGTTTTTCTCATGAATTTTCAACTTCCTTGAGGTTTAGGCTATAACTTTATCATTTTTCATCAGTACATAGCCTAAACCTTTATCTAAAGAATTGCTATATACCATAAAGAGTTATCCACTTTTTAGGAGTGTGAGTACTGGTGTAGTGATAAGCCTCTTTTTGAGCTCTTTAAATCTTTCCTCACATTCTCAATTCTATAAAAACTTTACTCCCATCTACGTCATCTTGGTTAGTGGGTTTTAAAACCAGGATAAGTTATTTACAAATTTTCGGTAATACCCATCTAGACCATAAAAGCTGCGGATCTCCATTACAGATGTTGGCCTGAGCCACTCTTCGATTGCCTTTTTCTTGGAAGGGTTAATAGATATTACTTTGATGGTGATAACATGCCCTAAGAATGATACTTCCTCCATTAATAACTCACATTTATTTTACTTTTCATATAGTTTATCCCTTCAAAAAGTCTCTAGTATAGTATTTAAATACTCCTCGTATTCCTCCTTTCTCTTGGAGTATATCGGTATATCATCAATAAAGACTAACACAAAAATTTCAAGGTAATATCTAAAGACTATATTCATTAAATCAATGATTTTTTTGGATCATTAGTGAGTACAAAGAGTATAACTATGAAATCATAGTGTCTATACCTCATTCAAAAGGCAGTCTTGGGAATATCTTCATTCCTCACCTTTAATTGGTGATATCCTGACCGAAGGTCCACCAACTGATCAAACAAGTCATCTATCCATGGTAGGGGATACTTATTCTTTATTGTTATTTTATTGAGCTCACGATAATCAATGCAGAGGATCATTGATCCATCCTTCTTCTTGATGAAGAAGACTAGCACACCCCATGGTGAAGCACTCAGGCATATAAAACCCTTACCCAAATTCTTTTATAACTACTTCTTTAGTTATTATATCTCAATAGTTTCCATTATATAAGGTGTCTTTGACATAAAAAAAATATCAAGGAATAAGTTCAATTGAGAAATCAACTTCTCAGTCAGGGGGAAGACCATATAACTCTTTGGGGAATACATTAGTGAAACCCCTCACAATGATCATATCTTCAAGCATGATCATCTCCTTTGTCTCAATCATTTTCATGAGATATGATTGATCATAAGGTAGAAATATCCACACTTAAGATGATGATTTTTAAGGAGATTCATCTTCATCCTTACACTTGTATGGATTTGGAAGATTATTTGGGATGTGAAGAGTGATTTCTCTTTCCTAATAGTTGATGTTGGCTTTGTCTAAAGATAGACAATCCATGCCCAAAATAAAAACAAACTCTACCAAATAGAGTATGAAAATATTTTCTGGGTGGTTCAATCCACAAGCATTAACCAGGGAGGATTTATGTACTTTGGACGCAATAATTTCCCCATCAGCTGTTCACAAAGATAAATCAACCTCCAAATTTTGAGGTGGTGTTTGAATAGTTTTACTAAACTTGCAAGATATAAAATAATGCATAGAATCAGAATCAAATAGTATGTTCACTATTCTTGAATGAATAACCAGTGTACCTATCACCACATAATTGTCTAGATTTACCTCAGTAGTAGTGATAGAATAAGCCCTTCCTTTTTTCCTTAGAGGTTATTGTTGATTTCCTCCTAAAACCCTTAGCTTAGGGAATCAGTTCACAAAATTCCCATGTTCCTTATTGTTGAAGCACTGTACTACTTACTGAGAATTGATATAACCTTATTTTATTCTTCCATGTTAGTGGGATTCTTCATATACCTTTGGAGGTTCTTAGACACATGCCCTATTCTTATACATTGGAAGCATTTCCTGGTTCCCTTTAATGCTTCTTCCCACAATTTTGACATGTGGGATATTCAGTCTTCTTTCCATCATGGGATTTATTTTTAGATCCAACCATATTAGAATCCATTTTCTGCTTTTTGTCACTAGGCCCATGAGACCATTAAGAGCCTTCGATCTCTATTTCAACCTTGAGGGAACAACATACAATCTCCTCATAACGATCAAAGTATCGAATCACCAACACTTTTCATAGACTCAACTTTAGTCTGCTAAAGAAGCAATCCACCTTGCTTTCTGTGTTCATGATAAAGACAAAAGAGTATCTTGAAATCTTGGTAAAGTTTTCTGGATACTCCCCAATAAAATCATCTTCCTTTTGCTTAAGTATGAGGAACTCTCTTTCTATCTTGATATGGAGGGTTCGGAGAAAATATTTATTGAAAAACATTTTTTTTGAATTCCTCCCAATCCATGGAATCAATTTCCTCCTTGGACTTCATATTTTTGATCAGTTTTCCACCACTGATCAACTTCCCTATCAATATGATATACCGCCAATAAAACTTTCTCTTTTTTTGAGCAGTGGAGGACAAATAATATCTTTTCAATGGAGTTAATCCACTGTTCCATGAGGAGGTGATCAGAAGATCCACTAAACTTGGGAGGAATTTTTTCATGAAGGATTCAAGGACAAATTTCTCTTTCCTTGGAGAAGGAGGGAGTTCCACATGATTCAAGTTATTATTCATAACTTGAGCTAGCTGAGCAAGTACAATCATAAAGTTTTGAGCACCCGCTTCCATCATATTTAACATATCATTAGGGAAATAATCACATTGCCCATCACATTTATTGTTGGCATGTGTTCTTCTATTTATCGCCATTAACTAAGAAAAATAAAGTGAAATTAGGGGGGCTTGAATACTTAGCTAATAATCATAAAAATAAAAAATTAAATATAAAAGGGTAAACTCTTAAAGGAAAAGTATATCCTAACTTATGATTCCCTAGGTTTCAATCTTGGTTATCCATGATTTTTTCCTAACATATATTCTTATGGGAATTTTCTTTGTTCCCTTAATAATGGTTTGTAATGAGATTATGAATTTACCAAAGCATATCCCCCAGGAGTGTCAAACCAAGTGCGCAGTAATACCTGTTGTCGTGTACCAGGTTACCCCGAGTTAGGCCCAGAATACCTTTTCAGAGTTGTTACTTCTAAGTACATCTATTACAAAACCACGCCCACTTGCAGTATCTAGACAGAGATGTATTTTCTTGATAAACCACTTACTCTATACTTACCAAAATTTAGTTATGTTTTCTTAGACTTAGTCTTATCCTTAAAGTTCTTACTAAAGTGCTCTATTCCTAGTCTCTAAAAATAACTAATTTTTTCCTATGATTCAAACTATAGAGACCCTAATCTTTAACACATATCATTACATGTTTTTAGTATAATTTAATATCAAATTACAAGCCAAGGATCGTAAAGTCTAGTATCTTGGAAGACTAGGTACATAAAAATGAAAACATGGGACTAAATAAACCATTTCTTTATTTATCATCCATTTTGAGCTCCTAACTTCCTTTGATCCATTACATCTACATAGGATAACCTGGGGATTACATGAACAAAGGGATGAGATAAAAATCCCATTAAGAGAATAAACCTTAAAATAAATATTAACACATGGGTTATAAGACATGACATAATAATATAAAAAGGCATGGAACATGATTAATCATAAATAATCATAACATGGGGTCATATAATCATGGATTCATAGTAATATGGAAGCAATATAAAACATGAATTTAGCATGAGTCAAGGCTCGTTTCATATAGAGGAGTACAAGTCAAGTCTTGTTTCACACAAAGGAGGACGAGTCAAGGCTAACCACCAAGAGCGTTGCACATGATGTCTCATGAGACTAAACATTACCCAATACACTAGAGAGATATTTGGGTGCACCCATCATAATATGTTTATGAATATGTGTGCCACATGAATAATCATATATAAGAAATAAAACATAACATAAAGGTTACCCATGGAAAGGAATGAGTATCATAATAATGTCACAAGGCATAACAAATGAGCATATAAAAAATGTGTCTATAAAAGAATGGATTAAAAACATACATGGATATTAATAAGGTAAAATAGGCATAGTTAATTAAAAATTATGTTTAACTGAAGTGATAAAATCTAAAAATAGTATTTAAGAAACTTTAGATTTAAAACATTTTAGTGTGGTTTATGGAAAATATCAAATAGCATTTTAAATAAGAAAAGGGAATAATATTTTATATAAAACTAGAAGTGAAACAAGAAAGTTTTAATAATAAAATTATTTATTTTATAAAAATAATGGTGTATTAAAACAAATTATAGAGTGTGCTTTAAATTGGGTAATAATTTGGGAATTTCCTTTAAATCAGGCTTGCTTATTGGGAAGAATTGAGCAGAGAACCTTTTAAAAACACGTATATACCCAAAAATAAGGATGAATGAATCTTGATAAATGATTTTAGAAGATATAAAGAGAATTATGAATATGTAAATAAAAATAAAATATAATTTCATTTGGGTAAAAATAGAGGAAGAGTAACCCAAAGGAATAATGGAGGTTCGAGTAGAATCCCTTACCTTATGTCTGAAACGATTCTGCACTTGATCTTAATGTCTTGAATAATAAAATTAGATTAATTAATTAATAAATCAAAAACCATTTATAGATGTATTTTATTTATTATAACTTTGTTAAGTTAATTTATGGACTTTTTGATGGGTTAAGAGATTCAATTTCATCATTTGGGAGCGTTGATTTCCTTGGTTTTCATGATCGGTTTACTTGTATAAGTGTATGGAAAATCAAGTAGAAGGAGACTATTTGTCCATAACTTAACTTATATATTATTAATGAACTTATATAATATTAAAATACCATTTTTTTCTATAATTTAGGATTATTCATTAGATAAATCATTAATGATAATCGTTTAGATTAATTTAGCATTTTTTGATCACAATGAACTCATTTTGTTTTATAAATTAATATAATGAGTAAAAAATGATTCCATAACATTACATAAGATATAATAAATATATTATAATCTTTTTTCAACCATAGAAATTGTTTCATGACCATACTTGAAGATGGAATTGAAATATGAAAGCACATCGTCCACGAAGGTGGTAAATCGTTACCTCATAGATGATGTTTTCATTCTTAAAGTAAAAGAGAGAGGGGAAGAGTTTTGATGAATAATTATTCCATAAAAATGATAAAATTATATTATATGTGAGATAATTGAGTTTTCAATCCATTTTGATGATGGTAGGTGAGGATACAAAAATAAAATAAAGGAACTTGAAAAGAAATTGAAAGAAAATGGAAGAGGGTTTTACCTCTTGATTCCTTCTTCTTGGGAACCTCCTTAGGGAATTGGTTTTGGTATTTTGTCAATACCAAAAGCTCTTGGATACGGTGGAGAGGTTTGGGAAGATTAGTGGGAATAATTTTTACAAGGATCAAGGCTTTAGAGGTGTGAGGAGAAGAGGTGGTGAGGGGTGGTATTTATAGTGGAGGAGAGGGACGTTTTGTCACTATTTTACTCACTATTTTTTTATTTTGCTCAAGACAAGCAATAATGTTGTTTCTTGAGACTAAATAAAGTAATTAGATCATGTTATTTAGAACCAACTGTGATTATATCATCCATGACTCAATTAATAATATATTTAACTTATAATGTATATATACTATAAATTACCGTATTTTACTATTCATAAAAATTCAAGTATTTCAGAAAAATCCCAAAAAATCACCCTAACAATTTTTCAACACGTAGAATTCAAAAATAAACTTCATTTTATAAAAACAATTTTCTAAATATGAGAAATATAAATTTTAATTAAAATCATCATTAACTTGGAAAATACAAATTTTAAAATTAAAACTACTTTTCTAACACTTTAAAAAATTAATTAAGGTCTCATAAAATTATATTATAATTTTAAGACATCAAAATATTAATTTATGAATAAATTTTATGAAAATAAATTTTCTTTTAAATTATTAAATTAATCAAAAAATATAATTAAATATTTATGACCTATAAAAATACCAACAATTAATTAATAATTTTGAAAATATTTATTTACTTATACTATGATATAATTATATCATATTTTCATGTATAAGATGGATAAATTTTATTTATACTTTCATTGGTGATGTTACTATTCAATTGGATGATTTACTATTCATAAGGGTCACATTACTATTCCAAAGGTTAAGAAACTATTTCATCGGTATATGTTCTTTATTTTCTTGAAACGCCTCTTATTTCATTAATTCATCATTTATAAAGATTGTATTGTGTTATCTTATATGTTTATACTGTATTAAATAATTATAAGAAGGGAATTTCCATTGATAAAACTTGGGGTCATTACATATCTAACCTACTATCATTTTGAAATAAAAGTGAAGATTTTCATGATTGAAATTGTTTGGTTGATAATATCCTTTAAAGGAGTATTCAGATTTCTATTTAATACCCCATATTTTTTTTCTATTTTATGTTCTGATTGAATTGCTCTTATTGGTTAAGTGTTTAATTTCTGATTGTTTTATTTCCACTACTTACTTCACTTTGATATACTATGATTTATTTTAATGTTATAACTTATGGACAACATATATTCTAGAGTGGGTGAAAATTGTAAATTGGACTTATGAATTCAATTCACCCCCTTGAAGTTGTTATAATTTTCATATCCGGGACAACACCACACCACACACACATGAAAAGATTAATATATATTATATGAGTGTGCTAGTTTGAGTGGTTTTATAGATTCTCTCTATTTTGAGCTACAAAAGTTCAATTCACACTAACATTACAAGTCTTTGTGTTTTTTATTTATTAATCATTTTAAGCACTAATTGCCTTAACATTGAGAAATTATATCTTTCTCAACACTTTTTAGTTTCAATTTTTAAAAATTATCCCGAATTTTAAAACCATAGTCATAGATTCTATTTTATACTTCTCTAATACTTTCATACCATAAGGAGTTCTGCCAATTTTTTTGTCAAATTTTCAAGTTTTTAGACAATTCAGATAAAAATTATCAATTTTTCAATCAAAATTACTTCAGATTCTATTTTCCCATGAATCTATTAGGTGCGTGTACTTCTGTGGTGTGTGTCTATGGGGGGGGGGTGTATATTTGAATTATGTGTGTATGTTTTTATATGTATTTATTTATATATATTATTGGAGATAGTTCCGTAGATGCAACTATATTATGTATTTTGGATTTCCACTTCATGTATATAGTTTGAAATATATATTTATACTTAGCACATATTAATTTTTCTTTTATATGATTTATGTGATAATTGATAGAATTATGTATTAAAGTAAAACTATGGAGTGATGAATATTGTCATGTCATGGTTTGTGTTGAAGGTCACTGCACCATATTTACATTCATGGAAGTACATGCTCTATGACATAATTCATAACACAAACTATTTATTCCAAGCTATAATAATTGGTTTATCATTATTTTATAATGATATTAATGAGTTTAAAATGTTTATATCAATTTTTTAAATGTTAAAAAAATAAGTGGAAGGATGAACCAAACGTTAAAAGGAGTTGTAACATTGTAAAATGTTTATGAAACACTAAAAAATTATGGCTGAATGTTTATGAAACGTTTGGGAGTCCAAAGAGTTCCATTAGAGACGTATTTAAATGGGTTTAGTCCTTGTAAATTGCGTCTAATTGTTTTATATGAATACAATTTGAAAGTGTGTGAAACTTCTTAAGTTGTAGCTCCCATTTCTCTGATCTCTTTAACTCAAAGTTTATAATAGGTTATAAGTGTGAGAGAAATCCTACCCATGATGTTAGGTGATTCATAAAACCCGCTAATACATTTAGAGCAAGAAGTTTTTTGACCACTTTAGAGGGATCCCCTTCAACCACATGTGAATAAAAGGTTCAATTTCTTTATATGCAGATATATATGTGTATGGAACAGGGCAAGAAGAAGATAACAGAGCACTCCATCCAATCTTCATATGGACACAAGTAGCACTTTGTACACTGGATGGAATCCTATAAAACCACCATACAAACATCCTTCTAATCTTTTCATCATGTGTAAAGAAAATCTCCAAATACTACTGAACAAACACCAATGGAACCACAAGACAAAGGTTTTTCCAATAATCACCACATCATGAGTTTGTGCACTAGAAATATGATGAGAGACCACCTGATCACCACAAAAACTTGATGAAAATACTTCAGACAAATAGAAAAAAGAAATAGACAAATGAGATTAAGTGGTTTGAAAAAATGTCCTATATCCATGGGAGAACATTGTAAAAATTTTCATTAAGGAGATACAAGAGAACACAAAACTCATCACTCACTTCCTCTCCATTTACAAAGTCTCAGAACATGAATTCAAAAACTCACATCAGTTTAGAATACATCACAGTTGGGACACTACCTCTATATATAGTGGTCTTCATATGATGAACCAGTTGTACCGCCTCTCGATTTTCATGGTCACCCTCTCGTTGACCAGGGAAACTTCTGATACAATGTTGAAACTTTCGATGAAAATGATGTAGGTTCTGGGTGCAGTAGAATAGGTTGATGGGGCATGCCCAACTTGTATTATTGTCATGATAAATGATTAATCTAATAATTATTTGAATCTAAATTTCATTACCAACATAATTTCATAAAAGAATTTAGAAAATAGAAAAACACCAGAACCAAAGTGTAGGGTCATCACATGCACATGAGCCTCAACCCAGTTGGTGAGGACTCGCTAGGTGCATCCAAGAGACCTGAGATAAAATTCGGGTGGAGGAATTTTTCCGGTACTATAGCAGTACTGTAGCAGGCACTGTTTGATACTGTAGTAGCAAGAACTATTCATCCATCTGGGCCTTCGGGCCACCGGTTTGGTCCTCGGGTCCTGCAAGGCTTTTGGGCCACCCAAAGCCTTCGGGCCAGTTGATTCTCAAGGCCTTCGGGCCACCTTAAGGACTTAGGGAAACCCCAAAGGCCTTTGGGCCACATGAATGCAGGCTCCAGACACACTACAAAAAAGGAGCATCCCCAGAAGAGGATTCAGAGCAGGTGCACTCACCAGAGCAGAGCCAAATGGATTGTCAGAATGAGAGGGTATGACTATGCCATCGGTACCAGCCTGTGCTTGCACGAGAAGCCTAGACAGATGGTCATGCAAAGGTGGAGAGCTACTATTAGGATGCAGATGCTAGGGAGGGGCAGTTCCTTGTAGATATTCTAGTTGAATTCCCTAAGACCTGCGGGTCATGTAATCTCCTAAGCCTACGGTCCATGTAATCTCTAAGCCTACGGGCCTTGTAAGGGTTCCCCCTCATCCATTTAAAGGGGGGGTTATAAAAAATCAATAAAAATGAAGGCCTTCGGGCCATTCAAGCATGATCATCACATATTATTTATAATTAATTTAAGAAATTAAATAATTACCTTACATGAAATTATTTCTTCCTTGATGAATCTGGAAACTTCTCTACATTGTAAAATCATTGAATTGTAGGAATCAATAATAGATTCCCTCCAGTGATGTTCCACACATGTTCTACAAACCTCCGAATGTCACCGTAGAAATCTCCGGGTGCTAGCACAATAGATTCTAATGCTTGTATCATTCGCCTTTGATCACCCCAAGAATCACTTCAAGGAAAGAAATTTAGAGTTTTCTTCATAGAACCAACTATTTTTAATTTTATTACATGAATATTTGATGTATTAAATATTAAATTAAACATCTTATTACATATTGTTCATTTTTCTTCATGATTTTAATGTAATAATGTCTTAGAGTATTTGTCGCATTGATAAGGTCATAGTAGTTCCCATCTATGATGAGAACCTTGAAGTGCTATGAAAATATTCTTAATATAGTTATGCGGTTGGATAAAATAATATGATATGACACATAGTATATAGACCATTAGGTTCGAGTACCCATAAACAGATGAAACTTCTTCTCATGAGGTTCATACTTGGTAATCTCCATGATGGGAGATTATGAGAACATACCTGCTAGTAGGAATTCTACATGTTTTGGTGTCATTATATATTCCTATCCATGATCATGTGTAATAATTTTTAGACTTTAAGATTATCAATAATTAATCTCATAACCCGCACACTTAGATTTGCAGCCAAAAATCGTCATGCCATATGTTGGCGGGAAATAGAGTACTTTGGGTGCTTCATGAATGACATGTTATTAATGGATAAGTCAAGAAAGAATTTGTCCCTTCCATATTTATAGAAGTTGATATCTGGGCCCTTTTATTGAAATAGAACCATCACCCTAAATTCCATGGACATGGTGTACCGATGAGTTTATTTCAGATATTCAAAGAATGATGTATCGAGCATATAGGTTAATGACACCGTCATGCAACCTGATTGATGAGATATTATGATAAAGGGGTTATATTATATAATAAGAATTCATATGAAATTATCATTGTTGTGACTTTAAGTTCTTTCCCTTGGGTTTATTGAACCATTGCTAGACAATAATCTTGGACTTCAGGCAAGCCCACCTAATGCCAACGAGAAAGAATTCTATAGGACCACACACTAAGTGTTTCTATTGGTCTCGATTAAATTCTATTTGAATTTAATTAATGGAATAAATATTATTCTCAAGACCAAGAAATAATTTTATTCAAGTTATATTGATCGCATAAATTAAATAAATATTTATTTTATTGAATATTTAATAAATATTTATTTACTAGTTTGTGAATAAAATATTTATTTAAGAGAATAAAATATTTATCTGGGTGTTCAATAAATGCAAGAGGAGTTCGAATGGACCAAGATTAGGTTCGGTGATGAAATAATTATTTATGAGCTGATAAATATTATTTATCCATTTTGCGCAAGTTGGCACACCAAAAAAAATATTATTATTATGTGGCATAAGATTTCATTAATGGTTATAATTATATTTAAGGGCTATTATGCAATTAAATTTTATAACCAAAATCTCAGCTTTATAAATAGACAACTATGTCTATTGTGCAAATCATTTGAAACCAATTCCAAGTTTGGTAATAAAGAATTGTTACGCACAACGAATTCTCTCTCGACTCCTCCTCTCCCCCTCTCAAGAATGAGAAACCCAAGAGTGAATTTCTTTGAGAATAAAGAATGATCGATCAATAAAGAACAACACAGGATATTCAATTCACCGTGATAGCACCTGTAGAATGAGTGGCATTACTTAGAGACCATTGAAGCATGTGTGGATCACCGCTAGAGGGATTCTACCCTTGGATCCTCACAAACAAAACAAAGGCAATTCTGAAGGAACTTTTCAGACGATCAATGATCATCAACAAAGAAAGTTCCTAAGACCAGGTATTTATTTCTTCAAATATTAAATAAATTAATTATAAATTTGACGTGCAAGATCCTCACTCTTGGTTTCAGGAAATGATTATTAAAATAAATTTTAATATATCTCCCTACACCGCAATGATTCTACTGCACCCAGAACCAATAAGTGGTATCAAAGGGAGGTTATGTTTAAATTTATAATTATTTATTTGATTGTTGGTCTATGTAAAATTATATTTATATTTTCATTTCATGTTATTATTTATTTAATCTAATTTTAATTAATATGTTATTGACATATTAATCACATTCATTCAGTGTTTCATTTTCTTAGAAATTTAAAAACAAATGAAGAACGACCAAATATTACCTCAGGAAGTGCCAAATATTTGGCTGGTAAACCTGGGTTACACGACATGTAGCTGAAGCACAAGTCATATACCCATGTGCATTGTATCTATATTTGTCATGAAATTAAAAACATGCAGTGCATTTATTGCACACCACGTGTTAACCTGTCCAACCTAGGACGTGACAAGCAGATACAGGGTGTGTAGCTGGCATGTACACACTGTGTAGTCTGGTCGAGTTAATACTCCAAAGCCCCAGGCATGCGACTTGGATATACGAAAACCAAGGTACATGGAATGTAGCTAGATGTACACACCATGTAGTCTCCCATTAATGGAAAAAAAATTAAAATTACATTAAATTTGAAAAATTGCAGCATTAAAACCTTATTTTATTGATTGGAACATCATTATGTGTTTGACAATTTAATAATGGTTTTAAAGAATTTTAAATTCTCAATTAATTTACTGTAATAAATATGTCATTAATGGTTCTTATGTTTATTTTTCATGAATACCAAATTTATGGGTATCTTTAATTAAGTTCGGATGATTGTTAAGATGAAAGAGAATTAATTAATTTATTAATTAATCAATACAAGTGCATTCATCTTAATCATAAATAATGAATAAAGAAATTAATTCTATCCAGTTACTTTTTACATATTTTTTGAATTTATGACCGATCATGAGCTTGACCAAGACCTATGTATGTGTTATAATTTATTTAATTAAATTTATTGCATGGTTATTCAATTATTTAATCTTAAATTAAAAGATGGCCAACGATTCATCCCTCCCTCCATAATTATGTAGGACCTGCATGTCTAAGGATATTTATGTAATTCTCTTTAACCAATCCTTTGGTTCCCCTCACCTACATGTGAGTAACAAATATTTTTAATTAATGGAGCATCCCAAGGCATGTGGAGACGGTTCAAGACAAAACCATAATTGTGCCAACTTGGTGATACATAGGTGGACATGTGGAATGTTGTAGCTCATGCCAAGTCCGACATACATAGTTATTTCCCCTAGTCCATAGGTTGATTTAATGTATTCTCATTAAATCAACCATTAGATAAGTTCATGATCGAGTCATTTAATTAATTAATTATTTTCTATCTAATTCATTAAAATTATATTTATTGATGCAAGAACATGATCACATAAATTAATTAATATGAAAAGACACAATTTAAATAAAATTGATTATGTGTAAATTTTTTATCTAAATATGGTTAATTAATTTAGTAAATATCCACTTAAATATTAAAAAGACATTTAAAGGATAAAACAAGATAAAAATTTATGCGTAATAAAATAAAACCCCTCAATCTAATATTAAGTCAGAATAAGACTTCCATTACTTGATTAAGAAAAAAACTCAATAGAACTATATGTTTGACCAACCCTTATTGGGACACTTAATTTTATAAGGGGAGTTATTATAAATGTTTCGGGTTGACTTAACCATTTTAAATCAATAAGAGTATCCCTTTCTAGACTTGGTGTAATTTGGAGGAAAGTGTTGAGAAAATCCAAGTTAGGATTTCTAGATTGGGGATTCAACTCAATGGATTAAGGATATTCAAGCCTACAGTTGGAAAGGACTTACCTATATAAATACCTTCAAAATAGCTTGACCAACCCTTGTTGAGGTTATGAGAAGGGGAATATGGATCCTTTCCACTAGAATGTCCTAAGAAATAGACACTCTAAGTTCAATGGTGAAGGCTATTGGGACTTGATAAAATAGCGAGTGATTTAATAAAATCAATTAATTTATTATTTCTCACAAAATTTGTAATCAAGAAAAGTACTAATAATCTGCCCTTTTAATTATAGAATAAAATGAAAATCTCATCATCCAAACTATCCCTATGATCAATATTGGATAAATACAATCTCCTCTCTAGAAGTAACTTCCAGGAGTGATTTAGATGCCTTTAGTTTGTTCTACACCATGAACAGAAATCTTACGTGCTAGAATTCTCAATGCTTGATCCAACTGCTCAAGAGGTGAGTGATGAAGAGTTCTTAGTCTAAAAAACATATTAGTGACACGGTCGATATTCAATGTTTTATGCTTTCATCTATGTCTAGTGAACTCATGAAGTCTCATGAAAATATGGATGTGTATAGTGTTCTTGAGCACCTTTGTGGTCTTTACCAGGAGAGAACTAGAAAGGAACAACTTGATATTTCCAAGGCACTCTTTCAGAGTAATATTGGAGAGGGTTCTCTAGTTGTGCCTCACACAGTCAAGCTCATCAGCTACATTGAGCGCCTGTATGTTCTAGGGTTTAAACTCCCTGAAGAATAGGTCACTAATCTCATTCTGGCATCACTCCCTCAAAGATTCTCCAATTTTTTTTTTGAATTTTAATATGAATAACATTGAGAAGTATCTGCTAGATCTTCTTATCCTCCTTCACCAAGTAGATAAATGAAGCGTGAAAATCCTTATATCCTCATGGTGAACCAACTAAAAGGTAAATAAAAGATATTTAATCCAAAAGATTATTCATGCCCTTACAAGAAGAAGAAGATCAAAGGGGAAGAAAGGGAACACGATGATATCTATTTCGCATGTGGTAAGAAGGGATACTAGAATAAAAACTACACCCATTTAAAGAAGTAAGGGGAATCTTCATGTGCATTTTTTATCGAGTGTAATTTATCTATTTCTATAAATTGGGTATTAGATACAGATTGTGGTGCTCACACACATATTAAAATATAGGAACCAAGTATATTTAGAAAAATTGACTGAGGGGAGGTAGATCTATGAGCAACCAACAAAGATAAACTTGTTGTTGTAGCTATCAGGGACTACCACCTCACATTGTCGACCATAATGATCTTGGTTTTAAAGGGTTTTTAATAGGGGTGTCCATGGGTCGGGTTGAGGGCTATTTTGGACCCGACCCAAGCAAAATAGGTTGGGTCGAGTTGGGTCGGGTCAGAGATGTTTTGGTATTCAGACCCGACCCGAACCAACCCGTCTCAAATCGGGTTGGGTTGGGTCGGGTTGATCGGGTTAAGGAAAAAAAATTGTTCGGTATTTTTGTATGATCCCAACCCGCAGGTTGACCGGGTTACGACAAAAAAAATTATTCAGTTCTTTTTTTGGATATCTCCCCGTGTGTTGATTGGGTTACATATTCCTCTGCTTCATCTTCTTTACCACATTAGGGAACGCCCACATCCTCCGCCCTGTAATAAATCGACCCAAAAAAATATCAGTCTGCGACTCAATGGTGTGATGTGATTAGCTAGCCTGCAAGTAGTTATTAAGGTTTGAGGAGGTTCAAGGTGAGGCCAAGAGCATGATGAGAATGTGGTAGTTCCTGACACTGATAGATTTGACACCGCACACAGTCGCGATGGAGATAGAGGTGGTGGTAGAGGCTGGTGGTACATGCAGGTGCGGCGCAGTGGATACACTGGACTGGTGAGGGCGAGGGAGATGTTCAATGATCGTTTTCTTAGTTGATCCTCCACCGTCGGATCTTCGAATCATTAAAATTGTTCTATATTCCTTTGGTTTTTTGCTTGTTATTTAGTTTTCATATCAAAATTGAATGAAATCCAGTTATCTTTATATTTTTGTTTGTTGATCGGGCATTGTTTTTCTGCTTATTTTACATGTCTCGATTCCTTTGAATTTATTTTATGTTTGTCTTAGAAATGTCATGGAGGAATCAATCATATATGCAATTAATAGAGTATTCATGCAATGGTGGTCTATGGTACAGAATCAATGGATGGTGTAGGAAAGGAGAAAGACAACAGAATGGGGTGGGGGTGAGGGGGAATTGGGTTGAGAGGCAGGGGAGAGGGCGAAGTCTGAAGAGGCGACTCACAATAGTCGGGTTGGTTGGGTTGGGTTGGGTCAATGTTTTCCCAACCTTTGACCCGACCCAACTTGACCATGATATAACCCAACCCGACCCAACCTGTGGTATAAATTTTTAAACTCGACCAAACCCGACCCAACCCGATCGGGTCGAGTCAGGTTGGTTGGGTTGGGTCGGGTTTGGACACCCCTATTTTTTATTACATGCCTTCAGTAACTAAAATAATTATTTCTGAGTCTAGACTAGATATAGTTGGATTTATTTTCGAATTTTGAAATAAATTTTTCTTATTTTATAAAGATAACATTTGTTATGGTAAGACACATTTACATAATGATATTTACGTGTTGGATTACATGAACCAAGTAATGATAATTGATAATGAAGTTACTTCACATGAATCACAGCACACCCAACTTTGGAATCACTGGATAGGTCATGTAAATGAAAAATGATCGACAAAATTACATCAAGATAGATATTTAGATTCTTTCAAACTAAAACCAATTGGTGTATGTCATGCATGTTTACAAGGAAAAATGACCAAAACCCCATTTAGTGGGAAAGGTGAAAGGGATTATGAGCTTCTTGAATTAGTTCATACTGATGTGTGTGGACCATTTACTATTGAATCAAGGGGTGGGTACTCATACTTCATAACTTTTACTGATGATTTTAGTAGATATGGATATATTTACTTAATTAATTATAAGTAGGATTCTTTTGATAAATTCAAGGAATACAAGAATGAAGTTGAGAACTAGCTTGGTAGGATGATTAAGAAACTCTGCTCAGACCATGGTAGAGAATATATTAATCAAGAATTCATTGATTACTTAAGAGAGTTTGTGATCCTATCCCAACTCACTCCACCTTACAAGCCTCAGTTGATTGGTGTAAGAGAAATGAGGAACCACACCTTGTTGGACATGGTGAGATCAATGATGATTCATGTGAGTCTTTCATTATCCTTTTGGTAATATGCGTTACAAACAGTGACACACATACTAAACCAAGTACCAACTAAATCAATAAATGGAATTCCATATGGATTTTGTAGTGGAAGAAAAACCATGTTATCGAATTTAAATGTGTGGGGAAGTGAAGTATTTTATAAGAATTATTCAGGTAACAAACTTACACCCTGAGGCACAAAGTGTACCTTTATAGGATACCCCAAGGAAACAAGAGGATATTACCTATACAAACCCTAAAAAAGGTTATAGTGACAGGACATGCCATATTCTATGAGAGGGAGCACATCTCCAAAAGAGATAGTGGGTGTGAGATAAACTTTAATGAAGTTGAGGCTCAAGGCATACAAGAGTCGGTACAAGATCAGATTCTACAAAGCCCCGTTGAAGAATAAACTATTCTAGAGACACAAGTACTATGTAGAAGTACAAGAGAGGTTATAGAACCATAACATTATGGTTTTCTAGTTACTAAGGATGTTGAATTGTTATTAGTTGATAATAATGATCCTCTAACCCACAAGGAAATAGTAAGTGACACAGATGTTTCCAAGTGGCAATAAGCCATAAATTATAAAATGGATTCCATGTACCAAAACTAAGTCTAGATTTTGGCAGATCTTCTAGTGGATGTAAATCCCATTGGTTGAAAATAGGTATTCAAGAATAAACTTGAAATGGAAGGAAAATTCAGTACCTATAAGGCATAACTAGTTTCAAAAGGGTTTAAATAGCATCAAGGCGTTGACTACGACGAAACCTTTTCACCAGTTTCAATACTAAAATCCATCAGAATTCAACTTTCCATTACAGCTTACCATGACTATAATATTTTGAAAATGGATATCAAAAATAGCCTTCCTTAATGGGAACCTTCAGGAAGATGTCTACATGACACAACCTGAAGGGTTTGTGAATCAAAAGGATACTAATAAGATATTTGAGTTGAAAAAATAAATTTATGGATCAAAGAAATCATCCAGGTCATGGAAAATTCATTTTGATGAATCTATAGTAGAGTTTGGTTTTATAAATAATGAATGTGAGCCTTGTTTCTATAAATAGTTTAGTGGGAGTGCAGTCGTTTTCTTAATAGCATATGTTGATGACATATTACTTATTGGAAATGAAATACTAGACTTAAAGTCTGTTAAGGAATGTTTGAATAAATTATTTTCTAGAAAATAATTGGGTAAGGTAGCATATATTCCTAGGATCAAGATCCATTGTGATATATCTAAGAGGCTTCTCATCCTAAGTCAAAGTACATACATTGAAAAGATACTAAAGAGATTTAGTATGGAAAAATCCAAGAGGGGATTGTTTCCATCATCCCATGGAATTCATCCTTCCAAGAAAATGTGCCCTTAGACCCATGAGGAAAGAAATAAAATGGAAAGGATTCTATACGCTTTAGTGATTGGGTTATTCATGTATGCTATGATATGTACTAGGCCAGATGGCACCTATGTATTAAGTGTGGTAGGAAGATAACAAGCTAATCCAAGTAACCACCATTATATGGAATCAAGACTATCCTTAAATATCTGAGGTGTACTAAGGATATGTTCTTGGTTTATGGAGGATATGAGGTACTAGTCATTAGAGGATATACAGGTGCTAGTTTTTAAACCGACTAAGATGACATGAAGTCAAAAATGGGATACATCTTCACTTTGAATGGAGGTGCTATGAGTTGTAAGAGTTCAAAGTAGGTTGTGGTTGCTGATTCTACAGTAGAGTTCGAGTATATTACAGATTTTGAGGAAACTAAAGAAGTAGTTTTGATGATTTTTTTTCTAAGAGCTTGATATGGTACCTAGAAGTAAATATCCCATCACACTCTATTATGATAATACTACAGCAGTGGTTCTCACAAAAGAGCTAAGGTCACATTAATGTACGAAGCACATACTTTGAAAGTATCATCTCTTAAGAGATTTTTCTTAGAGAGGTGAGGTTGCAGTGAATAGTATTTCTATGAAAGACAACATGGCAGATCCCTTGACTAAATCCTTGACTTAGTAGAAACATGATTATCATGTGAGGTCTAGAGGACTTAAAGTCATAGGCAGATGAATCTAGTCCAAGTGGGAATTTCTTCGAGTTGGTGTCCTAGAACTAACTATTTGTACTTTGATTACATGAATATTTGATGTATTAAATATTAAATTAAATATATTATTTCATATTGTTTATTTTTCTGCATGACTTTAATGTAATAATGTCCTAGAGTATTTATCACATTGATAAAGTCATATTAGTTCCCTACTATGATGAGAACCTTGAAGTGTTATGAAAATATTCTTAGTATAGTTCTATGGTTGGATAACATACTACGATGAGACACATAGTATATAGACTTTCATATGTGAGTACTCATAAGTATATGTGATTTATTCTCATGAATTTCACACTTGGTAATCTCCAAGATGGGAGATTATGAGAACCAACCTATCAGTAGGAATTCTTCATGTTTTGGTGTTATCGAATATTCCTATCCACGAGCATGTGTAATGGTCCTTACACTTTAAGATTATCATTAATGCATGTCATGACTCACACACTTAGATTTTCTAACAAAAATCATAATTCCATATGTTGGTGAGAAGTAGGGTATGTTGGGTGTGTCACAAATGAAATGTTATTAATGGATAAGTCATGGAAGGATTTTTCCATTCCATCTTTATGGAAGTTGATATCTCATCCCTTTGATTTAAATATAATTTTTTCCATAAATTTCATGGCCATGGTGTAACGAAAAGTTTATTTAAGATATTTAAAGAATGACCTATCAAGCATATAGGTTGATGACACCATAATGCAACCATATTGATGAGATATTACGATAAAGGGATTATATTACATAGTGAGTGTTCATATGTGGTTGTTATCATTGTGTCTTTAAGTTGTTTCTCTTGGGTTCCTTAACCCATTGCTATACAGAAATCTTGGACTTCAGGAAAGACCACCTAATGCCAACAATAAATAATCCTAGAGGGTCACACACTATGTGTTTCTATTGGTCTTGATTAAATTCTATTTGAATTTAATTAATGGAATAAATATTATTCTCAAGATCGAGGAATGATTTTATTCAAGATATATTGATCACCTAAATTAAATAAATATTTATTCATCAGATTGTGAATAAAATATATTTATTTATTTTATTTAATATTTAATAAATATTTATTTTACTATTTTGTTAATAAAATATTTATTTAAGAGAATGAAATATTTATTCACGTGTTCAATAAATGCAAGAGGAGTTTAAATGGACCAAGAGTGTGTCAGGTGATAAAATAATTATTTATGATTTGGTAAATATTATTTATCCATTTTGTGCAAGTTGGTGCACCACAAAATAATTATAATAATATTATTATTATGTGACATGAAATTTTATTAACGGTTATAATTATATTTAATTCCTATTATGCAATTAAATTCTGTAACCGAAATCCTAGATATATAAATAGATGGCTATATCTATTGTATAAAGCATTCAAAACCAATTCCATGTTTGGGAATAGATAATTGTTGCACATAATGAATTATCTCTCAACTCATCCTTCTCTATACCTCTCAAGAATGAGAAACCCAAGAGAGAATTTCTTCAGGACCAAAGAACGAGTGATCAAGAACGAACAACACAAGACATTCGATTCGTTGAGATAGCACCCAAAAAATGGGTGGTATTTATCGGATACCATTAGAGCATGTATGGATCATTGATAAAGGGATTCTACCCTTGGATCACCACAAACGCAACAAAGTAAATCTATAAGGGCCTTTTTGGATGATCAACAATCATAAACGAAGAAAGTTACCAAGAGCAGGTATTTATTTCTTCTTATATTAAATAAATTAATTATAAATTTTACATGAAATATCCTCGCTCTTGGTTTCAGGAAAAAATTATTAAAAGAAATTTTAATATATCGCCGTCCACCGTGATGCTTCCGCTGCGCCCAAAACTAAAAAAGGTTCCCTTATATCTCTCAAGACTTGAGAGTGGTGGTAGAGGAGGATCACTCTCCATTGATAAGCATGTTCTTAGAGAGGTAAATCTATAGGGATTTGATAGGATTCTCTTCAGATCTCATTGTACACAATAAATGAATCAAATCTCTTAATAAAATAATATAATTGGGTTTATATACTGCTAGGGTTAGAAAATAATAATTGCACATGTGCCCTTATTATTTCCACAATCCTTGCAGAACCCCATGTCTATAATAATAATAATAATAATAATAATAATAATAATAATAATAATAATAATAATATTTCTTGATATGCTCTAAACTCACAAATTAAATTAAATATTATTTTTTCAAATAATATTAAATATATATTATTTCTCACAAGACCAATAAAATTGGTCCACCATTCATCCATAATATTTATTAGGACTTGAATAATGACTATTTATTTAATAAATAAATATTACCACATTATTCAAAAATAAATAAATAAATATTATATTCACTAAATAGTAAGTAAATATTTATTAAATAATCCGATCACATAATATTCTTTCGAATAACTGATGAAAAAATATATACGATTAAATAAGAATGAATAATTATTAAATTAAATATCTGAATAATATTTATTAAAATTGTTAAAAAATAAATATAATACTATTTAATTGAGGTTCTGGATACACTTAGTGTGAGACCCTCTAGGCCTCTTTCTCAGTAACATTAGGTGAAGCAGCCTAAAGTCTAAGGTTAACATCTAGCAACACACCAAGGCACCCAAAGAGAAATAATTTAATGTTGAAATGACATAATACCTCATACAGACACTTACTGTGTAATATAATCCCTTTATTGTGATATCTCTAATCAAGCAGGTTGCATGCTGGTGCCATCAACCTATCTTCTTGATGTCTCTTTCTTTGAATTTCTAAAAATTGAACCTTCCTATAAAACACCATGAACATGAATTTATTTAGGCTATATAATTTCCATAAAAGGGCATGTGATATCAACTTTCATTAAAAAAATATAAGGAAAAAATTCTTTCTTTCATTATTTATTAATGAAATGTTATTTTTTATGCACCCAACATATCCCACCTCACTGCAGATATATGTCATAATGTATTTCATCAATACATAAAAATATGAAACTTATAATACTTATTAATAATAATCTTAAAGTATAAGGATCAATACACACATCTGCGGATAGAAACTTCCAATGACACATATAAATGTGGATTTCCTACTGGTGGGTCTCATTCTCATAATATCCTACATTGGATATTACCAAGGGCATACACCATGAAAAGGTGCGTCAATGTACTATGAGTCTCCATATCTAATTGCTGGTATAATTTGTGTCCCTCAAATGATTTCATTCAGTTATATAACATATATTTAAGAATATAATCGTGACACTTCTAGGCTCTCATCATAGTAGAGAACTACTATGACCTTTCAGTGCGATGACTACTCTTAGGATATTATCACATATTATGTTACTCATAAGAACAATCATGATGTGTTTAAAAGTTTATTAATATTGAAAATAATGAATAAATTTTATCATAAAATATATAAAATTTGGTTCTAGGACACTAACACCAATAAAATCCCACTTGAACTAGAGCCAAATGCTAACAAACTTCAGTCTTCTAGCTCTCACGTGGTACTCATACTTCAACTAAGATTGTCCTTTATGAAAGGGGTCCACCACATTTTCTTTATTGGACACTCTGCTTACTACAACTTCACCCCTCTGAGAAAAATTCCTTGAGAGGTGATACTTTTAGAGTATGTGCTTTGTTCATTGGTGTGACCTTGGCTCTTTTACAAGATCCCCCACTGCAATATTATCTTAATACAATGTGATAGGGACTTTAATTCTAGGTACCATATCAAGCCCATTAAAAAAGTTTAATATCCAAAAAAATTCCTTGGATGCAAAAAAATCCACTACATACTTAGAATCCACTATAGAGTCAGTGACAACTAGCTACTTTGAACTCTTCCAGCTCACAACTCCTCTATTAATACAAAAAACATATACTGACTGTGAATTCAGATCGTTCTGATCTGTTTGAAAACTAGCATCAATATAACTCTTGATGACCAAATCCTCTACGCACCAGAAACATTTTCTCAGTTCTTATTATATTCTTAAGTATATCCTTAATAATAGACCAATTATATTCTCCTAGGTCAGCTTGATATCTTCCTACCATGCTCAATGCATTGGAAACATCAAGTCTAGTAAATAATATGACATACATGATTGATCCAATCACCAAAACATATGAAATATTACTCATTATATCTTTATCCTATTTTGTTTGAGGAAATATTTTCTTATAATGACGTATACCATGTGATACTAGAATAAATACCCTCTCAAATTATTCCACACTAAATCTCTTTAGTATTTGATCAATGTATGTAATTTTACTTAGTCCAAGCATCATTTTGGATCTATCATGAATGATCTTGATCCCTAGAATATAGGATCCTTCACCTAAGTCCTTTATAGAGAAACAATTTTTTGACCAGTCCTTAATAGACTATAAGATTGGTATGTCATTTCTAATTAGTAATATGTCATCAACATATACTAATAGGATAACAACTGTATTCCCACTAAACCTCTTGTAAACACATGGATCACATTCCTTATTAATGAAACCGAATTCTTTTATAGCTTCATCAAATCAAATGTTCCATGAACTAGATGCTTGCTTCAATCCATAAATGGATCTTTGAAACTTTCATATCTTTTTAGAATAATATGGAGTCACAAACCCTTTTGGTTGTGTTATGTTGACATATTCATGAAGGTTCCCATTAGGTAAATCTATTTTGACATCCATCTGTCAAATTTCATAGTCATGGTAAGATGATATAGAATTCTGAAGGATTTAAACAAGGAAACTGGTAAAAACATTTCATCATAGTAAATTTATTGATATTTTTTAAACCCTTTAGACACTAGCTTTTCTTTATAGGTATTTACTTTACCTTCCATGTCTAGTTTTCTATTGAATAACCATTTGAAACCTATGGAAATTAAATTATCTGGAGCATTGAAAATAACCAAAAATTAGTTATGATACATGGAATCCATTTCAGAATTCATGGATTCCTACCATCTTGTAGTTTTTAAGTTATTTATTACCTCTTTGTAGGAGATAGGTTCATCATTTACAACTAATAATGAGTGACCATATTTGGTGATTAGAAAACCATATCTCTCTGGTTCTCTTACCTCTCTAGTGCTCCCGCATAGTACTTGTGTTTCAAGAACTACTTCTTCCACAAGGACCTATTGTAACGCCCCGACCCCAGCTACCCAGAGTCGGTGCATTACTTCGTAACATTGGCGTGATCAAAAGAAAGATCAAATCTCGAAAGACCGATTGGTTTAGTAGCCTTGGAAACACTAGATATATTCATAAGTTTTACATTACATCATAAAATGAAAAACTACTACAATAACATAATGTCTCCATAATCCACACTCATAATCCCACATAATATCCCTGCAGGTCATTCATAATTTACTTCTTCACTTCCTGGGAAAAATAAAACATAGAAAAGGGGTGAGCTCAAATGCCCAGTAAGGATAACAATATAGCAGAAACTTTCATAAATAAGAATAAACATTTAAGGCAATGCATTACTAAAACAAAATCCTTTTAAACTTGAACTTCAACATTGTATGGCAAAAGTAAAATGAAATAATTCCATTTACTTATTCACATGGATATTCTACTAATCGAATAATCACATGCAAAAAACCAATAACCACTTTCATAATGTTGGAATGCATAATGCTAAACTTTAATTACTTTTCAAGGCCTCGTCCCAAGACCTTGGGGCTAACTGTAACCGGAACCCAACCCGGAGTGCCTCTAATAACCGGACACCAACCCGGAGTGCCTCTAATAACCGGACACCAACCCGGAGTGCCTCTAATAACCGGACACCAACCCGGAGGGCTTACTTTTACCAGTCCCTAACCTGGAGGGCTTACTTTTACCAGTCCCCAACCTGGAGGGCTCACTTTTACCAGTCCCCAACCTGGAGGGCTTACTTTAACCAGTCCCCAACCTGGAACATACTTGTCCAACACATTCATATGAAGTAAAGATTGAAATATAACATAAACATTCTTATTGGAACTAGCATACGAAATGTCAATACTTTCACCATAAACTATGAATGGTATAAAAATAGCACATCCACAGTCAAACATATCACAAAACCTTCAAAACAATATAGAAGTTTTGTATCATAATAAATCAACTTCAAATAATCTTAAAACCCATCAAAGGATGTTGACATAGATGAAATCAAAATTCTTTTTAAAGAAATATCTCCTTTTATTTTGAAATCATTTAAGATCCATATAAAATCAAACATTTTATTTGAAAATAATCTTATAAGCTTTTAAGGGAAGCTTTGACGATTTTATAACGGCGGAAAATAACCGCACCCGCCGTATAAGTTAAAAAAACATTCTTATCTTAATTCTGTCGAAAAGGTTAAAAAGCACCTTGTTTGGAAAACGACGGAAAGATTCCCTTATAAACCTCTTATAAAAAGTCAAACAAGGGTATAAATGACTTTAACCCATATTATTTTAAATATTAAAAATGTTTTGAAATACATTTTGAAGAAACATGGATGTGGATGATAACGAGATCCCAGTAGATTATTACGTATAAACAACCTCAGATAATGAAGAGATTGTGAAATAACCCTTACCAGTTTGGTAACTTATGAAACATACAACCCATGAAAGAGGTATCATACAATGAATATGTAAGTACACATAAATTAGAGTGTATTACACAAAGAATATAATTATGGGCAGTACATACACCACACAAAAGGTAATGGTGGCAATATGGCATGAATCTCATGAGAATAAGGAGTGAGATGAAAAACCCTTACCACGTTAATCAACTGAGTCGTATGGCCAAAAGTTAATAACCACTAAATGATTTACAGAATAACATGAATATAAATAGAATCATTATAATATATATCAAATGGCAGTACACAATACACCACTTTCAATAATTTAGTGGCGAACAATGGAAATCTCACGGAATTGAAAGTGAGATAAGAAAATCCCTTACCTTGTACTTTTCCTTGGTTGGGGTAGGTTAACCTCCTGTATAATGGTGAAATAGTTGTTATTAAATTATACAATAATCATATATATTAATATGATATCATATATGATCTTTTAACATTGATTTGTTAATAATATCTTAGAATTATCGTTGTTTCGGGAGTTAACTTACTCATTTTCTTTTATATGTTTTGTTACATAAGCCATGGTTGTTGTATCTTATTCATATCCAGAATGATATCCAGTCCTTAAACATCATTTTTAAATCATAAAATGATAATTATACTTGAATGGATACGATGGAGAATGAATCTCATCGCGTTCGTGGAGACGGTAGTCCGTACGTACGCACGAGCGACAATATCATTCTTTTGATATTAAAATAATATATAAATGGATGGTATATCATATATAAAGAATCATTAACATGTTATATTTATTATTTACATGAGTTACACATCATTATTATACCCATCCAAATAATATTATATTGAATAACAATTACACCACGACGTGGAGACGGTAAGCCGTACGTACGCACGTATGGTGACATGTTATTCAAAGGGTGGATAGAATAATGAATATGATTGTACCATATTTATAATAACATCACAGTATATGTGAGATACTGGAGTTATTATTTTAGAATGGTAAGAACAAAGGAAGAAGAAGTGGAAGAAGAAATGAACTTGGAGAAGGGTGGTGAAATCATTACCTCTTCTTCGGGTTCTTCCTTTTGATTTGATCAAAAGGGATCCTTAGGTTGGCTTTCTGATCAAACTAAGGCCTCTAGGTTGTAGTGAGGGATGTTGGGAGAGTATTTGGGCAGAGTTTGGACGAACCAAAAGGCTTTTAAGGTGTGAAGAAATGAGAAGGAGGAGTGCCCTTTTATAAGAGGGGTGAGGGGCTCCTTTGGAAAAGCTAGAAATATTAATTTATAATAAATTCATATTCGGTTTCTAATGGCTCAAAAGTTGATTATTCAAGGGTTAAGGTGGGGATAGGTCGAAAACCACTCAACCAATAGAATTTAGACAGGTTTGGGTACTTATATTAACCTTATCTTTAAGTATTAACTCTAAGTTAATTAGTTTCACTTTTACAATGTATCTTTGTATTTTTATATAATATGGTTAATAAACTTACTATATACATCCAAGCGACCCCCAAGTGGTCCATTAATGAGGAAACTATCATAATATAACTATCTTGGCCGAACCTTAGATTTTTAGGAATTTAATATCAATTAATAATATAATATTTGTTTTAAGAACTCTTTTATGTCAATTTTGACACTATTCAATAGTTGATTTTTTTGAAACTCCTAACAGATTGATTACTTCGAACAAAGTCAATTAAATCAATCCTAATATATCATATTATCATATAAAATTAGTTTAATTCATTAAAAGTTTCATATTATAATTATTTGGGTATTTATAATATCAATTATTTTAATTTTTCACTATTATAGTAATTACTGCATCATCATTGTGTCATAAATAAAATAAATTATTCAATGTCTAAAAATTATAAATAAAATATCATTATGTAGGAAATCTTTTTATCTTTCTAATGAATATTTATAATCTAAAATCCAACATATATAACCCTATGTAAAAATTGTTGTTCTAAAAGATATATGCTTGTGTCATTTTTGTATTCATTTTAACTAAATTAAAATAAAGTGTCATTATCACTTACAAGTGGATCCATGGGGTCCCAAAATAGACCCAAAGATGCCCATGGTCGACCATGTATCCACCAATAGGGTTAAGACACGTTTTAGGGTAATTTAGTATTATTATAATATTATTTTTTAACCCTTATTTACCGGATTTACCCTTAACCATGGTAAATAAAATATTTACCGCAGTAATTATTCAAAATGTCTAAAAATAAAAGTTACCTATTTACACAATTTGAACATCCTGATTCCAAATATGGAATCCATTTTCCTAAATTCAAAACACAGAAGTGGCAGAAATTAATTTAAAATTAATTCCCGCTGTCAAAACAAAAAGCGTGTTTTTAAGAGATAATAACTATCAAAAGATTGACACTTGTTTATGTTCGGTTTAATTGTAAAATTATGTCCAATGACCAACATTATATTAAATAGTAAAAATATATTCTAAATATACTTTAAAACCACTCAAATTCATAATTTATCACTATTAATTATTTTGATTAAAAAAGTTGTTTTTAATTAAAATTTAGTAATTTTCACTATTCATCAAAATATGAAAGTTATCCGAAAAGTACCAAAATTTCACCTTAGGCTAAATTTGATATTCCGAATCCAAAAATGAAGTCCATTTTAAAATATAAAATATATATATAACTTCAAAAAGTAGGTATTACTATTCATAACAACTAGTTTGATTGGTTACGGTGTGTTAGAACTCGAAATTGCGTACAACACACGCTACTGTTTTATCCAAAGGAAAGCGTACCGTGGACGCTTGGGATGTTTCATTTTAAATTTTTTGATGTCTCCATTTAGTCAAAAAGTTTAAAATATTGTATTTAAAAAGGTTTCACTATTAGAAGTTGATAAAAGTGAAATACTGAAAATGAATTTGTTCTTGCATTATGACTAAGAAACTCATAATAGGGATTCTAAAATTATAAGGATTATATAAAGTTCAAAAATGTAGTTAATACTATTCATGACCTCTTTTAATGGTGTGATTGAACTCGGTGTTGCGTGTAGTGCAAGTTATTGAATTATTTTTAAGAAATAACACACTCTGAAATCCTGGGGTGTTACATTCTCCCCTCCTTCAATAAATTGCGTCCTCGCAATTTGAAATTGTTCTTCGAAGATAAAAGGTTGAAAGTAGAAAATATATTTGTGGGAAAACCCACATTGGAAATTGGGTTACTAAAATTTAGTCTTAATATGAGGAAAAGAGAAATTAAAGGGTCACCACCAAATTATGATCTCGATTAGGAGAACATTGGTGGAAATTAGAGACATATAATCGGAGGAAAAACGTAAATATTTATAGGTAGTGATTGAGGTCATCAATCACAAACAAGTGTATAATTGAGGTCCTTAAACTCATCAATCTATGATGATTTGAAGTACCATCGGTTCAACAAAATATAGGGTATTGGGATAACACATTTTTGACGTTTCAAAATATCTTAGTTGAAATCTCACATCGAAAAATGAATTAACGAGGCCTCTATTTAAAATAAAGAGTCGAAAGTATGAAGATTACCGAAAATAACACATACTAGGGTTCCATGTAAGAAAATATGGATATGGAATAAAAATCTAGCCATCAATTATCTGATGGAGAGTGGTAGAGAACATGGCTATGAAAAGGCCAACAATCCCAAAGCCATAAATTTGTGATGATTTAAGGTACCATCTAGGACAACATTTTTGTTCTAAGTTTCTATTATTAATGTTGAGGAATTTATTTATGAGATTGGATAAGATAATAAGGAGATATACTTAGTTTATAATTAGAGTTTTATCCATTAATAAATTTCTACCAAAACTCATCATTCACTCGTAAAAAAAAATTCTATTTATACTATTCATAGAGGGTTCCAAAATAAACGAATTTATAATTCATCTACCAGATCTTTTAAAAAACTACTTTATTTAATCCAGGACATCTCGTGGGATAGTGGTAGGTGATACACCCTTGTCGCCCTTTGGTTGCGGGTTCAAGTCTCGCAGCCTTGCCGGACGCGACGGGTTGCCGCCCGACCTCCGGGTTGTCCTTTTATGGCAATCCAAAATAATCCAAACTAGAACTATCCAAAATACTTCTGTCCAAACTCACAGTCCAACATTCATAAGGAAGGTAAACATAATATAGATCCTTTTTACCCCGTAATAGCATATGAATACCTTCATCATGTATTACCATATTCCTTATTGATTACATTCATGCTCCCTTATTCCATATAGAATGCTGGATATACTTCATTAATCCAAAAATGTTTTAAACCCCAACAATGATGGAATATACAAATCATTAATCAGTTCCATGGTAGTCAAGAATATCCAATATAATTTATCCAAAACAATCACATATTATTCCAAAATCACTACCTCAGTATCAGAACTATATTATGGTTTATCATTCTCTCAACCATATATTTTCCAAAAATCTATCCTGCTAATGAGTCACTTTTCTTTGTTCCACACAATCTCAAGTCCTTAATGAAATAGTACTGCAGTACAATCCTTATATACTCCATAATTATTATAACAAGTACATTGTTGATACAAAGCTCAATTGACATAATCAACATAAGAACTCTAATCATTCCTCTTCATCTGTGGTAGTATCATAACTTGATTATTATCCAATAACATCATTTGCGGCATAGTCTGATGACTGGGACATAGGTTCGCGTAGTGTCCAAACTCCTTGCAAATGAAGCATTGTACATTTAAAACCATTTTCTTACCCTTGCAGTCGCGTACTTTGTGCCCTTTTCCTCCACACTTATAACAAACTCCCATTCCTTTCAGGCAAGTTCCAGGGTGTTTCTTTCCACAGTTACCACATATGGGAAAATTCTTCTTTTCCCTCTTCCCTTTATCCATCTTTCTCTCTTCCATCCTTTTCTTCTCTTGCTTCCCTTCAAAGCCATAGGACTCAGTAAACTCTTTACATATCTTATCAACACATGATATTATTTCTTCATATGATGATAATACATGGGAGACTATTTCTCTTATAAATTCTAGCTTAAGACCATGAAAGATATGATCCTTCCTTCTCTTTGAATCATGTGTATTTCTGGAGTTCTCATTCCTTCTACTGGGCGCCATTTCTATACCATGGCATAAACAAGATCAGTTTATGAATCAAAATACATAATCCCATACTTATAAAACACCTAACATAAATTGAACTATTTATGGATATAATCCATAATCATAAGAATGTTTTCTTTGAGGAAGTATATAATCATAATCCCTTCAAAATTATTTGTAAAGAAAATGAGAGTTATCCTAAGCATATCCCCCGGGAGTGTCGTAACCAAGAGTGCAGCAAGGCCCGTTGTCGTGCACCAGTTCCCGTTCGAGTCTAGCTCAAAGCGGTGTTTTCGGGTTTTACCCCTAGGTACATCTGTGCCAGAGCCGCCTCTACCTGCTCGTATCCAGACAGGGATGTATTGCTTGGAAAACTCACAAAATCTCTACAATACCAAAATTCTAGGAAGTTCTTCTATACAAATCCTCAAAGTTCATCTTAGGTCTACGTGCTCTAATCAGAGTTTATCTAAATCTAGCTTCCAAGGTTTGTACTAAACTTCCTCTGATACCAACTGTAACGCCCCGACCCCAGCTACCCAGAGTCGGTGCATTACTTCGTAACATTGGCGTGATCAAAAGAAAGATCAAATCTCGAAAGACCGATTGGTTTAGTAGCCTTGGAAACACTAGATATATTCATAAGTTTTACATTACATCATAAAATGAAAAACTACTACAATAACATAATTTCTCCATAATCCACACTCATAATCCCACATAATATCCCTGCAGGTCATTCATAATTTACTTCTTCACTTCCTGGGAAAAATAAAACATAGAAAAGGGGTGAGCTCAAATGCCCAGTAAGGATAACAATATAGCAGAAACTTTCATAAATAAGAATAAACATTTAAGGCAATGCATTACTAAAACAAAATCCTTTTAAACTTGAACTTCAACATTGTATGGCAAAAGTAAAATGAAATAATTCCATTTACTTATTCACATGGATATTCTACTAATCGAATAATCACATGAAAAAAACCAATAACCACTTTCATAATGTTGGAATGCATAATGCTAAACTTTAATTACTTTTCAAGGCCTCGTCCCAAGACCTTGGGGCTAACTGTAACCGGAACCCAACCCGGAGTGCCTCTAATAACCGGACACCAACCCGGAGTGCCTCTAATAACCGGACACCAACCCGGAGTGCCTCTAATAACCGGACACCAACCCGGAGGGCTTACTTTTACCAGTCCCTAACCTGGAGGGCTTACTTTTACCAGTCCCCAACCTGGAGGGCTTACTTTTACCAGTCCCCAACCTGGAGGGCTTACTTTAACCAGTCCCCAACCTGGAACATACTTGTCCAACACATTCATATGAAGTAAAGATTGAAATATAACATAAACATTCTTATTGGAACTAGCATACGAAATGTCAATACTTTCACCATAAACTATGAATGGTATAAAAATAGCACATCCACAGTCAAACATATCACAAAACCTTCAAAACAATATAGAAGTTTTGTATCATAATAAATCAACTTCAAATAATCTTAAAACCCATCAAAGGATGTTGACATAGATGAAATCAAAATTCTTTTTAAAGAAATATCTCCTTTTATTTTGAAATCATTTAAGATCCATATAAAATCAAACATTTTATTTGAAAATAATCTTATAAGCTTTTAAGGGAAGCTTTGACGATTTTATAACGGCGGAAAATAACCGCACCCGCCGTATAAGTTAAAAAAACATTCTTATCTTAATTCTGTCGAAAAGGTTAAAAAGCACCTTGTTTGGAAAACGACGGAAAGATTCCCTTATAAACCTCTTATAAAAAGTCAAACAAGGGTATAAATGACTTTAACCCATATTATTTTAAATATTAAAAATGTTTTGAAATACATTTTGAAGAAACATGGATGTGGATGATAACGAGATCCCAGTAGATTATTACGTATAAACAACCTCAGATAATGAAGAGATTGTGAAATAACCCTTACCAGTTTGGTAACTTATGAAACATACAACCCATGAAAGAGGTATCATACAATGAATATGTAAGTACACATAAATTAGAGTGTATTACACAAAGAATATAATTATGGGCAGTACATACACCACACAAAAGGTAATGGTGGCAATATGGCATGAATCTCATGAGAATAAGGAGTGAGATGAAAAACCCTTACCACGTTAATCAAATGAGTCGTATGGCCAAAAGTTAATAACCACTAAATGATTTACAGAATAACATGAATATAAATAGAATCATGATAATATATATCAAATGGCAGTACACAATACACCACTTTCAATAATTTAGTGGCGAACAATGGAAATCTCACGGAATTGAAAGTGAGATAAGAAAATCCCTTACCTTGTACTTTTCCTTGGTTGGGGTAGGTTAACCTCCTGTATAATGGTGAAATAGTTGTTATTAAATTATAAAATAATCATATATATTAATATGATATCATATATGATCTTTTAACATTGATTTGTTAATAATATCTTAGAATTATCGTTGTTTCGGGAGTTAACTTACTCATTTTCTTTTATATGTTTTGTTACATAAGCCATGGTTGTTGTATATTATTCATATCCAGAATGATATCCAGTCCTTAAACATCATTTTTAAATCATAAAATGATAATTATACTTGAATGGATACGATGGAGAATGAATCTCATCGCGTTCGTGGAGACGGTAGTCCGTACGTACGCACGAGCGACAATATCATTCTTTTGATATTAAAATAATATATAAATGGATGGTATATCATATATAAAGAATCATTAACATGTTATATTTATTATTTACATGAGTTACACATCATTATTATACCCATCCAAATAATATTATATTGAATAACAATTACACCACGACGTGGAGACGGTAAGCCGTACGTACGCACGTATGGTGACATGTTATTCAAAGGGTGGATAGAATACTGAATATGATTGTACCATATTTATAATAACATCACATTATATGTGATATACTGGAGTTATTATTTTAGAATGGTAAGAACAAAGGAAGAAGAAGTGGAAGAAGAAATGAACTTGGAGAAGGGTGGTGAAATCATTACCTCTTCTTCGGGTTCTTCCTTTTGATTTGATCAAAAGGGATCCTTAGGTTGGCTTTCTGATCAAACTAAGGCCTCTAGGTTGTAGTGAGGGATGTTGGGAGAGTATTTGGGCAGAGTTTGGACGAACCAAAAGGCTTTTAAGGTGTGAAGAAATGAGAAGGAGGAGTGCCCTTTTATAAGAGGGGTGAGGGGCTCCTTTGGAAAAGCTAGAAATATTAATTTATAATAAATTCATATTCGGTTTTTAATGGCTCAAAAGTTGATTATTCAAGGGTTAAGGTGGGGATAGGTCGAAAACCACTCAACCAATAGAATTTAGACAGGTTTGGGTACTTATATTAACCTTATCTTTAAGTATTAACTCTAAGTTAATTAGTTTCACTTTTACAATGTATCTTTGTATTTTTATATAATATGGTTAATAAACTTACTATATACATCCAAGCGACCCCCAAGTGGTCCATTAATGAGGAACCTATCATAATATAACTATCTTGGCCGAACCTTAGATTTTTAGGAATTTAATATCAATTAATAATATAATATTTGTTTTAAGAACTCTTTTATGTCAATTTTGACACTATTCAATAGTTGATTTTTTTGAAACTCCTAACAGATTGATTACTTCGAACAAAGTCAATTAAATCAATCCTAATATATCATATTATCATATAAAATTAGTTTAATTCATTAAAAGTTTCATATTATAATTATTTGGGTATTTATAATATCAATTATTTTAATTTTTCACTATTATAGTAATTACTGCATCATCATTGTGTCATAAATAAAATAAATTATTCAATGTCTAAAAATTATAAATAAAATATCATTATGTAGGAAATCTTTTTATCTTTATAATGAATATTTATAATCTAAAATCCAACATATATAACCCTATGTAAAAATTGTTGTTCTAAAAGATATATGCTTGTGTCATTTTTGTATTCATTTTAACTAAATTAAAATAAAGTGTCATTATCACTTACAAGTGGATCCATGGGGTCCCAAAATAGACCCAAAGATGCCCATGGTCGACCATGTATCCACCAATAGGGTTAAGACACGTTTTAGGGTAATTTAGTATTATTATAATATTATTTTTTAACCCTTATTTACCGGATTTACCCTTAACCATGGTAAATAAAATATTTACCGCAGTAATTATTCAAAATGTCTAAAAATAAAAGTTACCTATTTACACAATTTGAACATCCTGATTCCAAATATGGAATCCATTTTCCTAAATTCAAAACACAGAAGTGGCAGAAATTAATTTAAAATTAATTCCCGCTGTCAAAACAAAAAGCGTGTTTTTAAGAGATAATAACTATCAAAAGATTGACACTTGTTTATGTTCGGTTTAATTGTAAAATTATGTCCAATGACCAACATTATATTAAATAGTAAAAATATATTCTAAATATACTTTAAAACCACTCAAATTCATAATTTATCACTATTAATTATTTTGATTAAAAAAGTTGTTTTTAATTAAAATTTAGTAATTTTCACTATTCATCAAAATATGAAAGTTATCCGAAAAGTACCAAAATTTCACCTTAGGCTAAATTTGATATTCCGAATCCAAAAATGAAGTCCATTTTAAAATATAAAATATATATATAACTTCAAAAAGTAGGTGTTACTATTCATAACAACTAGTTTGATTGGTTACGGTGTGTTAGAACTCGAAGTTGCGTACAACACACGCTACTGTTTTATCCAAAGGAAAGCGTACCGTGGACACTTGGGATGTTTCATTTTAAATTTTTTGATGTCTCCATTTAGTCAAAAAGTTTAAAATATTGTATTTAAAAAGGTTTCACTATTAGAAGTTGATAAAAGTGAAATACTGAAAATGAATTTGTTCTTGCATTATGACTAAGAAACTCATAATAGGGATTCTAAAATTATAAGGATTATATAAAGTTCAAAAATGTAGTTAATACTATTCATGACCTCTTTTAATGGTGTGATTGAACTCGGTGTTGCGTGTAGTGCAAGTTATTTAATTATTTTTAAGAAATAACACACTCTGAAATCCTGGGGTGTTACACCTATGGAATCTATTCTTGTACCAACTCTTATCTATCTTGAACATCAACTTCATCGAAGTCAAAATTTCTCCCATTATCCATTTGAGGATGTTATCCCTTTCAAGAAAGAAGGATTTTCTGGCGATAATCAATTTCTTGTTTGAGGGGTTGTATAGGTAGCATCCCTTTGTTTCCTTTAGATACCCTATAAAGATACACTTTGTGCCCCAAGGTGCTAATTTTTTGCCCGAGAAGGCCTTAACAAACTCCTCGCAACCCTATACATGTGTATACAAAAAAACAGGTTTCTTTCCACTCCATAACTCAAAGGGAATTCTGTTTACTGATTTATTTGGTACTTAGTTTGGTGTGTATTCCATAGTTTGCAATGCATACACTCATAATAAAAATGGAAGATCTTCAGAAAACATAATCAACCTTACCACATTTAACAAGGTACAGTTCATCCTTTCACTAAAATTATTCCACTATGGTGTTTAAAGTGAAGTGAGTTGAGATAAAATCCCAAACTCTCATAGAAAGTTGATCAAATCTTGGTTAAGATATTCACCACTTAGATCTGATGAAAGCTTATTTATCTTATTTCCAAGTTTATTCTCTAATTTATTCTTTAATTATTTGAATTTTTCAAATGAATCATACTTATACCTCATTAATTACACATATCCATATCTACTCAAGTCATTAATAAAAGTCATGAAGTAAGAATACCCACCTCTATCTTCTACTGGAAATGGTCCACACACATTAGTGTGTACCAATCCTAGAAGCTATGTGTCCCTTCCACCCTATCTACTAAATGGTGTTTTGTTCATTTTACCTTGTAAAGAAACATGAAATATTTCAAGTTGTTTTAGATCAAAAGAGTTTAAATAACCATCTTGAAAGATCTTTGTTAAATGCTTCTTGTTTACATGACCAAGACAGTGATGCCATAGCTGGGAGTTATGTCAGTCGTGTGAGCATGATTCGTTATCTATTACCAATAAATGGTTTTTATAATTTAATACATAAAGACCATTATTTAGATGTTTCATACTATAAAATATGTTGTCTTTATAAAATAAATAAATTTTATTTCCAAATTTAAAAATAAAAAAATCTATATACAGGCATGATACAAAAATTATATTCTTGGTAACAGTTGGTATATAATAACTCTCACTTAAAACCAATATCATTCTTGTTGGTAATGAAAGGTGGTAGTTACCAATGGCTAGAGCAGCCAACCTCACACCATTGGCACCTCGTAAATCCACTTCACTTATGGAAATATTTTAGAATCTACCTGGTTCCTATATTTGGATAATGTGAGAACCAAAAGTTGTATCTAATACCCGATGTGTAGATATTGAAAGATTACACTAGATAATGAACACACCTTTAGATTCCCCTTGCTTCTATATATAATTCCTCTTCCAGTGGCCTTTATTACCACATGAAAAACATACTACTTCTTTTTCCATGCCCCACCTCTGGATCTTCCTATTTTTGGAAGGAGGGTTCTTAGTAGCTTTAGAATTGTTTGGAATCTTGGCCCCCTTAACCCTATTATTCATTTTATTATTCACCACAAGGGTTATTGGTTTGTCACACCCCATGTCCTTGTCCACTTGGAAAATAAGATTAAGAAGTTCTGAAAGACTCTTCTCATTATTGATCATGTTATAATTAAAAATAAAACCAGAGAAAGACTTGGGTAGTAAGGAAAGTATAAATTTTTTGTGCAACTTATAATAAATTTAATCCCTAATATGTCTAAGTATTAAATGTATATAATAATCTTGAATACATGAGGCTCAGTTGGTGCTGACTCTCCAAACTTAGTTGTAAACAGATCATTGGAGATCTTGCACCTCTCTTGTCTTGCCTTCTCTTGATAGAGATCCCAAAGGTGATACATCATGATATACACATCTATCTCCTCATGTTACTTTAGAATCTCAATGTTCATGGATGATAGCATGAAACACTAAACATCTATAGCATCATTTAAATGTTTCTCATAAAGATACAACTCTTCATCAATAGCCTCTTTACTAGGCGCTTGAGGAATAGGTTTATCTAACACATATAAATTATTTTCATAGCATAGAATAATGCATAAACACATTTGTCACTCTTGGAAATTTATTCTAGTGAGAAGTTTATCCTTATCAAGTATGGATCAGAATGATATATTTAAATAAATTTTTATTTTCATTTATATAAATAAGAAGAGTATAATTTTACTACTTTATCTGATAAAATCAGACAAATAAATAAATATTATATCTATTAATCTCCCACTATTTTAACAAAACATAAAATCTCTCACCATTGTCTTTAGAATATCTTATTTCTTGGACATTATAGTGGAACTATCCATATTCCTCTTCTCATCACCCTGACTTTGGCCAGTCAAGAAATTTTAAGGGTTTTAGGTAAACATTACAAATTCAAACTGCATTAACTCACAATTACATGATGTTTTGAGTGGACTCCCCAATATTAAAATCCTAAAATTTGATTTTATAATCCTTTTCCTCTTAGTTACACTAATTCCTGCTTTGGAAGTCAACCCTTGATGTGAACTAAGTTAAGTAAACCCAAAAATTCAAGTTAGAATTCCCCAATAATTGAAAACATCCCAACTTTGGCTGGTCAAGTACTTTGAACTATGGTTTGATTTTAACTTAAGCAGCGGAATACTATACCGATTTAATATATATAATTGATGGATTTTATATTTATGCATAAATTTACAATTATTATCTTTATTACATTCTTGTTAATATTAAGTGGATTTTCTTAAGAGATTACCCAACTCTTAGATAATTTTTACGCATAATCCACTTCATTTTAGTTCTATCTTACATGATTGTTAATTCATTAATTCATGTGATTGTGACAAAACATCCATAATGAAATAACAATGAAAATTGACAGTTTAAAATAATAAATTGGTATGATCATGATATTTTACTAATGGTTAGTTAATCTAGTGTATGATAAACTAATCGTCGACCTAGGGTAAAATCACCGTGAACCATTTTTGACTTATGTTGCATATTTCCACCTATACACCTATGTATATCTCTTGGATTGGTTTCAAATTGGATTCAAAATTGATCTGCCTCCACTATCTTGAGAGCTCTATCCATTACATATGCTTTTACTCACGCACAGGTGAGGGGAAACAAAGGATTGGTTAAGGGGTTTACATAAAAGAAACCACGAGCATACAAACCCTTACATAATGAGAGGAGAGATGACACACTAGTCAAAAATTTAATTTAATAATAAATTAAAAGAAACTAATCACATACAAAGGTCTGGTATAGGCTCGTGATCATCCACATGCATGTAACTAAGTACATATTTAATAAAATTAACATTCAATTATAATCATTATTATTTAAGATAAATCATGCTCAAATGACTAATTATATAATTTAATCAATAAATTCTTCTACCTTAATTATAATATGAATTTTATTGAGATTCTCATCCATAATAATTTTAAACAAACTAAATAAATGTATTTAAAATTAACCATGTACAAAAAAATGTACCTTGGAGGCAATACGATGAGTACCCATTTGAACCAACCAATGCATATTATACTCATATAATGTCTACTATTGTGACATGTGGCATAAAAGGATTATCACATAATTTAATGGCATGTAATATCAACTTAATGACCATACATTGGTATTTATATAGTGTGTTATGATTCAATTCACATAGAGTAATTACTGCAATACAACTTGTATATGATATATAGATCTAAACATTTTGCAGAAATTAATTATAAATTTATATATACATAAAAACCATCACATAGAATGTAATATGAAATTAATGACCTCATAGAACACATGTTGATAAGGTTTTAATAGTATAACAAATTATTTTTTAATTCTATGTAATTTCGTAGAAATACCTGACATGTACATTGAAACTACATGTCGTGTAATATTCTCACTATTTATCCACAACACACACCTAGGGACTTAGATGTAACCATTCCATAAAAATTATAGGAGTACATGGCATGTAAATGAACTATATGGCATGTGGTCTCTAGGTTACATGGTGACCAGTCATATAGTTCATGTAAGAAGATAAACAACCCACCTGTGACTAAAAGACTACACGTCATGTACAAAAGTTATGAGATGTGTACTTCAACCAACCATACACCAGGATGTTCTCTTCAACATGTGGTATGTAACTAAATTCACAAAGTATAATAAATGCATAAATATTTAATTAATTCCAAATTAATTCAGGGTGCATTAAACACTAGTAGATGAGGTATACCTCTGTGTTACATGGCATGTACTCTTGTGTTCTCTCGCCAGACTCCTTGGCATCTCTAGATAAGATCTTAAAATTTATTTTATTCATAAAATTAATCGATTTGATTATATTTGTGATAAATTAAGAGTAATAAATAAGATCTCACTATTCAGATTAAAGAACAATTAAACTAGAATATAAAACTAATAATAAATTCACAAATCAACAAACAATCTTTAAATAATTATAAATAATTATGTGACCACTCTGATACCACTTGTAGGTTCTAAGAGCAGTGAAAGTGATGGATGGGGCATTTCCAAATCATCTTTTTTTCATGATTTATGATTAATCCAAGATTTACATGATGATAAACATCATGATCAATAGAATTGAATCAAAGAATATAGATAATAGAAAAATGCGAGAACCAAAGAGAATGATCATCAAATATTATTTATAATTAATTTAAGCAATTAAAGAATTAAATTGTAAGGAATTATTTCTAAGTTGATGTATTTGAAAACGTATCTACGTCATACTATCATTTAATTGTAGGAATCAAGAATAAATTCCCTTTAGTGGTGACCCACATGTGTTCTATGAACCTCTGAACATTGCCATAGGAATTTCTGAGTGCTAGCATGAAAGATCCCAATGCTTGTGTTTTTTGCCTTTGATCGTCCTGAGAATTGATTCAAGGAAGGGTTCTCTTCGATCTATATAGACTTGAGAGTGGAGGTAGAGGAGCATCACTCTATGTTCTTGAGAGCATTCTTAGAGATGGATCTCTCTAGGACTTTGAGAGGATTCTCTCCAAATCTCATTTTGCACAACAAATTAGTTGGATCTCTTAATAAAATAACATAATTGAGTTTATATACCGCTAGGGTTAGAAAATAATAATTGCACATGTGCGATTATTATTTCCATAATTCTTGTAGAACCCCATGTCTATAATAATAATTATATTATTATTATTTCTTGACATGCACTAAACTCAAAAATTAAATTAAATATCATTTATTCAAATAATATTCAATATATATTATTTATCACTAGACCATTAAATTCGGTCCTCTGTTCCTATACAATATTTATCGGGCCTTTAATAATGATTATTTAATTAATAAATAAATATCACTGCATTATTTTCCAATAAATAAATAAATATTATATTCACTAAATAGAAAATAAATATTTATTAAGTATTCTTCTCACATAATATTGTCTCAAATAACTCGTGACAGAATATATAAAATCAAGCAAACATGAATAATATAAAATCCAATGTGAGAATAATATTTATTCATCTTATTAAATAATAAATAATAATATTTTTTAATTGAAGTTCTGGATACACTTAGTGTGTGACCCTCTAGGCCTTTATCTCTGCAGAATTAGGCGAATCCCCCTAAATTCCAAGTCTAGCATCTAGAAACATGCCAAGACACCCATAGAGAAAGAAGATAATGCCATAATGACATAATGAATCATACAAACACTTATTGTCTAATATAATCCCTTTATTGTGATATCTATAATCAAGAAGGTTTCATGTTGGTTCCATCAACCTATGTTCTCGATGTATATTTCTTTAACTTTCAAAAAATCAAACTTGCCTATAGAAAACCATATCCATGGATTTATTTAGGCTATATCATTTCCATAAAAGGCCTTGATATATCAAATTTTGTTAAAAAACAAAAGGTAAAAATCCTTTCTCACACAATTCATTAATGAAATATTACTCGTGATGTATCCAATGTATCTTGTCTCGCTGCAAAAAAAAACCATTACAATTTTTATCAATACATCAAAGTATACGACTTATAAAACTCATTAATAGTAATCTTAATGTCAAAGGATCAATAAACATGTATGTAGATAGGAACATCCAATGACACATATAAATGTGAATTTCCTATTGGCAGTTCTCGTTCTCATAATATCATACACTGGATATTACCAATGGTGTAGACCATGAGAAGGCGCCTCAAAGTCCTATGAGTCTCCACACTTGATAGATTGCATCATTTATGTCCCTTAAATGATTTCATATGGATATAGAACATATATTTAAGAATAATATCATGTCACTTCTGGGTTCTCATCATTGAAGGAAATTGCTATGAACTTTTAGTATGACAACTACTCTCAGGGAATTATCACATACTATGTTACTTATAAGAAAAATAATGATGTGATAAGAAGTTTATTAATACTCAAAAAATGAATACAGGTTGTTATAAAATACACAAAATTTGGTTATAGGGAACCAACTCCAACAACTGCAAATAACCAATAACCTTGTTTCCAGTCCAAACATTGAAATAAAACTCCAGTGAATAATGTTTGTGGGAACTTTGTCTGATGGACTCCATCTAATGGAAATCTATTCGGTGAACCTCATTCTAGAGAACTCTCCCATCTGTCCACTCAGAAAGACACCCAAAAGGATTTCTCCATCCATTGATCTCAGTCTGATGATCTCTATAAAATAATCTCTGTCTGAATCCCTCAATCTATAAAAATACATTTGGTAAAACTAAAGAATTTACACAAAGAAAAAAAATCTCCCAGTTGAAAATTTATTTCAGAATTTATACTTCTATAACCATTCACCTAAGTTCATCCTCTTTCTGATGCATGCAATGTTCTACTCTTCATTTGACCATCCAAGTACAACTGATGCACAATGATGCATCCAAATTTCTTAGCCTATAAACTTTGTAAACATATCAGTAAGATTCTGTTTCCCAAAAATATTCTATAGATCCAACAATTTATCTTCCAGAAGGATTAGTATAAAGTTATATTTTATTTCAATATGTTTCGTTCTTGCATGAAACACTAGATTTTAGGAAATATGAATGACACTATGACTACCATAGAATAAATTTCTTATATCTGACCACTTTACAAGTTCCTTCAACAATCACATAAACCATATCAACTCATTACCCACTTTAGTAATAACAACAAACTCTGCTTCCATTATAGATAAATTAATGACAGACTATAACTGAGACATCAAGCTAAATGTTGTTCTACTAAAAGAGAAACACAAATACAATTGTAATTTTTCCTAAATCCGTGTCTGTAATTTCCCGTAATTTCCAAGTTTTTTTATTTATATGGAATTATTTCCAGACTAGGAATTGAGACGACATGCGATTTTGAGGCCCAGAGTGCCCAGAATGATATGTCGAAAAATGTTAAGCTTTAAATAGTACGCGTGAGCAGTTTTCTTGAAAAAAATGGAATAACTCTTAAATGGATTCCCAGATAAGAAATCCGAGGGCACCATTGCATTCAAGATGTAAGCTTTACCATAGGCATGACTTAAGTTTAGTCGGTGCATGCCTCCAGTGAGAAAAACCAAAAATGGCATAACCATAAATAAAATAATTAAAAAAATTTATTTTATTTTTCAAATTCTTATAACTCACGAATGGTTACTCGAATTAAAAATATGAGGCCACCATTAAAATTTTGAGGGTATGCTTTCCTTAGGCATATCTTAACATTGGCTGGCAAGGGCCAAAAATGGAAGTTAGTTTTTAGCCGTAAATAAAGAAATTAACTAACAATTATTTTATTGTAAAATCCTTATAACTCATAAATGGTAACTCAAATTGAAAATATGAGTGTACCATTGAGCTTATAGGGCCGTTTTCTCCTTAGGAGAAGCCTAACCTTGACTAGCGTGAGTCGAGGGTGAAAGTTAATTTTTGAAATTTTTTAGGTTCATTTAAATAAACGTGCGACCGGGTTTTTATAACTTTTGAACTGGTGCTCGGATCAAAAATCCGAGGGCACTGTTGAACTCAGAATGCCTGAGATTCATCTAGAAAAGACTTAAATTTGACCGAAAGGGGTTAGAAAAAAATTTAATTTTTGGAATTTTTGAAAAAATAATATAATAAATTTAAAATGTTATTTTATTTTATTTTCTCACTATTGAGTAGTAGTCGGTGGTGCTGCGGTGAGAACACGAAGAGGCACATTAAACGGGGATCATTAATGGCTTGTTGTGCAAGAGAAACAACTACGTTGTTTTATAAATGAAACAATGTAACAGAAATACTGCGATGTGTTCCCTTTTTAATTAGCTAACACGTTGGAGAGTGGGAATTAAATACTGCGGATTCTCCAACGAATCTACAATGGAATTCCTCTCCAATGAAAAACAAAAAATGCCGGTGAGATAGATTTGAGAGGTGACGAATGATGAAAAATGCTAATGAAGCCAAGAAGTGACAATCGCCAAAGAAGCTTGAACCCCCATAAAAGCGAGGTAGGGGTTTGAACTATTTAAAGTTCCGTGTTCTTTTTCTGAAAATGATGAATGCAGATCAACCCCTGAATAGGTTGATCCCCGGATCGTGTCTTCTTGTGGGAGGGTGACTCTTTTTTGGATTTCTCTATATGGGATTAAATTATCACTTGAATTGATTGAATTATAAACCCCAGATCTCCCCATATTTTTAAACTTCTAACACGGAGGGAACAGGCTGACACGAACAAGGTCTAAGACTCTTTGCATGTGTGTTCTTCATGGATGAATTTTCGAAAGGGTTGCACGGCGAGTTTGAGGCCGTTGTAGTGAAGGTGGAAGCCTTAAAATCCTGTATGGGCAGATAGATCGAGAAACGGACCACCAGGGAAACTCCGGTGGCCCGCAGAAGAAACCACCATTGCGCCGTGACAACAGAGGGCCGTGGTTAGTGGCCACAGTGGCATGGAGGTGCGACACCGACCAACGCCTCGTGGAGGTGACGACCCGCGTCTGGGCCGCCCGGGTGAGCGACAGAGGCTGCGACCATCACGGTCGTGGTGCCGGAGACCCGCAGTGACATGCTGGTGCCATATTGACCTGGTCAAACCGGGGACTCGGTCTGCGGTTGATGTGAGGGCACGACCAGTTTCACTGGACACATGTGCTGAAGACTGGGCGTGGTTGTGTCGCATCCAGATAGAGGAGCTGGCCCGCTACGGTGGGCCGAGAAAGACTGGCGGGCCAGACCCACCCCAGCAGGCCGGACCCACACCAATGGGTCAGAACTGTGGCCTCATGGGGTGGGATCAGGCTGGACTGGATCCGGGTCGGGTCGGGTTGGTCTGACCAGGTTTGACCGCACCCGGACCCAACAGGCCCCAGTTTCACTAAAATGCAAGTATCTCTCAAATCGAGAGTTCGATTGACACAACATTAGTGGTATTGGGACACTTGCAATGAGATGGTCCTTTTGAGATACTCTACATAAGTTTTTCTAGAGGTTGACATACGACTGGGTTGGATCAGACTTGAATCCAACCTGACCCTTTTTATGAAAATGCCATTATCTTACAAACCAGATATCTGATCAACAAACCATCTACGACGTTGGAACCCTCAGAATGAGGTAGATCTTTTGTAATAATATAAGGAGACTTACAAGGAAGTTTAATTTCAATATATGACTTGGGGGAGCGGTTTTCCTAGGATCAAGCACACATACGAGCAGCAGCCGTGTGTAGGGGTGTCCATGGGTCAGGTCGGGCCGGGTCGAAGGTGTTTTTGGGCCCGACCCAGGAAAAAAAGTTCGGGTCGGGTTAGGTCAGGTCACACCCTACATGGTCTGCTGACCTGAACCAACTTGACTCGTAGGGGTCGGATCAGATGATGTAAGGACAAAAGGACCTGACCAAACCCAACAATTTGTGGGTTGGGTCAAATCGGCTCGGGTTAAGTGGGAAGAACCAACCCAACCTGAGGGATACAAATCCAGACTCGACCCAACCTGAGGGATACAATCCAACCTAACCTAGACCTAGTCCAGACTTTCCTAGACCCACCCATACCCGCCTAGACCTGCCCAGACCCACCTAGACCCACCCAAACCCGCTGAGAACCCACCTAGAACTGCCTAGAACTGCCCAGAACTTACATCATTTTCACAGAACCTATTTTCATAGAACCTAACCTCCCAGAACCTGCATCATTTTCATAGAACATGACCTTCATCTAGATGCTACTAATTCCCAACTAAAAGAAAACAAGAAACTCAAAAATGAAAAAAAATTTAGATCACAGATTTTACATGAGTAAAAGTACAACCTAAAACATAGAAAACCCCAAAGAAGCAAGTGCATGAGGCCACCAGATAATTTACACAATATGTAGCATAAGGTTAAACAAAAATAATAAAGAAAAAACATACTAAAGGTGAGGAGGAAAAGCATAATCAATGCCAAGTCTTTCAGAAACTGGTTCCCGAGCTGGCATTGTCTTCAGACCCTCTATTAAGATTTTTGCAAACATCCCTTGGTAAAGTTTTAGGCAGAATAGATTTTTACAGCATAACCATCCATGATAAAGAATTAACATCATCTCAGTAACAATACTTTATCATATGAAAGAAGTAAAAAAATTAAATGAAGACCTGTATGTATTGAGCTTAAAATGATATAAGGGACAACTCAATATGTATAGGGTTGGAGATCAAAGAATTGAATTTCAAATAATCAACTAAACCGTATGAATTTAAATAAAAAACAATTGCAGAATATTGAGGAATACCCATTGAGGTGGTGTTGCACTTGGGAAGCCCCTAGCTCATTATTAAAATACACAAATGCATAGTTTCTCAATCTTCATAAAAAAATAGATTCAATCATAGGGTGAGTGTCTCTTTAGCTAAAAAAGTACAGTAACTTTGAGTCAATATAATTTCTTGATTTTTGAAAAAAAGTGCGGTCTATGTGTGAAGTAAAACACCCACCAAAAATCCTACCAAAGTCAGATTTTATCAGTGCAATATTCCTTCATATATCAAGATATATCATGAAGTAAAAGTCAAGTGAGTCAAAGTAGTTTAAGCAGTAACTTCTTATTCATGTTTATGTTTCCATACCACATGGTTGGATATGATTTATTTGGTAACCAACCATCAGTATTCCAAGAAACCAAAAAATGTAGAAAATTGGTTAAAAAAAATGCAGATTGGTTCCAAATAAATGTAGCAGGTTGGTTCCAAATAAATGCAACATATTGGTTCCAAAAAAAATACAGGAAAACAACATCCAAAATTTCATTAAGGGTATGCAATTCCAAAATTCAGGAGGTTCCAAATGCAATTGGCAATGCATGAAACAAAATCACAGTTGATATACCAACATATATCTTAATTTAAGTAGTAACTATAAATAAGTTTACCCACAATGAAATTAGAATTGAAGTACTACTTCATAAAACATGCATGATTACAATTTTTTAGATATGTAATGTCATTGTCATATATAAAAAAGATGCACTTTATTTACCGCAAATCAAGAGAACCATATTTCAATTGAATAATAAAGTACATGAACTTACACATTTATCATTGGATACTATCAAGTAGATAACTTTAAAGATATTTTTATTTTAAAGAAAAAAATAAGATTGGAACCAGACCCTCATATATCAATTTTGGTTTCAATCTCTGGTAGAGGTTTTCTATCATTCACATTCAATGTATATCCAGGTTATAAATCATGTATTTATATAAATGAAAATCATTGAAAGAAATAATAAATTTCAAGAAATTACCTTTAACTACTCATGTTTCTAAATTAAATAACCTCTAGTTAACCCCTTAAATTTGTTTTCCCTAACTATTGTAGAATAGATGATATATCCACCACCCATTTATTTTTATTCAGTAAAATAAGAAAAATAATTAGAACAATACATACCTGTATAAATGGAGTCCCTCCATGTAGAGAGAAGAGAAATAACAAGTCATTATTTTAGATAGTGAAAATTTGATCATGATTTATGGATGATGATGGTGGCATATCTGAAAAGAACAACAAAAGAAATAACAATTCAGTATTTTTATTTTTCAAACAGAGGTTTATAATTGATAAATGTGAACCGATAAAAAAACATAATATTTTTAATGATACTTAATTCAATCAATTCAACTTCTTTGATTTTCTTTTGAATTTCAATTGGTTTAGACTTTCTAAAATAATTTTGGGAGAAAATTAATGCCTCAATAGTATTGGGATTCAAACAACTCCAAAAAGGATCAAGGACTCGTCCTCCTATACTAAATGCAGACTCTGAAGATACTGTAGTTAAAGTAATTGCTAGATTATCTCTAGCAATGCATGAGAGAACATGATACTTACTTGACTTTCCTTTCCACCAGCTTAAAATATCAAATCCATCGAAATCATCCTCAAAATCATCAATCTCTAAATATATTTCTAATTCATTTCTCTTTTGTGACAATTGTATTTTTCTTTTCTTTGATCTATTAGCATCTTTCCATTTTTCATCATCCTCACTACATCTAGTGGCATCATGAATATGTGAATCTTAATGAGAACTTGACTCGAATTGATCAACATGGATGGGATATTTACATTTGTAAACCTCAAAGAGATTATTCATAACCTCTGTTAATTTACTGATCAACTCATTCTTGTCTCCATCATCAAATATCATTTCAAAACTATCCCAAACATATTCTAATTTATATCGGGGATCAAGAACAACTACCACAAGTAAGAGAGAATTAAAATTTGAACCAATACCCCAATATTTGTCCAACTTCACCTTCATTACAATAGCTATTTCACTCACAGTCATATCATTACTCTTCATACATTTCTTGATTTTTCTATATATGTCACAAAGAGTGTGAAAGAAATTATGGCATGTCACATGCATAGAACCAAAAAATTCAATAGTGCTATCATAAAATATCCTTAAAAACTTGAAAAATACACGAGAACGCTCCCAATCATATGTTGTTGGATCCACACCTTCACAGACAAGAGCACTCCTAAAACTTGAATCCTCGTCAAGATGAATAAATAATTTCTCATAATTTTCTACAACATCCAACATAAAATAACAAGAATTCCACCTAGTAGGCACATCAAGAATTATAGCCTGTTTACTAGGAATTTTTAACTCCTCAGCAATGCTCTTGAAAAGAGCCAATCTCGAAGGTGAACTTCTCAAAAATTTACAAGAAACTCTTATTCTAGAAATTGATATTGATATTTCCTTCATCCCATCACTAAAAAAAATGTTTAAAATATGTGCACAACATCTCATATGCATATAATCTCCTTTAAGAATAGACCCATTCCAATCATTAACTCTCCTCACCAAATAACTGATCGCTGTATTATTAGAACTAGCATTATCCACAGTAACAGTGTTAATCCTCTCAATCCCCCATTGTTTCAATGTTTGTTCTCATACCCGAAAAATTGTTTCCCTTTTGTGATCCGAAATAAGACAAAACCTGATTATTTTTTTATTCAAGTTCCAATTATCATCAATAAAATGTGCAGTCACACACATATAATTCAGATTCTGAATTGAAGTCCATGTGTCGGTGGTAAGACATACCACATGAGAGAATATATCAAACATGGACTTCAATTTATCTTTCTCATTCAAATATAACTGTAAGCAATCTCCAGCAACTGTTTGTCTGGACAGAACTTGAAAATGAGGTTGAACAACTTCAATAAATTCTCTAAAGCCTTGATTCTCAAAAAATTTAAATGATAACTCATCAATGATTATCATTTTAGCAAGATCAATTCTACACACTTCTTGATTAAAATGAGCTACTGAAATTTTAATCATTCCATCATCCACATCTTCATGCTTCATTCTAAGACCAAGAGTGGTTTGGCTTTTATTGATATTTTTGTCAGGATTTTTGTTGAACCTTGTCAAATGCCAATTCAAATTACTAGTTCCATGTTGACCAGACGTGCAAGTGTAATCTTTACCACAATAATTACAAATATCCCTTCCATTTTTCTTATGAAAATGCTCCCAAGCTTTCGAAACTCTAAAACCAACAACAGCTTTAGGAATTTCTACATTTTTAGGAGATTTCTTACCCTCAGTTTCATCAACATGTTTGCTAAAACTCCCCCCTCCTATTTCTATAATTTAATGTGTAGTTGGCGTAGACCCCATCTGACTCTGAGTTCTTTTTATGACAACTGGGGGATTAGAACCACTTGTTGTTGTACTACCACCTTCCATATGAGTGAATTGCTGCTATATCCAATAACAGTGGAAGAAATGGTAAATAGAATTATATGACTAATAACAATTCCTCCACACTGCCTGCCCATCAACCATTTAAATCTTTATTTATAAAATATATAATTATTGGGCACAAATGCAAGCAAGAAAAGTAAGCAAGCAAGAAAACAAATTCAAGCAAGCAAATGCAAGCAAGAAAAAAAATGCAATCAAGCAACCAATGAACCCTGTATATATGCTATTTAATCATGGGGATGGAAAACAAACTTTTAAGCAAGAAACACATGTTTAAGCAACCAAACAGCCTCTATGTCATTTTGATGTTTTGGTATTTTAAGCAAGAAACACATGTTAAACTTTTAAGCTAGCTTCCCTTTACTCCACTTAATTTTTTTTGGAGAGTATATTCTTATTATACAAATAAAATGAGTATAATTTAAAAAAACCCAAGATAGAATAGAACCAAATACGACAATGCACTATAGAATATCACTATTTTGAAGTTGAGAATAACATTCTTACTCTATTATGAGATCAAAAGTACCCTACCTCGCATGAGCATTCCACTAATCATCACTTTATTCCTAAATAAATGATAGAGATCAAGGAATCTAGGGTTATCCATTTCTAGAAATGGAGTTGATGAAGACAAATTCCACTAATTAGCTTGGTCCACTTAAGTTACCCGGAATTCAACTACCTTGGAATAGGATCAGATTCTCAACCCATGAGAAACACCAGATATTAACATTAATGACATGATTTAGAGTTTAATTTAAGTAATAATTATTAAATACTATCCACATGAGACATTACTATTTCTTTAGAAGTAATTTTCTTTTTTGCTACATACAACAGATCAAAGTTAGCACTTACTGGACTAACAAAAAATTCATTTTAATACACCATAGATTTCAGTGGGAACAAGAACACCCAGATTTTGAATGGATAATGGAGTATTTAAAATCAAGAAAAATACTAAAAAAATGAACAACCAAATTAAATTCAAAGCCCTGCCACTAATAAGAAGTTAGAGTAAAAATTTATTACTGTTAGACAGGCGGAGGAGGTTCCACAAGCCAAGGGTTGGGGAACCTCAAAAAAGGAGGAGGAAGGAGGAGAGGTAGGGTAGGGTTTAGTCCTACTGAAACTCGCGAGGGAAGGAAGAGAGAGTAGGGTTTATTTCTTCGCCCCGAGGGAAGGTCGAGGTTAGTTGGCAGGAGAGAGAGGAAGAGCAGGCTGGCTGAGGCAAGGTGAGAGAACGACTCATGTGAGGGAGGGAGAGAGGACTGTCGTCATCGATCACGAGGGAAGAGGAAGAAGGGGGTGGGTATGGGGTAGGGTTTCTTCGGGGGGAGAGGAGGAGGGAGAGAGCGCGCATGAGGGAGAGGAGAGGAGAGAAATATCGGGGGTGAGCGTGGCCGGCCCTCCCACGACTGAGACAAAATGTTGGGGAATTTTTTTTTGGCTGGGCACCCATTGGGTCACGGGTCGGGTTGGGTCTAAATGACCCCAACTCGAGACCCAACCCAACCCATGTAAAATAAACCCAATGTGAACCCGACCTAGGGTTTTTTTTGTAACCCGACCCAACCCGACCCAACCTGGTCGGGTCAGGTCAAACCCATCGGGTCGGGTCGGGTCTGGACACCCCTAGCCGTGTGAACCTTAGTGGCCCGATAGATGAGCAGCCACATGGACCTCAATGGCTCGATAGATAAGCAGCTGCATGGACCTTAGTGGCCCAGTAGACGAGAAGCCGTATGGACCTCAGTGGCCCGAAAAACCAGCATTTGTGTGGACCTCAGTGGGCCGACAGAGTCGTGTGGACCTCAATGGCCCGGTAGACAAGCATAAGCTGTGTGGAACTCAGTGGGCTAACAGACTTTAGCAACTCATCAAGGATGAGTCCCTAAATAGTAAAAAACATTATTCACGATAACCAAGGAACCATCTTCTATAATTAAGTTATACCTAGCGTGAGCTATGTATTTTGCTCTGTTCTTTACTTCTAGATCATTCTTTATGGTATTCTTCCTTTTTGGATTTCTGTGAGACCTGAGTTGGTCTCGAGGTCCCTATTGAGTATTGTTATACTCACCGCTACACGGGCTTCACCCACACCTATTGTGTCTTGTGCAGACGAAGAACATCTTTCACTGGGACTTTGGTGAGCTAGGGCTAGGCAGTTCTTAGAGGTGGATCGATAGACATGGTGCGCTCTGATAGTGAGCTATACCTACCCTTCAGGTAGGATCCGTGGCGGACAACCTTTGAAGCTTGTAATTATTTTTTTGTACTTTCCTTTCAATTGGTATTTTATTCTGGCCCCTTTACTTTCAGTTTACACCTTTTACTCTCAATGGTTGTACTTTGTGGTGGATGTACTACTTTTTTTCCTTTGTGGTTTTCTTTGTGCAGTATGCCCTATCTGTGTGTGTATAGGTTTAAAGGCAATGCTTTCTCTTTTTGGGTTATGTCTTTCCGGTGGTAGTCACCAACCCCTGGCTTATAGAAGGCGGGTTTGGGGTAGTTACGACACAGGCCCCGGCGGACAGGTCATGACAATTTATTTAGAAAAATATACATCAATAAATCCATTCAACTGATTATCATATTCAAAACATAAAGCTGCACCTTTCAATTCTTTCAAGTATCAAATAATCCATTTCACAACTTCCCATGTTCCTGTCTAGGATTTGACATGAAATGACTAAAAAATAACACTAAAAAATATATGTACAGTCATGTATATACTTTTTCATACATCAAAATTACAATATTTGAAGAAAATCTAACCTTTAACACATAACTGATTTTTTTTACTTTGATAATGCATGTGGTTTAAAAATTATGAAGTGTCCAATGATGGGGGTTAAGGTATGTTTACAATCGGTCCTTTTAAACTTCTCAATGACCTTCCTGATTTATTCCTCTAGGATAAACCTTAAAGATGGGATTTCTATCCCTCTTTATTCTCATCCCTAATATTTTCTTAACTTGTCTCAGGTTCTTCATCTCAAACCTTCCAGAAAATTTCCTCTTCAATTCGTCAACTTGATGGAACTTAGGACTTATAATCAATATATCATCAATATAAAGAAATATAATGATGTATGTTCAATCATCCCATTACTTACAGTAATAAAAATTATTATAATCACATCCAATAAATCTTTACTTAATCACGAAATTATCAAACTTCCGATTCCACTATCATGGAGATTGATTCATACTATAATGACTACATTTCAACTTACAAACATTATTTTTCTTCCAATGAACTTCATAAACCTTGGGATATATCATGTAAATTTCTTCCTATAAATATCCATGAAGAAAAATGTATTTACACCCATCTGCTCCAAGTATAGATCATTGGATGTAAAAATGTTGATCATTGTTCGAATAGTTGCATACTTTACCACTGGTGAGAAAATTCCAAAAAATAAAAATCCCTTCATTTTTCTAAAAAATCTCCAACACCATCCTTGATTTGTATCTCTTACTTCCACCAGATTCATCTTTCAGATAAAAACCCCATTTTTTTCTAGAGCTCATTATTATTCCTGCAGTTCAACCAAATCTTACTTATTATTTAGATTTAATGAATTTATTTCCTGCTTCATGGATGAATCCCATATTTTGAGTCTTTGAGAGTAGTTACTTCTTTCTGGAAGTTTTGTTCTTCTGCATCCATTAGAAGTAGGAAGTTCATATCAACCCTACTCCTTTGAACTGGTTTTATGATACAAGAAGATCTTCATGGCACAACCTTATGTTTTTTTAATGTAACCTCTCCATCTAGTAGTCATTAGTAAGAACATTATCTATCTAGTATATGTCTATCTGAACTTTCTCTATCCAGTACACTAACTACCGGAACTACAGCCTATGAAATCTATAGATATAATGTCCATTCTATAACCTATGTTCGATCATCTTGAACATCAACAATTGATTTAACCTCAAATTCATTCTTATTCAAGCTCAAGTCTTTCCACAGAATTCCCCCATTAAAAACATCTTTGTTCTGAATATTTTTTCCTTTTCATCATCCCATAGATGATATCCAAAGTTCTCATCACCATATCTAATGAGAAATAACACCTTATATTTAACCTCCATATTATCTATATGTTTATAATTGATGTGAGCATATAAAATACTTCCAAAGACTTTTGGATGGTTAACCTCTGGTCTCTTACCAAACCAAAGTTATTTTGGAAGTCATTTCCCCACAACTGAATCCAGACTTATATTTAAAAAATAATCCATTGTATTTATAGATTCCACCAAAATTACATTAGGAATTTTATAGTGAAGCTTCATACTAAAATATTTATCCTATGAAATCTAATTAATCATTTCAAATATTCCATTTTTTCATAGAGTTCCTGGAATAATCTTCTCATGTATATTATCCTTTATCTGGTAAAATGTATAAAAGTTGTGTCCAATGTATTCCCCACTATTGTCTATCCAAATTCACTTAAAATTTAATTCAAACACTATTTCAGAGAAAACCTTCCATAGGATAAATCCATGAAAACATCAGAATTATTCTTCAAGAAATAAACCTAAAGCTTTCGAGTGGCATCATCATTGAAATTCACAAACTACAAAGTAAAAAGATCCTAGATTGGTGTGAATAGAGGAATATACCTAAACATCATAATTAATAAGTTCCATCTTCTAATTACTTGGATTTATACCATCCAAGTTAAAGAAAACTTTCTTTTGTTTCCCCAAAATAAAAATTTCACAATTTCCAAGGGTCACATGATCGAGTTTAAGTATTCCCTTTTCCACTAGAACTTTAAAATTCTTCTCTCTGAGGTGACAAAACCTATAGTGCCAAAATTCTAGACTGTCTAATGAAATGATTCCAATTATTGAAATATCATCCTTACATCTGGTCAAGTATAAGGTTTTATTATTTACTTTTTGATAAATCACCATGGAGACTTTGGTTATTTTCAAAACTTCATATGAAAAATTCATTCTGAAACCAACATCATCAGGTTTTACAACTGATATGAGGTTCTTCTGGAGACTTAGAATATGTTTAGAATATTTCTATTTCAATACACTTTTATTTTTCATTTTAATGATAATATATCCTTTCCAAACTAGTTACTGATCTTCATAGTCTTCTACATGTAATCTGTCTAAGAATCCTAGGGAATAATCAACAATGCAACCCCACTCACCAGTTGAATGAAAATATGCACTTGATTCAACAACCCATGATTATTCCATAATGTTCACACCCATTAACAAATTGGCGTCTCCATCCATTAAAATGATAGATATCATCTATCCATAATTTGAAGCCTCTATTCGATTACCACAATCTTTATTGATATGTCCCTCCCACAAATCCAATATAAAAGACTTGTATTAATATATTTACTAGGTTCAAAGTTATACTTTTAACACTTTATAACCTTTTTTTTGAAAATCACAACACACTTTCTTAAAAAAATTATTTTTAATAACTTCACACTTCCCAAGTTTTTAGTATGTTTTTATAGAAAACATATTTTTTTACCAGACATAGAAAACTTTGTTCATTTAATGAAACTTCATAAAAAATTTATTGGACAAACTATTTCAAATGAAAATTTATAAAAATATGTACATAAAATTAATAATGAAATGGAAATATAATTTTTACATTGAAAATATGATTTCATATTTCATTAAATGAAGTTTTATAATGTCTAAATTTAGAAGTATAACTAAGTATCACCAGATGAAGTTTTACTTTATTAATGAGGAAGAAATATTTTGGATAAAGGTATACATACTCTCCAGATGAATCTTTTTAAAAAGTATATAAAAATGATTTTATTTATAATGGATGTATAAAGTTTATCTTATTGTACTAAATAAGTCTCTAATAGATGGAATATTTAACAATATTGTGATGATGATACCAAAACAACCATCAGACGAAGTCTGTACAAAATATTCCAAGTGAAGTAAGAGTTCATCCAAAGCTATTGAAACCATATCTTAAAATTAAAGAATATGAATGCTGGATATTTTCCTATAAATAGAGGTGCATTAAAGGAGGAGGAATCAAATTATTTTTTCACTCAATACATCTAAAGTTTACTTTGTTTTTTTATAACATCTCGTTTCTTTCACTTTATAATCTTTGGAGAGTTTTCTGTTTTAAGGTATCCATGTAAGGATTGTAAATACCGTAAAAAATTTTGCATTTATATTCACCATGTTTGACCAGGTTTCATAGAGGGATTACAAGGAAAAGAAGACTAAGGTGTGTCTGATATTTCTGATCAAGGGATTTTAGGGATAAGAATAAAGAGTTGTTCTGATCATTTTGATTGAGTATTTCCTTACTTAAGGAAAACATACCATATTGTTAGGTTAAAACTGCAGATACCCAAATTTTGGGATTGTGACTTCTTTATAACTCAATGTTAAAGTGTATAATCTTTTATAAACATTTTTAAGTTTTTATTATCTATTATATAAAAAATTAGTTTACTTGTTTTTAAAATCTTACTATTTCTCTATGCTATTTATAAAGAAAGTTTACATTTGTTATAAAATTTTCTTATACTCTGATAATGGGATGATCCATCTATCCAATATAAATAGTATAGGAATCATATGAAGTTTCTATTTGATATTTTATTATAAAGATTTTTTTTTGTTAGTTTTAGTTTTTAAACCAAAATTCACCCCCACTTGTAGTAGTTTGAGAACTCTTTCAATCATACATTTGGTATCAGATCGGGTTATACTGCAATAACTAGCATGTTTTTTATTTTATTTTAAATTTATATTTTTTATATTAAGAAATATTCTATGTTTATAAAATTTTTACTTAATTTTTTTACAAATTTTTTTACACTAACTCATTTTGTAAAAAGAGTTTATTTGTTTTATAAAGATAATAGGGATGAATATTAGGACTCTTGAGACTCTAAATCCTAGAAGAAAACCAATATTTTATGGTGCTGACTATGAGTATTGGAAGGATAGAATAAATAATTGTTTTATCAATGCATGAGTTGATTAAATTTTCATACTTACTAGTAACTATGTAATTCCAAAAAAATAAGTTTCAACCATTACAAATTAAGAAAAGTTGTAATATCAACTAAATTAAAAAGAAAAAATTTATTATATTCAATGACTAGAAATATATATATTAAAATTTCCTCATGTGAAGCTACAAAAAATATATGTATTTTTTTGAAGTTGTTTTTGACATTGGGACAACTAAATTTTTTGAAACCAGGAGATATATACATAGATTTGATTATCAAGATTTTGATTTTATACTTTGAGAATCTGTTGTAAATATGCATTATAGATTTATAAAGATTGTGAATATCTTATAATATTTGTGTGATAAAGATATTACTGATGAAATTTTGTTTGATAAGATATTTGAGATTATTCTCAGAGAATGGAAATCTAAAAGAACAACTCTTGATGATATGAAGAAAATAAAAAGTTGAGCTTAGATAATCTAATTAGAACTATCATGCATTATAAAGGTAGATTTAAGAGAAATGTTGAAAATATGAAAAAGAAAAATGGAGTAGATTTTGATTCTACTTCAACTATTTCTAATAAATTCAAATCTGTGAAAACTATTCCTAAATATTATAAAAGGAAGAAAGTTAAAGTTGAGACAGAAAGTAGTTCTTATGAAGAAATTCGAAATAAACTAGACCAACCATCTCAAATAAGGATTAAAATAGTTAGAAAGAAATATTTCAAATAAAAGTATAATAAAAATCCTAAGGAAAGGATTGATAAGAAATATTCTTTTTAAATGATCTATTATAAGTGCAAGAAACCCGGTCATATCTGGACAGATTATCATAAGATGAAAATAATGGACAAGAAAGATATAAATTCAAAGAATTTATACAAATAAAAAGGAAATAAAAGTCTGAAATATTTTGAAATTTGGAGTGAAAGTGGGGGAGATATTTCTTCTGATAATTATTCTAAAATTAGTAGTGAAGATCAAAAGAATATTTCCTTCCATATTGAAATTCCAAAGAACAATAATTACTTTACAGATAAGGTGTCTACTGAAACCTTAACTAATCTAAATTAAATGAAAATTATTCTTATTTTAAGTATGATTGTAATTATACATATGAAGGAGAATCCACTTAAAATTAATAGGATTATTTACCTATCTTTGAATAATTATCTAGGTTTTCTAATTTATTTGAAAAAAAAATTCTAAAGTTTTTAAAAAACTTTAAAATTACAAGGCTGATCTTGCTATTTTTTTTAATGTTTTAAAACTTTTCCTATATGTTACTAATCTTACTAAAGAACTATATAATAAATATAGTTCCACTTATAATATTGAGAATAAATATTTAGTTTTTAAACTAAATTCTGAAGTTTTAAGTCTGAAAAAGTTACTATCAAAATTTACTTTTAGTATTTTTTTTGAAAACATGTATAGATAAATCAGTCCTCATAGAATTATTTTAGGGATTGGTTTTACAAACAAAAAACCCCATTTTCAAGACAATTATTTTGTTACTAAAAGTTCCTCATTATATACAAAGTGTTAAAGTGGTATACATTGTAAAAAAAGTGTTATTTAAATAGAGTAAAATCCCTTAGTTTTTAAAAAGATTATCTTTCTAAGGATTTTGGAATTGTACAAAATAAAAAGGTTGAATATATATAGATTACAAAAATTATTTTATCAAAAAATTCTATACCCATAAAATTTTGTGTACCAAAATACTAATTTTATTAATTTTAGGAAAATAAAAATGGTACCAATAGTAATAGTACTTGGTGATGGATAATGGTTGTTCCCATAACATGACTAGAGAAAATAAATTCTTCTAAAATATTATTAAGATGAAAGGTGGTAAAGTCACTTTAGTGATAATGATCAAGGAGAAATCTATGACATAGGTAATATTCTTCTTCTTAGAAAATCTTTAATTTAAAATGTTTTGTATATTGTAGAACTTAAGCACAACCTTATTAGCATAATACAATTATGCGATGAAGGTCACCTTGTAAACTGTAGGAATGATAAATGTACCATTCAAATTTTGAAGGTAAGTTTATTCTTTATATTGAAAGAATGAGAATATATATATGATTAACTTATAAGACCTTTGAAGTCAAGATCTTCCTTTACTTAGTGAAATGGAGGATCAATCTTGGTTGTGGAATAGAAGGTCAGAACACTATAGTGTTAGAACTTTATCCAAACTTTCTAATAAAGGACTAGTTAGAGATATAACTAAGTAATGTTTAATTCTTTTAAAGTTTGTGATTATTATCAATTTTGAAAGCACACAAGTAAAGACTTAATTCTATTAGTGAGGTTTCAACTTTTTATGCTTTATACATAGTGAATATAGACTTATTTTTCCTATAAAAACAAAAAGCATTGGTGGAAAATACTATGTATATTTTTTAGGCGATGACTACACTAGATAAACATGAGTCTATTTTCTAGAAAAAATTTGGAAGCCTTCTTATATTTAAAAATTATGTAGCCCATGTTAAAAATGAGAAAAATATACCTTTGGTAAATATTTGTAGTGATCATGGTGAAGAATTTGTAAATTATGAATTTGAAACTTTTTGTAGTAAAAAAGTTAAAATACATAATTTCTCAGAACCTATAAATCTACATAAAAATGGTGTATTTAAAAGAATAAATATATTTCTTCAAGAGATTACTAGAACAATGTTGTGTGAATACTCAATTGATAAACATTGTTGTGTAGAAGCTATTAGTACTTCCTACTATACTATAAATCAAGTTTCACTATGTCCTTTTATTAATAAAATTCCTTATGAGTTATGGATTGAGAGAAATCCAAAAAATTATTACTTTAGAGTTTTTGGATGCAAAGTATTCATCCTAAATACTGAAAATAATTTACATAAAATTTCTCCAAAATTTTATAAAGGAATTTTTCTTGGTTATTCTATAACAAGTAACACCTATAATGTTTTTAATAAAAATACATGTACCGTTAAAGAAATAATGCATGTTAAATTTGATTAAACCGATCCTTTTATTTTTAAACAACCTAAAACCACAACTTTATATTTTATTTCAAACACCAATTTTCAACCTATTTTTGGAGAAGTCCACTTATGAGATAACAACTGAGGAAATTATTTTTGAAGTTATACATCAAGAAGAAATTCAACCTATTATTTAAGAACATATTTTTAAAAATATAAGAAATCAGTTAATCCTTAGGAATCATCCTTGTGATAATATCATTAGTGATACATATCAAACAATTATAACTAGAAATTTTATAATAAATAAAGCTGAACATTGTGCATTTTTATCTTAATTTGAACCTAAGACTCCAAATGAGGATTTAGGTTACGAAGATTGGGTAAAATATATACAAGATAAACTCAAGTAATTTGAGAGGAATCATATTTGTAATTTGGTTGAACATCCTAAATATTCACCTATAATTGGTGTGGAAAGGGTTTTTTTAAATAAATGTGATAAAAATGGAGTCATAGTTAAAAATAAAGCTAAAATTGTTGAAAAGGGTTATAATCAACAAGAAGACATGGACTATGAAGAAAATTATGCTCTAGTATCTAGTGTTGAAGCTATTTGTATACTTCTATCATATAAAACATTTCTTAATTTCACTTTTTCTCAGATGGATGTGAAGTGTTCTTTTCTTAATGGATATGTATAGGGAGAAGTTTATGAAGAAAAAACCACTAGTTTGGAAAAGAAACAATCCCCAGATCAAATTTTTAAACTTACTAAGGCTCTATATGGACTTAAACAACCCCGAGATCTTGGTATGATAGATTTACCATATTTTTGTTACAAAATAATTTTTTAATGGAGATGCAGATCCAAATATCTTTATTAAAAAAGTTTTTAAGGATAACATAATTGTTTAAATTTATATAGAAAACATTATATTTGTATCAAATCAAAAATCTCTTACTGATTCCTTTGCATATCTTATGAAATCTGAGTATGATATTACCAGGAGGGGTGAACTACCCTTTTTCCTTGATTTTCAAATTTCTCAAAAACTAGAAGGAACATTTATATGCCTACAAAAGTATATAAAATATATTATTAAAAATATTGTATATGATTATAATAAATGTATAAGTACAACTATTGTAACCTCAAAAGTTATTGATATTGATGAATATGAGAAACCAGTTAATCAAAAAACTTTTAGAGGAATGATTTGCAGTTTACTATACTTAATATATAGTCATCCAGAATTAATGTTTTATCTATTATTATGTGTAAGATATTAGGAAAATATAAAATAATCCCATATTAATAATGTAAACCAAATTTTTAATTACCTTAAGATAACTATGGATATTTGTATATTTTATTCTTCTTGAAATTATTTTGAACTTAAAAGTTTTTTAGATGAAGAATTTGGTGGTTGTAAAATGAATAGAAAAAATACATCTAAAACTTTTCATTTGTTTGGAGAAGCTTTAATTTCTTGGACTTTGAAGAAACAAAATTCTCCATCACTTTCTACTTCTGAAAAAGAATATGCGGTAATTGGAAGTTTTTTATGATCAAGTGTTGTGGATGCAACACACACTCACTGATTTTGGATTAAGTTTTAGTAAACTCTAATTCTACATTAAAAAAAAGTTCCATAAATGTAAGTAAAAACCATCACATCACTTGAGAGCTAAGTACACAAAAATTTGAAACTATTTCATTTGAAACTACATACAAAAAGTAAATATAATTTTACAATTCATTGAAACACTTGATAATATTTTTACAAAACCTCTAAATTTTGATAGATTTGAATAAATTAAACTAAACCAAAGAATAATCAATATTAAATTAAAATTTATATCTAATTCAGGTTTAAAAAATCTCCTTATAGTAATAAACTCCTTAAAAAATGTTGAGTACATATATATTTTTTGTTTTCTAAAAATATTTTTGTTTTTTTAAAATTATTTTAATTTCTAAATTTTTTATTTTTCTAAAATTTGGAAAAATTCTCTAAAAAGTTTATCAGATTTTTTTTTAATTTTATCAGACCATAATTTTTAAAATTTTTATTGGAAATTTTTTTCTAAAATTTGAACAAATTAATTTTAAAAAAATCATTCGAACAAAGTTTTGTTTTAGATAAATAAGAAAAACATATACCTGACAAAATTTCTTATAAAAAGTTTAAATTCTACTCTGATTTTTTTTAATATTTAGTATTTTCTATCGTTTGTTATATTTAATTTAATTTTATTTACATATTTTCAGTTTTATAATTTTTTAAAGTTTTACAAACTTCAAAGTTTCTTTTAAGGAATAAAATGTGATAAATTGTTCTTAAAAAAAATTTAAGAGTTTATAAATATATATTAAATATTTAGAATAAAATTATTAACTATTATATATAAATAGGGTTTCATTATTATCTATTAGATGAACAAAGAATGAAGAATCACCCCTCCGAGACCGATGTATATGAGTGTGGGTCACTACTCCCTCTTCACTTGTTTCTTATTCTATCAGCTCTCGCCAGCCAAATTATCCTCTGTTTGATAGTTCAACATTTTTCCATTTAGAATTATCATTTTTAAGAATATAGAAACTTATAAATATTTTTTAAATAGAGAATTTTTGGAGGAAAGTTTGATATAGAAATTTGGGTTTGATTAGATAGATTCATTGTTAAAGAATGTTATTATCTTTAAAGGTTGGGAAGATATTTCTATTGAAAAAGAATATTTTGATCTTTATTATCCAACTTTAGTAAATGAATTTTATTATTTATTAGTGATCAGTGAGTAAAAAAGTATGAAATTAATAACCTTAAATTTTTTCAAAGATTATCATAAGCTTAGTATTCAACAAGTAACAAATCTTCTTGGAGTTTCTATGGAAGGTGAATCCAATATCGTAACTTGTAAGTTTCTTGATACATTAGAATCTTTCAAGAAGTCATAGGAAAAAACTTATCTCTTTCCTTAATATGAGAAAATTAGAGAGGTTTTCCATATTTATTTAGATACAAGGGTATCTGCATTGTGGATGTAGAAATACCTTATCCTGAGGAAGGGGATAAAGATACATTGAAGGTATAAGATATCCATGTTTAAATTATCTATTACCTATGAGGAAGTTTTGTATTTCTATCAATGGATGATATGAATAAGGGAATAATAAAATTTAAAATTTTTCTTTTTCAATGTTTCACTAATAGAATTTTGGTTAATTTTATGAAAGTTATGAAAAATTCAGGGAAACCTCTTTTGAGAAGTGATAAACAACTCGATAGAGATATAAAAGAAGAGTTGGATGAAGAAGAAGAAAGTGCTGTTGACTACTACACATATTTATCTTCTCAATATAATAAAGATTTTTTTAAGTATCAGATAGATAATAATGTTATGAATAAAAAGAAGAAGATCGACATACATACAAAGGTTTCAGACAAACCTGAGTTCGATAAAAATGTTGATTCTTTCAAAGTTTATAAAGAAGAGAAAGATAAAAGAAATGAAGAAGATGAAACATCAAGAACACCAGTTCCATTTTTTTACAATGTTTTATAATATTCTACTTAGTTAGGCCCTACTTATTTTTATGAAAGGTTATAAATGAGAATGGATTATTTCAACTAAGTGATAAAGAAACTCGAGGATGTACTTCACTAATTTACTAAGATTAAAACTCATTGTAAATATATTCAAGGAAGAATATATGATTTAGAAAATTATAATTCCTTTAAGTAACTTGCAGAGACATATGTTTAGAATCAAGATATTTTTAAATATTTCAAAGATATTTCAAAGGTAGAAAAAAGAATATTGAAACAAGTAATGAGATGGATAAACAGATGGAAGGAGATATCAAGTTTAATAATCCAATCTTTTTTTTCAATTTCTGAATAGACCACTTTATGGTTGAGTGGGAACCTCATAATACTAGATAGAAATTTTCCAACACCACAAAAATTAATAGCATATAATCTTAAAAATACACCACAAATAATCAAAATTCATATTCAAATTTCAAATTCAACAGACAGGTCCCAACGTTCAGAAAACACACATCTCAATACACCGAGCAAAAATCCACCTCAATCTACACTCCATAAATCAAAACCTTGATTATCAATTGAACTATCATCATCATCAACATCCATAGTAATCATAATAAATCAGATAAGAACTTCATTGCCATTGTCTAAAACTGGAAACCTTCTAATTGAGAAGGGGATAACCTAAGGTTTTAATTCTCGATAGTGGGAAAGAAACACCAAGAATCTCCCCCGAACCAGTAACCAGAACATATAATAACCAGTAATAAGAAAAATTGACATCACTGAGCATTGAAACCTCCTATAACCCCATAGACCATTATAACTTACCTCCTAAGACACCTTGAAAACCACCATGTAAATATGATTTGGAGGAGAGTGGTGGAATCCTAGAGCAACAACAGAGTAAGAGATGACACTGTTGAACATAAACACTAGAACCAAACACATATGTTTTCATTGAGGATGAAAATTAAGAAAAAATCCAAAAAATTCATGAGTCCAAACATCAATCATGTCTAAAAGACACCACTATGATCAAAATACCTCCATAGAATAGAAAGTCCCAAATTGTAACCAATAAAGACAACTGAAACCCTAAGGCAGGAGTGAACCATAATCAATAAAGACTCTTAAAAATATGATAAGATATCAACCAACACATCACAAAATCCCATGATATCCACTAAATGAGAATAAAATGGAGTCCAATTCAATAGATTTGGGATCAAAAGTAGAGATTGAGATAAAAAATCCTCGTTAGTGAGCCATGATCACGAAGAGAAAAAACCACCCCACCGAGATGGATAAAAATAGATCGGAGGAGAGAAGTAAAGAAACACCCGAAGAGAGTGGCCCTAGAGAAATACCAAGTTACCAATGGAGAGAAACCCATCCAAGAAGGATAATCAAGAATTAAAAGTGAACCTAGAAATGATACAGAGAGGCAAGAAAGAAGATGGGGGAGAAAACCACATCAATGGAAATGTGAGAATAGAAACTGAAGCTGGAAGAGGACGGACCATCACTAAGAGAAGAAACCATAAATGGGGGAGAGGCATGGAGTGCTCATGAGAGATATCCTGGGAGATAAGGGATCCATTAGGATTAAGATGTGATATCAAGTTTCATGATGAATAAATTGGAGGGATTAAAAAAACCTTATCATTTATGAAGACATATAAAGATATGTCTTTAGAAATTAGTGAAGGTACAAGGGGGATAGATAATCTAAATAATATTTATATGATTGAAGAAGAAGAAATCTCAGAATAGAAAAATATATTTATATCTCTGGAAGAAAATTTTTTTAGGTTTAAAGTTAAGAATAAAAAAGTTTAGTTTCTTGAAGAAGTACTGAAGTTAAACCATGAGAATAGAATGTTTCAAGCACTTAAAGATAATATTTCCAAGATGGAATTGTCTACCATGGAGTCATAGAATTTAAAATATTATTTCAAGATGATGAAATTCATCTTGAAGAAATTATCAAAGAAATAATGATTTTACTATTGGATCGAAATGTATATGCAGATGGAAAAATACAATGGGGGGGGGGGGTGAATTTTATGTTTAAAAACTTTTTTTTATAATTAGAAGAAAATTAGTTTGATAGAATTAAACTAATATTATTCAAAAAACTCTTTTATATTTAAACAGTAATCAGATAGGGCCTTGGGTCTAATTGAAAAAGTATCATAATTAGTAGATTACGATAAGTATTCCACAGCTCATATTTGAAATTAATCATATTCACTTTAAGAGTTTTAAGTATTATAATCACATTGGTTACAATAATCAGAGTAAAACAAAAACAATGATTCTACCATAAATCACATATAATCTTACTGAGTAATTGATGTGATCGTAATCAAAAAAATCACAATCACAGTGTAATTCAAAAATATTATAGTTAGATTGGTTACGATAATCAGAATACAAAATAGAAATATGAAAATACAAAACAATTAACTTTCTATTATAGTAACTATGATAATGAAATACAAGTAAATGAATAAAAATATTTTAACCCAAAGAGTAGGGTATCAAATAACCTAGGATAAATGTCCCTTGATTTATACTTTCAAGCAAGTATGTCTTACCCACACTAGGGTAATCCCTCAATATGATTATCAAATTTGGTCTGCCTACCAATCCCCGACATCCCTCGATTAAGAAGGTGATCAACACCTCTGTCTTCCTAGCCTTAGAAACCCTTGATCCGTAAAATATTAGTACAACTATCTTCCTATCCATGGAATCCCTTAATCTTAATCACAACAATCAGCATCACACGAAGAAAATCAAAAAATATTTGAGAGTTACAAGTATATGGAACAAGTAGTTCACAGATTTTCAACTTCAGAGTTTTCACACATAACAGAAATTTGACAGAGATGTCACAGGGCGTCAAAATTTTGTAGTATCAATCTCGTTCAAATAACCTAGTATTTATAAGGCTTCATACCAATGATCATATTAATCGCAAATGATTGGATTTTATCCAAAAATCTCAGAGGGACTTAGAAACTTGTCACTCTAACTTTCATATTGAAACTAAAAGCCTGAAATCATTTTAATTAGTATATAAATCACAATATCATTTTGATTTAAATTAATTTCTTTTATTATGATCTAGTTTTTTGGGTATGATAAAGAATTTGAATGGGACTGATAATTTCTGTTACAAGACTCAGTACGATTTATATCATTATAAATTTTTTTAGTATGAAGGATTGGACAGTGTGTAAGATATAAATCATATTCAGTGTGATTGATAGAAATCATATTCAGCCTCATTATGGTAATCAGGGAATGAATTATTATTACAATTCTCATGAGTACGATTATTATCATAAGTACTATAAAAATTTTAATGATTGAATATAAAATAAAATAATTAATGTAAATGGGATAAAATGATATATGATTTCATTCTTATAATACTTTGGATACAAAGAAGTTAGTAATTAGGTATTTAAGAAAGAGTTTATGGTTTCCAAAATAAAAGTAATAGAAAATTCAAAAAGAGGCTTGAATTAACATATACTTTTTCTCTAAAATCTTCAATGGTTTTAATCATACTCATTTTTAATGAATATTATATATAATGTTTCTTTAAATGTATTCAAATGAGTGTTTACCAATTTTATTGGATGAATTTTATTTTTATTTTCTTTGATGAATGTTTATTTATACTGAATTGTTTTATAGAATTGTTTCTCTTTAATATTTCAGGTATACTTTTTACCTCCCATTTCTTTTGAAAATTGAAAAGGGGGAGAAAATAAATTTACTAGAGAAAAGAACCTATCTTAAGAAAGTTTAGAAAACCTAATATTCTCGAAAATCTTTCAAAAAAATATTGTTAAAAAAAGATGGATAAATAAATCTAGGGGTAAAAATAAAGAAAAGAGAATAATATTTTTAAGGAGGATAAAAGAATAAATATATCTCTTAAATGTGTATATTAAAGGGAATGTAATTTTTTCAATTTTTTTTATTTTTTTTTCTTTAAGGGTTGTGTTTTTTTATTTTAAAAAAGGGGATATTGTTGAGTCAGAAGTTCCACTTTAAACACTTTTTTAAAAATTTTCTTGAAAATCAAAACAAAATTTTTTAAAAACAATATTTTTAATAAATTTACACTTCCCATGTTTTTAGAATGTTTTTTTTGAAAAAATATTTTTTACTGAACAAATAAAACTGTGTTCATTAGACATAAATTTATAAATAGATGGAAATGAAATTTATAATCTGATTGAAATGTACTATGTTAATAAGGAAGATATGAAGTTATATTTTGTTAACCAAACAAACATTTATTGGATTAAGGAAGACATACTCTCATAATGAACCTTTGTAAGAACTATCAGAAGTTGATATTTGTTCAAACAAATGAATAAATTCTATCCTTTCAGAATAACTGAGTTTACTCTATTAGACATTCCATTTAACAAAATTGTGGAAATTCTACCAAAATGTCCATCAGATAAAGTCTATACAAAACATTCCAAGTGAAGGAAGAGTTCATCCGAAGCTATTACAACCAAATCCAAGAACCAAAAAATATAACCATTTTCATTTTTCATATAAATAGAGGTGTATTAGAGGAGAATAAAGTGAATTCATTTTCAATTAAATCCATCTAAAGTTTAATTTTTTTCTTTGTAACATCTTTTTAATAGTTTTTTCTTTGTAATATTTGGAGAGTTATTTATTGTTAGAACCTGGTTTTTATTCTTGAGGTACTGGTTTCTTCTCTTCTTTTTTACTTAAGCGTTTTTTAGAAAATAAGGAAAATGGGGAAAAATCCCAAACTTTGTGGGTACAAAATGTGTACTTGTCCACTGGACGTGTACTTTGGCCGTGTGGGATGAGTACACAAGGCTTGTAGCCATGCTGGTGATGAAAGGTGTAAAAAATGACTACACACCGTGTAGTGGGTATTTACATGCCGTGTAGTCAGTCGACATGAAAATAGTAAGGCGGTGGCCAGATGAACGACAGTACATGCTGTGTACTCAGGTATTACATGCCATGTACTCATGTCGATAGATGAATAATTCCGCGCTGGCGAGAAGCCGCCAATGGAACAGTTAAAAAAGTGAAAAGTACACACCGTGTACCCAATAGAACACGCCGTGTAGTCTGTTTTTTCACTTAAAATGGGAAGTAGCCTCCTCTGTTCATAGAGGAAGCTTAGAACTAGAGGAGAGCTTGGGAGAGATGGACGGAGCTTGGAGGACCTCCCGACCGCACACCGGGAACCCGTTTTCTGCACCGTTAATCTACTTGGAACCGCACAGGTGAGTTCTTCCTTATCCTTTCATAGCTCTTGCCAATTATTCCTCTAAAGAAGTTATTTGAGTTTGAACGAGGTTGTGTTCACCTCATATATACATCGTTTTCGGGCATTTCAAGGAGCTTCGTTCACATATATCGATCAGGGGCGATCGTGGTAGGTGGTCTGGTGTTTAAATTCCAACTACTGTGCATTTTTGTGTACCGTTGTGCTACGAACCCATGTTGGGGTGTCGTGTAGCTGAGACCTTGGCTGTTTTAAATACCTAGAATTGCATAGGTAATTTAATGAAATTGTAAAACTGTTGTTTGGGATCACTGCTTGGATCCAGGACCACCCCTGGGGTGTGTTCCTCTATTTATCCATTTGGCCAGGTTACCCGAGGGTATACCGTAAATTTTAGCCTATCTTAAATTACATTGAGAGGAATTGTATATAAATTTCTTGTTTATATGTTGGTCATGGCCCGATTACTTGTTTAGCCTGAGGGAAATGTTGTGATTAGCCTGTGGGTAGTGCTCTGTTCAGCCTGAGGGAAACTTCTTTCGTGCCTGTGGGCAGTAGATTCTGTGCCTATGGGTGACACCTCATACGCCTGTGGGAATTATTCGATATGTCTATGGGAAGATTCCTATGGGTTTGGATTCTCTTTACCTGAGGGTAAGGGTTTAAATGCCTGAGGACACTGACTGTTTACTTAGAAATTCACTGTGGTGGTTTCCTTATATTGAATGATTAAATGAATATTAAAAATGGAAATATAACCGGTACATTTAGTTACTTTTGAGTACTGCTTAGTTTATTGCATTTACTACTGCACACTACTGTTGCACATTTACACTGACAGTTGGGCACAAACCTTTGGTGGGTGCCTACTGGGATTCATTTCTCAGACCCTATTTGGGTCATTTCTTTAGCCCAAATAGACTATATTACTGGAGGTGTGGATAAGGGAAAGGTTACCTATACAGGTAATTGAGTGTTGCTGAGGTGTAGGAGAGCATGTGACCGAGCTCAGGATCGTGATGCTGCTGGCTATTCTGTTTTGTTCTGTTGTACCTGTACTTTCCATTGTATCATATTGTACTACTGTGTAACATGTTTTAGCTATTTTCTTAGGACTAGAGACATGTTTCATCATTATCTATATAGCATTTGGTTATCTTTTACTACAGTTGTTCATATCAGCTGTGTATGGTTTATTTCTTCCGCTGTTGTTGTATGTTTTATCTTGTATTCCACTACGCTACACTTTGAAAAATTAGGGCATAGTTTCCCCACTATCAGACCTGGGCCCTCGCCCTTATTCGGGAGCCTCTGTCATTTGGGGAAATGCGCTTGAGGTCATGTGACCAACCGGGTTCGGGGAACCCGTGGAGTGGCACCCGGATCTGGGACGTTACAAAGTGGTATCAAAGGAGTTTTCTTTTCTTTGACTTACTATTTGGAGCCTTAGTCAGCGATAGGACAGAAATGGTAGTTGGTAATAAGCTGTGCCTTGGGGTAGCTAACCCATGTACAGGGAAAAGCCAGTCTACCTTATATTTTTGAAATTATTCTGATTTTGCAAATTTTACAATTGAATTGATTTTCACTGTTGGGTGACGCACTTGTGATTGTGCTGTTTATATGTTATCCATGGATTCTATTTAGTTGCAACCAGATAAGACGAGGGTATGCCATCTCATGCATCATTTAGGAACATGTTATAAATCACATGCCATGCATAATTCCATGCCATGTCGGCTCAATAGAAATTGCATGTTGCTGTGATAATTGTTATTCTAGAAAAGCATGCTGTTGTGATAGTTGTTTTGATAAATACTTGCTATGTGATAGGGTATTCTTTTGTGAGCCTGTTGATAGGATGGATGCCAAAATTTGGTTTTTGGGGAGCATGGGCCCTCAATGACCAGAATCTGGTAGATCATTGACTTGTTTACTTGTTTATAACATGTATAAGATGGAAAAATTTGATTCGTAGGGAGTATGGGCCCTCACAGATCGAAATTTGGCACTTAGGTGTAGTTTTTCAGTATTTACTGGGTTCTATAGTAGTTTCAGAGGCTTAATGTCTGGAAAACCCAGGATACACACCGTGTGTTCTTCTGTTTGGGAAGAAATGAAAATTTTTGAGTTCACACCATGTACCCTCAGTACACGCTGTGTAGTTTCTTCCCGTGTCATAGACCGTGTGGGAGGGGACATGGGGTAGGGAAAGGCTTGAGAAAAAACACACCATGTACCGGATGTACACACTATGTAGTGTTGACCTAGATTCCGCCTGTGTAACTAACAACACAGATGGAGGAGACCTTGAGACATACAAGCCATGTCCACCTTGGAACACGCCGTGTAGTCTAACCTGGGGACCTGGCCGTATATCTAAAAAACCCGGGTTGGTGTTACCTCTTCTTGAACACGTCGTGTACCTGAGGGACACGCCGTGTAGTCATTACCAGTGGGAGACCGTGTGGACCTGGCCGTGTGGCTGGGAAGACGGAGCGGTGTACACACCGTTTGTGGGTGTAACAAACCGTGTAGTTTAGCCAAGTAGTCGGCCATGTCACGAATGACATGGGTAGTTGGAAATTAAAACATACACACTGTGTAGATGTTATACACGCCCTGTAGTCTTGTTCAAAAGAGATCCATGAGGCTAAGCCATGTAGGAGGACCCAGGCAGGGGAAGAAAAGTCGAGCACACGCCGTGTAGTTAATATACATGTTGTATAGTCTGGTTTTTCAAATCTTGAATGTCTTCTTCCTCTTATTCCCTTTCTGGTCCCCTAGTTTTCAGTCTTTGATAAACTTAAATCTAAGGCGTGTTTTCGACCTTGCAGAGTCATGATGCTGAGATGACCACCGGTTGTTCTCCAAGAGACTGACAATGATTATACTCCAGATATGGTGGACTATGGGCTACCAATTGATCCTCCTACAGTGCCAGGTGCGGCGCCAACCATTATACCGGATGCAGGCGCAGAGGCACAGTTCTGTGAAGGCTTCATGTGGTTCATGCAGACCTTTCAGGGAGCACTGCCGGATACCACATCTATGGCCGAGCTGACTCGTATATTCCAATAGCAGCATCCGCTTACGTTTTCAGAAGTTGGATGACCACAAGCTACGGAGTCTTGGCTGGGTTTTATGTAGACTATTTTCGAGCATCTTGAGATGCCTCTAGGGCGGATGGTCAAGCTCGCTACACACATGCTGCGTGATTCCACTAAGAGATGGTGGGATGTTACCACTCAGTATGAGCATCACAGAGACATGGTATAGGAAGATTTTCAGATTACTTTCTATGAATTATTCTTCCGAGAGATACTGAGGGCAGATCGAGCTCGAGACTTCATGAATCTAAAGAAGGGAACTATGTCGGTGATGGATTATTATACTCGCTTTACCTAGCTTCAAAGTTTTGCACTTGTTATGGTGGGTGATGATACGTTGAGGGCCAACCGCTTTGAGGATGGTATTCGATATGACATCTAAGCACTGGTGAATATTTTCAGGTTTCCTACTGTACATGATATTGTGAACTATGCATTGATTACTAATCGGAACCTGCGGGAAGCTAGTGGTGTGGGCCAGGGCAGTTCGACACCAGTTTCTGGTACTATTTCTACTGGTAAGAGGAAGTTACAGATGAAGTTCTCTCACGGTGTAAGTACTAGCCATAGGAATTCTTTGGGTGGCCAGGTCATGTGCTACCAGTGTGGTAAAGAGGGGCACAAGAGACCATAGTGTCCTCATGACCCATCGGAATGCTGAGCTTGCGGCAGGATGGGGCATCTGTAGCGCTTTTGCAGGGTGTTTCACCAGTGGCTAGTGAGAGGGGTTCTGTGCAGACTCCGTGTGCAGGATTAGGACCAACAGCTTCTTACCAGTCGGGAAACTGGAATACATCAGGGCGTGTAGGCAGAGATGGTGGTCGTGGACATGGTATCCAGACACCAGGATCTCAGAGGTAGCAGGAGGGGAAAACACAGGGTAGTCAGGCTATGTCACAGGGCCGTGGCACTGGGCATGCATATACAGTGCAACAGACCCAACATGAGCAGGATCCCGGACCTTCTACTGTCAGAGGTACTATTCTAGTAGCTTCTGTCTTATCTTCAGTACTTTTCGATACGGGTGCTACACTTAGCTTTGTATCTATTTCTATTATACAGAGCCTTGGGCTCTGTGTTTCTTCTTCTTTTGATGTTATGATTCTAGACACTCTGTTGGGGACTATAACGGCTAGTGTGTGTCAGTGCAGGGAGTGCCCCATTGAAGTTGGTGGGTTCCACTTTCTTTGGGACCTCTATGTCTTGGAGATGACGAGATATTATATCATTCTCAGGGTGGACTGGTTGGTTCCCTTTCAAGCCCTTGTAGACTGGTATCGTCGCAGGGTGCGTTTCAAGTCACCAAAGGGTGGAGAGTTTCTATACAAAGGTGAGTGGGATGTTCTGGTGAGTCAAGATGGACTAGAGCATCGTGGGTGAGGTGGAGTCATAGCCCAGATTGCGAGTTTATATCTGGATAACCAGGGAACTTGTCAAAAGGATTTCCCTCCATTGGTTGATCGTTTCAGGGATGTCTTCCCGGACGACTTTTCAGGTCTACCTCTAGAGCGTGAGGTGGATTTCTCTATTGATCTTGTGCCAGGAATGACAACGGTGTCCATTCCTCCTTATAGGATGGCTATACTTGAGTTACAGGAGCTCAAGAGATAGTTAGAGGAGTTACAGTCAAAGGATTTTATCCGACCCAGTACTTCTCCTTGGCGTTCACCCGTCCTTTTTGCGAAGAAGGTGGACGGTACCCTCAGACTCTATGTGGATTATCAGAAGCTGAACCAGTTGATGGTCAAGAACCGAAATCCGTTACCAAGGATTGATGATCTTTTTGGTCAACTTTGAGGTGCACGAGTGTTCTCGAAGATTGAATTGAGATCAGGATATCATCACCTGCACGTGATACCATCATACATACCACTTACAACCTTTAGGAGTAGGTATGGTCTATATGAGTACTTGGTTTTGCCATTCGGACTCACGAACACACCCGAATTTTTCATGGATTTGATGAATCGCGTGTTCCATCCTTATCTGGATTCTTTTGTGGTAGTAATCATGGATGATATCTTGGTGTACTCTCACACTCGACATGACCATGCCACCCATCTTGAGATCGTGCTGAGTACACTGAGAGATCATCGACTATATGTTAAGATCTCAAAGTGGCACTTTTGGATGGACCAGATTCACTTCTTGGGTCATATCATCTCAGAGGTAGGAGTTGCAGTAGACCCAGAGAAGGTGAGAGCAATAGTTTCCTGGGAGAATCCTAAGAACGTGTTTGAGATACGGTGTTTCTTGGGGCCGACTGGTTACTACTGGAATTTTATACAGGACTTCTTCCGCTTATTAGCGCTGTTGATGGGTTTGAATAAGAAGGGTGTGAAGTTCGTTTGGACCGAAGCTTGTGAGAAAACCTTTCAGGAGATGAAGGGAAGGTTGACATCAACACCAATCCGGATACTCCCAGAGTAGGGGAAGGGCTATACAGTTTACTGTGATGCATCAGGTATTGGGCTGGGAGCTGTGTTGATGCAGAGCGATCGAGTTTTTGCGTACGGGTCTTTGTAGTTGAGGCCACATGAGATGAATTACCCGACGCATGACCTCGAGTTAGCTGCAGTTGTGAATGCGTTGCATTGTTGGAGACATTATCTCCTGGTAGAGCATTTTGTGGTTTTCACCGACCACAAAAGTCTCAAATATATCTTTACTCAGCGTGACTTGAATCTGAGGCAGTGAAGGTGGGTTGAGTACCTACAATCCTTCGATTTTGAACTTGCCTATACACCTGGTAAGGGTAACGCTATTGCTGATGCACTCAGCAGGAAGACTCAGATACGGGCAGTTCATGAGGCTAGTAGTGAGTGGAATCTTATGGCTTTGTTCTCTGAGATGCATTTGGAGGTGCATGAAAGTTAGGGTCAGACCTATCTTTCTTCCTTAGATGTGACCTCTACACTCCTGGATAGAGTGAGGATGAGACAACTATCTGATTCAGAAGGCCTAATTCTACGGGAGTCGGTGGAAAGTGAGGACCCTCCTCCTGGATGGACGATAGGCAATGATGTGGTCTTGCGTTTCCATGGATGAGTATGGTTTCCAGGGGATATACGTGGGGAGATGATGTGGGAGTTTCATGCTTCAGCTTGGGTAGTGTATCTCAGAGTTACCAAAATGTACCGTGACTTGAGACGTCAGTATTGGTGGCCGAGTATGAAATAGGAAGTAACTGGTTTTGTTACTAGATGTTCCACTTGTCATCATGTAAAGGCAGAGCATCAGAGGCCATCCGGACTATTATAACAGTTACCCATTCCAGAGTGTAAATGGGATGATGTCACGATGGATTTCATGACAGGGTTGCCGAGGTCACCTCGAGGTAATGATGCCGTGTGGGTTGTTGTGGACAGACTCACGAGGGTAGCTCAATTTTTGTCGATCAAGGAGACCTTTGGTGTTGACGAGATCAGAAATCTGTATATCCGAGAGGTTGTACGTCTTCATGGGGTTCCTCAATCTATCGTTTCAGATAGGGAACCCCATTTCACGTCTCATTTATGGAAGAGTTTTCAGAGGGCACTAGGTACACAGGTGCTTCTGAGCACAACTTACCAACCTCAGACCAATGAACAGTCTGGGCATATGATACAGGTGCTAGAGGGCATGCTACGTGCATGCGTCCTGGACTTTTGGGGCTCTTGGTAGAAGAATATACCCCTAGTTGAGTTTGCCTACAATAATAGTTTTCAGGCGACTATTGAGATGGCACCTTCAGAGGCTTTATATGGTAGGCCATGCCGATCACCCTCGTGCTGGATGGAGGCAGGTGAGACATCTCTACTGGGACCATGCCTCGTGCAGGAGACTTCTGAGTAGGTCTAGTTGATTCAGAAGCAGATAACTATTGCACAGTCTCGTCAGAAATCTTATGATGATCACCGTATATGACCCTTGGAGTTCGTGGTTGGGGATCAGGTGTTCTTGCGTGTTTCATCAAAGTTGGGACATAGATAGATCATGAGACATGGTAAAATTTCACCGAGGTATGTGGGGCCATTCGAGATACTATAGAGAGTTTGGCTGGTTTCCTATCGGTTGTTGTTACCATAGAGGTACCAGGCCATGCACGACGTCTTCCATGTATCTCAGTTGTGTTGTTATCATTCAGACCCGTCTCACATCTTTCAGCCTGAGGAGGTTGAGATTCATGTCGATGCATCCTTTGAGGAGCATCCGATTCATATCGTTGATAGGAGCACAAAGGTTCTCTGAGGATGGTCAGTTCCTCTTGTACGGGTTCTATGGCAGCATGGCCTAGTGCAGGATGAAACCTGGGAGCGGGAGACCAACGTACATGCTCAGTGTCCAGAGTTGTTCCCAGCTTTATCTTGACCACCCTTGGAAGGGAAATTTGGGGACGAATTGTTTAATGGGGGGGGGGGAGTTTGTAAGAACCCGGTTCTTGTTCTTGAGGTACGAGTTTCTTCTCTTCCTTTTTCCTTAAGCGTTTTTGAGAAAATAAGGAAAATGGGGAAAAATCCCAAACTTTGTGGGTATACGTCGTGTACTTGTCCACATGACCTGTACTTTGGCCGTGTGGGATGAGTACACAAGGCGTGTAGCCATGCTGGTGATGAAATGAGTAAAAACCGATTACACACCGTGTAGTGGGTATTTACACACCGTGTAGTCAGTCGGTAGGAAAGCGATAGTACACACCGTGTACTCAGGTATTACATGCCGTGTACTCATGTCAACAGATGAACAATGCCGTACTGGTGAGAAGCCGCCAGTGGAACAATTAAAAAAAATGAAAAGTACATTCCGTGTACCCAATAGAACACGCCGTGTAGTCTGTTTTTTTCTCTTTAAATGGGCATTAGCCTCCTCTATTCACAGAGGAAGCTTAGAACCAGAGGAGAGCTTGGGAGAGACAGTCGGATCTTAGAGGACCTCCTAACTGCACAACGGGAACCCGTTTTCTGCACCTTCGATCTCCTTAGAACTGAACGAGTGAGTTCTTCCTTCTCCTTGCATAGCTCTTGCCAATTATTCCTCTAAAGAAAGTTATTTGAGTTTGAACGAGGTTTTGTTCCTCCTAGATCTATGTCGTTCTCGGGTGTTTCGAGGAGCTTCATTCACATATATCGATCCGGGGAGATCGAGGTAGGTGGTCTGGTGTTTAAATTCCAACTGCTGTGCATTTTTGTATACCATTGTGCTACAAACCCATGTTGGGGTGTCATGTGGCTGAGGCATTGGCTGTTTTAAATACCTAGAATTACATAAGTAATTTAATGAAATTGTAAAACTGCTGTTTGGGATCACTACTTGGATCCAGGACCACCCATGGGGTGTGTTCCTCTATTTAGCCATTTGGCCAGGTTACCCGAGGGTATACCATAAATTTTAGCATGTCTTAAATTACCTTGAGAGGAATTGTATATAAATTACTTGTTTATATATTGGGCATGGCCCGATTACTTTTTTAGACTAAGGGAAGTGTTGTGATTAGCTTGTGGGCAGTGCTCTATTCAGCCTGAGGGAAACTTCTTTCGTGCCTGTGGGCAGTAGATTCTATGCCTGTGGGAAACACCTCATATGCCTGTGGGAATTATTTGATATGGCTGTGGGTAGATTCCTGTGGGTTTGGATTCTCTTTACCTGAGGGTAAGAGTTTACGTGCCTGAGGACACTGACTGTTTACTTATAAATTAACTGTGGTGGTTTTCTTATATTGAATGATTAAATGAATATTAAAAATGGCAATATAACTGGTACATTTAGTTAATTTTGAGTACTTCTTAGTTTATTGCATTTACTACTACACACTGTTATTGTACATTTACACTGACAGTTGGGCAAATACCTTTGTTGGGTGCCTACTAGGATTCATTTCTCACACCCTGTTTGGGTCATATCTTCGGCCCAAATAGACTATATTGCTACAGGTGTGGATAAAGGAAAGGGTACCTATACAGGTACTTGAGTGTTGCTGAGGTGTAGGGGAGCATGGGACCGAGCTCAGGTTCGTGATGCTGCCGGATGTTCTGTTTTGTTCTGCTATAACTGTACTTTCCATTGTATCGTATTATACTACTATGTAACATGTTTTGGATGTTTTCTTAGGACTAGATAATTGTTTCATCATTATCTATATAGCAGTTGGTTATCTTTTACTACAGTTGTTCATATCACTTGTGTATGGTTTATTGTTTCCACTATTGTTGTATGTTTTATCTTGTATTCCGTTGTGCTACACTTTGACAAATGAGGGCATAGTTTCCCCACTATCAGACCTGGGCCCTTGCTACTAGTCGGTAGCCTCTAGCGTTTGGGGAAATACGCTTGAGGTCATGTGACCAACCGGGTTTGGGGCACCCGTGGAGTGGCATCCAGATCCGGGATGTTACATTTGTTTTTTGGTATCCTTATGAGGATTGTAAATACCTTAAAACATTTTTGATTTTTCATTACTATGTATAATCATGCTTGATTGAGGTAATATTGGGAAAGAAAGATATATTTGTGTCTCATATTGCTGATTGAGGGATTCTAGGGATTGAAAGATAGAGTTTTCTGATCTTTTTGATCGACGGTTTCCTTACTTAAGTAAAACAAACCTTATGATTAGATTAAAAACATGAATACACAAAGGCTGGGTTTGTGAATCCCTTAAAACTTAAGGTTAATGTGTAGAATATTTTATAAACTTTTTTACATTTTTGTTATATTTTTTATAAAATATTAGCTTAGTTATTTTTATGAGCTTATTACTCTTCTATTCTATTTGTAAGGAAAGTTTACATTTGTTATAAACTTTTCTTATACTCTGATAATCGAACGATCTATATTTCAAATACAAAAAATCTGAGAATTGGATGAAGTGCATGTCTGATATTTAATAATAAAGAGGTTTTTAAATTTTGTAATTTTTATTTTTTAAACTAAAATTCACCCCTCTTGTAGTAATTTGATTACTCTTACGATCCTATATTGACCTTGACTTTTTTCTGTAGGACTTATCATATAAAGATTTTTTCTTTTTATGGTACTTCCATTGAGGTGACCATCCCTATATGATAAGAATAAGATAACTTTTTGAATGAATATTTGAATTTATTATACCTCATTTCCTCATTCAATATTTGGTTTTGAATGTCATCAAACACAAGATCTCTCTTCTTAGTGGAGTTTCTCGCTGTTGTCGCCATGACATCCTAACTTCCTAGAAGTAAAGATAAGAGAATCAAATCCCAAAAAACATCCCTAAAATTTACCTTCAATGATTTAATTTTCTATCTAATCATATTGAAATAATTAACGTGATATGTTTTAGGTCTTCCATATAATAACCTCAAGCTGAACAATCTTCACATCATAAAAACTTCGTTGAGAGCCATTGGATTCTCATACATGTCAGCCAATGATTTCATAACTACTTCAATAGTTTTTCTCTATCAGATTTTGAATGAAAAATTCTAAGAAATTGAAATCCTCATTAATGAAAGGCATTTTTAACACCCTGATATTTGAAAATAACACTATATTTGATTTCATACACAACACACAACACTGAGTCTAAATGGACAATAATATACTATTAAAATATTATTATGTAATGTAAAAATTATCTCATAGCCATTAAATTAGAGGTTATGAATAGTATCAACTGAATTATTAAATATATATAAAGTAAAAAATAAACACAAATTCACTAATTAATAATTAATAAATAACTACTCAATTTTTAGTAAGGTTATTTAATTCTTCAGAAATACGTTTTTTTTTTCAAAAATGAATTTTATTACCTATTTAGAAAAAATATTATAATTAATTTATAGAAGTTTAATAAATTTTATTTTATAAAAATAATATCATTTTTAAAATAATCATATCTAAATTATCCTCAGATGAAATTTTCATATTTTTCTAAAAATTTCATTTTCTATTGAATAGTGAAAAATACATATTTTTTTTGAAAACTGTATTTTTGTTTCAAGGATTTAAAAAGATAATTTTTTTAAAATGGTTTAAAACTCTAGTTAGATATGTTATATTATTTATAATTCAGTTAACTTTATCAAAATCAATATTATTATTTAATTTTGTGTTAAAGAATTTTTTATACATAAAAGGATTTTTTAGAAAAACTGCATTTCATTACATTTTTCATTTTGATTTCAAATAAATTACCGCCACTTATATAAATTTAATATTAAAAAATGCATTCCATATTTTATATTATGAGGTTCAAATTTGGTAAATATTCCTATTTTTTATTCAATATGAATAAAAACTATGATAAAATTTATCACCTTAGTAAAGGGTAAATCCAGTTAATCTCTATTAATACAAAGTGATAAGGCCATAATTTTTCATCCTAATTATCATTGGATGAAGAAAATTATGCCCTTATCACATTAGGATAAAAGTTTATTTGTTTAATGAGCATGTTTCTATGAAAGTGACCAATATAATATTTATGTAACACCCCAAGATTTCATAGTACGTTATTTTTTCAAAGTAATTCAATACTCGCACTACACGCAACACCGAGTTCAAGCGCACCACGACGTACCAAACTAGCCATTCAAAAGAGGTTATAAATAGTATTAACTGAATTATGAACATTATATAATCCTTATAATTTTATAATCCATATTATGAGTTTCTTAAACATAATGTAATAACAAATTCATTTTTTCAGATAAAAGAAGTATTTTTCCAAAAATGCAATTTTACCGCATTTTAATGGAGAACCCTTTTTAAAACTAATATTTGAAACTTTTATATATTTAATTTGAAAAAATAAACTTCTTATTTATAATAAGGACATAAAAATTTAGTTTCGATAAATTTTTTGGTTTTTTTCTGATAACTTTCATATTTGGGTGAATAGTGAAAAATACTAAATTTTAACTGAAAACAACTTTTTTAATAAAAATAATTTATAGATTTAAATTATAAATTTGAATGTTTGGAAGTATAATTAGATTATATTTTTACCATTTAATCCAATTTTGGTCATTGGATGTAATTTCACTTTGAAATTGGACATAAACAAGTGTCAATCTTTTGATAGTTATTATTTCTTAAAAATACGCTTTTTGGTTTTGACAATGGGAATTAATTTTAAATTAATTAGTGAAAATTATAGATTTTGAAATTGGTAAAATGGACTTCATTTTTGGTTTTGGAATATCAAAATTAGCTTAGGGTGATTTTTTGGTACTTTTCTGAAAACTTTCAATTTTTAATGAATAGTGAAAAACACTACGTTACTGTTTAAAACTGACTTTTTATTTAAATAATTAATTATTATTTTTAAATTTATTTTAGGCCAAAATATATAAATAATATCTATATAAGTTCAATGTAATTCATTAGAGTCATTTTATAATAAATTTAGATATATAAAATTTTATTGAACTTTTTACCGTCTTTTACCCACCTTCTAGGAGTATTTGAAAATTTGCATAAAACTTAATTTTAACGCTTATTTGGGTTGAATTTAAAAAATCCAAGAGACATGGTTAAGCTCAATAAGTAAAATTTGGTTTAATAAGATGAAAATAATTTTTGGTGAATAATAACTTTTGACTTTTATTTACCACAGTTAAAAGTAAATAGGGTAATTAAGGGTAAAAATGATATTATAATTACCCTAACACATGCCCTAATTCTATTGGATAAGTGTAATTCGACCAAAAACAACCTTATTAATAAAATATGATCCTTTAGGTCCACTTTAATTAGATTAGGACATTTATTATTATTTAATTTAAAGAAGAGTTAAAAGTGTTAAATTTAGAGTTTATTAACTAAACCATTTTTAATATTGGGTTTTACATAAGAGAAATTAGACTATAAATATTAATTATAAAGATAAAACAATTTCATACATCATGGTATTTTATTTATAATTTTTATATTTTAAATAATTAAATTTATTTATGACACAATAATGATGCAGTGATTACCTTATTAATGAAAGAATCAAATAAATGGTATTATAAATATTAAAATAAATATAATTTCAAAGTTTTTATGACATACACGAATTTTATAGGTGAATATGACATGTTATGTATGATTAAATGTATCTTTTTTGAAGTAATAAAGTTGTGATGACTTTCAAAAAAACAAAATACCAAATAGTGTCAAAATTGACATAAATTAATATTTAAAACAAATACTATATTATTGGTTGATATAATATTCCTAAAAATGTATGGTTCGGCAAAAGGTATTAAATAATATTATATATTTAATTAATTAGCCACTTGAGGTTCTCTTGGAATATTTGTGTAAGTTTATTATCCATATATCGTAAGAATACAAGAAGACACGGTAAAAGTTAAAATATTTAACTAAGAGTTAAATCTAAAATATAAGGTTAAAATGGTAACCTAAACTTGTCTAAAACCTATTGATTGAGAGGATTTAGGACAATAACAACCTAAGGCTCCAAATATATTCATTTGGAACCATTATAAACGGAATATTATTGTATAATAAATTATTATTTTAATCTTTTCCTAAAGTGACCCTCACCCCTCTTGTAAAAGGGAACTTCTATTTCTCTCAAAATTACACCTCCAAATCCATTTGGCTCGGACAAAACCTGCCAATATTTCCTCCCAACTTCCCTCAATTGATCCTAGATGCATTAGTTTGATCAGAATGCCAACCTAAGGAGCCCTTTTGATCAAATCAAAAGGAAGAACCCGGAGAAGAGGTAAATATTTAATCACCTCTTTCAAGTTCTTTTCTTCTTCCACTTCCTCTTTATTTTTTGTTTCCATTCTCAAAAAATAACTCCAGTATCTTATATATACTGTGATATTATTATAAATATGGTACAACCATATTCATTATTTTATCCATCCTATGAATGACATGTCACCATACGTGCGTACGTACGACTTACCGCCTCCACGTCATGGTGTAGTTGTTATTCAATACATTATTATTTGGATGTGTTTAATAATGATGTATAATTTATGTAAATAATAAATAAAACATGTTAATGATTCCGTATTTATGATATAACATCTATTTACAAACTATTTTAAATCAAAATTATGATATTTTCACTCATGCGTACGTACGGATTACCGTCTCCATGACGCGATTTGAGTCATTTCCATGTTCACCATTCAATGATGATTATAAAAATATATATTATTAATAAGTATGTAATATATGACATAATAATGATACTGGAGATATATATATATATATATGTATGTATGTACGTTTTTACTTACATAAATCTTATTCACTTACTTCCGTTCAATTCGATGTGAAAACAGAAACATCGTTTATGCGTACGTACGACCTACAGTCTCCATAAACGGTGCCTTCAATTTCATATATAAATCTATTATAAATATTTATATTCTAAATATATATGATATATAAATCAAGGTTTATATTATATAATCATTTAAATCATAATCTAAATCATACGATCAAGAATAACAAGTTAAAACACATACGATAAAGAAAGCGACTATTACCCAAAATGTTAATTGAACATCGAAATCATTATTAAATGGGTAGTATAAAGTCATAAATGAATCATGTATGATGTAATAAATATGAATATGGTTATTTTATAATTTAATAACATACTATGGTCATTATACATGAGGTTAAACGTACCCTTGACCAAAGGAAAGTGCAAGGTAAGAGTTATTTCCTCAATCTCATTATTATCCAAGATTGTTCATGTGTAAGTATTTTATGGGACATATTTATCATAGATACCCATATTTCATAAAAATATTTTCAAAAGGAATCTTTTAAGATTTTATTGGAGGGTCTATTTAACTAGATCATCATTTTAAATGTTTTAAAGATTTATCTTTCTAAACCCTTTTAATTAATGTCCACATTTTCAGAACGATTTTATGGATTTATTTATATAGACAAGAATGTTTTGAAATGATAATTCTTTTAAAAAGTTTCAAAGTGGTATGGGAAACTTTTATTTAAAAATATCTTTTAAATTTATTCCTTTTATAAATTGTGATACTTACAAACGATTTTTTGAAAAAGGGGTATTTCTCTCAAAGTATTTTACTGATCATTTTCATCTATGTCAACATCCTTTGATGGATTTTAAACTTGTTTGAAATTGATTTATTGTGATACAAATATTCCATATTTTATTGAAGGTTTTGTGATATGTTTGATAGTGAATGTGTTATTTTTATACCATTCATGGTTTAAGGATAAAGTATTAACATTTTTTATGCTAGTTTTAATATGAATGTTTATGTTATGTTTCAACCTTTTCATATAAGGAATGTATTGGACTTAGTAAGTGAGGGGTGGAGCCCTCTATAGATCCTAGATGCATCGGTAGGTCTCATGAGACAATTAGACGTGGAATTGGATATGGACTTTCCCAATTTAATATATGGTTTTGGCCGAGGCCTTAATCATTTTTAGACGTCTTTGCCATGGCCTTGACAAAATGTTTCAGAATGTATGGAATTATACATTCCCTCATTATGAAGATAATATTGATGGTTCATGTGGTTATTCAACTATTAGAATACCCATGACTATGTTTTATTATGGCATTATTTACTCAGCTCATATTTCTTCTATAAAGTGTTCATGTTTATTATTTGTAAAGGCATGTGTTTTCAATTATTCACCATGCATATTGTTTATGATATCTTCTGCTAAATTATTTACCCTTACTAAGCATCTGAGATCACCTCTTTCTTATGTTTTATTTTCCCAGGATCCCAAGAAGTGTTTTATGTTTGAGATGCAGGGTTAAGCTAAGGGAATAATGGCACTCTCAAAGGATTTTTTTTGTTTTATGTTAGAAAGTGTAATGTAACATTCATGTATGTAATATATTTTCCAAGAATGATAAACTGATCGGTCTTTCGGAACTTGATTCTTTGTAATCATGATAATGTATTAAAATAATGCACCGACTCTAGGAATCTTGGGTCGGGGCGTTACAATTTAAATCAAAGAAAGTTAAAAAATGCCACTCTCCTAATTTTAAATATAAATTATGTGTCCACATAGTGACACAAGTAAGTTATGAATGAATATTAATGTCAATTTTGTGTATAATTAAATTATTTACATGAAGATAATTTATTTATATTTTTTAGTGATAATATAATTACATTAAATTCTTGCGCAATGCTAATACATTATTTATTCAATTAATAGAAAAATAAAATAAATGATATTAAAAATATTAAAATTGATATAATTTGGGTGATTTATAGTGTTTTAAAATTTTTTAGGTGAATATAACATATTATTTATGTATAAATGAATTATATTCTAAATAAAACTTTTTTTGATGTATTTGAAGTCAAATTAAATAAGTAGTATCAAAATTGATATTAATTATAATTTATCAAAATAATATTTTTTAAAATTATTTAAAAATCATTAAAATTTTGAAATTGGAAATGTTGGATAAAATTTAGTTTATAATATTATCCCTTGGACATTTATGATTAATTTTTACCTTATATGTAAAATTATAGTTTTTAAGAGTGAAAAAGACGTTGCAATAGTTAATGTTAAAATAGGTTAACTACGAGTGTAAACCAAAAGACAATGTTTAAAACACCACATAAACCATTAAATTTTTTATTTTTTTTGATATTTAAACCATATAATATCCTGTGTTCCAATACATGTCAATTTTTATGCATTTGGATTAATAATGACTATTATAATTTAATATTTTAAGAAATTCCAAAAGTTCCCCTCACCTCATTTATAAAAAGGCACATTATCCCTCACTTAATTACACCGCATTGAGCCTTATATCTCCAAAAAAACCTAAAAAAATACATTATTAACTTTTTTATCCACATTATAGAGGTTATGTTTATCCCAAAATACCAACCCTAGGACCCTTAATGGGATATTTAAAGGACTTCTTTTAAAGAAGTGATAATCAGCTTAACCGATCACTTTCTTTTTTTACTTATTATTTTACCACCTCTAAATATATTTTATTTATCATTATATGGTAACATAATTGACCTAAATATAGTTAAATATTATAATGATTTTGAATTTATCATTATCCACCCTCTTTCCTATCAAAAGGGAAGTGAAAGTATCGCTTGTGTGTATGTACGGACTACCGTCTCCACGTAGCGATGCAATTCATTTTTAATTACCATATTTTATGTATGGTAATTATGATGGGTTTAATATTTATATATGATATTTATAACCTAATTATAATTCTATAATTTTAATATCTTATCCACTATCTTACCTTCCAAACTGTTGGGAAACGATAACGTCGCTCATGAATACGAGTCGACTACCACCTCCACGAAGCGATGTGATTTATTTTTTATTTATATTTTACTTAGATAGTAATGAGGATATATTTTATGAATATATATAATTTAAATGATATAATAATAATTATTTAATATTTAATAATTATATACCTTTATTTTTTTTCCATCTGTTGAAAAATGGAATCAACATTCAGGCATACATACAACCTACCATCTCCATGAACCGTACATTTTATTTTTCCATCTCTAAATTTTCTAGATTACTCTAAATAAATATTTAAGTAATATATATTATATTTAAATAATTTTTAAATTTATTTCTATTACGTATCCATGATAAAATTAAAATGGCTGAAACTACCAAACCAAAACATTCATGAAATGCACAGCAGTTATTACCTAAAATAGTGATTTTAACAAAGAATTATTAATTATTAGGTGATAAAAGATTATAAGTAAGTAATATATGGTATGATATATATTATTATGGTTTTGGAATTTATTTATAATAAATATATATTTATTATAAAGTATTTTTGAATATGTATAAAGGAATTCAAACTTGAGGTAAGATATTTTTGTCTCACTTTTATTTCTAGGAGACAAATGATATATTCACAACTTGTTTCTTTTATGTGGTTTATATAATTCCTATGAACGTATTTAATGATTATTATTTTTTTATTTTTTTGGGTATTTTTATACACATTTAAGGTTATTTATTTCATGTGGGTTACAATTTAAAATTTACCTAACTGGTAAGGGTTTATTTTACAATCTCATCGTTATTCAGGATTGTTTATGTTTATGTCACCATTGAGGGAATATTTTTACTAAATATACATATTTTACTTAAATGTTTTTAAATAATATATCTATTAATATCAAATTATTTATTAATGAAACTTTTACCAATATTTTACTTTTTAAAAAATGGTTTGAAAGGAATCTTCTTGCCATTTTTCAAATGAGGTACATTTTAACCTTTTTACAATAATGTAAAAGATTTTTTTTAAATTATATGAAATGAATGGATTTTAATACCTCCATGAATAAAATTTTATTTTAAACTTCATTTAAATTTTATAAGTTTATTTTCAAATAAAATGTTTTCCTTCGTACTTATGAAAATTTTAAATAAGTGATTTCAAAGTTAAAAGGGTATTTTACACAAGAATTTTCCAATGATCCTTTTAAAGTATTTTTATATATGTCTACATAATTTGTTGAATATTATTAATTATTATTATTATTATCTTATTATACCATCCACCATATTTTTATGGATGGTTTATGATTATTTTTATTGAGGAAACTATTGATATTTTGTTTACTAGTTTTTATAATATGGAAAATTATTGTTTTTAAGGCATGCTGATTAAGGTGTGTTATTTATTCATATGAGAAATTTATTAGACCAGACTTAGGATAGTATGACATGTATCATTTCAATTACCTTTTAAAAGTCAATCTAGATACTTAGGTAAACACCCTCTCCTAGAAATTAGGCAGGGAGATTAAGTCTAGTAGACTTTAGTTGTACTTTAATGGTTATATTATTTCCTTTAGTGATTGAACCTTATGGTTTCTCACTTTTACCTTAAAAGTATTTTATAGTAAAAAAATTAATGTTTATTCAGGAATGAATTTGAATTATTCAGTGATGGGTGGGGCCCAAAATTACATAGCCCCTTAATGTATCGTTAGGTCTCATGAGACAAACTAGATTGGGTATTTGCCTGAGGCCTTACTTATTTATATAATATGTCTTAGCATGATGCCTTGATAGTATATATGTCTTAGAACGAGGCCTCAATAACATATTCAGATATCTGAAATTATTTATTCCAATATTATAAAATTAGGTATTTATTTCCATGTGATTATTTGATTTTTATGATATCCATGGATATGTTTCTAGCTTGTGAGATTATTTATATGGAATTATTTGACCAAAATTTATTCTTTCCATATTATTTATGCCTTATTTAGTTTTTATTATTTTATACCCTTACTAATCATTTTTGATCACCCCTTTCTTATTTTTCGTTTCCCTAGGATACTAGGAAGTGTTTTATGATTGATATGTAAGGATATGTTAAAGGGAACTATGGAATTCTAAAAGAAAATACTATGTTGTGATTTATGTTTTCAAATTTAATGTGAAACTCAAGTATGTATATGGATTTATAAGACTATTAAACTATTTGGTCCTTTGTTATTCGATCAATTTTATCTAGTGAAAATGAAATAAAGTAACCATTATCTCTTGGATATAGGGGTTGGTGTCTTTACAGTTGATATCAAAGTAGGTTTAGTAAAATACTTGGGAAATATATTTACTAAAACATAGATTAGGGAATTTAAACCTATGATGGACATTGAGAATATTTCCAAAGAATTTTTTTTTATGATTATGAGACTATCTATGCATAAATTTTTTAATTTATGCCAATTGTTTCACTAGTTTCAATATTATACATTATTTTTCATAATTTTATGATCTAATATAGTGTATGAAACTATTTATAAATTATTTCTAGAGAAAGGAACGAAATCATATCAATGAACGTAATCCATGTAGGGATTTACCTCCGAGGAAAGATAATGAAACTTGAGATGGATCTGGAGGTGGAGCTATAGCTGGATCTGAACAAATTTTAACTATTTTAGGGTAACTAACTCAATTTATGACTAAGAAACTTTGTTGTATGGAGCATCCTATAGATCCATGATGCTATGTAACAATGTTAGATAACTTTATACATTAATAACCTCCATAATTTAGTAGGACTACAAATCCATTTATAGTTGAAAAGTGGATAAGTTCCCCAGAGAATATATTTATTGCTTTAGGAAATAATGAAAGGGAGAAGGTTTTCATGAAAATTTACCATCTGTTAAGGGTTACAGATCAATGGTGGTCATTGGTTTAGAATTTTAAGGATGTTTAGGAAATAATAGGCATGGAATGGATGGATTTTATGTAAATTTTATTAGAAAAGCATTTTTCTCATGAACAATGAATGTATATGGGAATAAAATTCTAGAGTTTGAGACAAAAGGAAAAGAAAAATATTTGTAAGTATGAAGCCAAATTTACAAGGTTAGAAAATCATGCTCCAAACTACCTACACAATCCAAATAGAAAGATAGATAATTTCTTTTATGCGTTAAAGGAAATACTTAAAAGTGAACTAGTATCCCAAAAATTATCATCATATTAGGATATAATATCATATTCTATGAATATAGATAAATAATTCTATAAGTCTTATAGTTTTATAGGAAAGAAAGAGAATAAGAGGATGAAATAGAAAAAAATGGATAAGGGGAAGAAGAAAAATAAAGATTTTCCCACATGTGATAATTGTGGAAAGAAACACCTCGACACTTTATTGAAGAGAATGGGAGTCTGCTTCAAGTATAGAGATAAAGCCCCTCAAAAACATGAATGTAAGGTTACAAAAGAAACCTATAACATTTTATGTTTTAATTTTAAGGAAATTTGGTACTATACAAATTAATTCCCCCGGAATCAAGGGAATATAACTCAAAATAAACTAAGGAATCAAGGTCAATCTTATGCTATTATTACTACCAAAGTGGAATGATTAAAGTGATTGTGTATTTGGTTCAATAACAACATTGTATAAGTATTTTTATCAATGAAATTATTGTTATAAGAATCATTAAATTTATAAGGATTGTACTGTAGTAGTTTTAATTTAAGGATTTGAAATCATTTTTTGAATGGCACTGATGATCAAGAAAAGTGATTTAGTGGTAAGGTGATATTTTTAGATAATACATGAATAATTTAAAGATAAAACTTAATATTTTCATGATGTTGAGTTAATAATTTTTAGTTTAGATAAAGATAAGATTGACATTGAAGAATCATATGGGATAATATTGGTGAACTTATAAATGGTTAGTGATTTGATGGAAAAGTAATTCATGATAGAGTTTGATGAATTTTTGGATTTATATTCTAAAATATGTGATTTTACTTATGGAAATAAGGAGAGAGTTAATTATTGGAATCATTCATATTTTCATTAAGTTTTTTGTGGTTATTTCCATGTGATCAAGGTATTTACTTGTGAAATTAAGAGTCACCTTATGGGAGATTAATGATAAGTTGAATTTAGAAATTTAGTAACATTATTCATAAATTAATTGATTTTTGAATTTGATAATACATATTTTAGAGGATCCTTAAAGTTAAGTACGTCTGAAATGGATTAAGTTGAATTGTGTATATTATTATTTGAGTTTAAAGTATGATTTATTATTTTTGATAAACTTAGCTAACCATTTTGTTTTTGGTAAATGTTCATAGGATAAATGAATTAATTATGAATCTTATGATTCATTAAAATTTTATTTTAGTAATTCAAGCATAAAAAAATTCATCTCGAATATCCATTTCATGGTGTAAGAGATGAAGTGGAAATTGATCAAAACTCAGCCAAAAGATGAGATTATTATTATGCCATGAAAAGAAATAAAGTATGTTTATTTTATTGAGTGATTTATATGAAATGTAAAATAATCCCTAAACTTTCAGGAAAGGACCTTGAAATAAAAATGTCACTTGTTTAATTTTTTTTACTAAGAAATCAATAGTCTTTTAACTTATCTTAGATTTATGGTTTTGTGATGGTTAACTTTCTCATAACCATGTTATCTATCACTATATATCACCATATATCAATAGTTGGGAATTGGATTTCAATTCCATGCCTATATTTTTACTTTCCACTAATATTATCCTATTTGGAAACCTAGTTACGTGTTATTCTATATAAACTTCATATTTATCTTTCCCTTTTTTAATAAGAATTTTTATTAACCCTTTTTACGATGTGGGTTTTCCTTAAAATAATTTTCAAATGAAAAAACCATGATTATCAATCACAAGTTAAAATTGTAAGGATGAAATTTATTGAGGGGGGGTATAATTTAACACCCTGTGATTTTAAAAGAACACTATGTTCTATTGTGCAAACATCACACAACACTGAGTATAAAGGAACCACAACATACTGTTAAAATCTTATTATTTAATGTAACAATTATCTCATAGACATTGAATTGGTGGGTATTAATAGTACCAAATAAATTATTAAATATATATAAGTTACCTACTTAATAAAAATTCATTGATTAATTCATAGAAAATAAGTTCTCAATTTTTAATAAGATTATTTTATGCTTCAAAAATATGTTTTCTTTAAAAATGGATTTTATTTCTTTTTAAAAGGAAATATTATAAATAATTTATAGAAATTATAGAAATTTTATTTTATAAAAATAATATAATTTTTTAAATCATTATATATAAATTATCTTAGGATGAAATTTTCATATTTTTCTGAAAAGATTGATTTTTTAGCGAATATTGAAAAATATCAGTTTTTATTGAAAATTGTATTTTTGTTTCAAGGATTTAAAAAGTTCCATTTTTTAAAAATTATTTAAAAATAAATTTAGTTATTTTATGTTATTAATAATTAAATTAATTTCATTGGAATGAATATTATGATTGAATTTGGTATAAAACATTTTTATTGTTAAAAAGGCATTTTTTCTAAAAAAATGATTTTCATTACATTTTGATTTTAAATTAATTACTGTAACTTATAAAAATTTAATATTCAAAAATGGATTCCATATTTCTAATAAATAGTTTAAATTTTTTTAAATATACCCCTTTTATTTTTAGTCAATATGAATCATAACTGTGGTAAAATTTATCACCTCGATAAAGGATAAATCTTGTTAATATTAGTTAAAACTAAGTGATAAGGTCATAATTTTTCATTATAATTATTATTGTATGAATTTAATTATACCCTTATCACCTTAATATCAAAATTGATATGTATTCTGAACAATTTTCTATTAAAATGACCAATATAATATTTAAATCAAATAAAGTTACCAAATATTACTCTCTTAGTTTTAAATATCTATTTTGTGTTCACATAGAGAAAAAAAGTTATGAATGAATATAAATGTATTTTTTTTGATAATTAAATTATATTTATGATTATAATTTATTTATATTTTTTAGTTATTATATAATTACCTTAAATGCTTATTCAATGCTAATACAATATTTATTCAATTAATAGAAAAATAAAATAAATGATATTAAAAATATTAAAAGTGGTACAATATGTGCAATTTATAACATTAAAAAAATATTTTAGATGAATATGAAATATTAGTGATGTATAAAATAATTATATTCAAAATAAAACTTTTATTGATGTATTTTAAGTCAAGTTAAATAAATAGTGTCAAAGTTGACATTAATGATAATTTATCAAAATACTATTTTATTAAATTATTTAAAAAGTAGTAAAATATTAAAAAAGTATCTGGTGGATAATATTTGGTCTATAATGTTATATATTTTCCATTTATAATCCATTTTTACCTTTTATGTAAAAATATATATTTTTACGAGTGAAAAAGACGCTATCATGGTTAATGTTAAAACAGGTTAACTAAGGGGTTAGAAAACAAGGTTTAAAACACATAAGTATATAATTTTTTTATTTGATGATTTTTAAACTATATCACATCCTAGTTTCAAATCCCTGTCCATTTGGATGAATTTAGATTAAGAATTACTATTATAATTTAATCTATTAAGAAATTACAAAAGCGCCCCTCACCTCAATTATAAATGGGAACATCATACCTTACTTTCTTACACTACATTAATCCTTATATCTCAAACAAACCCTTCCAAAAAAGGATTTAACATGTTAAATAGAAATTGATTCTATATTTTTAAGGATAGTATGGTTCTATATATTATTTCTCTTGGCATGGATGTTGTTGATATCACTAAGAATGGTGTACATATTCCCAAATTTGGGAAAACATATAATTTTTTATAGAAAAATAATTTTAAAGTAGATAGGAAACCATACAATGTGTTAATATCATACTTATTAGAGAAGGATTTGACATGAGTGATGGGTATGAAGTCATAAGATGAAATTTATAGAAAAATTTGTGATAACTATAAGGGAGACAAGAATGTAAAGGATCCATGGTTATAAACATGACATGATCAATTTGTGGTTGTATGAATGGAAGATAGTGAATCAATGGATGATTTATTTATTTAGGTGAACAAAATTATAATCTTGATTTTATGATAGAGCGAAGTTCTAGAGTGGTAAAAAAATTGATAAGGATTATCTTAGAAAAAATTGATGTAGTTATTTCTTTCCTAGAGGATTTATACTTCAATGAGCGGTCCATTGATAAGATAAACAATGTCTTAATAGACTGCGGGATGAGGAGAGGGACAACCTTAAAAAAGGTACATATGAGAAGGATACTAAATTTAAATCTTCTAAAGGCTGAATAAATCTTGAACCAATAAAGTATCATGAGGAAAAAACAAATTCTTATGACTATTAGATGAATTTCCATAAATTCCTATCATTATTTTAAAAAGGCATACAGTGAGGAAAATGTGAATACAAGGTTAATATTTATTTTAAGTGTTTCAATTATAGAAAGATTGTATATTTTCTAAATTGTTTCCTTAAGATAGATATTGTACATGTGGAGGATGATCAATCCAAAATATTATCAAGTATAAAAAAGTTTTTAAGTGGTCAAAGTGATGGAATTTTTTTAAAGGAAATGGGAAGTCTAATTGTTAAAATAAATGGAATTTTCTCTCAAAACACAATAAAAAATATTCTGATAAGGAAAATAAAAATTTGGATACTGATTTTGAGGAGGAAGTAGTCAAATATTTTATAGTCAAATGAAATAAGTCTAAGAAACCCTGTATTCAAGAAGAAGGGAGTAGTAAAGAGGGGGAGGATGATTCTAAACAATGATTACATATGTTGATAAAATATTTAACTTTATAAATCGAAGAGAGGATATTGATTGAGGGGGAGTAAATGTAACATCCCAGGTAAATAAAGAATAATACATTTTCATATTTATTAATATTTGGGAATTAAATATTGATTTTACTATAAGTGGGTTTCTATGTTCGATAGCGTACCTAATACGCAACAATGAGTTTGTTTGAAATTTTACGTTGCACACTAATAATATAATATTATTATTTTAAATGGTAGATAACACGTAGCTGTTGTATTGGAATGAATGAATAGAAATAACTAAAATATTATTATATATGTTTGTTAAATGTTTTTAAATTTATCCAATAAAATATAAAGGCTTAAAATAAGAAAAGAATTAAATTTTAGGCATAAATACGTTAATATTCACTAAAAGGTCGATTTATCACCTTTTGAGGGAGAACCATCCTTAAAAATAGTTTTGGTCACTCCTATACATTCATTTGGACCAAATAAAATCATTATTTAGAATCGGGACATCAAAATTTACTTTGTGTATATTTTTGTTATTTTTCCGATAAAGTTCATTTTAATGAATAAGTGAAAAATATTGTATTTTAATTCAAAAATTATTTTTAATATAATTTTTTTATATGATTAGATCATATTTTGAATTGGTTTTAAAGTTAAATTAGAATATATTTTTAACATTTAATCCAATGGTGGTCACTGGGATTAATTTCACTTTGAAATTGGACTTAAACTAGTGTCAATCTTTTGATATATATTGTTTCTTAAAAACACGCTATTTGTTTTGAAAAGGGGAATTAATTATTAAAGTAATTAATGTAACTTATATGGTTTTAATTTTTTAAAATAGACATCATTTTTGAATTTGTAATATCAAATATAGATTAGGGTGAATTTTTGGTATTTTTATGAAAGACTTCAATTTTTGATGAATAGTGAAACCACTAAGTGGTAGTTAAAAAAAAACTGATTTTTCGTTCAAATGAAACATTACCACATCTGTGAATTGAATTTAAAAAATCCAACATACATGGTTGTCATTATTAAGTAAAATTTGGTTCAATGGGATGAAAATAATTTTTGGTGAATAGTAACTTTTGAGTTTTATTAATCGCGATTAGAGGTAATTAGTGTAATTTAAGGTAAACATATTATTTTAATAATATGAAATTACCTTGACACATGTCCTACCATTATTGGATGAGTCATGGACGACCAAGAAAATCCTTGGGTCAACTTGGGGACCCCATGGAGCCACTTGGGTAAGAAAATGACATTAATAACTTTTTATTTAAAGTTAAAATAAAAATATCACAAACATGTATTATTTTAATAAAACTTCTTTTACATGGAGTTATATAAGTTATATTTTTGACTATAAATATTCATTGGAAATATAAAAATATTTCCTACATCATGGTAATTTTTTTATAATTTTTAGACATCAAATAAATAAAATTATTTATGACACCATGATGATGCAACGATTACCTCATTAATGAATGATTTAAATAAAATGAAAAGATAAGGTAAAATCTAAGACTTACACTTGTCTAAAACATATTGTATGGGTGGATTTAGAACCCTTATCACCTTATCCTCTAAATATATCATTGTGGGACCTTTAAAATCTGAAAATAATTTCATAATAAAGTAACATTTCATGACCTTCCAAGAGTGCCCCTCCTCCCTCTTATAAAAGGCCCCCGCCTCTACTCCCTTACCCACACCACTAAAGACCTTTGATCGTCCAAAACCTGATCCTATTATCTATCCATATCCATATATCCATCCTAGAATCTTTACCTTAAGCATAAAGCTCTTCAAGAAACCCATTTGGTTTAAACCAAGGGTAGTTACCTGATTTAAAGGTAATGTCTTCTCTTATGTTCTTTTGTTTTATTTTGCTTCTATAACCACCTAAACTCTTTTTATTCCTTTATTTTGTAACAACAACAGTATTTTCAATATACTAGGATGTTTTTATGAGAAGTATTATAGCTACACTTACACACACCTCCGTCTAATGGTTGAAGAACATACTGTTTTTGTGGATGGAAAATTACTGCCTCACGAAATGAGGATTGTTCAATATTCTCTTAATACCTTTCATGGTGGCCATTAAGATGTCACTATATTTATATATGTTATATATTATGTTTATGTTTTCCTTATGATTCTGTATTTTTCATTTATGGCATACATTTATGGTTTCCATTATGGGTAAACGCAATAATTTCATTTTAGGAAGTGCGGACTACCGCCCCCTCAAAGTGATTTGAATCGTTAATGCCATATGTGGGGATTATAAAGGATGGATTTAATAATATTATATATGATATTATATTGGAATTATAATTTAACTTTATATCATTGTGATTTAATTTCATTAAATAATAAATATAAATGAAAGTTGCATTCATGCGTACGTACGACTTACCATCTCCATGAACGGTGCATTTCATTTATTACCTTTAAATGTTATGTACTATTATAAATACATGTATATGATGAATATATATGATATAAAAGTTATTAATATCATTCTGGATATAATTAACCTTTGACCCCATGAACAACATGTAATTATAAGTAGTCCACTTTTGACTCAAGTACCAAATATCGACAAAATGACCGTTATTAACTTAAATGATTACATAATGTTTAAAACATGGAAATAAGTGATATAAAAGGAATAATAAACTCAAAAAAGGTTCTTAATTAATTAAAAATTAACTTTAGTTTATTATTCAGGAGATTAAAGAGCGATCGAGTCAAGTCGGACACGAGATAAGGGACTTCATCTCAATCTCCTTTCATTGAGGCATATTTTGTTTTAATACAAGACTTTATTTTATACGCTGTATAAACACCTTTTACTTTTCATTTCATTCAAAGGTAATCTTTTTCTATGAATTGTTTTACTAAATGACAAAAAGGAATGTTTATTTTAACGTACGTGGTGACAACGACCTTTCCGCCGCCACGAGTATTATTTGATCTTTGGATTCCTGAACAAGCCGTATTGTTTTTAAAAGGGAATAAATACCATATACTCTTTTATGTATTTTGGTATTGAAAAAGGTTTTGATAATGGATTTTTTATGTCAATATACTTAAGTGATATATTGTGATTGAAATGTGGAAATGTTTTCTTTCCTTTATATTTGTTTTATATCTTATGATTTTATAATGGTACTTGGACATTTGATGGGTAGTTATGTGATAAACCAAATGACGGGTGGTGCTGTGAATACCAGGACGGGTAGTTATGTTATAACCTTCAATGAATTGGGTTTGTAAGTCGGCCATATGGCTCTACCAATTAGTGATATGTGTGGAAGTCGACTGTATGGTTATTCCATTTAAGTATGTTTATGTCCCAAGTTACCTTTATATGTTATGTGTTCTTTATATGGGTTTTATTGTAATACTTTGGTTAGAAAAGGGTAAGTAATGATCTTTTATTTAGTGAAGAGTATTTACTACTTCATAAAGGTGAAAAGTATTACTTATGTTAATGTATTCATGGTTTACTTGTTGTTTTGAAAAACTAACACTTTTCGTTCCTTATGTATCCCTTACTAATCTTATTATGCTCATCCCAAGTTTTTGAAATGTTTTTCATAGGACATAATGTAGAATAGGGACAAGGATGTGATCATGGAAAAGTCACGCTGTCTTAAACATGGAACTAGACATGACTATTTTTTCAAGAGTTCATGTTTTGTAAAAATAAATGGAAACTGTGTTTAAGTGTCTACTCTGTAATCTTTTGAGATGTAATAGTTATGTCCTAATTATCTAAAAATCTAAACCTGAAAAGATGATCAATATGAATTATTCATTTAATTCAATATTAAGTAATGTTTTAAGTCCGGGGACTTATTGTTGGTATCAGAGGTTGGTTTAGAAAGCTTTAGAAGTTAGAATATTGTTAAATTCATTTCCATAAATTAATTTATGGTATGATTGAAATGATATAGAATTTACAGATTACCATGTTGCTTCGCCTTAGGTATTTTTGTGTTCAGAAGGGTTTTTTAATAGAGGAAACAAAGTAGATTTTCTGGGAAGGCATACAAAGGGAAATGACCTTCCAAATCAGTATCCTGAGATGGTCAGAATCAGAATTAAATAGTTTACTACAATGATGGATAGGTTGACTCAGGTGATAAATGGTGGTTGTGTTTATTGATGATATTCTGGTGTTTTCTAAAAGTAAATAGGATCATTAAATTCATTTAAGGGTTATATTTAAAACCTTTAAAGAAAAGAAACTGTATGGAAAATTCAGCAAGTGTGAGTTTTGGTTACAACAAATTTCTTTCCTTGGTCACATTGTTTTAAAAAATGGCATAAATGTTGATCCTGCTAAAACAAAAGTTGTTTAATAATGGCCAAGACCCACAAATATAACCAAGATCCATAGTTTTCTTGGTTTGGTAGTTTATTACCGGAGGTTTGTTTAAAATTTTTCACGGTTATCAAGTCCAATGAATAAGTTAACTTGAAAAGGTGTTAAGTTCATCTGGACAAAAGAATGTGATGATTGTTTTCAGGAATTGAAAAGAAGATTGGTGAATGCTCCAGTTTTGGCACTTCCTTCCAGAAATGGTGAGTTTGTTATATACAGTGACGCTTCGTTGAAGAAACTTGGTTGTTTCCTTATGCAGAATGATCAGGTAATTTCTTACGCTTTACGTCAGTTGAAAACTCATGAGTTAAATTACCCTACACATGATTTGTAATTAGCTAATGTTGTTTTTTCTTTAAAATTTTGGAGGCATCATTTGTATGGAGTAAAGTGTAAAATATATACCGATCTCAAAAGTTTAAAGTATATATTCACTCAGAAATAATTGAACATGAGACAGAAGAGATGTCTGGAATTAATCAAGGATTACGATTGTACAATTCATTACCATCTGGGAAAAGAAAATAAAGTGCCTGATGCTTTGAGTCGAAAAAGTAATGCTTCATTAACCATGCTAAGTTTGGACCGAGACCCTTTGGTTTTTGATTTGATAAACTTTGGCATAGATGTTGTTGGTGTAGTAATTTCTTCTGTTTTGTTTCAGGTGTCAGTGAGATCATCTCTATCAGACAGAATTAAGCAAGTGAAGAAGAAAGATAGTGAGTTGCAGAAAAAGGTAGAGCTGGTTCAAAAGGGTAAGTTTCCTGAATTTAACATTGATAATGATTGTGTTTTGAGGTTTGGGAAGAGGTTATGTTTTTCTTGTGATTCACAGTTGAAGAATGAGTTGTTATGTGAGGCTCATAGTTCCCCATTTTTAGTTCATCCTGGCAGTACTAAGATATACCAAGATCCACGGGAGTAATACTGGTGGGATGAAATGAAAAGAGATATTATTGATTTTACTATGAAGTGTTTGAATTGTCAATAGGTTAAAGTAGAGCGGCAGTTACTGAAAGGGATGCTTCAGTCATTACCAGTGCCAGAGTGGAAATGGGAAAATATATCCATGGACTTTGTTGTGGGATTACCAAAGACATCTCGAGGTAATAATGTAATCTGGGTTATTGTTGATCAATTGACTAAATGTGCTCAATTACTCCCTATTCGAGATACTTTCTCTCTAGATCAACTTTCTCGATTGTATCCTAAAGAGATAGTCAGGTTACATGGAGTTATCCTCTCCATTGTATCTGATAGTGATCGCAGGTTTACTTATAACTTTTGGAAAGACCTTCAAAATTCGTTGGGTACTGAATTAAATTTTAGTACAACTTTTCATCCGCAATCAGATGGGCAGTCAGAACGAAGAATTCAGACCTTGGAGGATATGTTACGTGCTTGCACGATGGATTAACAGGGAAGTTGGGACCAATATCTTTCTTTGGTTAAATTTTCTTATAACAACAGTTTTCATTCCACTATATAGATGTCTCCGTTTGCGGCATTATATGGTAAACGACATCGAAATCCAACTTTTTGGGATGAAGTAGGGGAAAGGAAGATTATTAGACCGGAATTGGTAGAAGATATGGCATAAAAAGTTCAGTTGATTTAGAAACACATGTGAACAGCTCAGAGCAGGCAGAAAAGTTATGCGGATAACTGGAGGAAGGATCTGTCTTTCGAGGTAGGTGATCATGTTTTTCTCAAAGTTTCTCCATGGAAAAGTGTGATGTGTTTTGGAAAGAAAGGAAAGCTGAGTTCTAGGTTCATTGGACCTTATGAAATCCTGGAGAAAGTTGGATCATTTGCATACAGAGTGGATTTACCTCCAAGTTTATCCCAGGTACACAATGTTTTTCATGTTTTGATGTTGAGAAAGTATATTCCAGATCTATCACATGTATTGAGCTTAGAGGTAGTTCTGTTGGAAGAGAATCTATCTTATGAAGAACAACTAGTCCGGATTATTGATCGAAGAGATCAAGTGTTGCTAAATAAGGTAATTTATCAGGTGAATGTTTTATGGAAAAACCATATGGTTTAAAGGGCAACGTGGGAATCTAAAAATGCTATGAGGGATAAATACCCCCACTTATTTTGATAAGTGAATAAAATTATGAGGACACAATTCCCAAAAGGGGGGAAGGATGTAACATCCTAGATAAATAAAGAATAATACATTTTCATATTTATTAATATTTGTGAATTAAATATTGATTTTACTTTAAAGGGGTTTCTATGCTCGATAGCGTACCTGATACGCAACAACGAGTTTCATTGAAATCTTACGTTATACACTAATAATATAATAATATTATTTTAAATGGTAGTTAACACGTAGCAGTTGTATTGGTGTTAATGAATAGAAATAACTAAAATATGATTATATATGTTTGTTAATTGTTATTACATTTATATATTAAAAGATAAAGGCTTAAAATAAGAAAAGAATTCAATTTTAGGCAAAAAACGCTAATATTCACTAAAAGGTCGATTTATCACCTTTTGATGGAGAAAAATCCTTAAAAATAGTTTTGGTCACTATTATAAATTCTATTGGAACAAATAAAATCCTTCTTTAGAATTGGGACATCAAAATTTACTTTGTGTATGCTTTTGTTATTTTTCTGATAAAGTTCATTTTTAATGAATAAGTGAAAAATGTTATATTTTAATTCAAAACCCTTTTTAATATAATTTATTTATATGATTAGATCATATTTTGAATTGGTTTTAAAGTTAAATTAGAATATATTTTTACCTTTTAATCCAATTTTGTTCATTGGAATTAATTTCACTTTGAAATTGGACATAAACTAGTGTCAATATTTTGATATATATTTTTTCTTAAAAATAAGCTATTTGTTTTGACAACGGGAATTAATTATTAAATTAATTAATGAAACTTATATGTTTTGAATTTTGTAAAATAGAAATCATTTTTGAGTTCGAAATATCAAATATAGCTTAGGGTGAATTTTTGGTATTTTTCTGAAAAACTTCGATTTTGATGAATAGTGAAACAACTAAGTGGTAGTTAAAAAAAACTGATTTTTCGTTTAAATGAAACATTACCACATCTGTGAATTGAATTTCAAAAATCCGACATACATGGTTGTCATTATTAAGTAAAATTTGGTTCAATGGGATGAAAATAATTTTTTGGTGAATAGTAACTTTTGAGTGTTATTAATCACGATTAGAGGTAATTAGTGTAATTTAAGGTAAAAATAATGTTTTAATAATATGAAATTACCTTAACACATGTCCTAAACTTATTGGATGAGTCATGGACGACCAAGACAATCCATGGGTCAACTTGGGGACCCCATGGAGCCACTTGGGTAAGAAAATGACATTAACAACTTTTTATTTAAAGTTAAAATAAAAATATCACAAACATGTATCGTTTTATTAAAACAATTTTTACGTGGGGTTATATAAATTATATTTTTGACTATAAATATTCATTAAAAATATAAAAATATTTCCTACATCATGGTAATTTTTTTATAATTTTTATACATTAAATAAATAAAATTATTTATGACACCATGATGATGCAGCGATTACCTCATTAATGAACAATTTAAATAAAATGAAAAGATAAGGTAACATATATGACTTAAACTTTTCTAAAACATATTGTATGGGTAGATTTGGAACCATTATCACCTTATCCTTGAAATATATTATCGTGGGACCTTTAAAATATGAAAATAATTTCATAATAAAGTAACATTTCATGACCTTCCAAGAGCACCCCTCCTCCCTCTTATAAAAGGCCCCCACCTCTACTCCCTTACCCACACCTCTCAAGCCCTTGGCTTATCGAAACCCTGATCCTATTATCTCTCCATATCCCTCTCTTCATCCTATAAGACTTAACTTATGTAGAAATATCTTCAAGAAACCCATTTGGTTCAAACCAAGGGTAGTTACCCGATTTAAAGGTAATGTCTTTTCTTATGTTCTTTTGTTTTATTTTTCTTCTACAGCCACCTAAAATCTTCTTATTCCTTTATTTTGTAACAAAAAAGTATATTCAATATACTAGGATGTTTTTATGATAAGTATTCAATCTACATTTACACACACCTCCATCTAATGGTTAAAGAACATACTGTTTCTATGGATGGTGAATTACTGCCTCACGAAACGATGATTGTTCAATCTTCTTTTAACACATTTCATGGTGTCCATTAAGATGTCACTATATTTATATATGTTATATATTATGTTTATGTTTTCCTTATGCTTATGTATTTTTCATTTATGGCATACCTTTATGGTATCCATTACGGGTAAACGCGATAATTTCATTTTAGGAAGTGCGGACTACCACCCCTCAAAGTGATTTGAATTGTTAATGCCATATGTGGGATGTATAAAGGATGGAGTTAATAATATTATATATGATATTATACTGGATTTATAATTTACCTTTATATCATTGTGATTTCATTCCATTAAATATGAAATAGAAATGAAAGTAGCGTTCATGCGTATGTACGGCTTACCGTCTCCATGAACGGTGCATTTCATTTCTTACCTATAAATGTTATATACTATTATAAATACATGTATATGATGGATATATATGATATATATGATATCCAAATCATGAATATCATTCTGGATATATTAAACCTTTGACCCCATGAACAACATTTAATTGTAAGAAGTCCATTTTGGACTCAAGTACCAAATATCGTCAAAATGACCGTTATTAACTTAAATGATTACTTAATATTTATAACATGGAAATAAGTTATATAAAAGGAATAATAAACTTTAAAAAGGTTCTTAAGAAAGTAAAAATTAACTTTAGTTTATTATTCAGGAGATTAAAGAGCGATCTAGTCAAGTCGGACACGAGGTAAGGGACTTCATCTCAATCTCCTTTCATTGAGGCATATTTTGTTTTAATACAAGACTTTCTTTTATATGCTGTATAAACACCTTTGAATTTTTATTTAATTCAAATAGAATATTTTTCTACAAAGTGTTTTACTAAATGATAAAAAGTAATGTTTCTTTTAACGTACACGGTGACAACGACCTTTTCACCGCCGCGAGTATTATTTGATATTTGGCTTCCTCAACAAGCTGTAATGTTTTTAAAAGGGAATAAATACCATATACACTTTTATTTATTTTGGTATTGAAAATGGTTTTGATAATGGATTTTTTATGTCAATATATTTAAGTGATATATTGTGATTAAAATGTGGAAATGTTTTCTTTCTTTTATATTTGTTTTATGTATTTTGATTTTATAATGGTCCTTGGACATTTGACGGGTGGTTACGTGATAAACCAAATGACGGGTGGTGATGTGAATACCAGGACGGGTGGTTACTTTATAACCTTCAATGCATTGGGTATGGAAGTTGGACGTATGGCTATTCCAATTAGTGATATGTGTGGAAGTCGACCATATGGTTATTCCATTTAAGTATGTTTATGTCCCAAGTTACCTTTATATGTTATGTGTTCTTTATATGGGTTTTATGGTAATATTTTGGTTAAAAAAGGGTAATTAATGATCTTTTATTCAGTGAAGAGTATTTAATACTTCATAAAGGTGAAAAGTATTACTTATGTTAATGTATTCATGGTTTATTTGTTGTTTTGAAAAACTAACAGTTTTCATTCCTTGTGTATCCCTTACTGAGCATTTTATGCTTATCCCAATTTTTTGAAATGTTTTTTACAGGACATAATGTGGAATAGGGACAAGGATGGGATCAAGAAAAAGTCATAGTGTCTTAAACATGGAACTAAACATGACTCTTTTTTTCAAGAGTTCATGTTTTGTTAAAAAAATTGGAAACCGTGTAGAAGTGTCTACTCTATAATATTTTGAGATGTAATAGTTATATCCTAATTTTATAAAACTCTAAACCTGAAAAGATCCTCAATGTGAATTATTCATTTAATTCAGGATTAAGTAATGTTTTAAGGCCAGGGCCTTATAGTCAACCTAAATTTCTTGGAGGATATATGAGACATAATATTAAAGACAAGGTACAATTTAATAACTCTTTTAATTATATTTAAGAAACTCATGGAAGGTGTGATCAATCAAGACACACAACCAATAAGTGTTTTACTCTGATACCAGAGTAATGAAAGAGTAATGGGAACTGTAAATCTATTAAGAGGTGGACTGATGATGAAAAATAATTAGTGGTTGAGGTGCTTCACAAATAAGTTAAAGGTGGAAATCCTTGTATACTTGACAATGGTTTATTGTTACACATAACCAAAAATAATAAAATATTGAAGTATATACAAAGGTATGATGAAGGATTTATCACTTTTAGAAATGATGGATCACTTAATGTAAAAGGATTTGGAAGCATCAAAATTGGTGAGAAGATAATTAAATTCAATAACATCCTTTTTATTGATGGGTTGAGGCATAATCTCCTGAGTGTTTATCAACTCTACAATAATGGGAATGTGGTGAAAATTTAAAATAAATAATGTGTCATTAGTATTTTTGAAGGATTTAACTATTATTATGTAGGTACAATGAAGGTGTGATAACATATTTCAAATTTATAATGATCAAAATAGTTATTTCATGATTGTGGAGGAGGTTAATGAGTTTTTTCATTTAAGATTTTTCCATTTGGTTCCAAAGAACACAGATAATATTGTTATATATGAATCCATGAGGAATATACCAAAGTTAAATAATGAAAGACTCAACACTTGTGATATGTATCATAAAGGAAAACTAATAAAAAAGAGACACAATTTAGTGCATATAAAAACTGATAAAACTATAAGTTGATATACTAAAACGTGTGTGGTCCTATGATTTTTAAGTCGTCCAATAGTGATAAATAATTTATTACTTTTTTTTATGATTTTACTCATATAATTTATGTATATATTTTTTCAAGTAAATTAAAATCTCTTGAGATGTTTAATAATTTTCAAAGGTGTTCTAAAAACAAAATGGGGTATGCTATAAAAATATTTCAGTATAATAGTGGATTGAGATATAATAATGGAGACTTTAAAGTATATCTTTAGAATTATGAAACCTCAAAGTTCTTTTGGATAAAAACAAAAATTGTGACTTTATAAATTCTCAATTAGTGTTTACACTAACCAAATTTAGTTAACACACTTTATAATATATGGTTTGGTAATAATCCATAAATGTAAAGTTTAAAGGTATTCAATATACCATGTTACATCATGATTAAAGTAAGATATTTGGGAATGTTTGATAAGAGATATGATAAGGTGATATTCCTAGGATACAGACCTGGTGAAATGTGTTACCACTATTACAACAAAACCAAGAGTAAAGTTTTTGATATATATCATGATATTGTTTTATAAAATTATAAAAATAATTAATTATTGATGGTGATATTGAATAATTAAAAGGAGATGTTATTTGGAAATATGTGATAAATTTTAATGTAATAAATAATTTTTAAAATTACCATGATGATTTTGAAATTTACAGTACTCACAAAATCCTAAAGTTAATATGATCTAAGTTTCAAAGGCTTATAAATCATATTGAGACTAAAAAAATACTTATAGATAACAATAATAGTGCTAAAACATGAATAAGTGTAAGAATTTATAAAACAAGAGCTTGTTCTTACAAGTTGAGCCAAAGAGTGTTGAAAAAAAATTGAAACAAAAAAATTGAATAACATGAATGGAAAAAGAGAATAATTATTTTGATAATAATGACACTTGGAAATTAATATTGTATCTCAAAAACAAAAACAATATATAGATTAAGTGGGTTTCTAGAAATATGGTCAATGATAATGGAGAAGAAGCTCAAAATAAATCTTGTATTATATTCAAGGGATACTATCAAATTATGGGTATATAATTTGATAAACATCTTTATCCTGTCATAAGGATTGAAAAAATATAAATATTTCTTGAAATATAAGATCAAATAAATTAAAAAGTTTTACAAAGAGATTAAAATTCATTAATCTTGAATTGATAACTTTAATAATAGGTTGATATTCAACAGTTTAAAGATTTTATACTTGAGAATGCTGGTTATTGGTTTTATAAGACAAAAAAGTGCTTTATGGGGTGAAACAAGAACCCTTATCATAGTATTCAAATATGGAAAATATCTTAAAGAATATGAAATTAAATAAAGGAAATATGGATATAAATCTCCATGTCAAGGGAAACCATACAAATTTACTCATTTTGATTACATATGTTGATGAAATTATTTTTTATAGAACTAAATAAGAAACTTATGGGGACTTTGATTACCAAATAAGGATTAATTTAATATGTTAAATATTAGTGAGATAATTTTTTTTAGGTTTTCGAGTCATAAAAACAATAATATTTAACACTATCTCACAGGAAAAGTATTCTCATGAGTTGTTGAAGAAGTTTATAATAGAAGAATTGAGAGAGGTATCTTCTCTTATAAAAATTAGGAACACATTTTTTTTATAAAGAAGAAAAGAGTGTTTATCAAATAGAGTTCTATAGTCTTATTAGTATCATACTCTACCTGAAAGTGTATAGATTAGATATTGTGTTTGTAGTTACTCTTTATGCATGATTCCAAAGTAATCATAAGGATCCTCGTCTTATGGAAGAAAAAAAAAATTGTTCCATATCAATGGAAGTGTTGAATATGGATTAATTCATGATAAATTCACATCCTTTAATCTTTATATCTATTATAATATGGTTTGGGAAAGTGGATTTGATTATTAGAAATATAATTATTTAGGTGCATTATTTATTAGAAGAATATGCATTGGTCAACACTCTAATAAAAAAATTTCAACCACCTTAATAACAATAATAGTTCAGTATATTGGGCTATCATAAGTAAAAAACAAATTATTTAGATGTAGTAAGATATTAAAGACATGAGGGTTAATGATTCATACTTATTTATGATTGAGTGTGATAATCAAAGTTCAATCAACTTGTTAAAGAATCCGATAAAATTTTCAAGGTTAAATTATATTGATATCAAGTAGTAATTCATCAAGGTGAAGGTGGAACATGAATAAATATCATTAGAGTATGTTTCAATGAAATAGTAAGTTGTGGATATCCTGAGAAATAACCTAATTAAGGATGAATTTAAGCACTTGAGAATGTTTTTGTTAGTGAATTATCTCTCAAAATATATGTATATTTTTTGATATATTATACCTATTTCATTAATTTAATTTTTTTGAAAAAGAGAGAGAATATAAAGGATATCTTCTAACAAGGGTTTAAAGACTCTATTTATTTTTTAGGTGGTGATCAAGGGGGAGAAGAGTAAGGGATTTTTCCCTTCTAAGGGGTGGAATTTGGAGTTAATAGATGAATTTTGAAGAAGACCTCATACATTGTTTCTTATGTTTGTGATAAATCCAAAGATATTGATTGAATATCTCTTATAGGGAGACTGAATAGTACTTGGTGATTGGGTTAATGATTTGGAGATTAAAGAGAACCCATGAAGTTAATTGAAAAATGGGGAGATATGAGTTAATATTAATTAATACATGGTCAATATAGTATTGATATTTACAATAAGAGTTGTAGAATTCTAAAAAAAATAATTATAGCCTTTTATGTGGTGTTTAGATAACTTCAAAATTAGAATAATTTTGTGATTTATTTCTTTAGATTTTTTTTGAAAAGTCTTAGAGGTGATTTCATGTTTTATTTATTGATAACATGATCATGAATGAGTTATAAGATTATTTGAGATGAGTTGGATATAAAGAAATTTAGATTCCTATTTTAGAGAATAACAAGGCATGGAGGGTACTTTTCATGCCAAAATAAAGTGGAATATAGGAAGAATTTTACTCTTATATAGGAAATCACAATAGAACCAGAGGGTTTCTCTGTAAGGATTTTCCCTAATGAGTTATAGAGTTAAAACTATACGTTGATGATGAGCTATAAGGGTTAAGTGTGGGGAAACATAAGGGATCCAAAGGTCACTAAAATGTAAACTAGGAACCATTCCAGAACATCACAAGTCTTTAGGTCACGCTATAATAGGTCTTCTATTGATATGATTAGATAAAAATACTATGCCATAATGCAATAGAGGGGCATTTTTGTGGATTTATAATCTATATATTTTAGATCTAAACATCACATTACAACACACATATCCATTTCATGATGTATGTAGGGTTTAAAAATATGAGTATTCTCTCCCAAAGAATAGAATGATGAAACTTTGGTATAACCATATGGTTATTTTAGGGATAATTATAAGGATATTTTGGTTGGATATAGTGAAAGACCTAAGATTTTACTATAGTAAATAAACACTTATTTAAAAAAATAGTTCAAAATGTATATTATATTATTTCATTATAATAGCACAAGAAAAAAATATAAAATTACATTAACTATAATAGCTACAACTAGTACCATTAAACATGAAACAATATAGGGCATTACCATAATCATAAACTCTAGATAATCATACTCTAAAAATAATGATAAGTATATTAGATTCATTGTTATTATTTTTAAATAATAAACATGGGAATGAGAATTATAAAAACTTCTAGAATGTATTGAATTATTTTAGAGTTGAAAATAAAGTGAATTTATAGGAAGATAAATATGACCATTGGAATTCAACCATTTGGAATCTGACTGTTGTAATAGTAAATATAGTTATTTTAGTAGTAATGTAACTTTTATACATACAAGTATTGAGTTTTTATTTTTTGGTGCCAAATGTGTGATTTTAAAATTCACACATATTTTTATTTAATAATTAAATTTCTCAAAGGTAAAAATTTATTTTCATTAAAAGGACTTTAAATTTTGAATCAACACATAAAATTTATCCAACAATGATTTTTTTAGAATTTTCTGAGACGGTTGATTTGTTTTTGTAAAAGTAAATTACGATATGAATATACTACAAGTATTATGACATAATAAAGACTTAAAAATGATGTAATAAATAATATAAAGGCTTAATTAAGAAAAATATATTCATTCATTAAGATAATGCATTTTAAAATAATAAAATTAATTTTCTAAACCTATAAAAAATATTCTAAATACTAAAGTATATTTTACAATTTTAAAAATAATTATTTGTGAATAAATATCTTTTCTGTGTCCAATATTATATAATTTAAAGTATTTATGTTCTTAATATTATAAAATTAAAAAACCAGTCCCCAAATGTTAAATAACATGGTTTGAAACCATGGGAAGGCTAATGGTTTTATATTTTCCTACAATATAATTCCATAGCCTATGTTTAGAAATAAATAAAAAATTACCCCTAATTTTCTATAAATACCCACCCATTCTCCCATTCCTCTCTAATATAAAACCATTTAACTTATTTTTAATCTTAATTTTCCTCTAAAAAAGGTTTATAAAGAGTCCTAGATATATAAGAGTTCCAAAATCTATATCTATTTATTTCTAGAAGCTTATCCTAAAAGTTTTTCTCAGAAGGATTAATAGGGAAAGAGTTACCGAAACCTTATATATATTTATCTTTCAAGAGAATAAACTCTAAGGATCAAAGGAGTTAATTATCAAGATTTTAGAAGGGTCAAATTTAGTTATTTTTTTTCATATTTTTTTCTTCACTTCTATTTTAAAAGTCCTTTTAATTACTTATACTTATATATATTATTATTTTATGATTCATTATTAAAAATACATGACTGTATTATGAATATTAAATTTATATTACCTCTTAATATACCATCCTCACAATAAACTAGTTTTTTTCCAAGAGGGGATTATTTTTCTATCATTTCTCTGGTCTCCAAATATTTCATTCACCGACCAATTCTAAATAATTCCATTATATGATGAACATATCCCACTTTACTACACCCTAATCAAAGATAATTTCCATTGCAGTGTGAATATTATATAAATCCTACTATATTGACAGATATTCACCTATAAATCTATGTAATTAAATTTATTTGGGAACTTTAAAAATCTTTATATTCATTACTTTTATACAGAAGTGTATTGATTACTAAGACATGTATATATAAGTGGTTCCTTTCAGAAAATTATAATGTATATCATTAGGAAAAATATTTCTTATAATGTATTAATTGTACTTATTATATTATTGGTGGCCCCAAAAATTATACATCCCCTTGATGCGTCAGTAGTTCTATTGAGAAAAACTATCTCAGGTATTTGGTGCATGTCTTACCCATTTATGTTTGATGACTTAGAATAAGGTCTTGACTGTATTTTTATGATATCTGAAATTATACATTCCATCACCATGAAATAATGTATTATTATAATCATGTGATTATTTATTTCCATTACTATAATATCTATGGATAAAATTAAATCTCATGTTATCAATTATGTGCTATCACTTTATTCTTATAAATTCTTAGCATATTATTTATAAAAGGTTTATTCCATGTTATATTCCACTATATGATACCCCTTACCAGGCATACCATATCACCTATTTATTTTTTACCTTTTCCCCAGGGAATGGAGAAGATTACTATGAATAATCCAATAAAAAACTAGAAGGAATAAATAAATATTTAATTGACTTATTAGGATCTATTTTAGGTTTTGAAATGTAATGTAAGGATCATGCATAAACTGAGTCTCCTAAGACTACTAAACTATTTGATCCTATATAATATTATTTATTTTATTCTATATCAATGTAAAATAACCTTACGATCTAGGTTACTAGAGTTTGAGTGTTACAGTTGGCATCAGATCAAGTTTAGTAGAGACTTTGGGAATGATATTTATAAGTTATAGTTAAAAAACACAAACATTATGATAGAACCTTAGGATATTCAGGATTTTTTCTAAAATACTTTACCTATATAGTAATTGTATACCATGATTAAATATTTATAGTTTTTAATGTAATTAAGTATATCCCATTGTTTTGAAATCGAGACTAATGGAAGGAATGGAAACTATGTCAACACCTGTAATAAATATAGATATTTCCTTCCAGAGAAAGTTGATGGGGATAGTTTTGGATCTAATTATATTATAAATATATTAGTGAAATTAAATTATGTTATGAAAAATAAACTTTCCCATATGGAATAACTTATTTCTCCATAGAATGGTGTAGCAATGATGGACTACTTCATGTGGTAAAATCCTCCATCCTTTAATGGTACCACTAATGCCTTAGTAGCTGAATAGTGGATCAATTACAATAAGAAGATATTAATTACTATGATAAGTAATGAAATGTAGAATGTTATTATGGTAGTACATCAATTATGGGGGGGATGATGATCAATGGTGGTCATTTATTCAAAATTCTAATAAGGAGGAGGCGATAGAGAGTATGTAATGAAATTATTTTAAGTTGATATTCTTCGAAGGAAACTTCCCTCACGATCGATAAGTTGATATGGAAATTAAGTTCCTAAATTTAAGACAGAAGGAGGTGGAAAATGTTGCTGAGTACGATGATAAATTTACAAGGTTATAAAGATATTTTTTAGACAATGTTTGCAATCTAGAAAAAAATATTGATAACTTATTTTATGGGATAAATATAATACTTTAAAGGGAATTAGTCTCTCAAATATTTTTAATATATAAGGATATAATATCATGTTCCATTAAGATGGGGAAAGAATTCCTAAAGTCGTATATTTTTAAATTAAAGTAAGAGAATAAGAGGATGGATGAGTACCACATAGAGATAAATATAAAAAAGTATAATAACAAAAGGGTGAAATTTCTAACTTGTAATAATTATGGAAAGAAACACCCTAGGAATTTATTATAGGGAATGTGAGTTTTATATAAGTGTGGAGATAAAGGTCATCAAGATCATGAATGCAAGGGAAAAAAGATAATCCATAAATGATTAATTATTAAAATGCATGGATACGAGGCACTATTCTAATCAATTTCCTAAGTGTCAAGGGAATCTACCTTAGAAGAGGAAAATGGAGAAAGGAAAAACTTATAAAATCACTAAAATAGGAGTGGATTTCCCAAATAATGTGATAATAGTAACTTTTATCATAAAATCAAAGTTAGATAATTCTTTATTTGAATATGGATCTACACACTCTTTTATATCTTGTATGTTTACTAAGAACCTTAAATTATCTCTTGACACACTAAAAAAGAGTTAACATTTAAGAAAACTAGTTGAAATATTATTTCCATGAGGATATATTGGAAAGTTTCTATTAATATGTACATAGATTCCCTAGTTATCAAATTTATTGGTATACCTATGGTTGAATTTGACACAATCCTTGGTGTATATTAGCTCTCAAATTATAATAAAATAATTTTATATTGATAGAAGGACATTATAATTTGTGAAGAAAGAATATAATAACTTTTTTAGAGGAAATATTTTATTTTCTAATTCTTTTTTGGAGACACCAATAGTAACCCAAGTTAATGAAATTATAGGAGAAGAAGAAGTAAAGAAACAAACTATGGATGGGAGGGATCTTATAATAATGGATTATATAGCTATTTTGAAACAATATATATTGATCTATTTCCCTAGTAATTACCTGGACATCCACCTAAATTAAAATTTTAGTTTTCCATTGAATTCATCCTTGATGTAAAACACCTATCTAAGCCTCCCTATAGAATTTACCTAGTGGAATTGGTGGAATTAAATAAACAAATGTATGATTTATGTTATAAGGGATTCATATGGATTAGTGTCTCATCTTGGGTATTACCTATCCTAATTGTAAAAAATAAGGACTGGTCTATGATGTTGTTCATTGATTATATAGAAATAAATTCTTTTACCATAAAGAAAAAATATCCTTTACCATGCATCAATGACTTGTTTGGTCAAATTCAAGGTTCTTAATAGTACTTAAATATTAATATTTGTTCTGGTAATCATTAATTAAGAGTAAATAATAATGATAGAATAAATATAATTTTTTTTACAAGGTATAGATATTATTAGTTTATAGTAAATCCTTTTAGATTAGCTAATACATCCTTTGTGTCTATGGATGTTATAAATAGAGTTTTCAAGGATTATCTTGATAAATTTTTGGTGGTATAGATTACAAATATCTTGTTATACTCTGAAATATATGAAGAACATGAGAATTATTTTTGAATTTTTCTTGAGACTCTCAGAGAAAAGAAGTTATAAGGGAAATATAGAAAGTGTAAATTTGGGGACCAAAAAGTTTTTTTCATAACCAAATTGTCTATAAGGATGGAATATTTATTGAAAATTTTAAAAAAATATAGTCAAATAATAGTCCAAACTAATAAATATAATTGATATAAGTAGTTTCCTTGGTTTAGTAGGTTACTATCAGTGATTTGTTCAATTTTTTTTTTCGAATGGACAATCCAATATCCAATTTAACATATACTATGTTTAAATTCACATAGTCAAAATAACACGAAGAGAGTTTTTAGGAACTGAATAAGAGATTGGTTAGTGAACCGGTGTAAAATTTACTATTAGGTATAGTGATATATAGTGATTCATTGATGAAAGTACTAGGGTGTATCCTTATGAAAAATGATACATTTCTCTTGTATGTATCACAATAATTAAAGAACTATGGAAAAAACTATCTATATCATGATATTGAGTTGGAATATATAGTATTTTCCTTTATATTATAGATATAATACCTCGATTATGAAATATATGATATATATTATAGATATAATACCAAGATGATGAAATATATGATATATATAGATCAAAATCATTTGAAGTAAATATTCTCACAAAAAGATCTCAACATGAGACAAAGGTTATGGTTGGAACTACTCAAGGACTATGAATGCTCAATACACTACCACCATAAGAAGTCAAACAAGGTTTTTGATTCATTGAGTAGAAAGGATAATTATGTTCTATCCATGATGAGGATAAATAAGGATTCTATATTCAAGAGTTTAGTAAATTTGGATATGGAAATTATTAGGTAAATAGAAACATCATTTATTTTCCAAGTAATTACCCAACCATATTTACTAGAGAATATAATTAAGTTCCAAGAAGATGATAAGGGTTTACAAAAGAAGATTAAAGCCATGAATTATGGGAAATTGATATAGTTCATCTATAAATATAGTGTATGGATGTTTGTAAATAGATTATGTGTTTCATCAGTACCTAAGTTGAAGATGTAAATTCTTGATGAAACTTATAACACAAATTTATCCATACTCCTTGGTTGCACCAAGATGTATATGAATTTAAGATAACATTTATAGTGGGATAAGATAAATTCGGAAATTATTGATTATTTTTCATGATGCTTAGTGTAACCACAAGTAAAGACTGAGAGGTAACATCCTAAGGGTACCATGAAACCTATCCCTATAACAATGTGGAAGTGGGATAAAATAACAATGTACTTTGTTACAGGACTTACCAATAATTCTAAGTAGAATGATTCAATATGGTATATTATGGATCACCTAATAAATTATACACATTTAATAGAAACAAGTTAGGACTTACCCCCTGATCATCTTACATGGATCCACATTAATGAAGTTTTAATATATCATGTATCACTTCTGTAAATTGTATTTTATTGTGACCCTCATTTGAAATAAATTTTTTAGAGGAGTCTTTAAAGTAATTTTTATATCATGATACATTTTAGCACCACTTATTATCCTCAAATTGATGGACTGTTTGAAAGAAATATCCAAACATTAGAATACATTTTGAAATCATTATCTCTTAACTTCCATGGAATATGGAACTAGTATCCAAATTTGGTGGACTTTTCGTATAATAATAACTTCCATTCAAGAATTAAAAGGGTAGAGTATAAATCCTTATATGGGAAAAATATCATACTCAAACCTCTTGGGTTGAAGTTAGATAAAGGAAACCAGTTGGTCCAAAACTTCTTGAGGAGACAACTAAGAATGTACAGGAAATTCATAATCATATCAAAATATCTTAAAGCATATAGATTATCTATGTTGATAATAGATGGAAGTGTATGGAATTTCAAGTATGGGATCATGAATTATTTAAAGTATTACCATGGAAGAGAGTTATAAGGTTTGGTAATAAGGGGAATCTAACACCAAGGAATATTGGACCATGTAAAATTTTATAAATAATTAGAATTACAACTTACCATTTATCTATGCCACCTGACCTATATAAAGTGAATGAAATATTCAATGTCTCTATATATAGGAATTATATGACAAACCCATCAATATACTCACCACTGAGGAAATAGATTTGGAACCTAAATTTCTTATAATGAATATCCTATATGTATTCTTGATACTAAAGAAAAAGTGTTGCAAAATCAGGTAACTTAGCTTGTGAACTTACTTTGGAGGAATCACAAGTTAGAGGAAGCAATATGGGAGATATAAGAAGCAATGATAAAATATTACCCATATTTTTTATGTCTTAATGTATAAATTTTTTTTCTAGGATGAAATTATTAAAATGGGAGAGAATTTAAGACCCAATATTGTACTAAAGTAAATAAACAATTCATTAAAAAAAATATTTCACAATTCACATTATATTATTTCATTATAATTGTAAAACACAAAAATAGAAGATTATATTCACTATAACAACTATAACTAGTACCACTGAATAAGTAAAAATATAGGCAAACAACATAATCTTAAATTTTAGAGGATCATACTCTAAAATGAATTAAAAGTATTCTAGATACATTTTTATTATGAATAAAACAAGAAGAGAGTGAATGAAAATTTTAGGAACTTATAGAATTAATTGAATTATTTAGGAGGTAAGAATGAAGTAAATTTATAGGAAGTGAAATATGTCTATTAGAATATGAATTTTTGGAATCTGACCATTATAATAGTAAATATGGTCATTGTAATAATAATGTTAATGTTACAAGTTTATGATAAAATAAAAAAATAATTTGGTAATAATATAATTATTAACTAATAATATTAATATTTATTTATAAATAAAAATTCAACTATATACAGACACCTTAGAAATGAGTTTTTATTTTTTGAATCCAAATATATGATTTTAAAATTCATAAATATTTTTATTTAATAATTAAATTTATCATAGATAAAAAATTATTTGCTTAAAAATGGCTTTACATTTAGAATAAGTACATTAGAGTTATCCAATGATGATTTTTTCATAATTTTCTGTAACTGTAATTTTTTTAGTAAAAGTAATATACTATATGAATATTCTGTAAGTATTATGATATCATAATGACATAAAAATTATATAATAAATAATATAAAGATTTAATTAACAAAAAATATGTTTTTCACTAAAATAATATATTTTAATATAATAAAATTAATCTTTAAAACCAATAAATAAGATTCTAAATCCTAAATTATATTTTAAGTTTTTAAAAATAATTCTTTATGAATAAATATCTTTTCCATGCCAAAAATAATGTAATTTATGTAATTTTGGTTCTTATGTCTATAAAAATAAAAAAATATTCCCTAAATGTATAATAACATAGTTTAAAACCATGGGAAGGCCAATGGTTTTCTATTTTTGTACAACCTAAAGTCTAAGGCCTATGTTCAGAAATTATTAAACAATACCCCCTCATTTTATACAAATACCCACCATCCTCCCATTCCTCTCCAATCTAAAACTATTGAGCATGGTTTTCCTCTCATTTTCCCTTCCATGAATATTTAGGAATATATTTAAGTATGTAAGAGTTCCAAACTCTATATCCATTTATCTCTCAAAGCCATCCTAAAGAGTTTTTCTCAAGAGACTTGGTAGGGTAAGTGTTCCCAAACCATACAACAGCTCGAAGGCCTTCATTTTTTTTATTTTGATAAACCCTCTTTTAAGGGAAAAATGAGGAAACCTGCACAATCATCATGGACACAACACAAATCACACCCTAAAGACAAGAAAGTAAAAACCATACTGAAAAGATGGAGCCCCCTTCCTAGTATTTAAACATGATGAAGCTCTCCATCATTGTAAGGCAGTTCAGAAATCAAGTGCCCTGTTTCAAAGAACATGCCCAATCCGATAGAAAATAACATAACCTCTCAAACAACCAAATCTGTAAATATTTTCAAAGATAAACCGCCAGCTTTGGATCTTCCTCTAGGGCCTATTCCATGTGGTCAATCCAACTTCACTATCTTCCCACCATCGAGATCATTGGTAAGATCAAATAGTTCATTCTCAAGATTTTTAAAGGGGTATAGAGAGGTAAGTATTTTGATACCTTTTTCATCAATTTATCTTTCATAAGTCCTTTGAATTTATTATATTTAATTATATAATTATGTTATGTTTCATTATTATATATCAATGATTGTATTGTGAATAATATTTTTCTATTATCTCTTATTATACCACCCTCATAATAAACTATATTTTTTTCAAATGGGAATAATTTTTCTATAATTTCTTTGGACTACAACTATTGTATTCAGAAAATAATTCCGAATAATTCACTTATAATATGAAAGTATCCAACTTTACTATACCATCATCAAAGATGATTTCCATTATAATGTGAACATCCTATAAGTCCTACTGGATTAAAGGATATTAACCTAGATATCCTTGTAATTCAATTGACTAGGGGAACTTTGGAAATCCATATACCTATTACTTATATATATGAAAAATATTGATTACTATGACATATTTATGTAAGTGGTTCATTTTGGAAAATTTTTATATGTATTGTTAGCTAAAATATTTCATATAATGGATGCATTTTAATTTTTATGTGACAAGTGTATCCTAGAATTATATATTCCCTCAATGATTTGGTAGGTATCATGAGACAAAATATCTTTGTTATTTTGTGCATTACTTACCTATTTATGTACGATATCTTGCAAGAAGGCCTTGATGGTATGTTTATGATTCTAGATAGTATCAATTCCATCACCATGAAATAATTTATTATTATCCATGTGATTATTTATTTCCATTATTATTTTATCTGTGGATATAATTCATGATCATGTTATCAATTACAATGAATCATTTTATTTTTATTTATTCATGCTATATTGTTTATGCCTTTTTTTATTCCATGATAGCTTCCTTTGTATGCTACCCATTAATAAAAGTCTAAGGTCACCCCTTATTTAATTTACCTTTTCCCTAGGGAACCAAAAAGAGTGAATGATCCAAGTAAAATCTAGAATGAATAATAAATATTTCATTGATTTTTTATGGTTTATTTTAGGTTTTAAAAAGCGTTATGAAGATCATGTTTGTATCTAGTCTCATATGAATACTAAAATATTGGATCCTATGTAATGTGATCTATTACATTCTATACCAATGTAATAAAATAACAAAAATATCTTTGTTATTGTATTTAGGGTGTTAATATTGGGGAAAATAATAATGATGCACAGAGTCACTTAAAGTGGGAAGTGAAAATTGTCAACTTATTGGTGCTCACCTTTACTTATTCTACAGGGGGTTTAATACTATTTTTAATCTTAATTTATTTTTATTTTTGATAATAAGATAAGGGAATGTATAGTTAAATCACAATTATTGTTCACCAAGGATTAATCACTTGATAAAAAACCATATGCCATATGTGGTATTTGTTTCTATTTCTCACATTATCACATCATTTTATTCATAGTACTTCACAAAAATCAGTAGTGGGAAAATTATATTGAGAGTTTATGTTTTCATAACCATTGATTCAACCCCCTCTCATTGGTTTTCTACTCTCACCTGGGGATAACACATCATTAAAACATGGTGAAGAAAACACCATGAAATAATAAAGCTCTATCAACCAAGATCCAAGGTTTTTAGCCTTTAATATATTTATATTCCATAAATTTCACTGATAGTTTTGTTCTTTATAATGGGTTTGATTCTCACCATGAAATAATTTCCCAAATCCATGGTTGTTTCGACCCTATATATTCACTCAAACAATACACTACCATGAAATAAATCCTTATAACCTCACCATCCCCTCTAAGAGCCAATGAAAAGACCAAAACAAAGTGTTAAGAAAACCATACCACATCCCACTATTATTATCAAGATGCTCATTTACACACATCTCATGGAATAAATGGATTCTAAAACCTATTCAAAACCACTGAAATGAAAAACATATTTCCAAGAACTTAGACCCTAAAGTAAAACTCAATAATGTTTATAATCAATCTAAGCATTATAAAACTAGAAAAAGACTAAGCTACCATGACCAGAACTAGATCGTGGCTAACCTCAGACCCACCGTGGCATAATGATGATCAAAAGATGTTGTAGTTGTCTTTTAAAAATAAAAAACTCATCTTTTCTATCATGAACCACCTATAAACTCTCCTTTGACACCTATAATACCCAAAAACGAAAAAGTAGAGATCTATGAAAAATTTAGGCCTCTATATTAATTACATTTCAAATGATTCTTGTGATTGAGAATCAAAACCAAACCTAAAATGAAAAAATTTAACCAAAAAATAAAACAACCTGTGAGATACCACTTATACAGGAATCTCTACAGCACATAAGATCAAACAATGGAAAAAAAGAATAAATCAATTATGGTAGTATAGAATTAATCTCAATGTTACTAAAAAACATTCAAAAAAATCTAGATAATGAGCTCACATTTATGACTCTCTCTCCCATGTACATTCCTCTAAGACACTGTACCTCCAAACGACATGAAGAAAAGGAATGATGCATCCATGAAACAACTTCTCCCAATAATCCGTATTCTAAATAGGCTACTATATTGATATCAAATCATCCTAAATATCCAAACAACCCAAATCAATAACATGGGAGTCATCATAAATATATCACCAAATATGAAACCCATGGAATACATCATGGATTTGATTCATACATGGGGGAATAGATAACCAATACACCACCATGCTAACATGATCTAGACAGTCAAAGGGTTTGAAAAATTGAGAAGAAATTTTAATGCCTCATCTGAATCTCCATTGCCACTGATTAGGTGGAAAATTTAAGAACACATGATCATCAACCTAAAAATATATAGGTCTCCTCCTATGATTTTCCTAGGATTTATGATGATCTTGAGTAGTATTCATCTACCCATGAATCAATTTCACTTTCTTTATCACAATCTACACCAAATTTAGTCTAAGAATCATTGATTCTCCAACCTTGGTCTAAAATAATGGATATCTACAAGTTTTCCCATTCAAAAGACTTGAGTGGAGTCATACCAATGAAATAATGATGGCTATTATTAAAGGAAAACTCAACAAATTGCGTAGGTTTTTTCCCATAAACCTCCAAAATCAAGAATAGACTTGCATAACATATTTTTTAATATATGTATCATCTACTCTTTTTGATCATCTGTATGTGGATGAAAAGAAATTATATGGCATAACCAAGAGTTAAAAGTACACCACAGACTCTTGAACACCATTTAGTTAAAATAAGGATATTGATCAGTGATGATATTCCTTAAAATCCAATTAAGATACACCTCCCTATATATATAAATATGTAATAAATAATTTATTTCAATCAATTCCATAATCACAAATAATTGATCTAACTTGATTAGATGGTTTATAATGAACTAGATGAAATCATGATCTCCCGGAGCATGAGGAAAACTAGTGATGAAATTCATCAAAACATTCTCCTATTTTTATTGGGTAATATCTAATAGATACAAAAAACCTCCTAGAACTCTATGCCAAACCATCACACTTTTACAGAATAAACACCATGAAATGAACTATTCCATTTACCTCTTTATCCTCGATAACCAAAACTTATATCTCATAGAATTGTAATGTCTCAAAAATTATGTGTAATTTTTTTATTTATATGGGATTATTCTGAGACAGTGCACTCTGATGACATGTGATTCCGAGGCCCAGAGAGCCCATAACATAATTCTGAACTTTTATTAAGGTATTTTTAGTAAATGCATGAGTGGGTTTTTATAACTTTTGAACCAGTGCTTAGATCAAAAATACAAGGACACCGTTTAATTCAGAATGCTGAGATTTGCCTAGAATGAAATAAACTTCGTCCATCAAGGGCCAAACAAAAAATTTTATTTTCGGACTTTTTGAGTAAAATAAAAAAATAACTTAAAAAGTTATTTTATATTATTTATCATTCGTTGAGTGGAGGATGCTGATGTTGCGGTGCGACAATGAGGTTGCGATAGAGCACATTAATGAGGTTCATTAATGGAACATATCACGCAGTGTAACGATGCACTAAAGAAAGTGTAAAAGTGACAATGTTTTATAAATGAAACATCTTAACGACGCAATGTCACAACTTAAATGAAATGTTGTGATGTGATTTTCTTTTTATTGTCTAATGCGTTGGTGGACGGAGAATTAAAACTTGGAGGATTCTCTGAAAAAACTCCAGCGAATCGCCTCTCCAATAAAGAACGTCAATGAGACTCCACTAACTTCCACGATCCTCAAATAATGGAGCTAGAAGTGATGATGTAGATTCCTTGAACTCTCGATGAATAATGTTTCAGCATAAAATGTCAAAGAGGTAGGGGTTTGATTTTTATTTCAAAGTTCTTCCTCACTATTCTTTTTCTAGAAATGAAAAACACAGATCAACCCATGAATAGGTTGATCCTTGATTTGTACGTTTATGTGGGAGGGTGACTTTTCTTGGGGATTTATTATCTGGGATTTAAACCTTGCATGAAATGGTTGAACTTCAATCTCCAAACTTCCCCCTTTATTTAAAACTTTAACGTGGATGACCCAGGCCAACACGAACAATGCTCGAGAACCTTCGCTTGTGCGTTCTTGATGGACGCATTCTATAAGTGTTTTTAGTTTGATTTCAAGGCCTGAGTAGGGATTGAGGAACCCAAGGGACACTTTGGCGTAGACGGGTTGAAGAACGGACCACCAGAGCAGCTTCGGTGGCCCTCTAAAGGGGCCGCCGGCACGTAGTGGCGCCAGTGACTGGCCTAGGCTGGCCGCGTGGAGGGGGCAGCGCCAAATGGCTCCACGACAGCTGCGGTATAGGGACCCTACATTTTCTTACATTACTATTAAATTATTATAAATATAAAAAACTTAATAGTATTACACCTTGAGTATCCATTGGTTTAGTGTCTTGGGAAAACTTGGACCGTACAAAACATTTACAACATCAAACATAAACATTTATTTAATTTCTTCTTCTCTAACTTCTTATTGGCACTTGACCTCTCTTTAGTATGTGTAGTCACCTGAGGATAAACATCAAAAAGGGGTGAGCTAAAAGCCCAGTAATAGTGTAGATAAGAACAATATAACAATGGGTGAGCATAATCATAACATCGGAAAAGGAACATGAACATGAGAGGAATCATCAATAAAAGACTTGAAATGTGGCAATGCACAAAAAATGAAACATCATGACTCAGTAGTTAACTACCAAACATAGTTATGAACAAAACTAGTATAATGTTCACACATCATTTCACTTTAACTCATGAGATTCATCACTTTAACCAATGCATTGGAGCGCTGTATAATTCCGGGCGCACCCATCACATTGAAATATTCATATTGCGCTATATAATTCTGGGCACACCCGTCACATCATAACATTATCATTATCATGCATGCCAAAAAAACATATATAAAAAATGAAAATAACTAACCCATGGAAAGTAATTTTTTTCATCTTATAAGAACACAATCATAAACATTGGGTTCCCAAAAATAAAGTGAGAATAACATACTTGATACAATAACCATCAACCTTGAGTGATAAGTGAAAGGTGTGTTTTTGAAAGAAGAGTTCTTTTGGAAAAATTTTGTTTGACATAAAATCTAGTGGAAAACATTTATATCCTAGAAAAAGGTAATATAATGATGAAAAATTATTTTTAAGGAGCGACCATACCAAAAATGAAGTGAAAGAGGGAGTACCCGAAGAAAGAAAGTTGGGTTCGAGAATTTCCTCTTACCTTGTATCTGAACACTTAAATCACTTTAATGTCCTATATAATCACATTAGATTCATTAATTAAAAATTAAATAACCTTTTGTACATTAATATGTTTCATTATGGTTTTATTAAGTTATTTTATGGGCCTTTGTATGAGTTATAGAGTTTAAAAACATTGTTTGAGAATGTTCATTTTTATGGTTTTCTTGAGCGGTTCACTTGTATTCATGAATGGAAGTTTGTGTAGAACATGTATAGACATCCATAACTGATTTTTCATGTTATTAATGATATTTCAGAATTTTAAATGATATTACAATGAATTATGTTATATACCATGTGGATGAATCATTAGATTGGAAATTAATGATGATCATTTGGGTTAATTCAGGCGGTTTTTCATCCACAACAAACTTGTTTCTTTTAATAATTTAGTAATATGTACATAATTTAGTTCCAGAACATTAAATAGGATATAATAAATATAAAATAATCTGGTTCAACCATAAAAATGGTTTCATTAATAGATCTAAAGGTGGAAAATAAAATTGATAACATGTCGTTTTTGAAAGTGATAAATTAACACCACACGAACAACGTTTTCCTTTCGAAAATAAAAAGAAGATGAGAAGGGGGTTGGATGATATAATATCCCATTAGTATCATAAAATTCCATTATATGTATAATAATGGAGTTACCATACCATTTAGATAAATATAGGTAGTGAGATAATAAGAAAAGAACTTGAAGTTGAAAGGAAATTAAAGGAAAAGAGAGAGGGAAATTACCTCTTGAATTCTCCTATTGATATCCTACTTAAGGAACCTAGGCTTGATCTTTTCATGAGACCAGAAGATCTTGGAACTGGGGGAGGGGATAAGGAAGATTTTTGGACGGATTTTAGACAATTATTGAATCTTGAGAGGAGTGGTTTGGCATGGGGCGGGAGATGAAAACATGAGGGGGGGGGGGGTGTTTTTAGAATAAAATATTAAATAAAATAATATATCAAATGTTAGACTTCTAATAGTGGTTTTTTGACATCATAAATCATATATTAATATAATATAATTATTTTTAGAGTTTAAATCATCTTTATAATTTGAATTCATTTATTTATTAAAAGGAAGGTGAAAGAAAGAGAAAAAGATACTTTAAGGAATCACCTTTTGACTTTTGGCTTTGGAAAGTTTTTTTTAGGTTTGAAAATTGAGTTTATTATATTTTAAATAAATATTTATGAAATTAAATATAAAATGGACAAATATTAAGTTCTATAAATTTTATGTCATCATTACATTATGAATGATGCAATTTAAGATACACGAGTTATGTGAAAAATTGTATTTTTACTATTCACCCAAAAATTGAAGTATTTCAGAAAAATATCAAAAATTCAACCTAACCATTTTTAAACACATAGAATCCAAAAATGAAATCCATTTTTCAAAAATAATTTTCTCAATATGATTAATTTAATATTTAATTAAAATCATAATTTATTCTAAAAAACAGTTTTAAAACATTTATTTACTTATTCCAAAACATAGTTTCATCATGCTTTCAATTAAATCCTGTATATATACTTTATTAGGTGAGGTTAATATTAATAAGTGTATATTACTATTCATAAGGTTAACATGACTATTAATAAGGGTATATTACTATTCACCAAAAATTATGTTTGTTCTATTAGACTCCAATCATCTTACTGATCGCAACCATATATGTTAGATTTTCAAAATTCAAAACATAGAAGTGGAAAAATTATTTTTAGTGATCACATTGAATTTAGTATCATGAAATGTCATTGTGCTTACAAATGTTATTATAATATAAGGCATAACTATAAGAAGGGAATTTTATTGAAAAAAATTTGGGTCGTCACATTCTTCCCCCCTTATGAAATTTCACCCTCAAAATTTCATTTTACATAAACAGGTGAGGGTAATTCTCCTTCATCGCCTCTTCTGGTTCCCAAGTATCTTCTTTAAACTTATGGTTCCCCCAAAACACTTTGACAAGGTTGGTTGTCTTGTTTCATAGAACCTTATCTCTCCTGTCGAGAATCTTTACTGGCTGCTCTTCATAGGAGTGATCATCTTCCAACTATACCACCTCTGAGTTCAGTACATGTGAGGGATCTAGTATGTACTTCCTCAGGAGTGATACGTGAAACACATAATAAACTAGATCCATATTCGGTGAAAGTGCAAGCTGATAGTCCCTGGCTCTTATGTGGTCAATGATCTCAAAGTGATTAATATACCTTGGGATTAACTTCCTTTTTTTTCCTAACCACATGACTCTCTTCCATAGTGATATTTTAAGGAAGACTTTATCTCCAATGTTGAACTCCAAGTCCCTTTAATGGTTGTTCTCATAGCTCTTTTTCTGAATTTGAGAATCTTTTATGTGTTTCTGGATAACTTGAACCTTCTCTGTCATCTCTTGGAAAAGATCAGGTCCAAGTAGTTTTATTTCTCCAACTTCATCCAAATAGGTTGGAGTTCTACATCGCTTTCCATACAAAGATTCATATAGAGCCATATGAATACTCGAGTGGAAGCTATTATTGTATGAGAACTAAACCAATGGTAGATACTGATCCCATCCACCTTTTAATTCTAGAGAGTAGGCTGTTAACATGTCTTCAAGTATCTGAATAGTCCTTTGAGATAGGACATTAGTTTGGGGGTGATTGGCCATGTTGAAATTTAATTCAGTACTCAAATAATGTTGAAGACTTCTCCAAAATTTACATGTGAACCTTGGATCATGATTAGAGACAATCGAGAGTGGAACACCATGCAGTCTCACCACTTATTTCACATATATCTTAGAATGTTGTTAAAGAGAGTGATATTCCCGAATAACGATCAAATGGGAAGTCTTGGTGAGTTGGTCAACGACAAACCATATCACATTATTTCCCTTCGACGTATTTTGGAGACCTATGACAAAGTCCATAGTAACATTCTCCCATTTCCACATGGGTATAGTCAATGGTTTCATCATCCCTTTGGAATTTCTTCACTCTTCTTTAACTTGATGATATACCAAGCACCTTAAGATATATTCTACAATCTCCTTCTTTATGTTATCCCACCAGAAGTGTTCTCGGAGATCACAATACATCTTGGTACTACCAGGATGGATAGAGAATGTTGAGATGTGTGCATTATCCAATAGATCCTTATTTATCCCAAGTGATGAAGGCACAAAAATTTGTGTTCCAAACCAAATCACACCTTCATCATTGATATGGAACTCATGAAACTTATTTTCCTTTACTACATTCAGGTTCTTTTGTAACTCCTGATCATCCCTTTATGACTCCTTAATATTCCCTTGGATGGATGGTTGTAGAATAATTTGGGAAAGTTAAGATGTATCCTCTACCATTATGATTTCCAAATCCATCCTTTACATATCCAAGAAGATAGGGTCTTTCTCAATCTGCAGCATGGATAGAGTATCAGGTTATTTTCTTCTTATAGCATCAACTACCTTGTTCACCTTTCTAGGATGATATTGAATAGAGTAATCGTAATATTTGATTATCTCTAACTATCTCCTTTGATGCATTTTGGGATCATTTTGTGTGAATATATACTTTAGACTCTTATGGTCGGTGTATATCTCACACTTATCACCATAAAGGTAGTGCCACCAGATTTTCAAGACAAAAATCATGTCTTCCAGCTCTAGATCATGCGTCGGATAGTTCTGCTCATGGATATTCAACTTCCGTGAGGCATAGGCTATCACAATTTCATTTTTCATGAGTACACAACCCAAGAATTTCTGTGAAGAATCACTATATATCAAAAAACTTTCTCCACTTTTTGGTAGTGTGAGTAGAGATGCAGCGATAATCCTTCTATTTAGCTCCTTGAAGCTTCCCTCACGTTCTTCCATCCAGACATACTTTACCCCTTTCCTTGTCAACTTAGTTAGCGGTCTTGACAACCATGAGAAATTTCTCACAAAATTTCGGTAGTACCTAGATAATCCAAGAAAACTATGGATTTCTATGACACTAGAGGTCATGGGTCATTCCTAAATCACCTTTGTTTTAGAAGGTTCTACATAACTACCCTCACTTGTGATCACATTTCCCAAGAACATGACATTCTTCATCCAAAAGTAACACTTGATGAACTTGGCATACAACTTGTCCTTTATCAATGTCACCAACACAAGTCTTAGATGTTCTTCATGTTTCTCCTTTCTCTTGGAGTATATGAGAATATCATCAATAAACACTACCACAAATTTTTCAAGGTAATATCTAGAGACTCTATTCATCAAATCCATGAAGATTTTAGGGGCATTAGTATGTCCAAAGGGCATAACCAGAAACTCATAGTGACCATACCTTGTACGAAAGTAAATCTTCTTAATATATTCCTTCTTCACCTTTAACTGATGATATCCAATATTAATATACACCTTTGAGAAGTATTGAGCTCCTCTTAACTGATCAAACAAGTCATCAATCCTTGGAAGAGGATACTTGTTCTTTATGGTGATCTTGTTGAGTTCCTGATAGTCGATACACATCCACATTGTTCCATCCTTCTTCTTCACAAAGAGCACTCGTGCACCCCAAGGTGATTCACTAGGGCATATGAACCCTTTGTCCAAATGATCTTGCAGCTAATTCTTTAACTCCTACAGTTAGATAAGAGATTTCCTATAGGGACACTTTGAGATATGAATATCTCTAGGCATGAGTTCTATTGAGAAATCTACCTCAGGATCCGAGGGAAGTCCAGGTAACTCTTCAGGAAATACATCATTTTCTTCCATCACGATTTGAATTTTTGCAAGATTGGAACTTTACTTTGACTCAACCATTTGGGCGAGGTATGATTCTTCATAGGGTATCAACACCCACACCGTTAACAGTTTTTTCAAAGGAGATTAATGATCTTATTTTAATTTTTAGAGGATCATGGTATGGTTTGGAATATGAAAAGTTATTTCATTTTCCCTAAATTTGATATGCGCTCTATATAACAGGATCCAATCCATTACTATTATAACGTCAAATTCCACCAAGGGAAGTATTAAGAGATTCGCTGGAAGAATCTTCCCACATATGCCAATAGGAGAAGAGTTAAACAATTCATTTGTAATGATTGCACCACTTTTTTTTATAGATATCTCCACTTCAAGGTTTCAGGGATTCAATTCTATAGTTCTAGAAAACTTAAAAGATATAAAGGAATGTGTAGAACAAGAATCAAATAAGAATTTTTCCATTATTGAGTGAATAGGAAGTGTAACTTGTACAAATTCATTATATTGATCCACTTCCACAGTAGTGATGACATAATACTTCCATTGTTCCTTTGAAATTGGTGTCTTCTAATGTTGATTACCCTTGAGGACTTTAGGTTTAGTGCACTAGCTTGCATAACACCCTTGCTCCCTACAGTTGTAGCATTGAACCATGGGTGGTTCTCTCCTTTATTCTGCTACATTCTCCTTTATTCTCATGTCTTTTTGACACTCTTGAGCATGGTGTCCTTTTTTCCCAAACTTGAATCATTTCCCCATCCCTTTGAGGTAGTTTCCATGATGCAAATTCCCACGTTTTTGGCATATGGGTCTTGGGTTTTCTTCCTACCTTTATCATTAGATCCACCGTCTTGAAATTCCATCTTTCCTTTCTTATCACCATAGACATGGGACCATTATCCAAACTCCATTTCCATTTTGAGATCAAATCTAACAACTTCTTCATAAATCTCAAATTCTCAAATTGAAATATCCTTTCAAAGGTGTGGTTTTAATCCACTAAAGAATCTACCAATTTTTCTATCATTATTGATAACAAAACCCGAAGCATACCATACAATCCTTGTGAAATTCTCTTTGTAGGTCGTGAAATATTATCCTTCCTTTTTCTTGATCTATATTAATTCTCTATCCATATTTGTACGAAGATTTAATGGGAAATACATGTTAAGAAACATGATCATAAAGTCTTCCCATCCCATATCTTCAATTTGTCACTTGTTTTGGTGTTCTTAATCAAATTCCACCATTGATTGGACTCTCCATCTAGATGATAAACAACTATAGTCACCTTCTCTATCTCAGAATAGTGGAGCACATAAGATATCTTCTCCATGGAGTTAACCCACTATTCCAAAACTAGTGGATCAGAATATCCACTAAACATCAGCGGTTGTTGCCACATAAAACACTCGATAGCCAGTTACTCCCTCTTTAGTGAAGGAGGAAGTTACCCATTATTCTAGTTATTGTTCATAACCTGAGATAGTTGGGTAAGAAATTCCATGAATTTTTGAACTCCACCTCCTAAAGCATTGGGGATGTCATTCGGGAAATCGTTTCATTGGCTCTCACACGAGTTATTGGCCTGGTTTCTCCTTGTTCCCACCATTTTCTAAAATATAAAAGGTTATAACAAAAACTAAGTCAAAAAGTCATGCATAAATTATTTATTTGTAAAATTTTCACTAAAATCATAACTCATGGGATCCCTATGTAAAGCTTCTTTTGTAAATATTTGTACTTAGTCTCACGCTAGAGGTTTTCTCTAGGGTTCACTAATCCTAATTCCAAAATTAACTAAACCTCGCCTCTGAGACCAACTATAGAGACCCTGAATTTTCTTACGTTACTATTACATCATTATAAAGATAAAAAACATGATCGTATTACAACATGAGGATCCATAGGTTTAGTGTCTTGGAAAAACTAGGACCGTACATAACATTTACAACATCAACCATAAACATTTATTTAATTCCTTCTTCTCTAGCTTCTTATTGGAACTTGAACTCTCCTTAGTATGTGTATTTACCTGAGGATATACATAAAATAGGGGTGATCTAAAATCCTAGTAAGAGGGTAGATAAGAACAATATAACAATGGGTGAGCATAATCATAACATAAGAAAAAGAACATGAACATGAGAGGAATCATCAATAAAAGACTTGAATTGTGGTAATGCATAAAAAATGAAACATCATGTATTTGTGGTTTACTACCACACATATTTGTGAACAAAACTACCATCATTTTCACATATCATTTCACTTTAACTTAGGAGATTCATCACTTTACCCAATGCATTGGAGCTCTGTATAATTATGGGCGCACTCGTCAAATCATAACATTATCATTATCATGCATGAAAAAAAGAAAATATATAAAAAATGAACATAACTAACCCATGAAAAGGAATGTGTTTCATCTCATAAGAACACATTCATAAACTTTGAGTTCCCAAATGAAAGTGGGAATAACATACTTGATACAATAACCATCAACCTTGAGTGAGAAGTAAAAGATGTGTTTTTGAAAGAATAGTTCTTTTGGAAAACTTTTGTTTGACATAAAATCCAGTGAAAGACCTTTATATCCCAGGAAAGTTAATATAATGACTAATAAATGATTTTTAAGGAGATACCATACCAAAAATGGAGTGAAATAGGGAGAACTCGAAGAAAGAAAGTTGGGTTCGAGAATTTCCCCTTATCTTGTATCCAAATGCTTCTGTCACTTTAATGTCCTATATAATCACATTAGATTCATTAATTAACAATTCAAGAACCTTATGTACATGAATATAGTTCTTTATGGTTTCATTAAATTATTTTATCGGCCTTTGGATGAGTTATAGAGTATAAAAACATTGTTCAAGAATGTTCGTTTTTATGGTTTTCTTGAGCAGTTCACTTGTATTCAGGAATGGAAGTTCGTGTAGAAAATGGATAGACATCCAGAATTTATATTACATGTTATTAATACTATTATAGGATTTTAAATGATATTAAAATGCATTAGATTATATACCATGTGGATGAATCATTAGATAGTAATTTAATGATTATTGTTTGGGTTAATTCGGGCGGTTTTTAGTCCACAACGAACTTGTTTCTTTTAATCATTTAGTTATATATACATAATTTAGTTCTAGAACATTAAAAATATATAATACATACAAAATAATCTATTTCAACCATAAAAATGGTTTCATGACCAGATTTTAAGGTGGAAAAGAAAATTGAAAACATGTCATTTTTGAAGGTGATAAATTAACACACACGGACAACGTTTTCCTTTCGAAAATAAAAAGAAGATGGGAAGGGGGTTTCATGATTTGATATCCCATTAGTATCATAATATTCTAGTATATGTATTATACTAGACTTACCATACCATGTGGATGAAAATATTTGGGGTGATAATAAGAAAATAACTTGAAGTTGAAAAGAAATTAAAGGAAAATAGAGAGGGAAATTACCTCTTGAATCCTCCTCTTGAGATCCTCCTTAAGGAACCTAGGCTTGGTCTTTTGATGAGACCAAAAGATCTTGGAAGTGGGGGAGGGGCTAAGGAAGATTTTTGGATAGATTTTAGACAATTCTTGAATCTTGAGAGTTGTGGTTTGACAAGGGGAGGGAGAGTGGTTATTTATATATGAAGGGGGGGGGGGGGTGTTTTTAGAGTAAAATATCACTACCAAAGAAATGGGATTTGAAGCACCCCTGACATAGGTGACCACCTTCGAAGGTCACTGGGCTTAAAAAAAAGGCTTCGACACCCCCCTCCCCCTGCCCCCTCCCCTCGCGAAACCCTACCCTGCGTCCCCTCCCCTCGATCACCACCGCCTGTCCCCCGTTGCCCTCTGCCCTCGCCGACCATCCCCTCACCGCCCTGCACCCCTCGGCGCCCATCCCCTCACCGCCCTCCGCCCTCCGCCCCCTCCTGCCTCCGCCCCCTCCACCCTCCAGCCTCTACCCTCCATCCTCCGCCCTCTGCCCTTCGCCCTCCGCTCTCCACCCCCTCTAGCCTCTGCCCCCTCCACCCTCCAGCCTCTGGCCTTCGCCCTCCACCCCCTTGGCCCTCCTCCCCCTCAGCCCTCAGCCCTCCTACCTCCACCCTCCCACCCTCCGCCTCCTCGCTGCCTGTCCCCCGTCCCCTCGCTGCCCTATGCTCCAGTTCTCCGCCATCCCCCATCCCCTCCATCTTCATCCCCATCCCTCACCGCACCGTCTCCACCCGTCCCCTCCCTCATCGTCCCCTCCTGTGTGGCACCGCCGCCGCCCTGTCCCCTCCCACCCGCATGGCCGTTGCTCGTCCCCTCGCTGCAACCTCCCATCCACTCTAGCTTCCCTCTGTCCTCTGTACCCTCCCTCTTCATCCCACCCTCGCTACACCATAACCACCTCACCACCTCCTCTCATCCGTCTCACCGCTGCCACCGCCACCCCTCCCCTCCCTCATCGCATAGTCTCTGGCTTCGGATCCCCTCTGCTGCCTCTCCTCTCCCCCGCAGCACCACCTTTGGCTCCCCTCCCTTCCAGGTTTGTAGCACAATCAGGCATGACATGGTATTTCACTTACATTCCATTATCTATTCTCTTATTTATTATTCAGAGATATAATTTGATTATTTTATTAATGGTCCACAAGAAATTGGTTAGTATTTATTTTAAATATATTTGATATGAAAAATGCATGTAATAAGTATTGTGTAAATGTTTGTTATACAAATATTATTATGGATAAGAGTTGGATTGATCTTCCAAATCGAACATATAGAGAATATTTCAATGGAATTATGCAATTTATTGAATTCACTAGAGGATTTGAAAGTGACTATATTAGTTTTCCATGTAGAAAATGTGCTAACAGATATCAATTAAAATGAGATACTGTGAGGGAGAACCTATTCTTTAACGGATTTATGAAAAATTATAAGAGTTGGACTCATTATGGAGAAAAATATGTTTGTTTTCAAAATACAGGTGCAGTTTAGATGGATTTTGGTGCAAGGATGAATGTTCCAATGCATGAAATGCTTAATGAAAAGGAACCTGGGTTGGATCCTAAAGGCATTTACATCCAGAATCTTGAGACCGGTGAGATAAATCTTCACTCTGGTGCATATCGTGATTCGAGGAGGTTTTATGAAGAACTTGATGATGAAAAAAACAAAATTATATCCTGAATGTACTTCTTACAATAAATTTTCATTTATCGTGGAGTTGTTTCATTTGAATACTTTGAATTAGTGGTCAGACACATCATTCGACATGCTGTTGGTGTTATTGAAAAAGGTTCTTCCTATCGACGCTAAGATTATCGAGTTGTATTACCATTCTCGTAAGTTGACAGAGAAGTTAGGTTTTACATATGAGACCATAGATGCATGTGAAAATAAATGTATGTTGTTTAGAAAGGAAACTGCCCATTTGGATATTTGTACGGTTTGTGACGCTTCCAGGTGGAAAGAGAACAGGGGAAATCGGACTTATCAAAGTTAGATTGCGATACAGGGGAAAACGATTACTGTAAAGAAAATTCGTTACTTTCCCCTTAAACCTAGGTTGGAAAGATTTTTTATTTCATCTAAAGTTTCTAATTTAATGAGCTGGAATGCAGAAAGAATTCATGAAAGTGATATGTTAACCCACCCATCACACTCTCATGCATGGAAGGATTTTGATAAGAGACATCCCGAATTTGATAAAGATGTTCGTAATGTCTGATTGGGGTTAGAAGCAGATGGTTTCAATCCATTCAAGTCTATTATTGGTGCAACTCATAGCACATGGCCCGTGGTGTTGGTTCCGCATAATCTTCCTCCGTGGCTTTGTATGAAGAAAAAATTTATATTACTTTCCACTCTTATTGATGGACCTATAAGTCCGAGGGATAAGATTGATGTTTACCTTCAACCACTGATTTATGAGTTGAATGAATTTTGGGGCGATAGTGTGATGAATTATGACTATGAAACGAATGAAATGTTCAAACTGCAGGCTGCTTTATTGTGGAAAGTCAATGACTTCCCAACTTATGAAAATTTATCAGGCTGGAGTAGTAAAGGGGAATTTTCTTTCCCATGTTGCAATAAAATTAAAAAATCAGTATGTCTTAAACATTCCTAAAAATGGGCATACATGGGTCACAGACGTTTTCTCCCCCCTCAGTACAAGTTCAGAAAGGACAAAGTGGCATTTGACGGTTCTAGTGAGTTCATCCCAGCACCAAAGATAATGATAGGAGTCGAAATGTTATCATAGATTGAGGTAGAAAACATCCACATGATATTTGAAATTAAGGATTTGGTGGCTCATCCATTACGTAATATTCATGCTGTGGGTAGGTAGCACAATCACAATTGGAAAAAGAAAAGTATTTTTTATAGTCTTCTGTATTGGAAAACTAACATGCTATGGCATAATTTTGATGTCAGGCAACTTGATTTTTTTTTGTGATAACATATTGTGGACCATTTTAGGTGTGAGTGGAAAATCAAAGTACCATGTTAATGCATGTTGTGATTTGGAAGAAATGGGTTTTAGAAAACAGTTTCATTTACAGTTAGCTTAGGGAAACAAGGCATATATGCCTGCTTTATAGTATACGATGACTACAAAGGAGAAAAAGACATTTATTTCCATTTTGAAGATTCTTAAGGTGCCTGATGGTTACTCTTCTAATATTTCAAAGTGTGTTCATCTGAAGATAAGGAAATTACAAGGGTTGAAAAGTCATGGAAATCACATACTACTTCAGTATTTGATTCCAATCACAATTTTTGATTGTTTATCCCACAATGTTGTTTTGCCTTTGATTGAGATGAGTAATTTTTTAGACAGCATTGTTTAAGAAATCAACGAATGGGTTATTTAAAAAGTTTTCAAGACTGAATTGTACTTATGCTTTGTCACTTTGAGAAACTATTTCCCCCATCATTTTTTGATGTTATGGTCCACTTGACAGTGCACCAAACTGATGAAGTAATGACTACTGGTCTAGTTCAATTCAGGTGGATGTATCCTATTGAGTGGTATTTGAGTACAATGAAACGGTTTGTACGCAACAGAGCTCATCCAAAGGCATCAATAGACAATTGTTATTTGATGTATGAGTGTATTACTTTTTGTGTAGAATATATTATGGACATTGAATCAAAATTAGATAATCCCTCTCGGATTCATGATGGTCCAGTTGGAGAAGGAACCATATTTGATATGGACAACATCGAGTGGATACAAGCGCATCGATATATCTTGTTCAATACCATATCAGTTGCACCATTAATGTAGTAAGTGTCTTATCAATTTTATTGTTTAACTTTTACATGTTTTGTTTGCATAATTTGATCATTTAAACATCACATTATAATTTATAGGAAACACATTATTGAGATAAAAGAAGAGATGTATCGTGTGACTGAGTATCAAATTCAATAATCTCATTACGCGTCATTTCATGATTGGTTCAAGGATTATGTACGTATAAATTTATTTTCATTATGAGTGAAGTATTATACTAATTTCTTTCTACATAAATCATTATTGAATTCTATGAATTATGTAGGTTCATAAGATAAGGGAGTTAGGGGACCCCATGCTAACTGAAGAATTTATCCAACCAGGTGAGGGTCCATCTATAACGGATCATCATTATAAAGATATAGATGCTAATGGTTTTTGATTTTGCATTAAAGATATTGACGACAAAATAGCAACACAAAACAGTGTAATCCATTGTCCATTCTTCAATTCTGGTCTTTACTATAGTCAATTGATAGACATCATTGAAGTTGTATAAGCACACAGGTTGAAGTACATGTTGTTAAAGTGTAATTGGGTTGATCCAATGTGTGGATGTAAAGTCGATCAATATCAGTTTTTATTGGTAAATTTTAACTATATGTTATATAGAACTGAACGAGTTGATAACGAACCTTTCATTTTGACATCACAAGTGGAACAAGTATTCTTTGTTACTTTGCCTTCAAATCCAAGTTGGCAAGTTGTGAAAATTTCCCAGTGAGGAGTGTTTTTATTTGAACTAGATGAACCCGAGACTGTTCCGTTTGTTTCCCAACATCTTGATAAACATACCATATTTCAATGTGAAGAAGATATTTTTTGGGTCAGAGTGGCCAATGAAGGAGAAACGGTCGATTTTCATGCTTAATGAAAGGTATAATTTTTTTCCCGCTATTCAGTATTGAATTTCCTAGGATATCATAAATTATCTAACCATTTTATAAATCCTTGTAATTTTTAATCCTAAATTTTGTAAGTTTATTAATTTATAAATATTTAGGGTGATTTCTCTTTTTGTATCTTCATGTTATTTTCAGTGTATCTTCCCATTGAGGTATTCTTCATTTAGTTCATGTTCTGCTTGAATTTTTATTAATTTTATCCGAAATTTGGCTATGCATTGATTCGTTTTGTACATAATTTGTATATCTGTTTTGTTAACATTCTATTTTTTTAAAATTCATTCAAAACTAATTATTCAATCCCTTTTTGTTTGGTTAACAACTGTAAAAGTTTGAATTTTTTAAAAACAGTCCAATTTATCTTTTGGACACATTGGATAGTCCCCTTACTAATGATTTCTATGACTGCATGCATGTTAGGGGAAGAGGCAGCTGATCCACATCATCGATCCCAGCCATCTACATCTTAGGGTCAAGAAATGTTTGAATGTCATTGTGTATATTTTTTATGTAATTGATAAACACACACACACACACACACACACACATATATATATATTTATAACATATGTCAAATTATATATAAAATTGTTGTCAATAGGATCAGACTCGACTGCTTCTTCCTCTCGCAAGAGAGGCCCTGGTTGTGGCATTTTATCATGGAATTCTGACACAACATTTGATGTTTCCTTTGATGAGCTATTTCATACTATGGGATTGAATTCCCCTACATTTATTCATCAGCTGGGTCATATCATACGTGAACCACATCGATTTCCATTGACCACATGTGACTGGACTTCTAACCCTCAGGACACATTATATCATCTTTGGAGGGAGGTTCAGGTAAGAAGACCATTTTAATTTCCTCTCTATGTATAAACAATACTAACATATGTAATTTTTTTCATTAATGGAAAAATTTAAAAGTATTACCTGATGAGTTTCAGCCCGTGTGTATGAGAAAATTCCGTAAGATGTGGAAATATTATAAAGGAAAAGTTATGATGGACCACTGGGTACCAAATGTGGGAGCCCGAGACATTCTGGGAAAAGTCCTGAGAGGTGTCCTCTCAGATCAGTGGCGTGACTTAGTTTCATATTTGTCTAATGAGGGTGTTGTGGTTTGTATATTTATTTTAATATATATATTTTCAATATTGTGTGATTTTTTTGAAATTTGAATTAATTGAATGTAGGAGGTGTCAGCACGCCATTCTGAGAATCAAGCGTTGTAGGGACCACCTCACAGGCTCGGGACTCATCACGTGTCTCAAATACTACATGTGTTATTTATTATTCATATTTTAATTTATTAACTAATATGTTTTTGTGTTTATATTCTATTCATATAGAGTTACAGGAGCAAGGTGCACCGACTGATAAAATGTCGGTGTGGATGAGGACTTGTGATCGAAATGATCCAGAGGTTATAACAATGATAGTAAGTTCTTGTACTCATTACCAATACTTACATAAATATTTATATTAATATATATATATATTTCATAGGATCGATTTGAAGCTGAGTTAGAACAGCTGTGAGAGGACCAGCGACACCTTCCCATGTGAAGGGATGAGATCTTCCATCGCATTATTGGTCAGGATGGGCATGGATATAATTTGACCTATGGAACAGAGATTCCTCATTCTGTAGTGTCACACGCTGTGGTTTTCGGTACTGCTGTTTCTCAGATGACACAACAGTTGTCATATTTCAAGGCACGACTGCACGCTTCTGAGGAGGTAAATCCATAATTGATCACTGAGGTTAGAGCACTGCAGGAATATGTGCATCCATGTGATGGTGTATAGGATCATACGATGCAGGTTTATACTATATTTATTTATTTAGTTTCTATTATTTTTGTTATGAAAATTTTCATATTTTTTATTTGTTGTAGGCCCCTGGCCCACCGGATGGAGGTAGCAGTCATGACCACGCATGACGCATCTTATTCACAAGGTGTGTTTCTTTTTTTTTTATTGGTGGGGTTGTTATTGATGTTTAGGTTGGGTTCTTAGTGAAAGTTTTTGAGGTTTGGGGGTATCATGTGTGCTTTGGCCTTATGCAATGTTTGTGTGCACGAATTGAGAAGTAAACATGAAACTGATTAATGATTTGGATATTTTTAGTTCATTTTATTCTTTAATGTTTTCAATTTCCTGTTCTGTGAATAGTTTTCAAAAAACCATGTGATTCCTAATAGAAACCATGGAATTTGTTTTTGGTGACTGAGCTCAAGTTCACTATTTGTAGGCCCCTGGTCCACCCCAGACAACCCCCCCACACCTCAAACAGCCCCCCGGACTGCCTCCCCCACACCCCGAACAACCCACCCACACCCCGGACAACCCCCCCGCCACCAGAAATCCCCCCTGCCCCCATACAACCCCCATACCCTAGACAACCCCCTCACTCCCCGAACAACCCCCCCGCACCCCGAATAGCCCCCCCTCGCACCCGAGACACCCCCCACTGGACAGCCCCTCCCGCCACCGGACATCCCCACACCCCCACACCTCGGACAACCCCCCCTCCCCGCACCCCAGACATCCCCCCAAACCCCAGACAACCCCCGCCATTAGATAACCCCCACCACCGGACAGCTCCACACCCCCTGCACCCCGGACAGCCCCCCTCCTCGCACCCCGGACAGCCCCCCGCACCCTGGACAACCCCCCCGCCACCAGACATCCCCCCTACTACCATACAGCCCCCCCGTACCCTGAACAGCCCCCGCTACCAGACAACCCCCCCCCCCACCCCGCACCTTGGACATCCCCCCTAAACCCCAAGCAACCCCCACTCCGGATAGCCCCCCACCCCGGACAAACCCCCGTACCCCGAACAGACCCCCCGCAACCCAGATAGCCCCCACCCTGAACAGCCCCCCTGCACCCCGAATAGCCCTCCACCCCAGACAATACGAATATTATTTGTGACATGTAGGAGGAGTCGACACGTCAATCGGACGTGCGGTGTGCACAGTATGATCGAATATGTTTTTTTAAAGAGTTCATCATGCTCTAAAAGGGCGCGTTGTGTGGTAAAAACCAGCCGAATGACCTCAGAATGCGAAGAAATCATACGAAAACAACTGTGGTGTGAATTGTGAAATGGTCAGGTAGAAGACATGTCAATCGAAGGAGTCGTTTGACTGCAGTGACCAAAAACCCATTTACGGAGTCATAAAATGCCAAATCAACATGTAACGGTTGAATTTAGAGAAAACATACTCATAATGACTTGAAATCACAAAAAAAATAGGAATACTATTTGTGACATGTAGGAGGATATGGCACATCAATCGGACATGCGGTGTGCACGGTACGACCGAATATGTTGTTTTGAATAGTTTGGCGCGCTCTAAAAGGGCCCGTTGGGTGGTTAAAAACTAGCCGAATGACCTCAAAATTCCATGAAATCATACGACAACAACCGTGGTGTGAATTGTGAAATGGTCGGGTATACAACACATCAATAGGAGGTGTCCTTTGACCATGGTGACCAGAAACGCCTTTCTGGAGTCATAAAACTCCAAAAAGACGTGTAATGGTCGAATTCAGAGAAAATATGCTCATAATGACTTGAAATCACACAAAAACAATAGGAATACTATTATTGAAATTTAGGAGGAGATGAAGCATCAATCGAACATGCGCTGTGAGCGGTATGACCGAATATGTTGTTTTGAACAGTTCGGTGTGCTCTAAAATGGCACGTTGGGTGGTCAAAACTAGATGAACGACCTCAGAATACTATGAAATCATTTTAAAACAACTGAGGTGTGAATTTTTAAATGTTCGGGTAGACGACATGTCAATCAGAGGTGTTGTTTGACTGCAATGACCGAAAACACATTTCCGGAGTCATAAAACACCAAGACAATGTGTAATGGTATAATTCACAGAAAACTTCCTCATAATGACTTGAAATCACACAAAAATAAGAGGAATATTATTCGTGACATGTAGGAGGATACGAAACATAAATCGGACATGCATTGTGTGTGGTACGACTGAATATTTTGTTTTGAACAGTTCGGTGCGCTCTAAAAGGGCGCGTTGGGTGGTCAAAACTAGCCGAATGACCTCAGAATTCCATGAAATCATATGAAAACAACTATGGTGTGAATTTTGAAATGGTTGAGCAGACAACATGTCAATCGGAGGAGTCGTTTGACCGCGATGACCTAAAACGCATTTTCGGGGTCATAAAATACCAAAACGACGTGTAATGGTCGAATTCACAGAAAATGTCCTCATAATGACTAGAAATAAAACGAAAACAATAGAAATATTATTCATGACATGTAGGAGTAGACGACACGTCAATCGGACATGCAGTGCGCGCAGTATGACCAAATATTTTTTTTAACAGTTTCACGCAGTGTGCACGGAGAGCATTCCTTTTTAGACCACAAAACACTTCCACAAGCTAAACCAAAGACTCCAAAAAAAGAAAAAAAATCCTAAAATGATAAAATTTCTTAAATTGGGGGTTTTAAATTATTATAGAATCCATAATTTGATGTCAGATTTAATTTTATTATATATATATACTTATTGAATAAATATGTCTAATTTACGTTTGTTTTGTTAAGTTGTTTTTTTGTATCTTATTGTAGGTTTATTAAATCAGAAGATTGAAATGGATTGGACCTGTTTTGATTGTTAAAGCACGTTTTTCATTTATTGTTTATTATGATCTTGATGTTTATGCTGTTTTGAAATGTTTTCCTTTTTTTTTTATGATTTTTACTCGGTTTTTGTTGATTGGGAACCGGGATTTTTTTTAAAAAAATTTCTCCAGGACAGTTTCTGCCATTAGTGGTCGCTATAGGTCACCTACTAAATAGGACAGAGACCACCATTTGCGGTCGCTATAGGGCGGCCGAGCATCAGAACTTCAACCGCCACTGGCGGTCGCTATAGCTCAGCCGAGGATCAGGATAGCGACCGCCACTGGCAGTCACTATTGCTCGGCTGAGCAATAGGTCAGCGACTGCCTGAAAGTCGTTGTAGGCCTATGGCGATGGGCCTAAAGCAACCTCCATTGGCAGTCGCTGAGCGGTCCTTATTGGCCATTAGCGACCTCCAATGGCGGTCACTAATGGCCGAATTTTTAGTATTGTATTAAATAAAATAATATATCAAATGTTAGACTTGAAATAGTGGGTTTTTGACATCATAAATCATATATTAATATAATATAATTTTTTTAGACTTTAAATCATATTTATAATTCTAATTCATTAATTTATTAAATGGAAAATGAAAGAAAGAGTAAAATATACTTTAAGAAATCACCTTTTGAATTTAGGATTTGAAAAGTTCTTTTTTAGGTTTGGAAATTGAGTTTATTATATTTTAAGGAACCATTTATGAAATTAAATATAAAATGGAAAAATATATGGTTATTGAAAGTTTATGTCATCATTATATCATGATTGATGCAATTTAAGATACACTAGTTATGTGAAAAACTGTATTTTTACAATTTACCTGAAAGTTGAAGTATTTCAGAAAAATCCAAAAAATTCACCCTAACAATTTTTCGACATGTAAAATCAAAAAATGAAGTTCATTTTTCAAAAATAATATTTAAAATAGGATTAATTTAATATTTAATTAAAATTATAATTTATTCTAAAAAATAGTTTTAAAACATTTTTTTACTTATTCCAAAACATAGGTACATCATGCTTTCAATTCAATCCTGCATATATACTATCATAGGTGAGGTTAATATTCATAAGGGTAAATTACTATTCATAAGGTTTACATTACTATTCATAACGGTATATTACTTTTCACTAAAAATTAAGTTTGTTCTATTAGACTCCAAACATCTTATTGATCAAAACCATATATGTTAGATTTTCAAAATTCAAAACATATAAGTGACAAAATTATGTTTAGTGATCACATTGTATTTATTATCTTGAAATGTCATTGTGCTTACTTATGTGATTATACTATAAGGAATAATTATAAGATGAGGATTTCATTAATAAATCTTTGGATCGTTATATGCGGAGGCGGTTGACCCTCACCGACCGCATTGGAGGACGGTGGCGAGTCGCGACGACAGGAGTTCGCAACCAACCGTATTTGGTGGCGAGAGTAATGGTGTCATGAGGGCGCTGCGTGAAGGGGGGTGGCCTGTGTTCGGATCACCCGGTTCGACTGGACAAGCCGCGATCCATCGACCGCGGTTGGAGGTGGAGGCCCCGGGACATCCCGTGGGGAAGAAGAAACCAGATGTGACCGGTAGGTGCATCCTATTTGGGTGGTGTGCCACTGGTCCAACCCCTGGTAGACCGGGCTAGGGCTGATAGTCTGCACCCCCAGCTCAGTGGGCCAGACTTTCATCGGTGGGCCGGACCCGTGACCCAGCGTGCCAGACCCAAAGCCTAGTGGGATATTCCCGCACTGGCGGTAGGACCCGCACCGGCCGGCCGGAACCACACCCTATGAGACGAACCCACATTAACATGCCGGACCCACTCCCATCAGGTAGGGTCAGACTAGACTGGGTCATCGGGCAACCCGACGGGCTAGACCCCCAGCTAAACTGGGTCGGGCCCAACGAGACCCATTGGTTCTGGCCCACTGGCCAGGCCTGACCAGACTGACCCCAACCAAAATCAGGTCAGGTCAAGTCCTTATAAATTAAGTGGAGAATATGGGACCTTGGGCTAGGTTGGTCGGGTCGGTATGACCGGGTCGTACCAGGTTCCGTCGTAACTGGTCCCCTATTTACTAAAAATTTCGTATCTTTCAAACCGTGCATCTGATTGATAAGCCGTTTGCATCATTGGGACCCTCTTGATGAGGAAGATCTTTTGGAATGATTTTTGGTGACTTTAATGGACATAAATTTGTGAAGAATGGATTGAGGAGAGGTTCTCCCAAGCATGCTACGTACGGAACCCTGTTGTTGGATGAGACCTAATGACTGCTCGACTACAACCTAGTGGGAAGAAAATCTGTGTGACCTGATAGGCCCACAGTGGATAGAAACTTTGTGTGACCCAACAGAACCATGATACTTGGTAGGATTAGTACCTCAGTTTGGACAAGGTTGGAAGTGACTTTGTGTGACCCGACATGCCCACAATGGGGAGCGGGTCTGAGTGACCCAATATACCCACGGTACTCATCATGGATGAGTACAATAATAGTCAAATGTTAGTGGGAAGCGGCGTTTTGTGACCTAACATGCACACTATACTCGATAGAGGATGAGGAGTTCTCCAATAGCCGAGGAATTCGATGAAATGATTGATGATGCTACAATCACTACCCTAGAATACACATGGTGTGAGATATCTTGTACTTCGTTCTTAACTTTGAGAATATCTATGTGTTCTTTCCTTTTTGTCTCGGGGTCCCTATTGAGTTTTTTTATACTCACCCCTACACGAGCTTCACCTGCACATGTTGTGTTTGGTGCAGACGATCGATGTTTCAACAGAGGTACTCAGGGGGATGGGACTGACAAATGCTATGACGGTGGAATTTTTGACCTAGGAATTGGTGGGTCCCAGTAGGATCGGTCAGGAAGGACATACTACTTTGGATTCTAGTAGCTTCCCTACTCTTATGATCAAGTGGGTTTTTCCATGGATGTCCATTAGATCTCCTTTTTGCAATTTTCTATTTCAGTTCTTTTTGTTGGGTTTGTATTCTGGACCACTTACTTTTAGCTATACATTGTACTCAGTTTGGTTTTATTATACTTGTTTTTCCCCATTTAGTGTGTTGGTACATGGTCAGGTGTGTTTTTTCATATAGGTACTCGGGATAATGACTCCCACTTGCAGGTTGACGCCATCAACACTAGTCTCCAGCCCCTGGCCTTTGGGAGGTGGGCTTGGGGTAGTCATGGCATGAGCCCTGGGAGACGGGTCATGAGAAAGTGGTATTAGGGGGATGTTAGTCCCACTACAAATACCAGGAGTCTGTGTTTTGTTTTGGGGAAACAATTTTATGTGTTTTGAGTCCAAATTTCAGATTTAGGGAGTCCAGTGTTGGTGCGGCGACTGACATATCCCTAAACCAGGGCCTTGAATTCTGATTTTCGGCTCAATACATGAAAACATTGGTTGCATAAGTGTCTCCTTATGTTATTTTGAATAAGAGTCAACTCACCAGGTATAACCTCTTGACCGTGGTACATCTTGATCTATTTTAGGATGCCTCTACATGGACGACCAGTCATGATACCAATACAAGTTTTTGAGGACATCCCGCCTAGTGACAAGGCGTCCTTTTAGGGACCAGTTTTTGGGATGACCCCACCGGGTGCTGCACCAATGCTTCCACCACCTGGTGGTCAAAATATACTACCAGAGGTTTTGGAAGAGGACATTCATAGGCTTAGTTCCCTATATGATTTTAAGAGATAGAAACCTCTAAGGTTTAGGGGAGATATGGATGCTCAGGTTGCTGAGGAATGGCTTGGGGCTGTGACGCGGGTCTTCCACTTAGTGAGGAAACTTCCTGAATAGATGGAGATCTTGGAAGTGAGCCTTCTACAGGGCTCATCAGGTATATGGTGGATCTTGACCACCAAGACACTATGAGAACTAGTTTGGGATATACCTAACACTGAGAGGGGGGGGGGGGGTGAATCAGTGTTGGGGACTTTTAAAACCAATTCCAACTTTTATCCCTGTACCTCATGAACTGTTAGGATTGTGATTCTCTTATTCTTTTTTCCCTATCGCATGCAATAATAGAAAGAAGTAAAAATATGCACATGATATTTTTACAAGGTTCACCACTCAATAAGAGTAGCTACGTCCTTGCCATGCATGGGTATGACCACTGCATGGATTCTCCACTATAAAGTAAAATGTTGTTACAATGGAGTGGCTAAGAAAACAATCCTCTAGCCAGTGTGAGTCCCTACACTTTGGAGGGGGGTGGGAAACAATCATGTTCCCTGAACTGGTGAAAGCCTAGTCCAACTTGCAGCCTCTAGCTGGTTCTTTATACTGCCTATGGAGACAGTCTCTTGCAGCCTCTAGCTGGTTCTTTATACTGCCTATGAAGACAGTCTTCTCTATGTTAAAAGAGTTTGCAACACCAAAAGAGTCTTTCACCTTTTGAGACATATTGGATGTCATAGTGCTACTTTTTTCTTCCTCTATTCAATTATTACCTTCCTAGCAGCATGCAGATAAACAACCACTTCTTTCTCTTCTTGTCAAGTGCAATACTAACTGTACTACACTTCTTCTTTCTTCTTCTTAGTGAAACAAAAAAATAGCATCATCTGGATTTAACTATCCTGAACATTTGTTAGCATTCAATTGGGCATACTATGTTATTATTCTTCTTCTCTCCTTTTTCTTTGACAAAGTAGAATATGGAATTGCACTGCAATGTCTTAATATCTTTCTTCAGTTCTCAATACCAATACGTATGTGTGTCGGTATACTACCTTCTTCCTTTGTGCAGATATGAATTCAGTTGCACAACTATTTCTTCTTCGCTCTGCAAATCACAACGAGAGTGTTAAACACTAGTCGTGTGAGTGCGGTTCAACTTCTCTTTGTGAAACCAAATGCTTCACAGTTCTTTCTTCATCGCAAAGCTACTTCGAGAGTGCTATGCACCTATCGAATGCCCGTGGGACCCCTAAATTTTTCGCACACCCTTCTATGTGACTTGCGCGTAAAATTCAAGCCTTGCGCATAAAAATACCTTTTGGCACGAAAAACCTTTTTCGCGCAACTCTTCTTCTTCACGCAGAACTTCATATTTCGTGCAGTAGTTCCTTTTTCGCGCAACAATTCTTCTTTTCGCGCAATACTCTATACTTCAATTTTTCTTGGCATCAGAGCTCGGAATTTGTCTATATGTCGAGTCTCTACAAATGAGAAGGGTTAGCCTCATATTTATAGGCATTTTGACCCCACGCGTAAAACACTAATCCGCGCATAAAACCTCCTCCATGCACGTAAAAACTATTTTATGCAACTTCATATTTCGCGCCTTGCTTCAATATTTCGCGCACCTCATGCCTTTTCCATTTTTCGTCCTTCTGAGCATGAAGCACCAATTTCGCGCAAAATTCCTCACCACATTCCATATTGCGCGCAAACCCAATCTTTCCTGCGACATCATATTTCACGCACTGCTCCAATCTTTCGCGCATTTCATGCCTTTTCCAATTTTCGAGCTTCTGATCTCAAACCATCTTTTGCGTGAAAAACATCATTCCTCTATTTCGCGCACCATGCCAATATTTCGCACAAACTTCATTTTTCGCGCAGCCCGCTGATATTACGTGCACACATTTCTTCTTCACACATCCTGCTGATATTTCGCGCATCCCGCACATATTTTGCGCAATGATCCAATTTTTCGCGCAACCCACTGCTATTTCGCGCAGCCCGCATATATTGCGCGCACCACTTTATTTTTGCGCGCAACATGCCAAAATTTCCACGCACTCCATTACTTTGTCATTTTTCAATGTTCTAACCTTGAAAAACTCCTTGCACGTGAAAATATAAACCATCTTCAATATTGCGCGCAACATCCATTGCCAAGCACATTTCTTCATCTCCCAATTTTCAGGCCCTAAAATTTGGCAAACACTGGAAAGCGGCGCCACCTTAAACTGTGCTTTTCTGCCATCCCCAGATTTTCTATTGCTTTTTCTTTTTATCTCTTTACTGCTTCCCATAACCATTCTTCTGCTCTTATCACGAATCCCACTATCGTGATATTTATCCTTTGATAGATCAACTTTAGCATCGTCAGAGTTGCAATGGGAACTGAAACTTCCCTATCCTCTAGCAGCATCATTCCTTCCAATCAAAACGTTATATGACTGGCATAATCATTTCTCCCCCTTTCCTTCATAAGGCTTGCATCACAAGTTCTCCTAACTCATGATATGTGTGAAATACATACCAGCAATGCATCGTCTGATTTATCCATTCTTTTTGGAATATGAATTCCAAAGTACTTCTTTCATCCTCACTTCAAATCCTCAATTCCTTTTTGAGTGTTAATTCCAAAGAACTCCATTTATCTCTCTTCTTCAAAAAGTTTAGGCTTAAGGCTTCTTCAAACACCTTAAATGTTGCAGACAATGTATCGCCTTTGATATAGGAACTTTGAACAGTGTAACAATCATCTGATTTCAAGGAAATGTGTAATTCATGACCCTATTAGAATACCAAGCCCTTCCACACTCTTTCTTCTTCTTCATCCATCATTATAAACTTAATTCAAATCATATAATTCTTTTCTATAAGTAATATTTTGCATGGTTCTCATGCACTCGTGAAGCATTGTATGGTCTTCTTTAAATCCCCATTCTTCTTCAATCATCCTCAGCTAGATGATACTTCACCATTCTACTCCAATCATCCTCAAATGAATGATACTTCTCCATTCATCATTATTGTAAACAATGTGTCACCTTTGACACAAGTTATTTGAACTTAGGATCTGCTCAACAATCGTCTGAATTTGTTTCATAGAGAATTTCCCAAGGATGAGATTCAATGACATGATTTCATAACAATTCTACAAGAATCCTCACAGTAGCCGATCTCCATTAACTCTGGAATCCTTATTTATCTCCTTCTTCATTTTGACCATCATTGACAACTGTTGACAAAAAAATACAATATTCACACACAAAGTGGTCCCAATAAACACACGATGAGGCGACCCTCGACTGGTCAGACTTTTAGGGGATTTTCTGGGAGGAGTTTTCCTTATAACCATGCACTCTGTGCTCATTCGGGATCTGCTTAACCTTCATCAGGGAAGCATGGAGGTGGATGAGTACTCTATGAGGTTCATGAATCATTCATGCTACTCCATAGACATTGTGCGAGACACTTTTTTCAGTGATTGAGCCTTTGAGTAGGGACTCATGTAGGAGATCATGGAATCAGTGTTGTCTCTTAGCATCCCTACCCAGACGGGGGTATTGGAGTGAGCCCTTCTTGTTGGGAGCTTCTTGGTGGAGCAGGCACCAAAAGCTAGAGACTCTAGTAGACCCCACGTAGAAGAGTCTTTGGTAGAACGCATAAAACATACACGTGGGCCCAAGCGGGCCAGGTATTTCAGTGGACGACCCCAGGAATTAGGGTCGACAGTGTGGGGCTTCCTGTCCAAGGAGAGTCAGCAGGGATCCAGGCAGTGCTTCGCGTATGGCGGGTAGGGACACATGACACATGACTGCCCGACCCACTGTATAGATGACCAACAGATAGTTGAGGGGATGATGAGGTAACAGAAGAGGCTTGAGTGGCGAGGTCCACAGGGAAACAGATGTGGTAGGGGAGCTAGCTGAGCGACAGAAGGTGGATGATGGTTTGAGGTGTTACCACCACCACCCTGAGCTAAGGGTGTAAGCGGACTGGGGAGAGCTCAACTTTAGGTAGTAGAGGCTTACGATCACGATGCTCTAGAGATGATTCGAGGTACAATATGTGTCTTCTCCACCCTAGCTGCAGTACTTATAGACATTGGTTTTAGTAACTCCTTCTTTTACACGACTCTCATTCGAAGCTCGTAGATTCTAGTGGAGTCGTTGGATTGATCCTTATGGCAAGAGAATCCTATGGGAGACGAATCGATGATTAAAAACTGGTGATGAAAGTGTGAGATCACTCTAGGAGGTGATAGATTCGGTTGGGATCTCCTAATAGTAGCATCGAGGTCTTACAACGTTATCTTGGGTATGTACTGATTATCCATAGTCCATGATAAGATAGACTATTTTAGGCATACAGTGTGGTGTGTCCATGGATATGGGACAAGGTTTTCCTTTACTGAAGAGAAGGAAACCCTTGTAGCATAGGAGAGACTCTCTCAGAGGAGGATGCAGCCGGTCACTCACTAATTGGCTAGCCTCACCCTCAGTGTAGTAGAAGAGAGGAGTCTAAGTTTACATATAGTGGTGGATGAGTATGATAATGTTTTCATGAGGATGTTTTGGGACTACCTCCTTATAGAGAGGTAGAATTTTTCATTGACTTGTACCTCAGAAAAACACTGATATCCACACTGGCATATCAGATGGCTCCGCCGGAGCTTTGAGAGATGAGAGTATAGTTATAGGACTTGCAAGAGAAGGGGTTCTTAAGGCCCATCATTTCACCATGGTCAGCCCCAATGCTTTTTTACAAAAAGGAAAACAAGATTTTGAGATTGTGTGGGGACTTTCTGCTCCTGAACCAGGTGACCATGAAGAACAAGTATCCACTACCAAGAATTGATGAACTCTTCGACCAACTGAAGGGAGCGAACTGGTTCTCAAATATATACCTCAGATCAAGCTATCACCAGCTTCGGGTACGGGATGGGGATGTACCAAAGACAACGTTCAATTGCTGGTACGACCACTATGAGTTCCTGTTGATGCCTTTTGGCATGAAAAATGGCCCAACAATGTTCATGGGTATCATGAACATGATCTTCCAGCCTTAGATTTACCGATTCATCATGGTCTTCATTGATGACATCTTGGTGTACTCGGCATTGGAGGAGGAGTATGCTACATACCTATGGGTAGCCCTATATACACTATGAGAGAACCAACTTTATGGTAGGCTATCGAAGTGCCAGTTCTGGATTCGGGAGGTCCAATTTCTAGGACATGTCATCTCAAAGGCTAGAGTCACAGTGGATCTGTCAAAGATAGAGGCGATGATTTCTTGGGATCCTCCTAGGAGCGTGAATGAGGTGAGGAGATTATTGGGGTTGGATGGTTACTATCGGAGGTTCCAGCCCGACTTCTCTAGAGTAGAATCACCCTTATCGAATTTGACACAGAACGGACAACCCTTTGTGTGGATGGAGAAATTTCAACAGAGTTTCCAGGAGCTGAGGCAGAGACTAACTAGTACCCCATCTTGAGACTATTAGAGGAGGGTGTTGGGTATGTAGTTTGCTGTAAAGAATCAGGAACCAGACTGGGTTGTGTCCTGATTCAACAGCAAACAGTGATCGCCTATGGCTCATGCCATTTGAGGCAGCATGAGAAGAACTACACAACCTCAGACCTGGAGTTAACAACATTGGTCTTTGCTTCAAAGATGTTGAGAAATTACTTGATGGGTAAATGATTTATGGTTTACTCTAACCACAAGAGTCTCAGGTATATCTTCTCCCAGAAGGAACTGATCCCGATACAATGATGATGGCTAGAGTTCATCCAGGACTATGAATTTGAGATAGTCTGTACTCATGGGAAGGGGAACATGGTGGCAGACACACTCAACCGGAGGACCGGTTTGCAGCTGCTGAGTGAGGCAATAGAGTAGTTAGCTGTGATGCATATATCCTTAGTGGATGATGATAAAGGAGATTACCTTTAGTAGATGTCTGTTACTCCCCCACTCTTATATCTAGTCAGGGAGGTACAGCTAGCAGATGATGACCATGAGGCCTGACATACTCAGCTATCCCCAAGATGGGCTCCTGATAGATTTTTGATAGGTGGGGAGCACATCATATTTTTTAGAGGGTGCACCTTGGTACCAGTGATGTTGTGGGAAGATGTGTTGAGGTATTTCCATACACCCCCTTGGCGGTACATCAGGGAGTGGCGAAAATGTACCAAGACCTCCGAAGTCAGTACTAGTGGTCGGGGATAAAGAAATCGGTGGCTGAGTTCATTTCATGATGCCTCACTTGTCAACAAGTGAAGGCTGAGCATCAGGTTCCAGCAAGCTTGGCCCAACCTCTTGAGGTAGTAGAGTGTAAATAGGATGGTATCTCGATGTAATTAATGATGGGGTGACCACCTATATCCAAATGCCATGATTTTATTTGGGTGATCATTGACCGACTCAACAAGCCAGCTCACTTCCTACCCATTTGGGATTAGGGACCGATGGAGGGTTTGGGATTCCTCTATATCCAGAAGATAGTGCTGCTTCACAGGGTGCCTTCAACGATCGTATTAGATCATGATTCCTACTTTATATCCTGGTTGTGGAAGGGATTACATGAGGTGTTTAGGACGCAACTGAATTTGAGCATAGCTTTCCTTCCCCATATGAATGGTCAGACGTTGTATACCATTCAGACCCTAGAGGACATGCTTCGTGCTTGTGTACTTGACTTTGGTCATAGTTGAGAGGACCACCTACCACTGGAGGATTTTTCATACAACAAAATCTACCACTCTACCATTGTCATGACACCATTCAAGGCCTATTATGAAAAACCTTGTAGATCACCCTTATACTGGATAGACCTAGGGGATTCGACACTCATGGGTTCAGAGTTGGTATAGGCTACCATTGAAAAGGTGTAGATCATCTAGTAGTAGATTATGATTGCACAGAGTAGGTAGAAGTCTTATGCTGATAGGATACAAAGAAACTTAGAGTTTGAGGAGGGAGACCATGTGTTTCTTTGGGTCTCACTCAGATGAGGGTTACAGAGATTTGGTCGAGGCGAAAAGATATCCCCGAGGTTCATCGAACACTTTCGGATCCTAGAAAGAGTTAGCGAGGTGGAGCACCGCCTAGCTCTCACCCCATAGATGTACCAAGTGCATGATGTTTTCCACGTGTCACATCTGAGGAGGTATGTTCATGATCCATCGAACGTCACCGACTGGGGTGAACTAAACCTTGACGATGGAGATACGTTTGTGGAGTTCTCAATAGAGATAGAGGATCAAAAAGAGTAGGTATTACATGGGTGGTCGATTCCTATGGTGTGAGTTTAGTGGTAGTACAGGAATCTCCAAGAGAGCACATGGGAGTGGGATGCTGAGATTCATGATCAGTACCCCCATCTATTTGATTAGTTTTTATTTTGGATTTTGGGGATGTAAAGACCTAAGGTGGGGAGAATTTAATGTATCAAAAATTCCATGTATTTTTTTTATTTATATGGGATTATTATGAGACCATGCACTCTAACGACACATGATTCCGAGGCCCTGAGAGTCCGAAATGGGATTTTGTAACTTTTTAAGGTATGTTCAGTAAATGCGCGAGTAGATTTTTCTAACATTTGAACCAGTACTCTGATTAAAAATCCAAGGACACCATTGAATTATGAACACCAAGATTCAACTATAATTGACAAAACTTCCACCGACAAGGGCTGAACGGAATAGTTTATTTTCGGTCTTTTTTAGGAAAATAATAAAATAACTTAAAAAGTTATTTTATATTCTATCTCATTTGTTTAGCGGTGGATGATAATGGTACGGTGTAGTGACGGGGTGCATTAATGAGTCTTTTTAATGGCATGTATCATGCAACGTAATGATGTAATAAAGGAAGTATAAAAACGACAATATTTCATAAATAAAATAATGTTATGACATGATGTTGCAACGTAACTGAAATACTATGATGTGATTTACTTTTTATTGCCTAACGTGTTGGTGGACAAAGAATTAAAACTTGGATGATTATCTGAAGATACTCTGGCGAATCCCCTCTCCTATGAATAATGACGAAGAACATCGGTGAGAATCCACTAACATCAAAGAACCTCAATGTACGGAGCTGGAAGTGACAACATCGACACCTTGAACTCCTGAGGGTGAATGTTTCTACATCAAATGTCAAAGAGGTAGGGGTTTGGTTTTTATTTCAAACTTCTTCCCCGCTCTTCTTTTTTTAGAAACGACAAACACGAATCAACCCAAAAATAAGTTGATCTGTGATTCATTCATTTATGCAAGAGGGTGACTTTTCTGGGAGCTTTATTATCTAGGACTCAAACCTTGCATGAAAGGGTTGAATTTCAATCGCAAAACCTCCCCTTGATTTAAACCTCTAACGCGGAGGGCCCAGGCTGACACAAAAAAGTCCTGAGCACCTCTGCTCGTGTGTTCTTAGTGGAAACATTCTCAAAGTGGAGACAGTTTGATTCAGGTTCTGTTCAAGGATGAAGGCACCTTGAGGGACCTTTTGGTGCAAATAGTTCAGAGAACAGAACACCAATGAAACTCCGGTGGCCCGCGAAAGGTTCTGCCGACACAGCGGCATCAGCAGGCCCATGTTGACTGCATGAAGGGGGTGGTGCCTAATGGATCCGTGGCAGTTGCGGAGGCAGATGGCCCTCACCGGCCACGCTGTAGGATGGAGGCGTGCCCATCGTAAGGAGGCCGTGGTGGTGGGAGTCATGGTGCCAGGTGGGTGCCTCTTGAAGGGGGTGGCCCGCATCTGGGCCACTTGGTTCGGCTGGACGAGCCAGGGTCCATCGACCGTGGCTAGTGGAGGAGGCACCGTGGCATCCATTGGGACAGAGAAGACAGAATGTGGCCAGTTTCCATGTCCTGGTCGGGTAGCGCACCACCGGTCTATACCCCTATCCCAGTGGGTTGGACCCGCACCAGTGGGCCATTCTTGTGGTCCAGCGGGCCAGACCCATGACTTAGGGGGCCAAACCCACACCAGCTAGCCAGAACAGCACCCTATGGTCCAGACCCCTATTGGAAAGATTGACATGCACCCTTCAGGTCGGGCCGAACCAGACTGGGTTTCCAGGTAACCCGGCAGGCTGGACCCCTGGCTAAACCGGGCCAGGCTTAGTGAGACCCATTGGTCTTATCCTAATGGCTAGGACGGACCATATCATCGTCAACCCGAACCAGGTCAGGTCAAGTCTGTATCAATGGACTGAGGAATGAAGGACTCTAGGCTGGGTTGGTTGGGTTGGTCCGATCAGGTCAGACCAGGCCCCGTCACAATCGTCCCCCAGTTTACTAAAATGCCTATATCTTGCAAATCGCGCTTCCGATTGATGACCCATTTGCAGATTTGGGACCCTGCTGATGAGGAAGATCTTTTGAAATGTTTTTTGGTGACTTTCATGGACATAAGAATGGGATAAATGACTTTAGGAGTGGTTCTTCCAAGAACGATACGTATGTAACCCTACAGTTGGTTGGGAACTGAGGACTACTCAACTACGGCCCAGTGGGATGCGACTCTGTGCAACCTGGTAGGCCCATGGTGGGGAGAATCTCTGTGTGACCTGGAAAACCCACGATACTTGATAGGAGGAGTATGTTAGTTTGACCAAGGTGTGAAGTGGCTCTGTGTGACCCGACATGCCCACCTTGGGGAGCGACTCATTGTGACCCAACATACCCAAGATACTTATCAGGGATGAGTACCACAGTAGTAGAATGTCAGTGGGAAGCTTCTTTGTGTGACCTGGTAGACCCACTATTCTCGATAGAGAAGGAGTTCTCTAAGAGATGAGGAATTCTATGAAATGACTGATGATGCTACTATCACTATCATAGAATATACTTGGTGTGAGATATCTTGTACTTCGTTCTTTACTTTGAGGATTTCTATGTGGTCTTTCCTTTTTTTTTTTCAGGGTCCCTACTGAGTATTGTTATACTCACCCCTTCATGGGCTTTTCCCACACGTGTTGTGTCTGGTTCATATGATCGATGTTTTGAATTAGGTGCTCAGGGGGATGGGACTGAAAAATGCTACGACGATAGACTTGGTGGCCTAGGAATAGGTGGGTCCCAGTAAGATTGGGTGGGCATGACATACTACTTCGGCTTCCAGCATCTTCACTACTCTTATGATCAGTTAGGGTTTTCCACAGATGGCCATTAGAGATCCTTTTTTTACTTTTCAATTTTTGTTCTTTTTGTTGGGTTTATATTATGGCCCAATTGCTTTCAGTTGTACTTTGTACTCGTTCTGGTTTTAGTATACTTATTTTACCCCTTTTAGTGTGTTGGGGCATGGATGGGCGTGTGTGTGCATTCAGGTACTCAGGAAAACGCCTCTCACTTTTAGGTTGACACCTTCAATGCTTGTCTTCAGCCCCTAGCCTTTGGGAGGTGGGCTTGGGGTAGTCACAACATGGGCCCCATGGGACGGGTCGTGACATAATGATAAATCTTCGATATACTAGGATACCCTACTAGAGGTGAGATATGAAACTAATGTAAGGCCATATATTTTATTTCCAATGGAATAAACATACTCTTATTAAATAACTCTTGATGGTCACCATACTCAAACTATACCTTAGTGATATCTTCAAATATGACACAATATCTCCATACATATACCTCAATATCTTCCAGAGAAGGATACTCCAACTACGAAAATAAAGAATAATGCAATATCATATGAGATAGGAAAAATCCACTATCGACTTACTTTATATCCCAAATTAAAAATACAGTGTTCTCTATAATTCTACACTCATCTACAAACAATTGAGAAATATCTCCATGAAAATTTCTACTTAGTGAATCGACCAACAAATTTACTTTCCATAGAGTGTAGTAGAAATTGAAGTCACAATATTATAATAACTCTATATACCTTCATTAATATATATTCAAATCATACTGAGATAAAATATAACTTAAGATCTTGTGATTTTTGAGAAACACAAAGCTCTCATCTATTAGATAATGCTACCATAACTTCCTAGTAAACCACTACCACCAACACAAGTTCATGGGTGACACTTAGTGTAAATTTGGATGTTTTTTTGGATAAAAAACATGAGTTTCATGATTTATAATGATGGATAAAAATATTATTTGGTATTATTCTTAGGTAATTATATAATGATTCAAACAATATAAAACTTAGAATAGTGTGTGATTCAAGAAAAACCACATAGGTCAATATTCATCCCTGGAGAGGGAAAATAAAATTAAGATGATGATGGGAGTTTTTGAAATTTTTTAATTCTAAGGAAAGTTAAATCTAATGATTATTATGCTATGAATTTGAGTTCAAAACATCATGACACTTAGAAAATCCATGATCCATATTTGTTCTTGAGATAGACTGAAGGAGGAACCACTAAAGTTATTTCTTGATAATGAAATAAGAACTTCTATGGTTTTCAAGAATAATTTAGATGAATAAACATCAAATATTGAGATGTACACTAGGGTTGAAATCATCACGATCTCAGGTGGTCTGAATGACCAATAGGAACTAAGATAGAAGGTTGGGAATTTTCCCAAGCCATAAAAGTGAAAAGTCTTCTTTATTTCATAAATATGGAAATTTAAAAATCATTAGATTATTGTGTTATTATTTTAGTGGATTAAATATAATAAAATTTTTGTGATTCAATATTGATAAATAGAAAAGGCAGAGATAATAGTGTTTCATATATATCCAAGTTTCACAAATATAATATTTTAATGGATAGTCTCAAGCTGTAGGAGGAAGTGTCCATGGTGTAGATATAGTTATCATATATTTTTATACATATATAAAGAATTAATGTAAGGATATTATAATATAATCTTTTGATAAGAATAATATGAACCTAGATAATAATAAAATTAAAATTTCATTTGACCGAGTTTCAAAAAATGAGGAGCATTTATTGAGGGTATTCTTGGAATAATTTTTTGGGTTGAAAAAACAACTAATAAGAAATCATGGTAACCCATAATGGATATTATATCATAAATATTTTGGTCCAAAAACTATGTTGAATTCTCAAAATACCATTTATGGTATTTAAAAAATAATTAAGGAATTTAATGATCCACTTATATAGATGAGTAATGTAGATCTCTAGGTGAGAATAGATGAAGTATCCATACAATAAAATAATAAGTTTTTATTTTAAGAAGTAGTGTATGAACTAAGAGTGAAACATGAATATTGAATCCATCTAATAATAAGAAAAAGAATCCAATAAACTGGTATCATGGTATAAAATAATAAATTTATGCTATAACTTGTAGTAAAGAAGAAGAATAAGAGACTGTTCCAAGCCTATGAATTTTTTTGGATATCGAATAAGATAACAACATGTAGTCAGAGAGATGAAGCATATAATAAGATGAGGACATGATTATTTTCATTTTATTATCTATACACTCAATATTATAGAATTGATAGAAGAAGGAAGAAAATATGAGATACTGACCAGCACTGTATGTATTGATATTTTGTATCAATCCTTTTAGTATTTAAGAACTAAAGCGAGTTGGTAGAAACTGATTTTGTATAGAACTGGAATATTTAGAGTTAAAGGACAAGTTTTATGTGCTTTTTTTGAAAACACTTTGATAGTCTAAGTATTTTTGTGGTGAAGAAACAAATATTATATTATTGGTGTGGATACACCCAATGAATATAAAAGATCCACTTGAAGAGGAAGAAGTTGAGAAGGATCTCATGAGATGGGAATATAATGAATATTCTAGTGAAAACCATGTTTTATTGTGTAATATAGTGGACTGTTACCTATGTAATATGGTGAACCAGGTTTTAAAATGATACCTAGACAACTCCACTTATATATTTATAATTCTATTTTAGTAAAGAATCCATGAATTGGAAATCCCAAGTATGATAAGTAGTAGGATTCTTGGGAGGGGGAAACATGTAAAAATGATTATTCCAATTTAATTTTAGTAGTATAATTACACTATGTGTTTTCTAAGTTAAATTACTAAAATATAAATATACTTTAAACAATATCTAGTGTTCAAGTCCAAAAGGGTTTAAAATATTTATAGAAATAATTTGAATTTGGTAAAATTGATCCACACCTAATTCACAACCTCTATCAAGTGTATTTTCATGGTCTTTTGGAACACAAAAATTGGTTTCAAAGCATAGTTTCTCTTTAATTGGATCTTTATTGAATCACAACCACTGGAATGAGAAGCACAAGGTTCTTTTTGATATATTATGAATTTTTTTCCAATTATTTTTATATTATATAAATGAAGGTCATATTTCAGTTGTTTGGAAAATATCCTCTGATGAAATAATCTAATTACATTATTGTGAGTACAAATTTGATGGTTTTAGTAGATACCTTGAGAAATTATAATAATAAAGAGGTTTGAAATCTAAGAAAGAGTATAGTAAAGGAATATGAAAAACCAATTTATAGTAGTAATTATAATGGTGTGGATTTATTAGTTAAATCAATATATTTTTATTACTCTAGTAAAACAAGTTCAATATGTTAACATGGTTGCATTTAATCTTCTAAAAACCTCTATCTTGAGGTTAAGGATTATTTGAAAAGAGGAACCTGAATAATTTATCTCAAATATGCTTTCATATATTAAGGGACTAATTAATAAAAATCCATATTTGGATTAAGAGGATGATGCATAGAAGAAGAATTGAAAAACAATATGAGTTCCTAAAACACTTTTATTAATCTTGTAATAGTTAGGAAAGAATATACCACACTTGGAAATGAAATATTATTTTAATATGATGAATAATTTCAAAGAGATTTATGTAAGAATGAAGTATTTTAGAATGTTTTTATAGCAGTGTTCCATACATTTTATAAACTTCACAAAGTATCCATTTATATTGTGACATCCTGACCTAAGAGACACTAACCAGTACCCAGATATGGTGGGCCACATGGTCTCAAGTGCGCCTCCCCACATGATAGAGGCCATCGACTAACAGTGAAGGCATTGAGTGTGTCTATGTAGAGACTATACCCTCATGTTAGAGAGTATCACAACATAGATATAACAGATGAAAAAATAGAAAAATCATAATAATGAATAAAAATGTTTAACATAAAAAATAAGCATAAAAATCCAACAAATAAATAATGGAAACTATATCATATACAATGTGAAGATGGAATGTCTCTAAAAAAAGAAAATTAGAAATACATGGAATTAGGAAATTAGTACATTACCTGATATAAAAAAGAATAAAAAAGACTAAAAAATATCCAAGAATCCAAAGCACTGGCGCAATCATTTGATACGAAGATCTATCCCAAAGTAAGTAAGGAAGTGAAGTGTCCAAGGTAGAATACTTCCCCTTGTCCATACCTATGATCATATAATATTTTTGATTACCAATGTAAGAACAGATAAGGTGTGAGATAAATCTCCGTAGAACACTACCAATGCCGTCAATGCAATCTAGTTTGTGAATAAAAACTAAAATAATGTGTAGGAATATAATAAAGTAAAGTAGTACAAATAAACAACTAATACCTACTTCAACATCAGATGGTTTCTAAACATGTATCATTTAACTAATTGTGATTTATTATATATATATAAAACATGTAAAGGTGTCAAAAAAACCCAAATTTTTCATCGTAATAATAAAATAACATCCAAGGTGAAACCAAGACATCCTTGACCTCATGGGCCATCCAACTCATAGATGTAACTCATGCAGTCTGGAAATAAGGGTTTGAGTATAACCAAGGTGAATTCCAAAGGAATTCCATTGTAGATGAGTCTTACTGAGTTCATAAATCTCATCCATGGTAATCTCGGGCTATGAATAACTGGGCCCAATGAGGTGAATCTATGGTGCTGCATGTCCAAAGATATCAAGATGAATCCAAGTAGTATATCTAATGAATTATAATATATATAGATATAATAAAGGGATCTTATGACATCATGCTGGGAATTCTCTATAGATAGGGACCATATTTGAGTGTGGGTATCTCCCTTTGAAACCAACTCCTTAAATCGTAATGAAATCCTCTGAGTGATCAAGCCATTCCCTGTAAAAGATGCCTCATCTAGTATCAACACTTATTTTGGATTAGATTATAAGAAAATAGAAGAATGGATGAACACCCTAAAAATAGGAAATATAATACTACATATAAATAACATCATTGATAGAAATAATAATTAAGAAACAATTCTAAGGAATGAACCACTTATCGATGGATATCTAGCGAGATAATCAGATGTCAAATCCGAGGTCAGATGAAAGTTTTATAAATGAACCTAGGAGGGAGGAGTTTGAGAGATTCAATGTGAAGGATGAGGATGGATTATATTCACTAGGAAAATAAGGAAAAAATATTTGGGTTATATTAATTTTAGGGGAAAATATAATTTTCACCCATTAAAACTGGGTCACATGGTTTGGAAACATGGCTGGACAAACTATGCCCCGATTGTGCTTGACATACTACCCCACAGGGGGACCCACATTATTCATTCTCATGGTTTGGAAAACCTTGTGCAATCTATTTGTTTTGCCTATAATAAAAATTGAAGATCCTCTACATGGGTGTGTGATCTGAGTTTCATGGTTTCATAGAACTGTGTGGCCCACTTCTTCCCACTAAACACCCCATATGTTTATGGGAAATTGTACAGACTATGTAGAAAAATTTTTACTAACCTTTTGTCCTAGTTATTTCTTCCACCGTTCAGGGTTCCAAGCTCTGAACTAGCCCGATACACTCTTTTTTCTTCTATAACCTCACAATGAATTTATATTAGATAAAAACAATTAATTAGATAGAAAATTAAAAGATTTTTACCTCATAGAGAAACCATGTTCTTAGAGATATCAAGTCTACCAAGATTTAAATTTAGTCAAATAGGGTAAAAGAGATGGATAATTTTTAGTGGTGATAAGGAAAATGGATGAGGTTCAAAATTAGAAAATAGAGAGTGATTTAGAAGAAGGTTTGGCATCTGTGGAATATGAAAATAATACTCTTAAACAAAAATGTCTGTAGCTGAAATCCAACTAAAGAATATGTAAGAAGAAAAATATGTAACTTCCCAACAAGATGAGAGGATATGTTATTATGCACAAACTTATGAGGACATTCACACATCAAGGAAGACTGTAAATGATTACTATGATAGTATTATATCATATAGAGAAGATTCCATCTCCAAATCATACAAAATGGAAACCCACAATCCTAAAAAAGCTTCTCATTATAATTCAATTTTTTTCTATAAATACAGGAAAGAGTTTAAAATATACACAAATGTGGAAGGAGAAAAATAATTAGAAACCCACCACATCATTAATGGAGTAGGTGAGCATGTACCAAACAAAATTCCCCCAAAATAATCCCAAAAGGTTGGGGTTTTGACCCAAAAAGAAAATAAATGTTATATTTTCCAGACTACACCTGAAGTCGAAAGAATAAGTCTTTTAGGAATATGTTTATGCTATTAGAGATTTTGACTGATTGAAATTTATTACCAATATAATATTTAAGCATGTAAAAGTTTAATAAGGCCTGATATCTTTGAAAAATTTCACGATCTATATATTGTAGGTGGTCATTTTTATGATGAATACTGGTATAATAGTTCTAGGTATCATCCGTTTACTGATGAAAAAAGAGGATCACCGCAGGACAAGAAGTACGTAAAGTAAGAAAGTGAGTTTACCTTGGTTTATAAAAAAATGAAGAGAAATAAACCCAATAAATAAATGAATAAATATAACTAGGATGTTCAACCCACTAAAATGAAGTTATTCTAATGTGTAAAAAGAGTCCATCTCATGGACTAGTACAAGATGGCCATGAATGTCGAAGAAAAATGGAGAATACTAGAATCAAAAAACAAGATTCAATCTAAGAGATAGATAATCATATTGGAATGGGGGTGGACATACCTGAGGTGGAATATGATAGTATTTTTAAAAAAGGGAAATGGAATAAATGATAAATAAGTTTATGGGAGGTGAAATAAGGATGGTCATAGTGGTGTTAAATATATGAACCGAATTCCAAAAAAATGATAAAATAAAAAAGGAAAGAACCAGGGATCATAAATTTTGTTATAAAGATGGAATACACAATCATTAATAAGTTTTATTAGTTTCCAAATGTTATCTTACAATATGTATAAATCAGTTGGAGTTGGATAGAAAATTAGAAAAAGTTAAGAAGACAGATTCTTCTCTATTTTCTCATGTTAAGAAGTCCACTCTAGCCGATAAGAAAGTTGAAAAATACAAGAATCCATTTCTTCTAAGTGATTTTTAAATTTTTAAATACAAATTTAATGAAATAATGAATAGGTATAATAATTTTAGACCTACAATAAATGGAATTTTTAGGTTAGTAAACCCATCTCATCCTTATTCATCAATATAAGGAGGTGTTGTAAGACCCACCATTTTTATAGATCAGATTGAATGTATTTATGTGATGGAAATTGAAGGTGATCAAGGATAAAGATTATCTATTGAGAGAAAGATCTATAAATGAGATGGATTCCTGATATTTATAACATTTTTCTTAAATATATAAATCTAGTGAACCCCTTCAAAATCAGTAGGAAGAAGTATGATTTCATTCTCCTATCTCTATTTTAATGTATATGAATTATTTTTACCAAAGGGGAGTGATTTTATAACCTAATAAAGAATAAATTTTACTTGAAATGTTTTTTATGTGTGTGTTTAATTGAGTACAAGATCCTATGATTTCTTGAAAATCTATCTTTGTAGCCCCAAACTTTAAAATTTAGAAACTGGCATCACATGTGTTGAAAATACGGAAAACCTTATTGTCTAAAATTTTCATTCTTGTTTTCTAAAAAGGGTTATCCTATAAAGAATTAGAGTTGATTTTTTATGGTACATTTATAAATGTAATGTTTTTAAAATTTATTTTATTTTATTCTTTTCTATTTTTAAGTTCATACAATCACTAGGAATTGGTAAGTTATGGTTCTTGTATAATTCTTTCTCCCTTGGTATCCATGCATTTTAAATTACAAGTTGCACCAATATTTGATATCATAAAATGATAGTATTATCTCAAGAAGGGAAATCACAAAGTGATAATATGATAATATTAAATTTATAAGTTTTTTTATATACTCCTTGTTGTATTATAAAAAGGGAGAGGAATGTGAAGAAAAAATTCCTTTACATATAAAGTGGTATAAAATATTAAAGGGGGATACGAAATTGAAACATGGAACCTTATCTATAAAAAAGTGGGAGAGTATCTTACCCTTTTCATTTATTTTCAAAATGGTAGATAATATCATTAACTTATGTATCATATGAGTTTTTACCGAAAACAAAATGTGGGTGATTATGGTGGATAAAGTTTTTGTTTGCTGTATTTGTTTTTAAAGATAAAGTCACTGATAATATTCATGTCAATGATAAGGTTTTAAGTGATGAAGTTTGTATCTAACCATGTGATAAAATTAATTTCCTACCATTATATTTGTTTGGAAAAGGATAAGAGGATAGATTCTTGAAATAGAGTTGGCTTGGAATTTTTTTAAGAAGAATTTTCATTTGAGATGGGAGAAGAGTTCACTAAAATACTATAATACAAGTGTCATATATTCTTCAACACCTCATAAATATGGTTAAATAAGGTTTTAATTATTTGAATAATTCAAATTATCATATTAAAAAGTTCTAATATTATTTTAGGTGTTTGGATAATCCTTACAGTCATTGTAATTTATTTCATATCTATTTGAAGAAATTTAGAATTTTCGAGTACACTAAAAAATGGAGAAGTCTTGAAAATAAGAATTTTCCCACCAGATAGTATATCTTTTTTGTGAACATAAGTCTTTGTAGAAATTATAAGACTTTGAGTTCTATCATATGACTCTGCTTGATGGTCATTTTTTTTCTGAATATACGACTTCATCATAAGTATTACTTGACCATCATAGGTCTTTAGAGTTTTCTAAAAATTCATAATGGCATGATCGTAAGACTTTATATGAAACATAAGTCTTGATTATAAGACTTCATAATAATCCATTGGGTTCATTCTATGACTTCATTGGATTATATGACTTTATAATAAGGTAATAATTTGGATAAATCACTAAGCATAAGTATTTTAGAACTAAGTGTAATCCTTACTCCACTGAGTATAATAATTCATCACAAGTATGGAATAATATAGGTCTTTGAAGTCCCTAGTTTAAGACTTCATCACTTAGTAAAAAATTTGGAATCCAATTGGATGAAAAATATGAGTTTTTAGATTCAATTTGATGAGGAACATGATTATTTGGGATGATGCTTAAGATTTTTTATATTGATTCTAAAATCACACACACCTATAACATTATGTGATTTAATAAAGTAAAACCACATAAGGTGATCTTCATCCATAGATAATACTGTTAAAAATAGGATGATGATGGGATTTTCTATAATTTTTTATTATGAGGAAAGTTAAATCTAATTATTCTCATTTTTTAGATTTGAGTTTAGAACATCATTAAGCTTTAAAAATACATTATCCAATACTGTTCTTGAGGAGGACTAAGGGAGGAACTAATGCTTGTATTTCTTGATAATGAAAGATGAACTTGTTGGGTTTTTAAGAATAATTAAGATAAAGACACATCAAAGATTTATATTTACACAAGTGTTTGAATAATATTGAACTAAGGCTTTTTGAATGATCAAGAGGATTGATACGAAAGTATGGAAATATTTATATGTTTTAAATGTGAGATGTATTCTATATTTTATAAACCTAGAAATGAAAAAATCAGTAGATTATTGTGTTATTCTTTCAGTTGATTAAATATAACAACATGTTTGTGATTAAAGTATAAGAAATAGAAAATGTTGATATGATAATGCTATTTATAGATCTGACATTCAAATATATACTATTTTAATGTTTATTCTAATGCTATAGAAGGAAGTTTCCACACTATAGATATGGTTGTTGTATATTTTTTTACAATAGTAAATAATTCATGTGAAAATATCATAGTAGAATATTTTGAGAATAATTCGAGGATGGAGAATAATGAAAAAATATTTTTATTTTCTAAGTTTCATAAATGTGGAGAATTTAATGAGAGTATTCCTGGAATACTTTTTGATTTGAAAAAGTATCACATGAAAGAACATGGGAATCTGAAATGGGTATTCTATCATGGAGATTTTGGGATAGAGGATACTTTATCTTATTAATATAATATTTATATTATTTGATAAGTAAAGAATGAATTTTATGAGATACCTATGAACATGATTAGGTGGGTCTTAATGATGTTATAGAAGAAGAATCCATAAAAATAAAGAATAAGTTTCTACTGTAAGTGATAGTTGGATAAGTAAGAGTGAAACAAGAAAACTAAAGGTGTCTATGAAGAAGAAGAAGAATTCACTACATCTAGTAGCGAAGAAGGAAAGAATAATGATCCACTAAAACCTAAATTGAAGAAGAAGAAGAATAAGCTATTGTGTCAGGAATATAAAACTTACTGGGCCTTGAAGAAGGTAAAAACAAGTCGTTGGGGAGATGAACATGAGAAGCTAAAGCCGATGTTGTGTTCATTTGATTATATTTATACCCAAGTTTTAGTATTCAAATAAAAAAATAGTAATTAGGAGATACTAACCAAGAGTTCATATATTAATATTTGGTGTCGATCCCTTCAGTATTTGAGAACTAAAGTGAGTTAGTAGTAATATATTATATAAGGAAATGAATGCTTTAGAAAGTCAGATTCCATGTTGCATGTGATTTGTTTATAAAAATTCTGGACATCAAATTCTTTCTATGGTGAGGATTTTTTTTCTATTATTAGTGTAGATCCACTTAGTGCATATAGATGATCTGTGTCAATAAAAGGAACTTGAGTATGAACTTATGGTATGTGATTTTAAAGAGTCTGTGGGAGGTATTCGTGTTTTATTGGGTAATATAATAGACCTTCACCCATGTAATATGGTCCACCTTATTTTAGGATGTTACCTAGTTAACTACAATTTTATATAGGTGATTATATTTTAATGGAGAATTTGTGACATGAACCTCACAAACATGATAAGGGGAAAGATTTCTATAAGGGAATACACCTTATAAAAATACTTGTTCTCTTTTACTTTTGACTTTGGAGTTCACAGTGGCTTCGACGCGTCTAAACCTGACTCTGCTGGATCATTTTATTTATAATTGACCATCGGTGGATTCCATTGATAGAGTGTTCAAATCATGGGGTTTACTGGGCATAGTGAATTTATGTCTCCTTGACAAGTTACACATCATGATCCAATTCTATTCGAAGAATTATTTTATTACAGCTCAGTCCAGAGCTCCCCATTTCTGCAACGAATCTTAATTTTTTCTCTTATGGTGGTCTTATGATTTTCATATGAAGCATGATTCTCTACTACAAATCTGTGGGTAAGTATTCCCGAAATTCCTATTCCTTTTAAAAATCCATAAATTATTTTCTTTTTAGGAAACAAGTTAGGTCATTTCCTGTGTTTGAACAGTAGAATAAATAATGTTTTTCATCCTATTTCTTCCTAGATTTTCATAGAGGTTGATGTATCCGATCATCTGGTTGATGGGGTCTAGATTATGGTCAATGAATAATTTAGGTGCAAGTTTAGGGTGGTCTTCAATTATTGCATAGAATATCTCTCTTCTTACAAGTGGATGGAAAAATAATTTCTTTCACGTCGAAGTGGGCGTAGGAATCTACAAAGTAAAGATACCCCTAGTATTTCAATTGGGAAAAATACCATGGAAATATCTATAGGTCTTTTGGTTAATGAGTAAAAATTCACTTTTGATGATCTTTATGAAAATCCATGTATTATAATTTTTGATCTATGATTTTCGGATATTTTTTCCAAGATGAGGATTGATTTAGATGATGTTAAGAAGGCTGATCAAGACTCTTGAGAGCCTTAAATATCTTATTCCCGTACGGTTAAGTTTAGATGAATGGATAAGGGACAAGATATCGGTCACTTTTCTACCTCTAGTGCTGATTATTCCCATACATATTCTACAGTGCTTTCTAAGTTGCATGATTCACAAAATTTTAATATAGTTATATATCTGAGTTAGGGGTTCTTGTTCAATATGAACCTCCAAGGTCTATTAATATCCATAACCATTTCTCTTACTTGAATGAAAATAGGAAGGAAAAATATGATTTGGAAGGATGATAGACATACATGACAAGATGGAAATGAAATAAGTCCACATCAAGGTCTTAGGAGGATATCAAACTAAGTGATAAAAAAGAAGATTCCCTACCAATGAAGTATTATGAGCTGGACAACAAAGGGGGCATGATTGATAGGGATGGGTCGAGTAAGGATAAGAAATAAAATTTTTTCTCTAGGAATTTCCTAGTTTAGAAGGTGTGAAACGAGAAATACCCCACATATATTACTCAAATAACCCAAAAATAATTGTTACTAGATATTAAATTAAGGTAAAGGAAAATGGGAGAGAGATAAGACCAAGGGAACCAACAACTGTAGATAGTTATAAACATGCATATATAAGAGGATAATGTCACAACATATATGTGGAAAGATTTTAGTGATTTTGGAAATATTTTATTTCTTATACCATACGGATTGAACCCACACCACAAAGTTGATACATAAGATTAATGATCTCTAAGAATGTGGCTTATGGCTCGAGATTATTCCATGATAGGAACCCCATGAAAAATGGTCCCACTATATCTATATTTAGAAGTAAAATCATTATTTAATAGGTATAACTACACTGTGACGAAGAAGAATATAGGATTTGGTGTTCTTCCTAGAGGTTAGAGCCTGCACTATGTAGCAAGTATTTCACCATGAATGGTTAGTCAAAATATTTTTCCTAATATTTTTCATTATCATGAATGTATGATTTTGAGTTACAATTATTGGAGGTGAAGTAATTTTAACCACAAGGGAGGTAATCATGCCATTATGGTAATTTTTTTTGTAAAATCTTGATTTTAGTGTTTATATATGGAGGTAGGAATTACATAATGATGATGATGGTCTCACTATAATAGGGCCGAGTTAAGCAGTTTTTTAGAATTAAAAGTTCTTATATTTTAGGGATTTTGTGACACTCAAATTAAGGAATGTGGATTAAAAATTGAAGGTATAATTTGAATAAATATTTAAACCCTAATCAAGGAAAATTAAAGATAAAATTTCAAGGAAAAATGGATATTATCTCAACATTGAAGAGACATGTATCTCATCAAAAAGAGAAGGAAATAATTTAATTAGTGTGATTAATGAATTTTTTATATTAACACATCTCTATTGTATTCTCCTTGTATGTAGCCTAGTGTGGGTGAACAAGTAATAATCATGTGTGTCTCTCTTTAATTTCCTATAACATCATATTATTTTTGAGGGAGATAAATGTTCCTTATTATACTAGAATAAGATCATTGGATAGGGTCATTTGAATAATATCAACATACATTTATTTTTCCCCTTATTTGGGTATTTACCTTACTTGAGACCAATAAGTGGTATCAGAGCGGATGTTTTAGATTTGGTGGAAATCTATTTTGTAATCAATAAAAACGATTTTAAAACATAAATATATTTCAATATTAAATGATAAAAAAATTTAATTAAGAAAAAATTGGATGCAACACTATTTTTAACCACTAGTCATAGATATCCACACAACTATTATACATGGGATCCTAGTCAACATGAAAAGAGGAGAATTATTAGAGAGAGATTGTAGATAGCTAGATGTCGACAGGAAATGAGTCAATGCTCTAGGGGGAGTTTTGTCCAATGTAAAATATATAAAGGTGATGTCATGTAAATCCTCACACACCATGTGGGAGATATTTCTCAATAGCTATAAAAAATATTCTAAGGTACATGGAACTAAATAGTAGGTTCTTTGAAATTAGAGCAAGGACTTGATGATGCAATGAAATTAACCCGTTGATACATTATTTGATCAGGTGAATATAATTAAATTGTTCATTCATGGACTTCGATAAATCCTTAATGATATGAAGATCTTGAAAATTATCTTGAGAATATTTCCACCATGATACAATGTGAAGGTCAAATTGCTCAGGGATAAGGATCTAATAGAGGTGACACTGGATAGTCTTCATAACACTCCCATTTCACATGATATAAGAAACATTGAAAGTGGGTCTTTGGTAAAGTAAAGATATCAGGAAGTGTAATTTAAGGTAATGAAGAATCTCTCATACTAGGATGATCCCAAATATAGGGAATTTGATGAAGTCATGTATTTATCTTTATAAGATCCTGATATTTTTTAAGAATTTTTCTTTGAGTAAATACTATTTTGTATAGATTATTTCATATTAAACCTCAAACTAAAACAAACCATGATAAATTTTATTGAGATAAAATATTATAATATAAACAATAATTCTTTATGAAGATGCAATAATGAAACAAAACATAATATTTAATTAACATTCTTTATTATAAAAAATATATATTTTTATGAACCACATATTATTATGAATTTATAAAATTAAAATAAATATTTTAATATAAATGGATATGTAAAATTTAAATGTTAGAATATAAATAATTAATTTAATGGTATTTTGTGACTATTATTTAATATAAAAGCTATATTTTTCAATGAACATTTTTTAATGTGTTGGGTACTTTTAATTAATCTTGACTAAAGAATGATTTTAATGAAATGTATAGATAATATTTAGAAGGAAATAAATTAATGTACACCTAATAGTTATTACTAGGTAAGTAATAATAATTAAATCATTTTATAATTAAAGATGTATTTTTCTAAAAATAGTTTTTTATGCACTATAAATCTTTATTTAAAAATAAAAAATATATTATGGTTAAATAATAGTAAAATTTATTTTTTTATAGAATAATATATTAAAATGGATTTTATTAGTAATCTACAGGAAATAATAATAAAAGCAATTAATATTTTAAAAAGTCATTTTCTTATAAAAACTATTTTTCATTATACTTAATATTTCTATTTAAAAGATGAATTCCTAAATTTTATAATTTTAATTTGAAAAAATTAACTTATTTTTTTGATTCATCACTACAATATTTGATTATGGTGATTTTTGTTATATTTTTTCTAAAAATATTTATCTTTTGGTGAATAGTGAAAAATATTGTTATACAAATAATGTGAATTTTATGTCATCATTAAGATATAAGAATGATTTAAAAAATTATGAATTTTTTTAATATCCAAATATGTATTTAAAATGTAAAATATTAAATTTAAAAATATTATATTTAAATTATAAACCTGTGTTTTATATTTTAGAACATAAGTTATGTTTTTTTCTAAAACTGTTCCTTATATGTAATACATTTATTATTTTAAAATTAATTTTTATCAGTCTTAGAAATTTTATATTATAAAATGGTTTTTAAATTTGGAATCAAAATATAAAAATTATATAATTATTTTATTTTTATTTTTAATCATAGAAATAATATTTGGGGGTAAAGAAATAAGGCATGGCATTAAAAGTAAATTATGGGGAAAAATCCTAAAATATATTACAAATTATCCATTATTTAAATGGATGAGAGGTCGAGTGAATGAGAATCCTAACCTATATATTATTTTCTAGTGTCGAATCTAATTTTATTTGAAAGTGATATTACCTTAATATAAATTTATTGGTATTAACAAAAGTGACACCCCTCCCACTTTTAAAAGGAGCCTTTCAACACCCCACTTCTATTGACACCACAATACCTTTATCTTGAACAATATATGAACAAATCCATCAAAAAATATATATACTAAGTTCTATAAGTTTTGGTATCACCAAAATTCCATTCTAATAAGACTCAATGAATTTTATTGTGGTGTATAAGGGTTAAATCGCTTTTGTGGAAGTCGAGAGTTAATGTGATGGGTTTCATCTCAATTTTCCATCACTAAGGAATGTTTTAATCTTTTACACCTACTCTTATTTTATGGGGTAATTACTGGATAATCACTTATCTTCTCATCATTAATAATTATTTCATGTATTTGAAAAGAATTTTCATGACCCTTACTTCACACTCTTTGATTTCCTTTAATTCCAAAGTGGTAAGGGTTTCTCATCTCAAAATTTATATCTTTGAGACATTTTTTATATTATGTACCTATTTTATTTTATATTTTTTATAAAATAACTAATTGAAATATTATATCATGAATCTATTTATATTCATAGTGTTTAAAATTCTATTTCAAGTTATCTCTTTTATGAGAATTCGATTTAAAAGTTAAAAAATTAGTATGGGGTTTTGTCATCTCAATTATTCATTATTTGATAAATATACCATGTCGACCACTCATTTTATGTTTTATTATATACGTACTACCCATGTATGTATTTGTGTCATAATTATCATTCAATTAAACATATAGTAAGATCCATATAATTTTTTCTCGTTTAAAGGTTTTTATTCAAAAGTTTCCAAAGTCGTAAGGGTTTTTTTTAACTCATCTCCATTTCGTTAAGTTTTAAGATTTATCGAAATTTATCTTTATATTTTACGAAAATGATATTTTTAGTTAAATTATTCTTTATTGATTAATTAATTTTACAAAAAAGTGTAAGGTTTTTAAGAACATTCTCATCCTCTTTAAAGACCATTTTCTTCCATATTCATATTACTTATTTTAATTTTTTTATTTTTAAATAAAAATATTTATAATAAATATTTATATTTAAGTTTATTTTTCCACTTTTTAAAAATAATCCTTATGAATATTTTTATGATGGGATTTGTAACGAATTTATTTTAAAATATTAAAGGTTTTTTCCTTCCAAGATTGTACATTTTATCTATGACTTCAAATATCCTCTAGGACACTCTTATGAATTTTTTTGGGCTCCAATATTGATATTTCTGTCAAAATAATGTTTTAAAAAGTTTTTCATGTCTACTTATCTAAACAAACCTTTTAATGTGACCTGTAACTTTTTTTCAATAATATTAAAAATAGTTTATGAAATTTTTTAGGAATTTTTGTCCAATTTACTATTTACCTCCAAAATATATATCTAATTTGGAGTAATTTTTACTAAATAGTACTCAAAATTACCTTATGAAATAATCCTTTTATGTGATTGAATTTTTTGTATCAACCAATCTAATTCTTGAATTCATTTTCTATGATACCATTTGTAAATTTTAGAAAACCGATTTTTCTTACCATGGGTTTTTTTGATATGATGAATGATTGATTTCTTATTAAACACATATGTATATATCATTATTGTGAAATTTTTTTGGTAATATATTTTCCTTTAATACATTGGTTGAAGGTTTATATCTAATGAGATCAAAAGGTTACACTTGTTATTATGCTAATCCCAAAAGGTTACATGAGTTGCTATCAAAATCCCAAAAGGGTACATGAGTTGTCATACCAATAATAAAATGGTATATAGGTTGTTAGAACATTCTCAAAAAGACACAAAACTTGTTATACCAAGCCCAAAATGGTACTTAGGTTGTTATCAAAATCCCAAAAGGTTACAAATTTTGTTATCCCAAGCCCAAAATGGTATAAAGTTGTTATCCCAAGATCAAAAGTGTATATAAGTTGTTAACATAAGCTCAATAGGGTACACATGTTATTATACCTCGTGAAAAAGGGAATATGAGTTATTAGACAATGCCTAGGAGGTTACATGGGTAGTATCCCAATAACAATAGGGTACATGGGTTGTTAACCCAAGCCGACTATGTTATGGGAATCAGGGAACATTTCCTTCTCTACAAGGTTATTATTTTCTATACTTATTCTTACAACTTATTTCTATGTAATATGAATTTGTTATCATCCATGGTACTTGATTATTGTATAATTATTAAAATCTATTTTCAACGGTATATTTTTATTCATTTGAGATTAAATGTCCTTATATCTTGACTTATAAAGAAATCTTACTATTCCGTGTTCTTTTGATTAGACATTTCTACCATTCTTATGGTTTATCATGCTTACGATCTAACCCTTGATGACATGTAGATAAGTTTTCTCATTACTGTGTATTTAAGAACACCCCTTTATTATGTTTTCTATTCCCCTATTTATGAAGAGGGGTATAAGATTTGAAATGTCAATAAAGGGATCTAGTTTGATGCAATTATGGACAAATATTCAAAATAAATTATTTGGGGGTGTGGGTATGAGGTTCCTAAGTTGGTATTCGATAAAGGTTTTGTTATTTTTGGGATTAGTATATTTTTCTTTGGGTATTATTACCAGAGAACATTTTTAGAAAACCCAAAGGTAAAATCCTAAATACAAGAAAACATCCAATTTTTTTTCCAAAGTATAGAGTGTGTGGTTTCCTAATAATAACATTCATGTCTTGATACTGATTAGTGGGTGTAGGATTTGGCATAGATGCACCTAGGGATAATTATAGTGACCCTATCTCTTTATAGATTTACTTTACATTACTTTTTTGGAATACTTAATACACTAAAAAAACAAATTCCCCAAGACCATATTAGTTTAGCACCTTTGGAAACTTGGAATACATTCTTTTAATATGGTGAAAGATATTAAAAATATACCATAAAGATCTTCCCCTTTAGTACCCCTAACTAAAACCTTTATTTATAACAAGGTGAATAGAAAATATAAGAAAAAGGATGATCTGAAATGCTCAATAAAGGTAAAAAAGGGAGACATATAAACAAAATCATAAGCATAAGGGTATGATAACATGATCAAGGAAATAAAAGATCGTACCCGACATATCTTAGATCATAATCAGGAATCATGGAATAAATATTAGTAGTTAATAAGACATGAATCAAAATGAAATAGAGAACATAATACATGAAATAATAACATAGTAATAAGACGTGTAATTTTTGGTAGACACATAAACATATAATATGATTTCCACAACAGACATGGAATTGCTACGAAGTCCATCTTAGTATTATAGGTTTGAATTCCATACCATTTTGGTAGTCATGGTTCACTCCCATGATTATCTTAGTAGTATGAGTTTACTTCCCATTCCATCTTGGTAGTCATGGTTAACTCCCATGGCCATGTTATTAGTCAAGGTTTACTAACATAACCATGTTAGTAGTAAAGGTTCACTCCCAAGACCATCTTATTTTATCTCAAGGGATAAATATCTTTACCCATTTCATTTGAGGGAGATATATATACCAACCATCTCATAATGAAATCATACATAAATGTGCTATAAGATCATAATCAATCATATCATAACCCTTGAAATTAAATGGGTATCATAAACATGTAAACATATCATAAAATGTGGAAAATAGGATAGTTTCATAATTATTTCATCAAAATAATGACTCATGAAAAGAAGTGGTTTTCATAATCATGTAACTCATGAAAGGGAAATGGGTTTCTTAAACATAATTCCATAAAAAAAAACCATTTAAATAAATAATATGGATCGTATTATTGGATCATAACAAAGTATGTCATCTTATATAGGGAAGGATTTTGAAAGATAACTTGGAACATTAATTTTCCTTAAAAATCACTTTTTAAAACAAAAAACATTTTCAAAACCCTTTTTGTGGGAAATAAGAATGAAAACTTATAATGGAAGCTTGGAAACATTTTGGAAACTCCTTTTCCTTGAAAACATATGAAGGAAGCTCTGAAAATTTTTTATATAAATTTTACTTGAAAATGGATTTGAAAATTACAAATTAATCCTTGAAAAACACTTTAAAACATAAAATATTTCTTTAAAATAATTTTCCTTGAAAATGACCTTAATATATCTTTTAAAAAATTTTCTTTAGAAAAATAATCTTTAAACATTTATATGTGTCCTATACCTCATTGAAACATTTGAATCATAATCCCCATGAAATAATAACATTACAAGGAGGTTAAAATATCATTAAAATAAGGATATTATTTGTATAACATGTCAGATGGAATTATATCACCTTCTAAAAGAACATAGGTTCATAACAAAACATGTGTCTAAAAAGAAGACAAATTGAGACAAAACTTGCTTAATCATTCAGAAACTTTTGAAACATAAAACCCCATGAATGGATATTTAAATAAACATAAATTAATATATAAAAATCATATAATAAATTCATGGGTAGTATGTACACAAAACGAAAGAAATTAATAGTGAATAAGGTGTGTATATCACAGAAATATAAAGTGAGATGAAATTAAATTACAACTTTGAAATCTATTATATTGTATTACTCATGAAAGGAATCATATTATATGGATATGAAAAATACCATAATATATTGAATAATACTCATAAATACATTCATGGGTATTATATACATCACCTAGAAGAAACAAGTAGTTTATAAGGCATGTGCCTCACAAAAATAAAGGTGAGAAAAAAATCTCTTACCTCAGGTCTGATCCCCTCCATACCTATACGAAACTCATGTATAGTGGTTTTAAACATATTATTAACTATAAATAGAATCATAATAATATTTATTATATCATATATGATTCATTTTTGACTTTATATTACCTTTTTATTAACAATTTCAAGTTAAAGCAACATTTCAAGTAATAACCACTTTGTTTATTGTATATGTTTTGATTTGTTATTCTTTGTCTTATTAATTAGATCATGATTTAATTATTTAAATAATGTAAAAAATGTTATAAATACCATATATATTCATTTTATAAGTATTTATTATAAAATTTAAAAGTTATAAATATTAAACAAAATACACCATTCATGGAGAGGTAGGCCGTACGTACGTATTAACATTGTTTTCATTTTTGTTGTAGGGTTTAAATATAGGAATGTATATGATATATTATCATTAAAGAATAATTTTAATGTCATATATAAAATATATATTCTATAAATTCATCCTTATTAATATCCATGTGAAATATAGGTGAATAAAGAATCACATCGCATTATGGAGATGGTAAGCCATAAATACGCACATGTGACATTATCATTTTCCAAAAAATATTTGATGGATGATAAAAAGGGTAGACATGATATTATTATTAAAAAATTGTAATTAAATTATAAATATCATATATAAACATTAAAACCATAATAACTCTCACTCATAGAATATGGTTATGAAAAACAGATTACACCACGACGTGGAAATGGTAAGTCGTACGTATACACACGTGATACTTTTGTTTTTTATAGGCTAGATAAAATAAGGAATACAGGTGTACCATAATCATAATAATATGTCATAATGTAGATTATAATATTTTTATTACTTTATTATGGAAAGAACATAGGAAGAGGAAGTAGAAGAAGAAAAGTAATTGAAGGAGTTGGTAAAAAAATTTCCTCGTTTTCTGGTATCTCTTTTTGATTTGCACAAAAGGAATTCATAGGATGGATTTATTCACAAAGTATGGAGTCTAAGATGAATTTATGTAAGTTGGGAGGATAAATTTCCAGGTTTTGTCCAATTTTAAGGGCTTTATAAGTGTGAATAAAATAGAAGGATACGTGTCCTTTTATAAGAGAGAGGAGTGACACTTTAGGAAACCCTCAACATATTAAATTAAAATAAATTAATTTTAAATAAAAAATAGCTCCAAAGTTATTTATTTATAATATAATTTGAATTTATGTCTAAATATTCTCAAAAAATAATTTTTATACAAGTTTAGGTTACATTGTTACCTTGATCTTTTGGATTTAACCCTTAGTTAAACCCTTTAACTCTTACCACAACAACTTGGGTTTTTACACTTTAGGGTTAATATAGTTACTATAAAATGAAAAAATAAAATCAAATGGATCATTAAATTATACTATAAATTTTTATAAATTAATTATTTTTATAAATTTTAAAACATTTAATAAAATATTATTTATTTTAAATTATCATTTATGTCAATTTTGATACTATTCAATATTTGGATTTTTAGAAATATCATAAAAACATGATAACTTATATAAAACAATTATAATATGTCACTAACATGTATAATTTAACTATAAAATTCTTGTATATCATTAATTATATCAATTTATATTTATTTTAATATTTTTAATATAATGTATTCGATATTTTTTGATATATCAATTACAACATCATTATTACGAAAGCCTTTATTTAAATTATTTCATCTCTAAAAATTAAAAATAAAATTTCAATATAAATATAAATTTATTATCTTTAAAATGAATCTTTATAGTCTAATTTTTATTCTATATAACCCTATATTTAAAATTCTGTACTTATTAAAAATATATGTACGACATTTTTAACTTATCTTTAAATAAAATAATATAAAATTCATTTTCTCACCCAAGTGGCTTAAAAAGGTTATAATTTTATCTTAAGGTTTATTTTGGTCAGAAATCACTTATAAAATGAAATTAAGTCAAGTTTTTGGGTAATTTTATAATTTTATAATATTATTTTTACATTTAATTTCTTGATTTACCCTTAACCATGGTAAATAAAAATTTACAAAAGTTACTATTCACCAAAATAAAAAATAAAAAATATTTTGATACTATTAGAATATTATTATCATACTAATTACAACTATTTATTTCCATTTTTTTAAATTGAACTCACATAAGTGACTAAATTAAATTTAACACTAATCTTATAGATTTGGCAAGAAGGCGGATAAAAGAGACGTTCAAATGTTTAATAAGTTTTTATATCTAATTAAAATATTAAAATGATTCCAATGATTTAAATTATATTGATATATTTATTATTAATATATCATGATTTTAAAAATCAATTTACAATCTAATAATTATTTAATCAAAAAATTAGTTTTTAACTATAATGGTGTATTTTTCACTATTCATTAAAAAATGAAACTTCTGAGAAAAATACCGAAAATCTACTATAAGATAATTTTTACCCTCCAAATTAAAAAAAGATGTTTATTTTATCAATTTTAATTTATAATAGTTTCAAAAATTAATTTTATTTTTGTTCATAAAGGACTTAAAAAATCAATTCCTTTAAGAAAATAGTTTTTCTAAATATATGAAGACTTTACCAAAAAGTATATATATTTTCCTTATTAATATGTTTTATTTATATAAAACCAAATAATATATTTAAAAAGTAGTTATTACTATTCATATTACTATGTTTAATGGCTTGGTTATAACTATATTATTTAACTAATTATAATAATAAAATGATGTTTTGTGGAAAATCAATGTTGTGTGTAAAGCAAGCTAGGATGGTGTTGCGTATAATGCAAGCTTAACTTGGTGTTGCTTATAAAACAAACCAAATAGAGGGTTTTTTGTATAATGAAAGTTATATTCTATATTGTGTGAAATGAAAAATATTGAAATGATTAAATTAATTCAAAAAACAAAAAAAATCAAAAAATCTCAGTGTGTTACAATAATAACCTTGAAAAAGGATGGTTGGGTATTAAATCGATCTTTACTCAATACACAACAAGTGGGCCAAACTTACACCAAGTTTGACACTATTAGGGTTATTATTTGGCGATTCAAATACTCTTTATAGACCATTTTGAAGGATTTAATTTGAATTTCATGATTTAATATACAGCTTGTAAGGTTAGAAAATCTAATAGGAAAATAACCATGGATTACTCGAGTTAAACTAAAGGAGTTATATATTGATCCAAATATATCATAGTTGAACTAATCTTTTCGTAAGTCAAAATGAATGTACCATAGGAGAATAAATTTTAGGATGAGTTTTTATATTTGTGAGATCATTTAATCTGATTTTATTGGATACTATCATAGCCATTTTAGTTTTAGTATTTTTTATGGAAATTGGCTCATGAAAATGAATCTGTGAGAGGTCTGTCTCTAGAAACTAGTAAGACTATTATAAAAATAAGGATGCATATTTGGAATAAATGCTACTAGAAAAATGGATTTTTATGATGGGCCATTTGCGATGGGGTCCCGTCATAAATGGACCCTAACAGAAAATGGTGTCGCAAATATTACCTTTTTTTGAGTGACCATCGCAAAAATCTATCATTTGTGATGGGCAGTGGCACTATCACAAAAAGTTTCAGTGATTTTTTAAAAAAATATATTGCGATGGGCAGGCCAGCCATCACAAATTATTTTCCCGATTTTTACCTTTTTGTGACAGTCCGTCACAATTAATATTTACAATGAGCCCATCGCAAATTGTTGAAAAATAAAAAAAATAACATAAAAAAATAATATTAATAAAATAATATTAATAAAATAATATTAATATAAATGAAATCATATTATTAATATTAGTTCAATATAATTATTTATAAAATAATAATAATATAATATAATATAATATCAATATAAATATAATAATAACATTAATATTCATAAAAAAATTAATTATAAAATAATAAAATTATATAATATTTTTATTATTAATATTAATGAAATAATAATATTAATAATATTAATATAATAAAAACCTGAGTATTCGCAAAAATATAAAAATATATTAATTAATAAAATAATAACTATAATAATAAAAACTGAAATATTTGAGACAATATAAAAAACGCACTATTTAAAACTCTAAATAGTTAATATTACAAAAAATACATTCAAATGTTTCATTATAAAATAAAAATACATCAGTGAGGGGGAGGGTCGTGTGGAGGAGCTAGAGGAGATGGTGGAGGGAACTCCATATCTAAACTGTGAGTCATACATCACAGGTACTTCATATACTCCTACTCTTGCTGATACCGCCATCGATGCCTCTCATCCTGCATCTCCTATTGTTGCTGCAGCTGCTGTCGTATGAACTGTTCCTACTGCTGCTTCTGCTACTCACACATATGCTCATACTCCTTATAGATAGTCTATATAAGCTCACTCTAAGATCATAAATACTCCTCATCCTCTGCATGAGATGATGATGACACTATGTAAGCTCCTATTAAGTTGGATGCCGACATCACAGAGGTGCCATAAAAACCCTTGAGGGTCAATCGAGAGCCGATACCAACAACTCAATATTTCTCGAAATCATACTGGGTTGCCTGCATCCATAATGCATCATCAAATGGGGGGGGGGGGGGGTGGGGAACTGGTCTGACCATAAGTCTCGACCCGACTCTCACAATGTGTCTAAGACGTTGCGACCACACATGAATCCTTCGATAGAAATTTTAAATTAAAATAGTTAAAATATTATTTGCAGTTAAATTTAAAACATAAAAAGAAATTATACTGACCACAATCTAATGCTGGTGATCACCTCTAATCTCTCCAGTGGTTGGATCACTGTACATCCTCCTATAAACATCGGACTCCATAATATCGGGATATGCGACTTCCTATATGAATATAAAATAAACCATTTACTTTTAAAGTTATATACAATATTAAAAAAAATTACTTACAATATGATCCCTATGCGTACTGAATGTATGAATACCTGCTCGATGTGTCACCTCCTGTCTCCCCTGATTTTGCCGACCTACTGATGATCTACTCTGAAACCACATACTCAACCAATGTGTACATAATCCATCCCAAACCTAAGTTGAAATATAATTAGGTTGGTGGAAGTGACATGTCTCATCATACTTTGTCACTCCATCTCTCTCTATTGTTTTTTTTTCAAATTGTGCAAAAACTGATTGCAACGTGGATGAATAGCTCCCTGCCATGCCTTCCAGATAGTCTCACGCAAGCTCTCATCAAAGGGATACCATAAAACCTATAAATAATTTATTATATCAAGTTATTAATTAAATTACTTTCAAAATAAATATTATTTATTTACGTACCAACCAATGCTCGAACATGCAGTGTTTTACATCAATGGGAATCTGATCCCATGACACCCATGTATCAGAAAAATAATTGCACAATATAGTGCTTCCCTATCCAATAGCTATATGTTTAAATCTATGAAAAATAGAATAATTAATCAAACAATTATAAGATAAATAAATTATTTAAAACTAACTAAAATACATAGGTACACATACCACTGTGTGCATGGATCAAACCCAAGATATGGATATCACTCAGGGATAGGGTCATGAATCATCCGTCGGGCAAGACCACACCCCCTCCGAGTGCCCCATGAACCGCCATCAGTCATAGGGTCAGATGATTTGACCTCCTGATCATCCAAAGGTAGATCAACCTCCTGTAACAAACGATAAAGATCCTCATCCATCTGAAACATGAAATTATTTTTGTTAGAAAACAGTTGAAAACAACTATTATATATAGATAAATATTATATATGATTATAACTAGCATTTAACTATGTCAATTTCCATATTAATCCTCATCTTCATAGCTGTCGATGTCAATGATTTCATCTTCCTCCTCAGCATCGTAAATTTCTATATTAGTTTCAGTTTCATCATCTCTTGTCACTTCAAATTCAGTTGTAACATCATTGAAATCATATTCACCATCATCCCTAAACTATGGGGTGTTATCAATGATATTGGTTTCTCTTCATGTAAAAGATGGATTCAGAGAAGTCTCATGAAAAATTTCAGTTCCTTGCATTTCAGTAGAACCACATTTACTTCCAGTAAACTGGTTCTCTTGAGATTTAATTTTTATTATGCATCACCAATCACCCAACTCCTATGATGTAGCACAATAATTTTCATAATAAATTTGATGTGCCTGATAAGACAATAAAAATGGTTCATTTTCTACAAGAAGAATTTTATATTTAATATCAACAATTCCATAGATCAGATGAACATTAAAGCCTCTTTAAATATCCAACCACTAACATTTAAACATCGTTATGCAATGTTGTCCTAGATAACACATTTCAATGATTTATTCTAGCATGATGTAATAGTCAACTTCAGTTTCTCTATGATGATATCCTCTTAAGCAAACAACATTATTCACTGTATTTTTGATTTCCCATATGCACGTGTATGAAATTGAAAACCATTCACCACATATGCATTATAAGATAACCATTTTGGATGGTGGGTTACTCAATACACACAATCGATTATCAATTTTATCAGTATGTCAAGATAATTGAAAAGTTTTAAAACAATTATCACTATAACAAGTATTAAATTTATTTTTTATGTGAAATAAAAAATAATTTATGTTACCAGTTTTTGAGACCATTAGGAATTTTTTTTGATGACATTATTTAAGAGAAACTACTGTAATTTGTGGAAGCTATTTCTTTATATGATTATCATATAAAATAAATATAAAATAAGATTAATGTACTGTTATAAAAATTATAGAATAAGTTATAGGAGCACTCATTGTACAAATGGTGTCATTTCTTCACAGTTGACCAGAATATATGTATAAGCTCTTTGATGTTCATCATCTAAAATCCATCATTCATGAACTCCACCGAAGCCAAGTTTGGGTTGATTGAAAACTGATAATTGTTTTTTCATGTCATCATCAACATTTCCCTATTTATGACTCATGTGGTTTTGTTTTTAGGGATATTCAGATTGAATGTAATGAGAGTAGAAAAAAGAAATTTCCTCTTGAAAATCAGCTTCTACAATTGAGCCTTCAACTGATGCTTTGTTGTGCACTTTGTTTTAAATTTTTTCATTCATATCTCAAATGGGTGTATCCATCGGAACATTACTAGACCTAAAAATTTTTCTTCATGTGGAAAATGTGATACCAAATGTTCCATTGAGTTAAAAAAACCTGTAAGGAATATTTTTTCTAGTTTACATAAAATTAAAATGACATCTTCTTGCAGTTTTCTTACTGTATCATTGTTTTTTGTTGATGCACATATGTTTCAAAAAAAATATGATATGTCTATTAGAATATCCAAAATCATAGGATTTAACAAAACTATTAATCCAATTGGCAGAAGTCTTTCCATTAAAACATGATAGTCATGAATTTTTAATCTGGTAATATGACATTTTTTGAAACATCAGCCCAAATTAGAAGCAAAACCATCTGGAAGTCTCAAATATTCAATCCAATGGAAAAATAAGAATATACTATCTTTGAAAAGTGTATAAGCTATTCTTGGATTCTTTAATTTTTGTGATATGACATTTTCAAAGAGTTCAAGTTTCTATCGCTTTCAAATTTGGGAAAGAACTAATCGTCCCTGTACATTATCATTAGTCTTACCTAGTGTATAAAAAACTATACGAAATAGATTATTGAAATAGTTTCTCTCAATATGGATTACATCGTACATGTAATAAACCAAAAAATCAGAACAATATGGAAAATCCCAAAAAATGCTCCATTTTATCCAATTATGCTCTTTTCCAAACCCATCAATTTTCTATTTGTTTATTATTGGTCCAAATTTGATGGGAGTTAATGAATAGACAATTTATTTTAAATCTATACTTGATATCATTTTTGAGTCCCATCTTTTTCAACTACTCCTTTTCTAAAATGATATTTGTTTCTTCAAAAAGTTTGATCGGTTGGAAGAAATCTATAATGACAGTAAAAAAAACAAGTTTTTTTTCAATTGATGAGGATAAATGCTTTGCTGTATCTCACAAAGTATGGACATGATTTTGGACCATGTGTATTCTAGTTAGATAAATTCCATATACTGGGAAGTCACTAATTGTCCACATCAACGTAGCTTTTAGTAGGAAGTTTTGTTTTGTAGCAACAACATATATATTGACACCATTACTCCATATTGAATTTAACTCATCAATCAATTGTTTCAAATAAAAATTGATATTATTTTTCAGATGACTTGGAATTAATAAGGTTAAAAAGATATATGTATCATTCATTAACATCCATGGAGGTAAATCGTACAGAGTTATAAAGATAGGATAACATGAATACTGACCCGTAAGAACCAAATGGATAGAAACCATCAGTAGAATGACCTAATCACACATTTCGGTCTTCTAAAGAAAAATATGGATGAACCTGGTCAAAATGTCTCTATGAATCACCATCAGAGAGATGATTTAAGATTTTTCTGGTTGAAATGTTGGTTTTGTGCCCTAACATCAATGATGCTATGTTTTGAGACATAAATAAATGCTGCAATCTGGGTGCGAATGAGAAATATATCAATTGTTTTATAGGAAAAAATCCATGTTTCCTTAGTTGATCTTATTTATACCTTGATTTTCCATATGTAGGACAACTATCCAATGACTCATTTTCACCATAATATAAGACACAATCATTTGATCATGCATGAATCTTCTGATAACCATGACCCATATTATGAACCAGCCTCTTTCTCTCATTAAAATTGGCAGGAAACACATTTACTTCAGGTATAAATGTTTTTAAAAAAGAGAATATCTTTTCAAAACAACTATTTGACATTCTATTATCTAATTTAATAGCCATAAATTTAAAAACTACTTCAAACTTACTTATCATACAACCAGGATATAAGGTATCCTCTGCAGACCTCAATATAAATGAGATGGTTTCAAATATGGAGTTAAATCAGTATCATCCTGAGTTTTAGTTTGATGAAAAGATGGACCTGCCACATCATGTACTAAATTTTAAAACTGTATGGGATCCATAACCAAATTATTAATATCTTCTCAAGAACTATATTCACCTTTTTTATACCAAAAAACATAATCTGTTTGAAAACCAAAATTAAATAAATGATCGCCAACATTTTCATATGTGTCATACATCCTCAGATCACATCTTTTATAAGGACACTTAATTGTCCCTTCTAAAACAAATTTTTTGTTGTGATGATAAAAATGATAAGAAAGCTTAAACACCCTCAATATATACAGGATTTAAAACAAAAACATTTGGATTCCTACACTAAATTATCAAAGCATGATCATCTAATAATGACTGTTTTCGACTCCCTTGTTCCATATTTTTCTAAAAAAAATGAAATAATTAGTTATTTTGTATAATTAGATATAAAATAAACACTATACAAAAAAAAGAGAAGAAAATTAATTCTATTTTCTAGCAATTTATAATTATTTCTATTATTTTATAGTTATTTATACTATTTTTAAGCTTTTATATTAATTTACAATCATTTATAAAAATTTATTCTTATTACCACTAATTATTATTAATTAACGGTATTTTGTACTAATTATTGTTAATTACAGGCGACATAATTTCCAACAGATCGACGAAATATCTTTTTCCCAACGACTCATCCCCTTGCAACATTTTATAACTAAAATCACTATGAAGAGTCTCCTATGATGTACGAATATCCATTTTCTTATGCACGAAGATGGAGAGCAAGGATGCCTCCGCGAGCTACTCTCCATGCTCATGCATACGAAAATTGATATCTGTACACTAGAGCATACATTTCATAGTGATTTTAGCTAAAGAAGTTCCAAAGAGATGAGTTTTCAGGAAAAAGGGCCTCTTTTGTCCAACAACTCACCTCCTTGTAACTTTCTCTGATATAAATCACTATAAAAAATCTTCTCTGACGTACATCTGAGCAGATTTTCATATTGATTTTAGTGGGAGAAAGTTGTAAGGTGGTGATATGTCAATCAAAAGAAATGCCGCCAATCTGCTGGAAATTATGCAAGTTTATCAATGTACTCGAATTTATTCCAATTTATTACCAATTAATCCAATTATTACTAATTAATCGTAATTGTTAGTAATTATTAATAATTCTTACTAATTGATACTAATTCTTACCAATTGTTACCAATTATTCCTAATTCTTACTAATTGTTACTAATTGTTACTAATTGTTACAAATTGTTCATAATTAATCCTAATTATTACAAATTATTCCTAATTATTACGAATTAATCTTAATTATTACTAATTAATCCTAATTATTACTAATTAATCCTAATTATTACTATTTAATCCTAATTATTATTAATTAATCCTAATTATTACTAATTATTATCAACTAATCCTAATTATTAGTTATTATTACTATTTTTTACAAATTTTTTCTCATTATTACTAGTTGTTACAATTTATTACTAATTATTACAATTTATTAATAATTATTGATAATTATTACTAATTAATATTAATTGTTATTAATTAATCCTAATTATCGAAAATTATTCCAAATTATTGATAATTATTACAAATTATTACAAAATATTTCTAATTATTACAAATTACTACTAATTACTACAAATTATTACTAATTATTACAAATTATTACAAATTATTAAAATTTATTACAAGTTATTACAAATTATTTCTAATTATTACAAATTATTACAAATTATTACTAATTATTACTAATTATGACAATTTATTACCAATTATTAAATTTATTACTAATAATTAAAAATTATTTCTAATCATTACAAATTTTTCTAATTATTACAAATTATTTCAAATTATTACTAATTATTACTGATTATTACTAATTATTACTTATTATTACAATTTATTACAAATTATAACAATTTATTACTAAATATTATAATTTATTACTAAATATTATAATTTATTACTAATTATTACTAATTATTACAGTTTATTACTAATTAAGACTAATTAATACTAATTAATACAAATTATATGTAATTAATACTAATTATAACAATTTATTACTAATTATTACTAATTATTACTAATTATTTTTAATTATTACTAATTATTACTAATTATTTCAAATTACTACAAATTATTTCAAATTATTTCAAATTATTTCAAATTATTACAAATTCTTAAAATTATTAAAAATTATTACAAATTATTACTCATTATTACAAATTATTACAAATTATTTCAATTTATTACTAATTATTATAATTTATTACTAATTATCACAGTTTATTGATAATTATTATAGTTTATTAATAATTATTACAGTTTATTACTAATTATTACAGTTGATTACTAATTATTACATCTTATTACTAATTATTACTAATCATTACGAATTATTACTTATTATAACAAATTATTCCTAATTATTAAAAATTATTCCTAATTATTAAAAATTATTCTTAATTATTGCAAATTATTTAAGTTTATTACTAATTATTTCAATTTATTTCTAATTATTACAATTTATTACTAATTATCATATTTTATTACTTATTATTACAATTTATTACTAATTATTTCAAATTATTACTAATTATTTCAATTTATTAGTAATTATTTAAATTTATTAGTAATTATGAAAATTTATTACTAATCATTAAAACTTATTATTAATTATTAAAATTTATTACTAATTATTACAATTTATTACTAATTTTTATAATTTATTACAAATTATTACAATTGATTACTAATTGTTACAATTCATTACTAATTATTACAATTTATTACTAATTATTATAATTTATTACTAATTATTACAATTTATTACATTTTATTTATAATTTATAGTTAGACATAATTATTCATAAAAATAAATACTGAAAAAACAGATATCTAATTCTAATTTAATTTAATTGCATCTAACTAACAAAAATTATAAATAATTTAAAATAAAATAAATTAACTAAATAATAAAAAAATAGATAAAAACCTTGAAACTAAAGATTTCAGTGTATAAAAGCCACGAATTATGCTCTAATTTAAAAGTTTAATCTATGAAAAAATTTAGGGGATTTTTTTTGAGAAGAGACAAAGAGAGAAGTTGAGAAAAGGAGTAGAATGAGAGGGAAAACAAATGATGGTATATATAAGTCAAATTATTTGCGATGATAAGCCAATCACAAATGCCCACTACCCGCATTTATCACAGTTGGTTGAAAAAAAATTATTTGCAATGAGACCCATCGCAAATGGGCACTTGCCGACATACTATTTGCGGTAGGATACTTCTCCCACTACAAATACTAAAAACCACCGCTGTGCATTTACGACAGGAATAAGGAACCCATCACAAATTCCCTTCCCGTGGTTTGGCAAGTATTTGGCACCAAACCTTTTGCGACAGGTCCTTACACCCCTGTCACAAATGGATATTATTTGCGACAGGACAATGGACCCGTCGTAGATAACACCTTCCGATGGGTTATTTGTGACAACCCTCGGACCTGTTAAAAATGACCATTTTCCTCATAGTGAAATGGTTGAGAATATAAATATATGCCAATTATAAAGGAAAAGATTGGTTTTCAGTATTACCCATGGTAGTGAGGTTGATATCTCATTAGATATTATATTTTGAGTCTTATCAATTTTATACATACCCTCACCTATTTTCATTGGTTATTGATAATTAAAATTGTAATGATGAAATTTAATTAAAGGGGGAGAATGCGACATCCTGATATTTTTTTTTATAAATTTTCATTCAAATAAAAAATATATATAATAGCTTGTTTCACATGCAACACCAAATTAAAATAAACTGTGTTACATTAAACATTATAAGATAATCATTAATTCATTGTGATGATGAAATAATGAAACAAAAACATAATATTTAATTTAGATCATTTCTTATAAAAATGATATATTTTTATGTGTTATATATTATTGTTATTTATTTATAAAATTAAGTATACTTTAATATCAATCATTAATAAAAATTAAAATTTTAGAATATAAATAATTATTTTTAATGGTATTTGGTGAATATTATTTAATATAAAAGTAATATTTTTCAAAGAACTATTTTAAAGAATTTTTTCTTTTAAATTACTATTGACTAAAAAAATGATTTTAATGAAATGTATTGATAATATTTATAAGAAAATAAATCAACATCCATCCAATAGTTTTTTCTAGGAAAGTAATAATAATAAATTCATTTATTAGTTTAAAATTCATTTTTCTAAAAATTAAATTTTTATGTGCTATGAATTTGTATTTTAAGAAACTAAATATGTTACGTTTAAATGATGATATGATATATTTTTTATATAAATAATAATTTAACCCTAATTTTTTTGTAATTAATTTTAAATAGGAATATGAAGAGTTAATATTTGAAAAAGTTATTTTCCTATAAAAATATTTTTTCATTATCTTTTATGTTTCCCTTTAAAAGATGAATTCCTAAATTTAAGAATTTTAATTTGAAAAATGGAATTCATTTTTTGATTCAAAATAAAAATATTATCTTAGGGTGAGTTTTTGGTATTTTTAAATGATTGTTTTTAGGTGAATAGTATAAAATTCTATTTTTTACAAATACCGTGACTTTTACGAGATCATTAGGATATATGAATGACTTATAAATTTATAAAACCTTTTAATGACCAAATTGTAAAGACCTAGAATTTACATGTATTTTTTTTAATAAATAGGAATTTTACAAGTCTGCAAAAATTGACGGCGCATAATTCCTAGGCCCGGAGTGCCCGAAATCAATTTTTGAACTTTATTTCGGGTACGTTCAGTTAACGTCCGAGCAAGTTTTTCTAAATTTTGAAATGGTGCTCAGAATTTAAATTCGAGGGCACTGTTAAACTCGCTGCGCCGGTCTTCGCTTAAGGAGACCTTCACCTCGACCACAGTAGGTCGAGGGTGGAAGTTAGCTTTTCACATTTTCATGAAAGAATAAAATAAAAATAAAATTGTGTAGCTTTTATTTTTATTTTTATTCCATGTGGATGTTGAGAAGTGGGGACCACCAGAACTAAACCTCCCATGACAAGTGATGATGGTGGGGACCACCTGAACTAACCTCCCATGAGAGGTTATGGTAGTGGGAACCACTCGAGGTATAAACCCCCTTGAACTCCCCTTTAATGGGAAACCCTCAAACTTCCTATTAAATGTGGGAGAGCCTTTACAACTCCTCCAATGTTTTTTTATGCCAACTCAATTTAATTAAATTAGCTTATTTTTAATTTGTGCCAACAAATTAAATAATAGATATCATAGTCTATTATCTTGGGCTACCTTTTCATTTTGGTGGAATTGGGGAAAAAGCTTGGCAAAAGAGAGTGCGTTGAAGAACTTGAGAGAAATCACTCCAACGAAGAATGCCAACGAAGAACGCCGATGTCTAATTTGAATTTCTTCCTTGGGACATCTTCCAATGAGGGACGTCTTCAATAGACGATCATCTTACCCTCTTCAACGACTTCGTCTTCTCCATTGCGATCTCCATTGATGAATCAGACGAGGTAGGGGTTTTGTTCCCATGTTCTTCCCTTATAAGTTTCTTTTGCGGGAATGAGATTAGTGATTGACCAAGGTTGTGGGGATTGAAGTTCTTAAATATCTTCCATTTACGTTGTTGTTTTTTTGATCCGTTTGCTACCGCTCTAATACGGATGGTGTGTGCCAAACAAACATGGCCTGACCCCTCCGCCGTTCTTCTTGAATGGTGTATCATTCACAATGGAAGAAGGCGACCGGTGCCGGCGGTCGGCACCGATGGAACTCGAGAACCGCCGAAGAAGGCCCGCCCCCCACCGCCCCATGGACTCCGTGCCCCACGGCGCTCCACCGTCCACAGCCACAACCACGCTGCCGCATTCGCCGCTCCGCGACGTCCATAGCCGAGCCGACCCGAGTCACCGTTGTCGTCCGAACCGCTGCCACCGGACTGAGCCACCGCCGCCGTCCGGGGAAAGCCACCACCGCCGTCCGAGCCACCATTTTCCTCTGAGCCACCACCATTGGTCCAAGCCACCACCACCATCTGAGCCGCCACTGCCATCCGGGCCGAGTCGTCATCGCCGTCCGAGCCGCTGCCACTGTCTGGGACGAGCCACGGCCGCCGTCCGGGCCAAGCCGCCGCCGCTGTCTAGGATGAGCCACCACCTGATCCACCACTACCTTCTGTGATTGGCCACTTCCCGATCCACCGTTACCCTTCTGGCCGAGCCGCCTTGAAGCCTTGCGCCCTCGAGGCACATTCCTCGGCCCTCTGCGGCCCCTCGCTGCCCTCCGCAGCCCCTCACGGCCTGCCGTGCTGGACCCAACGGGCTGGGCCAAACCCAACAAGACGGGATGCCCAACTGGCCGAGTCGGACCCAGCAGGTCAGTACGGGTCGACCTGAACCAGGTCGGCTCAAGTCGGGTCGGGTCGGGTCGGTTCGACCAGGTCGGACCGTACCCGGGCCCACTATGATCCATTTACATTCTTTTGGCCATAACTTCGGCACCAGATGTCTGTTTGACGAACCGTCAACGGCGCTGGAAATATTGGAGTCAAACGGTCCCTTAGAGTGTAACCTAATAGAGATTTGGGTTAATATGGGGTATGGTTGGGTTGGATCAGGCACGAATCCAAGTGGGCCTTAGGGACTAAAAGGCTAACAACTCACAGACCAGACGTCTGATTGACGCGCTGTTTTTTATGTTGAGGCCCCTATGATGTGGCGGTCCTTTGAGATAATTATTCAGTGGACATAATGGTAGTTAGATAATCTACCAGTGGCTTGGGGAGTGGACTCTCTGGGAGACGAGCAAGCCTAGTGCGGAAACCCATTAGCTGGCTGTGACGAGAAGAGTGCTCTCCTAGCGATACTGTGTGGGTTAGCTCCTAGAGATCTTATGTGGGTCCTCTCTAGTGATCCTGTGTGGTTCATCTCCTAGAGATCCTATGTGAGTCAGCTCCTAGCAATCCTGTGTGGGTCATCTCCTAACAATCCTGTGTGGGTCAGCTCCTAGCGATCCTGTGTGGGTCAGCTCCATCGATCCTGTGTGGGTCAGATCCTAGCGATCCTGTATGGGTCAGCTCCTAGCGATCCTGTGTGGGTCATCTCCTAGCGATCCTGTGTGAGTCAGCTCCAATGATCCTGTGTGGGTTAGTTCATTGCGATCCTATGTGGGTCAGCTCCTAGTGATTCGGTGCAGGTCAGCAGCAGAGCCTCTTAATGGAGTAAGATGATTCAGTAGATATAACTAATCATCTCTACTACCGTACATAAGTTATACCTAGTATGATATGAGTTCATACCTATGTGGCACTTTCCTTCATGGTAGTACCTTGATGGTATTCTTTTATGTGGAGTACCTGTTTGGTACTTTACTTTGTGTTTTTCCTTCCATTGTGGAATAGTTGAGCTTTGGGCTTTTGGGTTGGAACCTGTGTTTCTTGATGTTTGAGATGGGTATACTTGATTACTTAGGTATATGTATGGGAATATACCTAAGTAGGGTTGACAATTGACTTCTTGCTTTGAGGTTTATCCTTTGTGGATTTGTGAGACCTTGAGAGTCTCGGGGTCCCTACTAAGTATCGTTATACTCACCCCTCTACGGGCTATGCCCGCACTTCATTGTGTTTGGTGCAAACGACGGACAATGCTGAATGAGGAGGAGAGTACCTGGACTGGACAGTACACGAAGGTGGACCATACGGCGTGTCGGTACGCAGAGGAGATGGGTGGACGTGGAGTAATGAGGAGGTGATCTGTACCTACCCTTTAGGTAAGAACCTCGGAGGATGACCCAACAACTATCTTCCTTTTTACTCCAGTTTACTTGTACTTTCAGTTTCTTGTACTTTCCACTTGGGCTTGTATTCTAGCCCCTTTTACTTACTATACTCACTCTGTTTACTATTTAGTTTAATTGTGTTCGTATCTTGCTGCTTGCTTGGTTGCATGTGATTACATGTTATAAAGGCAATTCCTTCCAAGTTTTAGGGATTACGCCTTTCGGTGCTAGTCTCCAGCCCCTGACCTATGAAAGACGGGCTTGTGATAGTCACAACACAGACCCCAAGAGGTGAATTGTGACAAAAATATTTATTTAATAATTAAAATTATACATTTGAAAATATCATTTTTAAATTAGAAACCTATGATTTATATTTTGGAATGTAAGTTATATTTTTTAGATATGTTTTATGGGTTATACATTTATTATTTTAAAATTATTTTTATCACTCCTGAAAATTTAATATTATAATTTTTTTTCATATTTGGAATCATCATATCCAAATTATCCAGAAAATTGTAAATATATTTTTAGGTGTAAAAATAATTTTCTGAGGTAAAAAAACATGTTAATGCGGTAAAAGTAAATTATGTTAAAAAGTTAAATTAAGAGGAAAAGGCCTAAAATATCTCAAACCTTATCCCTTATTTGTGTGTATGAAGGGTGGATCAATCAATAATCCTCCATTATATATTATTTTACACTATTGGATTTATTTTTCTTTGAAACTGACATATCTTTAATATAAAGTTAAGTTTATTTAAAAATTTCCACCCCTCTCCCTTATAAAAGGACCCTTTCACCACCCCACTCCTCACACCAGATGCCCTCTAGCTCAACCTAAATCTACCCAAATATCTCCCAAAATTTTTCTGCTTAGTTATATAGGTTTTGGTATCACAAAAATACCTTTATAATAAGTCTAAAGGAGTTTTATTTAGGATTAAGGTGTTTAACATGCTTTTATGGAAGTCGGTAGTTGAGGTAAGAGTTTTCATCTCAATTTTCATTCTTTCTGTCGTGTTTTCATATTGCACACCTATTATTATTTTATGATGTTCTTACTCACCAATTTATTCTCTTATCATTATGAATTATTATTTCATGGATTTTATAAATATTTTCATTACCCTTCCATCATACTCATTTATTTATATTAATACTAAATTGGTAAGGGTTTCTTATCTTAAAATTTCCTTATTTGAGACATGTTTCATGTTATGAACCTATTTTCTTTTGTACGATATATATTATACCTAATAAAAATATTATATCATGATTATCCTTATATTATTGGTATTTTAATATCCATTTCAAGTTCTATCTTTTGAGATCATTTGATTAAAAAGTTACCAAAGCGGTAAGGGTTTTTTTCTCATCTCAATTTTATGGCTTTTAGAAATATGACATATTCATCACTTATTTTATTTTATGTGGTTTATATACTTAATATGTATGTATTTATATAATAATTCTCATTCAATTCAAGGGATTTTAATATCTATATAAGGTTTTCTCATTCAAAGGATTTTTATTTAAATGTTACAAAACCCATAAGTGTTTCTCTTAAATCAACTCTATTTTTTTGAGTTATGAAATTTATTTATGAACTTATTTATTCTATGTATGATTTATTACACCATAATGTTTTATTATATTTAAATTTGTCTTTCTATCTATGTAAAATGACATTTTTATTTCAATTATCATTCCTTTATGGATGTCTTTCAAAAAAAAGTATAACATTATTAAGAATAATTCTCCTCCTCTTTAAAAACTATTTTTCTTCCATATTAATAATATTTATTAACATAAATGTTTTAATTTATTATTTTGAAATAAAAATTTGTATTATATCATGTGATATTTATATTTTTATTTACCTATTTTCAAAAATAATCTTCATTACTCTTTTTACAATATGGGTTTCAACAATTTTTTTTTCAAATGTTAATGGTTTTCCTTCCATGATCGTATGTTTTATCTTACAATACAAATCACCTATAAAAAACCTTTATGTATTTTTCAAGGATTTATTATTAAAATTTATTTACAAATAATTTTTGAATTTTTTTTTCGTGCAAACTTATCAAAATAAACTTCTGAAAGTGAACCGTAACTTTATTTTTTTGATAATGTATAAAATGTTTTTTAAAAAATGTTTTTTAAAAAATGTTTTTTGTATTTTATTTCTATCTTTATATTTACCTTCAAAATATCCATATGCTTTAGAGTAACTTTTCATGAACCAACCTATAAATTCCCTTTTTAAAATTCTCCTTTTGGGTGATTGAATTTTTAGTATCTACCGATCTAATTATTGAAGTCATTTTATGTGATACCATTTAGAAATGGTACAAAACACATTTTTTATTTCAATGGGTTCCATATGATATGATAAATAATTTATTTGTAGTGGAACACATTTTTATAGATTATTATTATTCTATGGTTTGGGTCCTATATCTCCCACTAATATATTAGTTTAAGTTTTATATCTCATGAGCTCAAAAGGGTATATGGGTTGTTTTTCCAAGCATAAAAGAACCAACGGGTTGTTAGAATAAGCCCAAAAGTGTACATAGATTGTCATATGAAGCCAAAAATGGTAAATGGGTTGTTTTACCAAGCTCAAAAGTGTACACATACTGTTATACTTAGACCAAAATGGTACATAAGTAATTAGTCAAATCCCAAATGGGTGCACGAGTTGTTATCCAAAGCCTAATGGGTACGTGGGTTGTTAGACCGAGGTTAAAATGGTAACTGAGTTGTTATACCAAGACTTAAAGGGTATATAAGCTACTATTCTAATCCCAAAAGTGTACAAAAGTTGTTATCCTAAGACCTGGAGGGTACATGTGTTGTTATCCCTAGCCTAATAGGGTACACAGGTAGTATCCTAAGCCCAAGAGGGTACACGAGTAGTAACCTAAGTCTGAGAGGGTACACATGTTGTTATCTGAATCCCAATTGGGTAAAAATGTTTTAATCACAATCTCACTAAGTTATGATAATTAGGTAGTGATTCCTAATCCACTAGGCTATAATTTCACATGTTTATGAATATTATGTATTTCTATGTTATATGCTTTTTTTGTCCATTGAATGTGATTATCGTCCCATGATTTTGCAATCTTATTCCATTGTAGATGTTTTTTCATTTGAGATTACATGTCCTTGTATATTTACTTTTAGAGAAATATTATCAATCCATACGCTTTAAATATGTTATTTCTCCATGGATGATGATTTCTTATTCCTATGATAAAACCCTTGATGACATGTATTTAAGATTTTTACTTACCTATCATTTAAGATTTTCCCTTTCTTATTTTTTTATTACCTTGGTTATAAATATGGGTATAATATAGAATATGAAAAGAAGTAGATTTAATATGGTGTAATTATATAGAAATTTTAATTATAATTATATATATATAATCTTGAAAGACACTAATCCTTTGGATCCTGGGGTTGTGACATCATCTGTGATATTTTATGTTGAAATTATATAAATATTTTTAATTTTGGCTTGATTAATATCACCTGGTATAAAATAAAGAAGTTAAAGTATTTTTTTAGCACCATACACAGGGGTTTGTGTTTGGGGTCACATTTCCTTAAAATTTAATAGGGGAAAATAAAAATTTAAAGATAATATTTATCTCACTTTCTTTTAGTGTGGAATGGTAGATGAAATCATTAAAAAGTTTTCCAAAATATTTTGAGATAATGATAAAGATAAACCACCCATAAAGAAATCATCAAAAGATATGTAATTAAAGCGAATTCTAGAGCATATATTCTTCAAGAGGAATAAATTACTATCAGATGAGGATGCTTTATTTGAATAAATTAAGGTGGATGAAATTAAGTACTATAAATTCTTCAATGAATAATTTATTGTGCCTTTAATAGAAAAAAAGAAAATATAGGAAATTGATGATGAATATACAGTTGAGGGAAGAGTATACATTAAAGTAGAGTTAGAATATGTGATCAAAGAAATTGATGATTGGTGGGACAAAAAGAAGAATTTAAATGGTGTTATTGAAAATTATAAACTCTAAATTCAGTAAAAAGAAGAGTAAAAGTCTAATTTAAAGATGAAAATTAAAATAATAATATAATAAAATCTAGGAAAAATATATGAAGAGGTTTAATAAAATCTCAAAATTAAATATTAGGCCTTAATCATTAAAGGTTTGACTAACAAGGTGAAAGATCAAGTTAAAAACATCAAGGATACTGAAGGATAATCCATTAGTTTGTGGTGAAATATAAAAAACCATGAAAGAATCCTAACTCTTGGCATGATATTGGGAAATTACATCATGTGAACTATCGAAAAGGTTGAAGAAAATAACGGAGTAATAATAGAGGAGGATTGACCACAAATGCAATGTTCTAATAATGTGGGGGATAACCAATGTGAAGTTTGATTGAAAGAAAAAAATGACATTTGTTTATGCTAATATTTAAACACCTACTTCATAGAAGAAATTTGATTAATGAATCAATCAAAATAAACACACCCAAAAATGTTTCTAGAACATAAATTAAAATTTATAAAAATACACCATAATTAAGGTGTTATTGTTTTGGAAATATGGGAAATACAAAATATAAGTTTTCTATAGTAAAACAAAAATTCAAGGAATAATAGAAACAAAAATAAGAAAAAAAATTCTTCCTATTTATATGTTTTTAATGATTATTAATTTTATTGTGAAGGATTACAACACAAATCCATGAATTTATCATAAAAAACACAATGGAGTGTACCAAAAAAGACCTAGTGAGAAAGTTATCTATAGTTAGAGGCATACACAAGAAGGTTGAAAATTAAAAACCAATTTGTATACTTACAAGATAAATGTGGTCCATCTTGTATGGATGAGGAAAAATTATATTCACCACCCAAATAGGTTAAGTAGAAGATGTGCATCAATAAATAAATAATTGAGAAGGCATAAATTATATAGATTTATTTTCAAGTAATGAATGTGGATAAAGTGTATATTCTTGATAGAAATTTTACTTCTTATATTATGGGAAATAAAGATCTTTTCATGGATATTAATTATAAAAAATATGGTTCTATTAATTTTATAAAAGATTAAGGATTAAATATTTTTATCACTAATAAATCCAAAATTAGAAGAAAAAACATGAGGTAGACAGATTCCTTTGTATTCAATGTCCTTTGATACAATTTTCTAAACAAAATACAATTATGGTACTTTTGGAAGACACTCAATTTCACCAAGAATACTAACATTATTAAAGGAATATATTGAACAATTTTTCTGCAATTAATGTGTACAAAGGTGAATGTATTCTTCATTAGTGGAGAAATGGAAATGTACTTTAGATATAAGTAATATGAGAACAAGTTGTGGAATAAAATACTTGATCACTTAATCCAAAATTACTTGGAATATTTGGTGAACAATGAATAATCTCATTATATCAATGAACTTTCATGTGATCACACTCACATTTTTGATAATTTTCAAAAGGAAAACATCATTCATAATATTTAAAAGAAAAAATAAAAAAATACAAAAATTTTTCTTGAATTGGTGCACATTTATGTTTATAGAAAAATATCACCTAACTATATTAATGGAAATAGGTATTATATCCTATTAATTGATTATTATAGTAGGATGTCATAGTTGGTGATGATCTCTCACAAATCCAAAAGTGTTTATAGGTATTACACACTATCAAATATTGATAGAAATGATACTTTGGATGAAATTTTATAAATTCTAGACTGACAATGGCATAATGTTTACCAATAGTCAAGTGGAGTAATATATTGATAATCATGTGTTAAGGAACCAAATTTTGATTGTGAGTACTCCCCAATAAAGTGGATTCATTAAGCTGAGTAACCATATTATTAAAAATATAGATCAAATGATGCTCATTTATAAGGATTTATCAAAGTAGTATTGGAATAAAGTATTCTTCAAATCAGTTTAAATTTCTATCAAGGGATATTTGTGTCCAAGTAAATTTAAGACACCTTATGAGATGTGAAATGAGAAGAATCCAATGTTGAAATATTTTCTAACATTTTGAAATAGTTTATTTATTCTCAATAAGGATAAGAACCATCATAAGTTTTCATCTCATTAATATAAAATAATATTTTATAACTAATAATCTAAGTGAATGGAATTATAGTTTTAAAAATATAATCATGAAAATAAAATAAAATAAGAGAAGTTTTTATAGCCGAAAATGAGAATATAAAATTTTAAAGGAAAGTGATGCTAAAGTATGTAGCACAGGGGAGAAAAAGGAGATGTTAATAATTTTTTAGGAATAAAACGATGATAAATTCATTGAATTAGCATTAGTATCTTCTAATAAACTAAGAATAATGGATGAAATTGATGAAGGAAAAAAATTTTGTGACTAGATATGTCCAGTGAAAATAATTAGGATAAATAATCTATAATAAAAATACATATTATCTCAAGTATATCCAAATAAAATTGAATATAATGATAAATATAAGGATTGGATAAAAGCTATTCATGAATATCTTGATGAAATTGAGAGGAATAAATCATTTGAAGATGTTACATGGTTGAAAGTTATGAATGTTATTAGAAATAAATAGTTTTTCAATAGAAAACTCAATGAAATTAGTAAGAGAATTTAGAATAAATAATATCTAGTTTTTAAGGTTTTTCCCCATATTTAAGGAATCAATGTAGATGATATGTTTACCCCAATGACATAAATATAGATGATTTGAGTTTTATTGGATATTTCACAACAAATTGGATTCAAGGCATTCCTAATGGATATCAAATTATCAATTATAAATTTGTTACTTTAAGAGGAGGTGTGCATTGAACAACCATATGGTTTTCTTATTGATGAGGATGAGAACAAGGTGTGTATAATAAATAAGTATTTTTATAGGATGAATAAAAAAGAGTTCAATATTCTAGGATTTATTAGCACTTGAGAAATATTCGGTTCCAAAGAAGAGGAGTTGATAAAAATACCTACATCAAGAAGAAAAATGATCAAAGGATGATGGTTCTCATTTATGTCGATGAAAAAATATTTTTAGGATCAAATGAATCTCAATAAAAGCAGTTTACAAAATGATGATGATTCGAGAATTGAAAAATTTCTATGGATTTTAGGTAACAAAAAATAGGAAATGCTAAATTTATTTCTTAATATAAATATTCCAAGTATGTACTATTTTTTTAATTAAAGATTATAAGATTGTAAAAACTCTGGCTAAAAATTAGAAAAAGTTTTCAAGGGATGACGATGAAAAGGAGGTCAATGTGATAAAATATATGAAAATCATCATAATTCTATTGTACTTAAAAAACTATATGACCTGATATTATATTTTCCACTTTTCAGTCGACATTATTCCGAATCAATACCAAATAAATCCATTTACAATAATTAATTATAATATGTGGTCTATTCTAGGTATGGTTGATTTTTTGTATATTTTCGAATACTAAGTAGGACCCATTGGGATTTATGGATGTGGATTGGGGTAATTCATTGTATGATCGTAATTAAAAATCGAGTGGTGTATTATACCTTGTATGATTTTTTATTTATTGGATAACAAAGAATCAATATTTCATTGCCTTGAGCAACACATTTTTTAAATACTTAACAACTACTGAAACATGCACTCAGTAAGTTTGGATAAAGTAACAACATGAAGATGTTGGAGTTGATATGAAATATACTATTGTAATTAAGTGTGATAAATATAGTGATATAAATATTATCAAAAAACCCATTCATCACTCAAGAAAAAATTATATCAAGATAAAATATCACTACCTTGAGGAGAAGGTTATGAAATGGCTAGTAAAGTTGGAGCATTTGTTTACACAAAGTCAGGTGTATATATAATTAATAAGGCACCAATTAAGGAAGTGTTCATGAATAATTGGTTGGATTTTATATTCCAAACATACCCATCGATATTTATGGTTTTTATATGGGCCCCCCACTCCTCCAAAGAGTTTTTTTGTCCTATTATGGATTTTTAATTGTTCCACTCATCAATACATGGTTAATGTAAAAATATGTGGTTTCTTATGGAATAATTATTTGGGTTTATAATTATATATTATAAAATTTCAGATAATTTCTCCTTGTATTTATTGAAAAGTGGGAGAAGGTGTATAAAATTTAGAAAATTGTAATTGTTCTCTCTTATTAACAAAGGGGGATAAAAGTGTCTTTTAAGGGAGATCATTTAAACATATATTCAAGAGGAGTTCATTTTTGAAGGTTTGATAATAATTCCGGTCAAAGAGTCTGAAGTTCAAAGAAGCGTTTTATGATTTAATTATAAAATAGCGATCTTAGTGAATTTGGTACATTGAAACATAACGATTTTATGATCCTTTTATGTGTCCCACTTCAAGTGAACCATGTAAAAAATTATTGTGTTACTCTTCACTTGTATTGTCACTTTGTACTAAATATGAGGGATAAAAGTGTTTCTATTAATAGCAGAACAAGATCATTGGTGAGGGTCTCTTGAATAAGATCAACATACCCTGATTCACCCCACTCTAGGGGTACTTACCTTTCTTTGGATCAACACATAATTACACTCATGAGTATACAACTACCGAGACCCACGAGATACTTATAACACCTCAAGATTTTGTAACTTTTTTAAAATACATTTAATATTTTTGATATTTTACATTACATGAAATATTTATTTTATCTTATATTACCCAAAATACTATTTTTGGCTTGTGTTACACACAATTCTGAGTTTATCTTCCCTTACGCATAACACTATGATTAAATCAAACATGACATACTATTTAAATATTATTATTAAATATGATAGTTATCAACTAGCCATTGGAATTAAGGGTTTGAATAGGAATGAATAAATTTTGAAAATATGGTTTAAATATGTTTATATTATTCTTTAGTGAAAAATTAATTATAAATGAAAATAAAACCTTTTTGAAAATAAATGGAAATCCTTTCCAAAAAACTATTTTTATGTGTATAACTATGTTCATATCAATAAATTACCCAAATAAATTTTGGTTAATTATTTTCATGAAATTTATATATTATATACTCTATTAAAGTTTTATCATTCATGTTATATGTTTCCTATAACAGATATAAGAATAAATCCAATTTTAAGCTTAAAGAGTTTATTTTTATAAAAATCAGTTTTGTCACCATTTTATGGTTCACTAATATAAAAAATATTTTTTTTTATAATTTTATAAATTATTTTTGAAAATGTAAAATTAGTTTTTAAAATCAAAATTTAAAAATTATCTTTGGTTGAATTTTCAATATTTTTTTAAAAAGATTCATTTTTGATAAATAGTGAAAAATGTTTAATTTTAATTGAAGACTACATTTTCATTTAATTTATTTTAAAGTTAAACTATATCTTAAGTTGGTTTTAAAGTAAAAATTGTTCAATTATACATATATTAATACAATTTATTACATTTAATTAAATTTTATATTTAATTTGGTATAATAACATTGTAAACTTTTTAACATTTTCACTTTAAAAAATTACTTTTCTTATTTCGTGTGAGATTAATTTGAAATTAAATTATGCCACTTATATGACTTTAATTTTAAAAAGTGAATTAAATATTTAGATTCATAATAATTAATATTATCTAATAAGTTTAAATTAAAATTTTACCATAATTATTGGTGAAAAAAGATAAAATTAATTACAACAATTTAGGAAAAAACGAGTTTACTTAGTGGTTAAACTTTGAATATATGGCATAATAATGACCCAAAACTTATCCAAAATCAATTTTATAGACATATTTAGAACCTTATGACCTTATTATCTAATATTTTGAGTTTTGGAGATATTTTTTCATGAAATTGACCCATATAATAAGTTAATTAAAGAAAAATAAAAAAATATATCTTTCTTCTTTTTAATTTCTATAAAGCTTTGGAATAGGGAAAGAAATACATAGTTTTGGTTATAAATATTATTTTGGATGATAAATTAATTTTTTTATGATGATAATTCTTTTTGATATGATACAATTACATAAAATTCTTAAAAAAAACAATGCAGAAATTATTTAGTTAATAATTAAATAAATAAAATGTTACTAAAAACATTAAAAAGTAAATTAAATTGAATGAATTATTATGTTAAATTATTTTAGGTGAATATTTCATGTTATACAGGTGTTAAAATATTGAATTTTATTTCTATCATTATATTGTTATTTTTTTAATTTATATTAAATGAATAATGTTAAAATTGACATTAATGTTATTTTATAATAAATTTGATTTTGTTAATTGATTTAAAATTAATAAAATACCATCCTATATTAATTAATTTGTAAATATTAATAAATAAAAACTATATTCCATTAATGAACTAATTTTTCTACTATTAGGATTATATTTATCATTAAATATAAAAAATTTGGTCAACTCGATTATGGTTAAAGAAATGTTTTTGTGCGTTACATGCCCTTGTATTAAAGTTAATTTCCAAAAAACATCTTATTTATAATTTATAAATTAGATATCATATTTATAAAAAATGATCCCAAATTATCTAATAAGTATCACTCTAACTTAGTCTCAAAGAATAAATTACTTAGGTTAGAAAACTAGTTAACATAATGAAAAAATAAAATGGTAAAATAATAAAACTTAGAGGTTAGGGAATTAAATATTTAAAAAATTTGTAATGTGTGTTAGAGGTGTGGTAAATAATTTAATCCCTAAAAACCTATAACTATCAGTTTTAAAGAAACTTTATGTAATGTTTACCTCCTAATAGTGAATACTTTTGAGTATTTATAAGAATTCCACTCCTCCTCAACTATAATGGGCACTCACTGCCCCCGCTTATTCACACATCTCAATCCTTTTTTATTGACCAAGATCTACCCAGATCCATTCTCAAATTCCATACTCTAATACTATAAACCTTAGTTTGGTCGTAAATAAGTTTTTTGAATGATTTAGTGCAAACCCAAGTAAGATACCTTAAGAAGAGGTAAAGATCTTCAAACGAGTGTTTTATTTTAAATATTACTACACCTCATTAAATTATTATTATATCATGATTTTATAATAACTACAATATATTATATATAGTTATTTGTTTTTATGTTAATGTTATGACCTAAAACTACACAGACTTTTATAAAATGGGTTACAAAACCATCATCCGTGTCTACGAAAAAATACCATGTCATGAACCGATGTTTTTATTTTTTCCATTACCACTTATAAAGTTTGGGAATAATGTTGTATTTTTTATAATTAAAACAGGTTTCCCGATGGTTGATTTCTAGGGGTTTATTTTTGTGCAATTACTCACTTTAGGTTGACTATTTTTGAAAGGATTCTAGTGAGATTTGTTTGTGGAGACAGAAACACCCAAAAATTCTATATCCACGAGGGACCTACTTTCCAAAGGTAGGAGATCATTTGGAAGTTTGATAAATTATACTTAAGAACTCACATTTTTCAAGAGTATGGGATTTCAGGCTCATCAAACCCTTTTGGGGGGATTTTTTTCTACTTTGGGACTCTCTTATAGAGTTAAGATATATTCGTGAATAATTCATTAATTACCAAGTATGAAGTGGGTCACCCTTGAATTAAATATCAATTATTAGTATGCATGTAATTTAGAATCATCTATATATATATGAGGTTCTTCATTAGTGGAGATATCCATATGTACTAATTAGAGATTCTATAATTATTGTTTTGATGATGCTGGTTTTCAGCCACACTATGGGGTGCTCTGGAATGTATAGTCATCCAGGGATAGGGTAGTTATTTTTATATCTATATTGGACCCATGAAATGGCCTTCCTAAGTATCCTTATAAAAGTAATTATAACTGATGTAGTTTGGTTCCACTTAATGGGACACATCATACCTTTTATGGTCATGTGATTAGGGCCAAACCAGGAAATTTAACATCATGTGGTGAGGATTTCTAGGTAGATGGTTCCTAGTATGATTTTGGTGTAGAACTTATGATGAAGTATCCCAGGAAACCTATAAGGGATATCGATTCCCAGGTTGAATAAGACTCTAATGGGAATGCGGCCCATAGAGAATTATAGTTGGTTTTGGGTGTTGGGTTTAGACCTCAGGGATCCTTTTTATGTATCCAATTTTGATAAGAATAAAATCCCACGTAGTTTGGTTGTGAGGACCCATGCCTATGTAGGACCTCTAAAATTTTTTCTCATAGGGGAGTATGGCCCTTTGAGAGGATTGAATTGGGGCTTACTCCTAATAAGGATTCCTAGATGATTTGAAGTTTGACCACGGCTTAATCTCAAGGATGTTTCCCAAAGGTTTGGTTATGATTGGGACTTAATGTTGGATTTCATGGATTTAACCATGTATAAGGATTCCTTTTTGTGATATTTTAGGGCTTATACCATGTAGGCGGACCATAAGGTTGAGTTGGGACTTACACTTGGAATTATTCCCAACAGGTTCAGGATTGTAGAAATTTCATGAAAACCACCAAACTCTAAGACCACATGAGTCATAATCAGTGTGAGAAATAAAAGAAAGTGTAATATCCAAGGAACCAAACTATCTACTTTTTCCTGAGGTGAGATACGTGGCCTTGATGACCCATTCCTATGGAGGCCCTCTGAAATAAGGAAAGAGGAATATCTGAGAAAATATTCTCCACCAAAACATGAATTAGATGATGTGGATATCATTATCATATCCAAACTCTAATCCTACATGATTCATGCTTTAATGTGATAAAGGAGGAATCATAAGATCTAGAAAACTACACAATCCTTCTCCCACAAGTGGAAGAGGCTGGGGATATGGGGGAAGAATAAATGGATTTGGTGTGCCCGTTACCTTTCCCATTTCATATCTTGGATATTCACATCAAACTAACCATATGGGAACAAACCTTGTGCATGGAGAAGGAGGAAGGAATTAAGAAAGAGCGATCTCACAAGGAAGGCTAGGGGATTTCCCTAAAATTGGTTCTGGGGGAAGAGAGGGGGATATCACTCCATGTCTCACCACCTGGAACTAGAGGTCACTAGTATCATAGATGAATAGTGAAGGTCATGGTCCTAATCCTATTATATTATACCAGGAGTTAACTAACACTTCCCCTAGTATTTGGGTCCTCAAGAACATGGGAATTCATACTCACATGCACCATGAGGTCCCTTTCTATTAGGTAAAACAAGTGTGGGAAACCACTGATCGAAGGAATACATACAGAAATGAGAGACATGATGGTGTGAATCTTACCATGGTTTCTCAATTCCATAGGATTTAGTGGAGGTTTCAATTTATCCCCCCTCAGATGACGAATCCAAAGGAAGAGGAGACCTACCACTGGTGGCTTGGAATAGGGATCAACAGGGTGCTTTCACCGATAAAGGCTCCCTTTATCAGCACTTTTCTAGCACTGATAAAGGATCCATTTATCAGCTCTAAAAAGGCACTGATAAAGGAACCCTTTATGAGTACTAAAATTCTAGATCTTATAAAGGGCTCCTTTATTAGCATGTTTTTGGCACTGATGAAGTGCTTCTTTATCAGCAGTTTTTTAGCACATATAAAGGGATGCATTATCAGTGATTTTTTTTTCACTGATAAAGGGATCCTTTATCAATGCTAAAATTTTAGTGTTGATAAAACTATTGTCCCATATTTTATAAAATTGGGTGGACAATATCCTCTGTTTATCGTGCCCTCAAGCTATCATGGTACTATACCCCTATGACAACTCCTCTCCCCCCAATATTCTCTTTGTAGAACCTCCGTCACTAGACCTACTTCTATGCCAGCCCTACTCTTTTTCCTTCCCCTCGAACCCCTTCCACAGATCCTCCTCCTCATGAACCCTACTTCTCCTCCTCCTCGCTGGACCCTACTCAATGTGAACCCTACTCCTCTATTTATCAATAGTTTTCGGCTCCTCCAGTGCACCTCCCCCTCTGTAGGTCACACGTTCCCCTCCCGACGTAGCACAGAAGGCTCCCTGACCACTCGACGCTTCTTCTCTCCCTCCATTGCGAGTACGATCTACTCTATGTAATTCTACCACTTCTCATTTTGGCTGATTTTTGGTAATTTCTCTCCCTACTATACATTTGTTCATCGTTTTAATTCTCATTTGGCCAATTATTCAATGAATAATTAGTGAATGGTCATTTCACATTGCATAGTTAGAACCAAGGATCACTCCATGTGAAAATGAGACATGAGAAGTGCTAGTCTTTTTTAAACACACTGTATACCACTAGGGACACATCATGTCCTCCTTTTATGATATTTTTTAGATCTATTTCCTTTTATTTCAGTTTTTTTGAGAGATTTTTGAGCTTCCATGGACTAGTATTGGTGGATTATATTCCCTTGGTCCATTCCTATAAGGGATTGATGCAGCTTCATGACCTCATCAAATAATCTTGACCCCTCTATATCTTGTTTATTACTAGGTTAGTGTTGGTGAGTTCCATTATTATTGATTGATTTGTTGTTGTCCACTTATATGAGGATTATTATGGAATTAGGTCCCGTTCATTAGAACTCATACCCCTTAGCGACTTGGAACTTGTATCAACTCAAGGGACCCATAGTGATCCTCATTCCATTCATGTTTTCCCTATATTGGGTTTGTAGAATTGGAATCACCAACACTTACTTGGGAATTGATCCCCTATATTGGAGGATGTTTCAAGTAGGGTCTATTGTCCCCCAAAAATCCTTAGGAATTAACCCCCTCTCTTTGTATAGAGATCTGATATTTCAGATAGTGTATTAGTTCGATGGAGCGTGTATCTCGAATGAACCCTTTTAGTTTTCAATATACTTATTCTATATTGAGTGGTCTAAATTCACTTTTATGGGGGTTAGTATGGAATATAATCCTGAGAAATGGACCACAGGTCACTTAGTGACCTGGAGCTTGTATCCCTTCGAGAGGCCTGAAGCAAACCTTATTTCCAATGTGTTTTCCCTATATTTGTTTTGTTGAATTGGCATGAAAAAAACTTAAACAAGTGTCTATACACTATCTTGGAGTATTATTGTAGTATAATAAAGTATAATCCCATCAAGACTTGGGTGTTGACACCCTATATTTATATCATGATCTGATATTTATGATGGGGTATTAGTCTGATGGAGTGTATATCTCAAGTGAACAATCTCAGTTTCCTATGTTATTCTTATTGGCTAGATCGGATGAGTGTGACCTCTAGGATTAGTGACATCATTGGAATTATATCTTGGGTAGCATTTCCTCTCAGAGGAGTGTTACCTTGAAACCCTGAGTGGATATACAACTAGAAGTGGTTGAGACATTTTTTGACTCAGATACTTTTATGAGTATATTTGGGATATCCTTGGTGATCATTATGTCTCATATATTGTTTGGAATACCTATGTTTAGTGACATGAATACACTCGATGCTTTATGTATGGTGTTTTTGGGGTGTCTTATTGGGTATTGTAATACTCATCCCAATAAGGGATCTTCCCATACATGTCATGTCTTATACAGACGATGGAAAATTTTACAGAGTCCTTGGTGGACTAGGATAAGGTAGATATTAGTTTGGGATATAGAGACTGAGGTGTATACCAATGGTGAATCAACATCTGTCCCCTACTTCTAGGTAGGTTATACATTATTTTCCATTTTTTGGTTGGATTGTATTTCATCTATTTTTATTAAATTCATTAATTTATGTTATTCAATTCATAGACCGACCTCTAGTGGTTTGGGTGAATTCAACATTTAATACTAATATTTGGATAGATATATTAGTGTTATATGATTATGCCTATGGTTTGTGTTCATATCATAATATTTTAAGGTAGTGATATTCTGGGATGTAGGGTTAGCAGCACCCACCCACAGTGGGTGTGTGATGAAAGTCTCATCTCTATAGGCACTATCATTCATAGGTACCTCAAGGATAGCTCATTACTCCAAGGGATTTAATATTATTGTGATGGGTATAGACATATCACATTGCATTTTCTTAGCATTCATGATACAGTCAGAGAGGCAGTCGACGAATAGCCTAGGCAGAGGAAGGACCTGGAGAAAGGTGGTTTGTACAACCCTAAAGTGATGGAGGAGATCGGGGAGCAACATGATGTGGATGGAAATTTGGTTTTATTCTGCTAATAAAACCCCTAAGTAGACCACTCATATATTAGGAAGTTAGTGGTTAGAATCTTGGATAGTTTTAGTCACTAAAGACTTTTTACCAGGAGGCTCCAGGAGTGTTTGGAGGTACGATCTATGTTTGTTATACTTTTCTTTTAGTACTATTAGAAATAGGTACAAGAAACTATTTTTATTAATTTTTTCAATTATTTTCTAGAAATATGGTAGATGTTGGTAGAGCCCCATGTTAGTGATGTTTGGTATGAATTTTGACTTGCAAGGAAGATGAAAAATTCCCCCATCGAGATGTGTTCTTGAGAGGCGATCCAAAAATATGTGGGCAAGTCAGTGACTTGTAAACTGGTTACTATATATGTGTTTTATATGGGGTCATTTTAATTGTCTATTTGAGGCCCTTTTTATGTTCTAATGGGTAATAGAAATCCCAGTTTTTATTGGAATAGTGTGAAATGAAAAGAGTGTGTTCCAAGCAATATGATCTCATAGAGACTTCGAGTGTAGTTCTAGGTACAAGTTTGGGGAAGGTGAGAGAGAGTTATTTCATATCCATTATATGTTCATGATAGAATTTATGTTCACTAACCTTAATTTTATATTTCTTATGTTAATTTGGGTATCAAAACCTATGATATTCCATAGTAATTTTGGATAAAACTAGGTTATGTAATCTAAATTAACTGTTCAACCACTTTTGTAGATAATGACTTCTGCACGTTCTGATGATCCTAACCTCGAGGTTGAATAAGCCTCTCAAGCAGTAGCAGCAGCTGCTGATCACAGTGTAGAGCAACAACAAGTTTCTGAACCTGTTGCTGCTCACAGTTGTGAGGTTCAACAACCATTAGCACATTTCTTTGCTACCATTTCAAATGAACATATTGATGATGTTGATATCAATGAAATGGTCAAGGATGAAGGACCGATGTTGCAAAAAACATAGGTGCGTCGATGTTTGATGGTGATAGACAAATTTATTAAGGCGAAAAGCAAAGGCATCAAATTTGATGTCAGATGGAATGCATGAGGCCAACATGTGAATCCCAACAAGTCTATGTTTATTAGTTACATTAGAATTGTCACTAAGCAACGCATGCTGTTTGATATAGATTTATGGCACCATGTTGTGTCCGGGTGGAAGGCTATGATCTTGGAATAAATTAAGGTAACATTGTGAAATTATTTCTTTAATTTACTAGAAAATAAAATAATAAAACAGTGTCTTACTCTTCTCAATACCATGTAGAGTACATTTATAGTAGATGATTCACACAAGAATTATGTACTAAGGCTTGTAGGAAGGATTCATCGAGGTTTTCTCACTATTCTAAAAAAATGTCACCTACAAGATTCCAAAGGCAAACTAAACCCGCACCCACCCCTTGTCTACGCTCACCTGATATCCCAAGAAGCATGGGATGTATTTATTGGACACTGTGGGGATAATAAGTTTCAGGTACATTGTGGCTGATAATACATTGTTTTAGGATACATGTATTCATCACTTTGATTTTCAACATTTCATTTATGAAACAATAACTTAGTACCGAAGATAAGGAACTTGCATCAAAACCAACATACCCCTATCGTAAAGCAAGGATGGGATACACTTCACTAGAAAAGAAAATGGTACATATTTTAAATTTACAGTAATATTGTTAGGTGCCAAGAAACAACATCATAATTATCTTTTTATATTTATATATAGATCGACGAGTCTAAATCCAAAGACACTTCCATCCCATGTCTTGTGCTATGGAAGAATGCACTTGTGAATAAGGAAGGGAATAAAGTAGATGAGAATGCACAAACAGTGTGAGAAATATGTGTAAGTATGACACCCCCAACCCCCTGGATGACCCTCACCCCCAAGACGGCCCCCACTCCTCCTAGACACCTCCCCACCACCTGGACACCCCCAAATCCATGGAAACCCACCCAAAACCCCCTGGACACCACCCCACCACCCTAGATAGCCCCCAACCCCCTGGAATACTCCCACCCCCAAGACATCACCCCACCCCCTAGACACTTCCCCCCTCCCTGGACATCCCCCACCCCATGGAAAACTCCAAAACCCCTGAACACCACCCCACCCCCTGGAAACCACCCCATCCCCCTGAACACCCCCACAAATAGCCGCCCCCACCACCCTGAACAACCCCCACCCCCTGGATGGCCTCACCCCCTGGATGCCCCCCACCCCCTGGACTCCCCCAACCCTCCTAGACACCACCTCAAAACCTGGACACCCCCACCCTCCTGGACACCACCACTCCCCTGGAGACCCACACCTGTAGACAGCCACCTCCACCCCCTAGACACCACCCTACCCCTGGATTCCCCCCAAACCCTGGACACCCCAACCCCCTAGAAATCCCCCACCCCTAGACACCACCCCACCCCCTGGACACCCCCACCCCACTGGACACCCCCATGGACAACCCCCCGCCACCCTGGACAACCCCCACCCCCTGGACACCACTAACCCCCTGGATGGCCCCCACCCCCTGGATAACCCCCACCCCTTTTAGACACCACCCCACCAACTAGACACCCCCACCCCATAGACACCCCCACCCCCATGGACAACCACCCCCACCCCCTAAACACAAACCGCCCCCCATGAATAGCCCCACAAACCTCTTGGACCGCCCCCACCCCCCTAAACACCACCCCACCCCATGGACACCCCCACCCCTTGGACAACCACCCCACCCCCTTGGACAACACCCCACCCCCTAGACCCCCACCCCCTGGACCCCCACCCCTGGAAATCCCCCCAACCCACTGGACACCACCCCACCCCCTGGACACCACCCTGGATAGCCCTCCACCCCCCTTGTACACCCCCATCCCTCTAGACACCCCCACCCCTGGACACCCCCACCCCACTTGGACAGCCACCCCAAACCCCCGAACTGCCCCAACCCCTTGAATTCTGAATTTAATTCTTTATGTATTTAATTAATGTATGAATTATGAGTTAATGGTGTTTGAGTATACTTGTTGTATGGGTATACTTGTTGTATGGGTATAATTTTTGTATGGGTATACTTTTTTTATGTGTATACTTTCTATAATTACCTTATGAATTATGTGTTAATTTTGTATGGGTATACTTGTTGATATGCTGATTTTTTTGCAGGTCTTGTCTGGGTGTGTTGTTGTATAATTTTATGTTACAACAGGAAAGGCATTTATTATTGTTTTTAGAGCCGATAAAGGGGACCTCCCTTTATCAATGCTAAGATTTAAAGTGATTTTTTAACACCGTTAAAGCCCATTTTGAGCACTGATAAAGCCCGTTTTTGTATTAGGGAATAAAAGAAACCATAATTAAATGGATTACCCCACACAGGTACCCGATGCAGTTACTCATCATAGGTGCCCAACGCAGGTGTGGCGGATCCTTCAGTGCTGGAAAATGTTGGTTTACAGTTCTATCACACAGGCGAGTGTTGGAGGTTTGGTGTGTAGGTCTGGTGAGAATAGGTGCCTCATGTAGGGGTGGCTTCTCCTTTTGGGTTGCGTGGGTAGGGCATGTTCCATACTATTGGCTCGTAGTGTTGGTGCATGCAGGACCACCTAGGTAAATATGATTCTCCATACCATGGGGGATACACCCCCACACCCCTACTCAGGACCAATGTCAGGCTATAGTCTCGGCCCTTCAGGCCTATTCCTTCCCTATCATTACTAACACTCATGAAAAATTGAGAGTCTCACTATGAAAGTGTCAGGCCAGATCAATGGTGTTTTACATTATGACATATACAACCTCACCTATTTTTATATAAAGATACATTTATACTCAAAACTCAACATTTTGTATCTACGTGAGGATCACATCATGAATTCTATGGAAAATTTCAAGGAACACATTTAATGGTGTAAAAAAATCACATCTTAGAATGATATTATTTCAGAACGAAAAGAATCTACTTATAATGAATTTGTATGGAACTTTGATGCATTCTAACATCAGTTTGTGGGATTTAAATATTTCTCAAATGTGGAAGTATGCTCTAATTTCTTCCTAATCCATCTGGTACAAAGAGAGTAGTTTGAATGTTGCTAAGGTTATATAAACAACCTTAAAAAATTTGTTTATTTTTATGTCATAACCCTAATTTTTTCCTAAATTTATATAAAGATGACTTAACATGTGATATTTTTATTTTTCTTGGGTTTCCCTTTATGGGTTTTCATCCTAATAAATTTTATTCCTTTTTTCCATTGCTTGATTTTATCCTAAACCACAAAGAGTGTAGGTATAGTGAGATGAGACTCAACTTTTGTCTAGATTCCCTTTATGGGTTTTCAATCTAGAAAGTACTATTTTTTTTTTATAGAAAGTTTAAATTTATGCATGCTGGACCAGTGTGACTAGTATTTTAGGTCGAAAAAATTTGGCCATTAGTTTTGGGATGATGGCCCAAACAAGGATTGTTGGCTAAGAATGTTCTGACATTCTTCAGATACACTAAGGTGGAATTTTGTGTCATGAATTTGTGAACTCTAAATTTAAAACATGATATAAGACATGTTTGTGATGAACGATCATGGAAAGAGTTAAAAAAGTTATTTCTATCAAGATATATTCAGGTATTTTTTGAATATAGGACGTATCTCATGAGGAAGAAGGTACCATTTGTTGAAAAACCTATTTTGTGGGAAAATTTATGCATATACAACTTGGGTGTGTTAAAATATAGTCAAATAGTAAAATCCTCTGGCTGATAGGCCCTGAAATTTGGTGGGAGGATTATGAAAATCCTACTAGGGTGTGTTGTAGCATAGTCAGTCAAAAGAGTTCTAAAAAATTCCAAAATTCTTTTAATGATGGCCGAAGAAAGTTTACGAAGATTCATATTTCTCAAGACCATGATGAGTAGTTTTTATAAGGGAAGATGTCTAGGAATAAATATTGAATATGTATTGGTATTTTCTATGAATGGGAAAATGCTCCTACATTAATTTGGATTGTGTTAAGGAGGGTAATTTTTTTTAAATGACCCATTCCCGGGGGGGGGGGGGGGGTGGAGGAACCTTTCTACAAAGGGTTGAAGTATCACGCAATTTATTATCATGAAAATAGGATATTATACTATGTAGATTAATGCTGTATAGTAAGTAAATTGGGGGGATATAATTTATGGTCTTTAGCTCTCATTGAGAGCTTAATATTTCTACCCTCTCATTTTAATATGTTTTGGAATGTTCTATCACTTTTAATTATGAGGGGGTGAATGTTGTAAGATTTAATTTGGTGAGTTTTAGATATAAAGAGTGGTATAGAGAAAATGGATTATGGTGATGGAGGAGGTCTCTCCTAAGGACGAATTTACTGCTGGTTTATAAACCCATTTTGTGGGATACTTTATAAAAATCCAATTGGGGAGTGTTACTGCATAGTCAAATAGTGGAATCCATTGGCTAACAAGACTCTATGTGGGAGAATTATGAAAAAGCATCTAGGGAGTGTTGAAACATAGTTAAGAAAATAAGTTCTTAGTAATTACAACATTCTATTACTGATGGATGAAAGATGTTTTTGGATATTCAGATTCCCCAAAACATAGAGTTTTCTTTGTGGAAGGAAAGTACCTGAATTTGGTAGAATAATTTAAAGTCAAAATTACCCAATAATTGGGGAAAAGTGTTTATTATATAGGTATGACCTAAATATGGGAATTATAGAACCTATATTTTTAGATCATATGACTAGGTAAATGGAATTATGTAAATGATAAGTGATATGTGGCCTACCAGACCAAGGTTGTTCCAACATACATTAGACACGAGGGAGGAAATTTTAAACCACAGTCTTGGGGGTTCTCATATCTGGAGAAAGGATACAGGAAAAATATGATTTGGATGACCATGAATTGATTTGAATCATGGTTTAAAACATAATGTCATCAAATATTATGTGATAGAAGATTCTTCTTCTGAGGGTGAAGTTTCCGCTAGTTGGCAAACCATTTTTAGGCTACTTTATGAAAAACCAACTGGTTTATGTTACTATATAGTTAAAAAGAAGTACCCTTTAGATGAAAAACCTATTTTGTGGGTGACTTTATGAAAATACAATTGGGGTGTGTTATTTCATGGTTAAGATAAGGAGTCCTTAGGTAATAGAAATTCTAGCACTAGAAGTTTGAGAAAGACTATGAAGATTAGAAGGTTTCCACGATTTGGAGTATGTTGTGTGGAAGGGATTTTCCTGGGAATAAATGAAGCATTTGGATTGACATTTTCCATAAATTGTAGAGTCCCTTTCATATATTTGACACATATATAGAAGGGGGAATCTCTATTTCCTTGGTGGACCCCATAATTTGGGGACCCAAATTAAGAGCTCCTCCATAGATTTTTTTGTACACAAGATAGGGAGTATGCATTTTTTCCCATGGTTGGGACTAGGAAATAAGGCATGGGTGTCACTACATATCCCATTGGGATGAGAATCAATCCACACGTAGTTATGAATAGGATTCCCCATACTGATTGGATCCACAAGTTATTAAAATTGGGTTTTTATTTATTTTTGAATATGGGCTCATGTATAGGGTGAGAACCCATATTGGATCGTCTCATGTAGATATGAATTATACATTGGATAGTGAGGTAATTTCCCATATTTTGTTGTGGTTGTTTTCAATATTGAAGATCCAGAAATCACTACATATCTCATTATAATGAGAACCAATATACACATAGTTATTAAGGAAGTCATGTAGTTTATTTTTATGTGATGAAAATGTATAGTGTTCCTTTTAAAGAATTTTATCCAATTCCATGATAAACCAAATGTAAATAGATATGACTTATTTACACCGGTAACTCTTTTAATGAAATTCCTAAGCCCATGTGAGCTATGATCAGTGTGAGAAATAAAGAGTGGAAATGGTTTCTTCCACCAAATGAAGGAAATTTAAGTAAATTAATGATAGGGAATTTAGATTTTTGTGGTGGCTAGGCCAGGAGGTATGATCCAGGCACTGCTATGTATCTCACTAGGATGAGAATCAAGCCATTTTTAGTCCTTAAAGTAATAGTTTCCCACATAAATCAGGTCCTGACATGGGGATAAGAGGGTTTTTATATTCTTTATAATGATGGATGGGCCTAAGACAAGAGGTCTATTCATTACTATATATATATCTTTGAGTTGAGAATCAATCCATACATAGTTTTGAGAGAGTTTACCATGTGGGTCTAATTTTTACACAGGAAGGGGGGGGGGGGGGTCATGGAAGGACCTGGGAGGGGAGGTCTAGGAATCACTACATATCTCATTGGAATGAGAATCAATACACTAATAGTTCTTAAATAAAGGTGCAATGGGGTACCATCACCAAAGATAGTGATCCACTCAAACATAGATCCAAATATTCTGTAGTTTTATTTTATGAAACAAGGATGTGAACCACACAGTTTGAAGTCACATGGTTAGGAAAATAAGATATGTATTTTAGAGTCTTACAACTTGGACTATATATGGTGCATTGTAGTTTAACATACTATAGGTAGGATGGGTTTCATTCCTTTTAAGGTCATGTGACAAATAATAACTACACAGTTTAACAACTTTTAGATGAGATGAGTGTCATGTGATTACATGAAATATTTCTTTAGGAACCTTGAATTTGTCATGGTAATAATGATCTCTCAAACCATTGATATTAAGGAATAATATCTTTTATAGTGTACCTTGTGTATGGAGTAATGTCCCTCCCCCTTTGGTTCATGATTTACCAATACCAATTATCCTTGGTGGAATGAATAGAGGTGGACCTTCTTGTTAAAGGATCATTTTATTCAATTTTTATATAACTATAAGTGATGAAAGGTGTGAAATATTTTCTCATCGATCTGCTTTAATTCATCCAGTCATTTCTAGGATTTATCATCCATCGATAGCTATTCATAGATGAAAATATAGAGTGATGATAATTGAAGCTCAATGGGAAGGACTATTTCTATTCCATATATCAGTGAGTACGAGGTCACTCCTCTGGCAGTACGAGTTGTAGTTCAAAAATCCCATAAGGTATGCATTTTATTTTGAGGCCAATAATTTTTATCTTTATCCAACATATTATAGATTACATTTTATAGGGTCTTGTTTAAGGCCTCTGTTTGTCTGTTAGCCACTGCATTATAGTGGGTTGAATGGATGGATTTGATATTGTATTCTTGATATAGTTTTTACACCTCATTATAATATAAATTTGTGCCATTTTCCATCAATATTTTATGAGGGACACTAAATATTGAAATGATTTTGGATTTCCTAAGGAAAAAAATGATTTTGGACCCAACTTCTTTGATGGATATTTCCTCTTCCCATTTGGAGAAGAAATTGGTAAAAGTTGAAATTTATTTGAAATGATTAGCTGTATATAGAGGGTATAGACCCACAACATCAATTACCCATGTGAAAAAAAGGTTAGGAATATTTATCTATATGTAGAAACTCTGGGGGTTGATGGATGAAGTTGGAATGAACTTGATAGGAATTGAATTTCTTAGTGAATTCTGTGAAATCCTTTGTTATCGAAGTCTATAATTATCCAAGCCTTCAAATTTGGTTAGAGAGTTTTATCCTTGAATGGTGGGCGCCGAAGGATTTGGTGTGAACTTCATTCACAAAAACAATGGTCTCTTGTCCATCGATACATATGATAAGGACTCCATCTAAACCTCATTTATAGAGTAATTTATGGTTATTTGGGCCATCATAAAGATTGAAGTTGGTTTCTCACCATAAAATTTGTTCTTTCTCATATCTGTTTGATAGGATTACTCTACACTGGAGGTATTCCATAATGGGAATCATCCACCCAGTGGTAGTACTATATGGTTTAGGTATAATAATTACTTCATTAATATCTTCTATTCTGACCTGAAAAAAGGTGAGACCATTCAATGATGTGCAATGCTGATTACCATTTCTTCTCGGTGTGGATCTACCAATACTATAGATTCATTTTACAATGCATATTCTTAGGTATTCTATGATCATGGGATGTGATTCAATGTTGGTTTCAAGTGTAAATCTTCCATTATCCCTAAAACATAGTCAAGTAGGGGGATTAGCTCTTATTTTATGATAGAATAATCCCAATTGATTTGTTTTATTACCAACTCTAAATCACCTTTCACCTCTAAGTGGTTTACTGGTATTTGGAGTGCTAGTTATAGCTCTATAATGAGGGCGTGATATTCCACCTCAATATGAGTACAAAATTAAGATAATAGAATGGAGTGAGGAAAGACTGATTTTTATAGAGAGATAAGCATGATCCCTGACCAAACTTTGTTGAGAATAGGGTGTTATTCCCTCTTCCCAGTTGGGATCCAGCATGTGTTGTAAGAAATAAATATCCCACATTTGGGGGTATCCTAGAATAGATAATATTTCCTCATTAAGTATTTTAGTATTTAACTATGTTTTTTCTATATACGGGTGTTCTTCAAGAAAGTTTTCCAAGGACTGGCATTTCACTGATTTATGAGGCACAAATTGTATATAAAAATGCTGCAGGATAACGACCTAATGTAAGAATCATCCTATCAACATAAGATGGTTGGGGATATGTTTTAGTGGGTTATTGTGAGAGACTAATTTGAACTCATGGTGATTCAAGTAGTGTCTCAATTTTTGGACCAAAAAATATTAAAATAAGGTATCTCTTATCAATATCTGAATAATGTGTCTTAGTGTCAAGCATGGTTTAATTGAGATAAGTGAGGCATTTTTCATCCCCAAAATCATTCTTTTACACGAGGAAGGCACCTAGTGATCTCTATAGGGATATCATATATATAATGAGAGGATTTACCTTAACATGTGGAATTAATACTAGTGGGATCAAGATATATTTCTTGATGTTGTAAAATTATTCCTGACAGTCACTGGTCCACTGATATGTGACCTCCTTATTCATTAGTTTGGTGAAGGGAAAAAACTTTCCTACAAGGTTGGATATGAAGTTCCGGATGAGGGAAAAGTGTCCTTTAAGTCATCTCAACTATTTAAGCTTTCAAGGATGTGACATGATAAGGTTATGTTTTTTTTCTCATGGTCAAATTTGATGTCACTATGGAGCATAAAGAAGTTGAGAAACTTTCCCAAGGTTACCCTGAAATCACATTTTAAGGGGTTGATCTTCATTCTATACTATCTTATATTGTGGAAGAAGGTATCAAGGTCAAATAGGTTGTTAAAACATTTCTGGGACTTAACCATCAGATCATCAACACATCATTCAACAAAATTCCTTAGGAAGGGTTTTAAGATGATATGTATGATACATTTGTATGTGACACCGACATTCTTCAAGATAAAGGGAATTAGGCGATAGAAAAAAAATCTCTAGGGGCCTTAAAGGTAGTTTATTATTCATATTTTGGGTATATATGAATTTATTTATATCTTAAATTTATATCCATGATGGAGAGAGCTTGATAACCATCCCTCGCACCAATCAATAGTTCTATGATTGGAACTGGGAAGTTATATTTTGGATAATGCTGGTTGAGATCTCTAAAAATGAAGAAAACTATGATTTTCCCATAATTATTATTCATAGGGACAATGTTTTCTATAAATTTCAGATATTGTACCACCCATATAAAGTTTTACATGATGATATTTTCCACTTCAGCCTCAATTTTGGAGTCATGAGTTGGGTGTATCTATTTGGATTCCTGTTTGTACCCTCTTTGATCTTATGTAAAGCCCAAGTGGTGGGTGGGCACCTACGGAACAATGGCTAGAATATATGTTTAATTTCAGGTGAACAAATCCCAGTGTTTCTTTATAAAGGAGGTATATACCTCTTTTTCTTCAGAATTTATGGTCGCATTGAGCAAAGTGGGTCATGGATCTTCATCCGTACCCAAATTTATTTCTATGAGTTCATCAATAGTGGTGAAGACACCATTCTCAAATGTTAAAGTGGAATACCCAAGGCCTTCCTTTTATTCCACTCCCTCATTATTTACCTATTCTACCTCTTCATGGGAATTGTGTGATGGGTCAATTTTCTCAAAGTTAGGGGAGGAATAAACATTTGGAAACTCAGACATTAGGAATACGAAGAAAGTACATCCTAATCAATTAATGGAGTGGGGAATTTTTGGATCCCTAAGGGAGAGATGAGAACCTGAGAACAATCATCTTCATTTTATCCCATTTTCATGATAATTTCTTCCGTCCTATATGATGAATCTGTGATTTTTGGAATCTTGGGGTATGGAATGATGAAATTTTCTTTTGAGATTTAATTACTACTCGAAGAGTTAGCAACTTATCTAGTGTTGTTGTGTTCAGTTTTCATAACTGACATGAAAAAATTAACTAGATGTGTACTCAAATTTGAACCCGCCTCTTTGATTTGGTTGATGGGAAACACAAAATCTTCACTGGTATACCTAAATGGATTATCTAGAATCATCTATAGACCATTTAGGGCATTGATTCGAGTGACATCATCAATCACAGACCATTTAACTTCCCTATGGTATAGTCCTTTGTCAATGTACTATGATTCAAAGGACTTGATTTGGGATTTGTCACTATGTAACATCCCAATTTTACCATTGATGAAATATTTTAGATATTGGTGGTATGATGATCGAATAGTCTAATGTTAATGTAGACAAGGTCTTCCCAACAGAACGTTGAAGGATGTATCTTACTAAACAACCATGAATTCTGAGTCGGACATGAGATCCCTGAACTAAGTCCTATATTGATTTCACCAATATTCTTTTAATTATTTTTATCATGACTTTATAACATTAAAGTGGAGGGGGAGTTAGATTTATAAAAACCAAGTTGAAAAGGTGTTGAGATTTGAATGAGGTTGACTCCTGATCCATTGTAAATGAAAGCCCATCAGATATCAATGTCATTTATACTACCAAATATATAAAGTGGTCTGATTTGTCCTTCTATTTTGGAATCCTTATCCTGGTCTATGAAATATATGATCATGTGGAATCATGTAGGATCATTATCTGCATGATACACTTTGGTAGAAACAACCTCAACATCAAATTCACAAGGGAGTAACAAGGCCTCTATGAGTGATTCTCAGAGGTATTTTGATAGACTTAGAGAATCTAGGATTGAAAACCTGGTCGACACTAGGGATAGATGCTTCAAAACATCATACATATGATACAATGGTCCATGATTTCCATTAGGGGGATGCTATTTTATAGGTTCTTTATGAGACAAAGTACTTGATGTGGATGGATCAACCCTTGGAATAGGAGCTAAAGGAACTTATGCTCTTGGTGGATTAGTTTGACTATGTCTTCCTGCATGTCGAGGTTTATTAAGTGACAACATATACTCTAATAAATCTCCCAGGATGATCATGTCATGGTAGACACTATCACGTGTAAAGATACTTTATTTCTCTTACTAACATCATAAGAGATCCCTCCCATGAGTTTTGGCCACGTAGATGTTTTGAGAACGGATGTGGTTAGAGTAGTGACTCCTGGCATGACTGCATATTCTCTTATATCCTCGACTCTGAAAGACTCTTCCCCCGTTTCCACAATCAAATGTAGGGGATTTAGGTTTATAATCACTCTCATTATGTTATAAGGGGTCCATTAATGAATAACATTAATGGAGTATAAGATCAACTCCTTGTCTAATGGAGATACCATCTGGCAGGTTGACCCTTATTATACCATTTGGTGGGGTGGTTCCCATGCTTTTGGGTATGTTGGTATAAAGTCTACTAACAATAAAGATAACTTCAAATTTTTCATAGGATCACATTCTTGCATTTTATTCTTACTCATTTATCCATGTTGGTTTTTGGTATATTGTCATTAAAAAGACTGAGTTGTTTATAGAGTTGGTTGTGTTGTAGTAGAATCGATTAAGGGAACAATTTGATGTTTCAACTATTCTTAGTGGATAATATGTGTCTAGTTGATCGTATTTCTAACCATCCAATTACTGAAATTCTTCATACCCTTTATTTTAACTTTACACTATTCATTCTTCTCCTATGGATCGGTGGTAGAGACACATTCTACTTGAGTAGGTAGCCTTCCCAACTTTAATTCCCTAAAGTCCACCATCTTTTTAGGATGTCTTTGAAAACAAAACACTTCTGGATGCTGTTTCCTTGTACTTGATGGAATGTAAAATAGTTCAGAAGATCTTTATCTCCATCCTTGTTGGGTTTCTTGGGATTTGTAAACTTGATCAATTTTTTTCCAATGTCTATATGAATTATCTAGGGACTAGGTCACTTTGAAAAGAATAGACCTTGTTTTTAATCTCCTCAAACTGTTATCACCTCTGATCTCTTTGAACATCTTGATGAGGTAGGAATTTTTCCTAACACCCAGGAGGTGAAACCTTATGATACAGTGTAGGATTTGGAGTTGGAGTGGGTATAGAAGCCTACTTAAGTATAATAGTGGAAAATTATGCTTTTCCCATTATTTTTCTTTGAGCTGATGAAATTACTCAAGACATAGATTTGGTTTGTGAGATGGAGTCTTCCACTCTTTAATTTATTGCGAAGAGGCCCCAAAACACTCTTGTATATTTCACAGGGATAAGTGGCCTACACAACTCATCCAAAATATTTTCTATACAGATAGGAAACAAGTATTCTTGACAGAGTAGTAGGGTTTTAGAAGTATGTCAATCCTTTCCATTGAGTAATGAAATATGAGACCCTTTCATTCTCCCCCTATTTTCAATTTGATTGGCCAAGGACTATTTTTTTATAAATCATCAAGATGAACTAGAAAAGAAAGTTTTGATTAAGGTCTTCCTAGACCATAATTGACCAAGATGCCTATATAGTGTACTATACAAAGGATTGTACCTATAGTGATTGCACAAAACACCTGAGTTTGACTCAATCCTGTTGTTCAGGGGTACCCATCTTGGGATCACTGTGAGAGTTGAAATGCATTAAATTCTACTTAGGACCTCCTAATCCATTAAAAATTGGAAATGTAGGGTTCCCAAAGTTTGGTGGGGGAAGAGTCTGATCTACCCATTTGAGGTAAGGATTCTTTTCTGGTTGTATTAGTGTTCACCATTCCTTCATGGATTATAATTAATCTGTTAGTGACTCAATAGTATTCGTGATACCTTGATGAATTTTTGGATGAGATGGAGATTGAATAGGTTTGTTGGCTGGTGGGGCCATCTGTAGCGGCATTGCTGGTATCTGTCATGGGTAGCCTATAGGGGAAATTCTGTAAGGACGTTCCTATTGCTATTCTAGTTGTGTACCCAATAGAGGGAATTCCTAATCTACTACTGTGGGTTCCAAGTATATTGGTGGTTGGTATCCCATGTTGAGAGGATGTTTTAAATCCACTTCAGTAACTTTAGAGAACCCTCTTTTCTAATATACATTGTTTGGGAGTGTGTGTTGAGTATTTGCATGAAGAAAATATCTAGTTAGAAGCCTACCTCAGACTAGTTCAACATTGACTATCCTCAATTATTTCATCTATTTTTTTGAGAAAATATTTCTTCAAGTGAAAGGGGATCAACCTCTCTAAGAGGTAGGTGAGGAAAAATATTACCCTTACCCTTTTCCTTATTTTATGCATTTCGAGGAGGTAATGGTAGAGTGGTTAAGGGAACGCCAAGATTCAAGGTGAGTCTATAGTTATGGGTATGCACACCTCATTCAATCGTCTTAGTGTGTACTATATTTTGAACCGAATCTTCCCCTTGAAATTCCTCCTCCAAAATGGCCTCATGTTTAGTAGGTTCTATAGGGGAAGTAGATATGACATTCATTGATGTGTAATGAATTGTAGACATTATATCAGTATCTTTTCGAGGATGCATTTTTCTATGAACCCATGAGGTCTTGTCCTCTCATTAACTAATTATATGGGAGTTTTTTGGTGGATGGTAATCTGAAGGGAATCTCTAGATAGTTCATTCATGCATATTCATAGTGAGGGTTCTAAATCACAGGACAGAATGAACTGGAAGGATCCATTCTTCAACATTTCTCCTAATCAGAAGAATAATAATTTCTAATGAGGAGGAGGTTCCTAAGGTGAAAATACCCTATTCCTATGGGTTTCAACTATAGCAATTCTACTTTTATAACTATTTGGTATTGGTTTTCTAACCTCAAAGGTTGTGTTAAAAAATCCCCTATACTTATGGGATGGGTTTCTCTTGAACCCCCATGGCTACTACTACCTCAACTACCCTTCTGATTTTGTAGAGTTTTGTTTAAACATGGGCTTGGTGCATCATTTGGTATGCATCTGAATCACATGATTATGAAGATCATTGATTTATTTCCTAAATTTTTACTATTTGAAAACTAAATTCCCCTAAGAGGGGGGATTTTTAAATATTTTTAGAGTCCTGATGCAAAATTACTTCAATATCTTACTCTCTTCTAGCCCGATGTCAATGAGAGTTACTCAGGACCTATTTTTGTTGAACATATCATCAGTTCTGAATAGATTATATTTCTTGAAGCTATCCTAAAGCTATGAAATTTCATGATACCAAATTTAGTTTAATTTTATGGTTTTGTAGAATGGTGAGATGTAATACTCTGTGTTCACCCCACCATCATATTTGAACACCGGATAGGGAATCTGTGATTAGCTGTCACAATATTTTTAGCATGTTGAATCATACACATTGAAGGAATCCTTGTTTTTTATGAAACTTTGGATTTCATGTACCTAGGAGTGATACCAAGTCAATTTTTAATTTCATCCCCTATATTATCTTGAAATGAATTCAATACTCATCATTAGGTAATACTTTTTCTCTCAGGTGATGGAGATTTTTCTATATATTGAGTCATATTTTAAGCACACAATCTTCCAAAAATACCTATGGAATTCTATATTGATGGGTGTTGAAGGAAAAACATGAATATTATGTCACCTATAACTTAATATGTCCCCATGTTCAGCGTGTCATATTCAGCTTTTGTCCTAGGATCCTCAACCTGGTTTGACTAAAGTGGATGCTTTCATGATGCTTTATCATAAGCAGTAATATTAGTGGGGACTTCCTCTATTATGTTAGAATACAAGCAGTATGAGGGTGGTTCAAGGAGTGACCATCACTATGGGATGTCTTATGGATGATAAAGTAATTCACTTTTCAGTGAAAAGGCATCAAACATGGATGACCTTATTTTTATAAGTTCCACATCGTAGGAGGTATTTCTCATTACTACATTTCCAAGGGGAGAACCCTCTTAAAGACACAAAACACTAATATGAAGATAAATTTCATATTGAATTCCATCATAGGGAGGAATACCATGTTTGATTAAAGAAAAGGTAATACCCTCCTAATCTTTGATATTATGGTCATGCAGAGGGATACTATGAATCTCATCAGGAGATGAGATCTCAATATCGATTAGATTTTGGACATGAATCAAGAATTCATGGTGATGTGTTTGTGGGGGATGTTCAAAATTACTACTACCTCTCCCTTAATTTGGTAATGAGAGAGTAGGATCTTGAGAAACCAGAGATAAGAATCCAAGGGATTCAGGAACACCAATATTGAGTAGAGAGGGATCGTAAATTGGCTGTTCAATTTGTATTCATCTCTGGTGAGGATTCTTTTTTGGATTACTTATTACGAGTGACTGAATCCACTTGCTGGGGAAAGTGGTTTTTAGGTATGAAATATTGTTTTATTAGTTCTGGTGCTACTACTAGAATTTTCTGATAGGATCTTGAAATTTTGATAGGGGTTTGTACCTGCCTCAGAGTGGTTATTAGAAAGGACCAATTACCTCCTATTGGAACGAGTGTATATTCCCGATCCATTTGTCTGTATGTCATGGGGGAGTTTACCCCCTAACCCTTTTAGATAGGAGAAGAGGTATGTGTCTGCTTTGGGGTGACATGCTGATGTGCCACCCCATTTGTGGGGACGAAGCTACGTGTCTATCTTTCTGACACTACTATTATCACCTTTATAATTTCCTAAAGGGTCTATACGATGTGGGTAGGAATTTATATCTTCCCTTTAACAATTTTCAGGATAAATTTGGCGACATCAGTGATTGGAATAAGGATTTACACCCATTTAATATCTAGAGTAGGGGTATATACCTATTCCTGTTCTCCATTTCTTACTAATGTATACTAGTAATAATAAAGTGTGGGGTCTTAGAGTTGTGTTGGACCTATTTATCCATAGGAAATTTTTACTGACTTCTCCAGGTGTTTCCAGATGAGGTTTCTGGAAGGCTTGATAAAAACGGGTAGGTGTGTGCACCTAATCATGATTTTGCACAAATGTTTTTTGGAGGCCTTGATTGGATACTACTAGATGGGGTTATTGGAAGGATTGATTGATGTGGGAAGGTGTATATACCTGCTCATAGGTTTCCATATAATTTTAAAGGAGAACTTCCTGGGATGCTTCCAGGAGAGTTTTCTAGCAATTTAAATTAGTGTGGGTGAGTGTATATACCCACTCATAGTTTTCCATCACATTTGATTGGTGGGTGTCTCTAGAGGGGATATAGGTATGCCCCTACTCCCTGTTGTCTGGTTCCCCCTCGATGGACTATTTTGTGCACCCAAGTTTGGATGACCTAGGCCGAACTTCTGAGGATGACACCCTCATCATGTTGAGGGATCATTTTCACACAACAATGGAAATAATGATTCTGGTAGGAGTCCCTTAGAAGGACCCCTATTTCCTTTGGATAAGTCCATATGGGGCCTCTTTATCCACGTCCCTAAGATAAGGGAGGGACTGGTTATTGCGTTTTAGGGATAAACTACTGAAATAGTTGAAGATGAGGATTGGTTTCATCTTTTTTAGGACTATTGGTCATCATTGATTAGATGAAAGACAAATATTTTCAAGATGGAGGACCTCTTGGGAAGCCTCCAAGGTTAGGATGGTACCTGTAACACCCTAATATTTTGTGTGTGTTTGAAATTTGAACTTCGTTTGGCTTCTTGAATCTGTACCCCATGTAGGATTTGGTTACCGCTCACCCATAAAGCGGTTATTTGAAAATCAAAAAAGACACTTTTTAGGTATGTTTCACGCAACACCAAGTTTAAAACTGTAATATACTCTTAAGTATGACAATTGGAATAGTAACATGACCATTAAGAATAGTAATATGACTAATTGAATAGTAAATTCACTTATGAAATTATAAATAAAATTTGGGTATCTTGTAAATTAAGATATGTTATATTTATATCTGGGTATATGTAGTTAAATGTTTTAAAAATGATAAGTTAAGTGTTCATATTTTTATAAAGTGTAAATGTTTATTTACAATTTTATTATTAATATAATGTTTTGAAAGAAAATTTATTTTCATAAAATAGATTCATACGTTAATATTCATTTTTATTATGATTATAAGATAATTTTATGAGATGATAATTAATTTTTGAAAGTGTTATAAAATCAGTTATAATTTTAAAATCAGTATTTTTAGGATAAATGATGATTTTTATTAAACATTAAATTTATCATATTTTAAAAATTATTTTTATAAAATGAATTCTATTTTTTAATTCTACACATCAAAAAATGGTTAGGGTGAATTTTTGGTATTTTTCTAAAATAGTTGAAATTTTGATGAATAGTGAAATCCGGTAATCTATGATATATATACATTATAAGTTAAATGAACTATTTATTGATCCATTGATGAGGTAATAACCTTAATATCTTACCATAATTATCTATTTACTATATTTATTTATTTAATCAAAACTAATCATAGTCTTGAGCCAAAATAATAAACAAATGAATAAAATAATAAAAAAACACTCCTTTCCTCCACTATAAATACCACCCCTCATCACCCCTTCTCCTCACACCTCCAAATCCTTGAATCTTGTACAATTTTTACCCAGTACCTCCACCAAAGCTCTCCCATACATTATGGTCTTTCTGGCCTCACCTAAAATACCATTTAAATGTTCCGTAAGGAGGTTCTTAAGGAGAGGAATTCAAGTGGTAAAATTCCCTTTCGTTCTTTTAATTTTCTTTTAATTTATTTTATTTTCTTATACTTTACTTACCAACTATATCCAAACATGAATGATAAATACAATATCTTATATATACTTTAATTTTATTAGGATTATGGGATATCCACAATCAATTTTTTTCTCTTCCCCTTTTTATTCTAAAAATGAAAACATCGTTTTTGAGGTGCCGATTTACAGCCTTCATGGATGACAAGATTTTATTTTTCAATTAAATATTCAAGTTTGGTCATAAAACTGATTTTATGATTAAAAAAGACTTTATTATATTTAACAAAACTTATTTAATGATCTATAACTAGTACATATACATAATATTAATTCATAAGACAAAATTATCTCGTGATGATTGAAAACACACCAAATAATCTAACTGGTTATCATTAATGATTAACTATTGAATCATCCTCATATATGGAAACAAAATTATAAATAAGACCATTAAATATCATTTAAGTTCATTAATAACATATAATTTCAATTCTGGATAACTATTTCCATTTTTACATGATCATTCATACATGTATACAAGTGTATCATTTATGAAAACCAAGGAAACAAACACTCCCGAACAACAAAATTGAATCTTATAACTCATAAAAGGCCCTAAATGATCTTGATAAAATTATAATAAATTGAATAAGTGTAGAATATTTTCTTAATTAAATTATTAATGAATCTAACTTCATAATCCAGGACATTAAGTATAAGTGCATAACACTTTCAGACATAAGGTATGAGTTTATTCCCGAACCTCTATTTTTCATTCAAGTTACACTTTATCTCTATTTACACTAATTTAATTCCTATTTATTTTTATATAATTATTCTAAATTATTTTTATTTGTTAAAAAATCATGTATCTAGATCATTTCATCTTTCTTTGATAGGTAGATACATTTTTTATAAGTTTCCCTTTTCAATTCCTCCTCATAAGCAAGCCCAATTAAAAGGAACTTTCCAATTTCTTACCCATTTAGAGTACATTCCACAGTTTGTTATAAAGAACTATTATTTTTTTTATAAAATATCTTTTTTTATCATGAAAAAACAATTTATTTCTTTTATGGTTTTAAGTAGACAATTAATTCTTGTCCCCTTTAAATACTCTTTTATATATTCTCTTAAATCACAATAAAGTGGATTATTTATAAAGGCACTTTTTACATGTTTTCACTTCAGATGGAGATCATTTATGCCATATATATAATTTATTTTTCATTACATTTTATTTTATGAGAATAAAATTATTATAATTTTATTTTATACAAATGATTTTTCTAAAATAACTCTTCTTTCCAATGTAAAAAAGGGTACTTCTCTCAAGAATTTCTTAATGGGTTTATTAGAGTATTTTCATCTAATTCAATATTTTCTTGGATTTTATGATTTATAGATTTTGAAATCTTATGATACCATATACCATATTTTATTAAAGGTTTTATGTTCAGTTTGACTGTGGATATACTATTCATGGTTTATGGTTGAAGTATTCACATTTCTTATGCTAGTTTTTAATAAAAATGGTTATGTTATGTTTCAACCTTTTCAAATGAGGAACATATTGGACTTAGTAAGTGATGGGTGGGACCTTATATATTCCCTAGATTCATTATTATGTCTCATTAGATAAACTATCTTGGGTATTGGATGACGTGTTACCCCTTTAAAGCCGTGATAGTATGTTATGATGTCCAACATTATGCATTAACTCATTATGATATTAGTATCTATAGTCCATGCGATTATTTGACTATTATAATATACATGGTTAAGTTTAATTTTCATGTGATAACTTATATGGAATTATTTGATTAGATTTTATTCCTTCCATATTATGATCAAGATTATGTTTTAATGCCATGAATTTTTAGATATTCACCTTGCCATATTGTTTAGGTTTACTTATGATAGATTATTTTTTATTTATTACCCTTACTAAGCATATGATCTCAACCCTTTATTATGGTTTATTTTCCCCATATGAAAATAAGTATATTATGAATGACTTGAAAGGATAATCTAGGATTTTGTGGGTGTTTACGTTGAAGTTTCTGTGCTATTTTTCCTTTCATGTTGTAATGTAAAACTTATGTTTGTACCTATTTTTTCAAAAGATACTAAACAATTATTTCCTTCAGGATGTGAATTCCTTGTTTATTATATAAATTTAATAAAGTAAGGTAGGATTTCTAGGCTACTGGGGTTGGGGTATTTGCAGTACCATTCTGATGATACTCCTGAAATAGTGCATTCAAGACCCATAATTGAAGATTCTAGTTTGGTGAAAACATACTATACTTAGATGAATACCTATTATTGAAGGTAGTTTGGGAATTCATCTATGAGAGTTGGTGAAATTATATTTATATTTAAGGGAGATACTATTGGAAGTTCCTAAAATATAGGAAACAAAAACAAATAGGAAAACATATAGGTAACAAAAACAAATAGGAAAACCCCATCAAAGTAACATCTCATTAAATGAACTCTTATAAAATTGATTATATTTCTTGGTGCTCTATCAATTTGAGAGTGAAAGAGGATGATGGGTTAGTGACAATGTCCTGTTGGTTAAGGATTCATGTCAGGTTCACCATTTTTTTCCCAATGAAAATGTGTCTCCTGACAGTTGATTGCCAAGGGTTGAGTTTTGTGCAATAATTCACTTCAGACCAACTATTTTTGAATGTCTTACACGTGGATTTGTTTATGGAGACAGAAACACCCAATGGTTTTATATCCATGAGGAACATAGTTTCTAAAGGCATGTTCTCATTAGGATGCTTGTCCAATGATACTTAATTGCACAAATTCATTTAAAGGATGGGGGTCAGACTCATCACACCCTTTTGAGGGGAATTATTTCCTACTATGAGACTCTCTAATAGATTTAAGATTTGTTTCAGAATCCTTCATTAATTCCCAAGTATGATTTGAGCCACCCTTGAATTAACAATCAATTATTATAATGGCTGAAATTTAGAATCATCTATATGGATCCTAGTTTCTTCATTAATGGATATATATGTGTGTACTGATTAGAGATTCTATAATAATTATTATAACGATGCTAGTTTTCAGCCACATAGTGGGGTGCTCTAGAGTGTATAGTCATCTGGGGAGATTTTAGCTGTTTTTTGTTTGGATCAGACCCATGAAATGGGTTTCTTATATATCCTTGTGAAATTAATCCGAACCCACATATTTTGGTGCCAGTTAACAAGACACATCATACCTTTTAGGGTCATGTGACTGGGATAAAACCATATAGTTTAACGTCACGCGGTGAAGACATCTAGGTAGAAGGTTCATAGTCTAAGTTTGATATGGGATGTATGATGAAGTGGTCTAGGGAACCTGGAAGGGATATGGATTCCCAGGTTGAATAATAATCTTCTAGGAATGCAGCCTGAAGAGAATTTGGGTTAGTTTTGGGTGGTGGGTTTGGACCTCATGGAGGCTTCCTATGTATCCCATTTGGATGGGAATCAAAGCCCATGTAATTCAGTTGTGAGGACCCGCGCCTATGGAGGCCCTCTGAAAATTTTTCTCATAGGAGTGTATATCCCTTTGAGAGGATTGAATTGGTGATTACTCCTAATTAGAATGCCCTGGTTATTTTAGGTTTGAATGGGGATCACTCTTAAGGAGTATTCCCAAAGTATTGGTTATGATTAGGGATTATTTTGAATAGGAGGCCTGTATGGTTGGATTTTGGGGATTATACCTTGTAGGAGGATTCAATTTTATGAGATGTTGGGGATTATACTGAGTAGGAGGCCCAAAATGTTCAATTGGGACTTTCACTTGGAATTATGCCCTAGAGGTTCAAGATCATGTCGATGTCATGATCCCCACCAACCTCTATGACTACATGAGACATGATTGGTGTGAGAAAAAAAATAAAGAAAAAGATATGAGAAACAACACAATATTCTTTTCCATAAGGATGGATACATGGTCTTGATGACTCACACTTATGGAGTCCCTATGAAGGAAGGAAGGTGTAAGATCTGAGAATGTATTATCTGCCAAAACATGTATCATATGGTGCATATATCATGGTTGTAGCCAACCTATAAGCCCACTTGAGTCATGGTTAAATGTGATAAAAGAGGACGTGGAAGATCTGGAAAATAGAATAATACTTCTTCTAATGGTAGAAGTGGTTAGGAATTTGAGAGAATAAGAAAGAGATTTTATGTTCATATTCCCTCTCCCGTTTTATATCTGGGATAGTCACATTATACTACTTATGTGGACACAACCCTTGTACATGGAGAAGGGGGAAGGAATGAAGAAGGATCAGTCCTACAAGAAGGGCTTGGGGCCTACCCTAAAGCTGGTTCTAGGGGAAGAGAGTAAGATCACATTATATATCTACCCACCTGGAACCAGAGGTCCCTAGTAATAGAGAAAACTAGGGAAATAATTGGTCCAAATACTAGTATCTAAGAATAGGAGTTACCTGACACTAACCCTAGGCTTGAGGTACTCAAGACCCATGGAATTCATACTCACCTTCACCATGGGGATATTATCTATTAGGTAGGACAAGCGTGGGAAAACTATGACCAAAGGAAGGAATACCCAAATTGGATAAACTTGGTGTGCCTATTACCATTGTTTTGAAAGTTCAGATTCTTCGGTGGAGGTTTAAATTTTGGATCCCTTTTATTAGGGATCCAAAGGAGGAGGATCTCTTACATTGGTGTCTTGGAATAAGGATCAATGGGGTGCTCACATAGGTATTGGATTGGAAAGCAAAGGTGCTTTGCATGGGTCCTGGGTGGTGATGGGAGGTGATTTGCATAGGGGGTAGGCCAGTGTCAGAAGAACTTTCCTTTGGTAATGGACCACCTTGTAAAAAAAACTTGGGTGAGGCTTTGTCCAGGGAACCACTGGTCTCCTCAGGTTTCCCTGAAAGGGCCTCACGTAGGTCCCTATCTAGGGAATGGGCCTTCGTGCATGTGGTTGTCTAATAAGGGGAAAATGAGTCCTTTTATAGGTGTATTTTGTTTTAGACTTTGGAGGGACATTTATCTATTTATATAATATAATTATCTCTTCTCTGAGGTTGAAAAGGGCTACCTTATGGGTTTTTGGGAGACATGGGTGAAGGAGATGAACGACCAGAGTTTTAGGGATTTGTCTGATTTTCTAGTCATTAAAATGAGGAGCCCTAATGTCATATTTATAGGCTAGACCCCGATCAAAGGAGTTTCCCGGTGTAGGTACCCAACACAGGTACTCAATGAAGGTACCCGAAACAGGGGTGGGTGGTCCTTCAGTGCCTTGTAGGGTTTGTGTGCAGGTCCGAGACGTAGGAGAGTGGTGAAGGTATGATGAGTAGGTCCGGAGAGTGCATGTTCCTTGCAAATGGGTGGATACACCTTTTGGGCAGCATGATAAAGGTGTATGCTATACTATTGGTGCATAATGTTGGTGCACATAAGACCACCTGGGTGAACCCACTGCTCCATACCATGGGGGATGCACCCCTACACCTCTGCTCGGGGTCAATGTTGGGATATAGTTTCAGTGCTTCGGGCCAGACCCTTCCCTATCGTCGTTGACCCCAATGAAAAATGTAAAATCAAACCATGAAACTTTTAGGCTAAAACAAATTATATTTTTCATCATGAAACATACAAATTCACATTTTCCAATATAAATATTCATTTGTACTCAAAACTTGACATTTGGTGTCTAAGTGAGGATCAAATCATAAATTCCATGGAAAATTTTATGAAACACATTTCACGGTGTCAACATGGACATAGTTTTCATATGTGATATTTATGATGTGTTTGTTCTGTAATTATCATATAACACATACCTTTATTCTTTCTATTTTTGAGAATATGATAATTTCATTCACGTGTACGGGAGATAACCTCCTCGCAAAGCGACGTGATTCATTCATGCATCACATGGAATTTATTAAGGATGAGTTTAATAAACATATGTGATATATATGAAATAAAACTGATAATAAAATGATTATATATATATATTTAAATCATTTAATTTTCTTTCTTTTAATAAGAAAATAAAATGGAAACAATGATCATGCATACGCACGGCCTACCGTCTCCATGAACAATGTGTTTCATTTCCTATAAATAAATTTTATGGATTTATATAAATACATATATATGAAATATATATGATATTTAAATCATGGTTATATCTTTTTATATAATTAAATTAGGATTAATTAAAGAAAATAAAACATATAACAAATTAAAATATTTACAAAAAACAAAGCGGCTACTACCCAAATTGTAACTTTAAAATAGAATTGTTAATAATTGTGTAATAAAGGGTTATAATAAAATAATATATGATATGATATATATTAATATGGTTATGTTATTGATGTATAATAAACTTATATTTATTATATATTAAGTTTGAACAAGTACAATTGGATTCAAGACTTAAGGTAAGTGATTAATATATCACTCTTTACTTTTTTGAGACTCAAGCTATATTCACCAAATCTTTATTCTAGGTGGTGTATATAATACCCATGAAAGTATTTAATGATTCTTATAAAAAAATTATTAATATTTTTAATATCCATTTTAGGATCTATCTTTCATGGGAATTATGGTTGAAAAGTTACCAAATCTGTAATAGATTTTTATCTCAATTTTCCTTCATTGAGACGTACATTATGTTATGGTCCTATATTATTTCAAGAGGGGTATATAAAGCCCCATTGAAATGGAATATCATGAATTTTCTCATCCTAATGATATTTTAAGTTTCATTTTATGTTATTACTTCTTGGGTTTTATGATTCAGTGTTATCAAAGTGGTAAATATTTTATGTTGCAATCTCATCATTTATCATGATCGTTAATGATTAAGTCTCCATTTTTGAAATATCGTGATATAAATCTCAGTAATTCCCATTAATTTTACTTTACTATGTTTATTTATGATATATTAATATAATTTTACCATTTATTGAATCTTTGGTATTTAATATAATTAAGATAATGATTTTAAGAAAATCTGACTCTATTTTTCGCTTCGATCAGAAATCCGTGTTCTTTCAAAAAATGTTTTATAAAAATAATATAAATATGTTTCAGTTGATATTTTAATCACCTTTTTGAGGAAAATTATTCTGAAAATTCTTTATGTTTTAAAAATGTTTTAAAATGGTTTTCAAATATTCCTTTATAAGTTATTAAGGTTATTTTCATAGAAAATTGTTTTTAGAATGTTTTATATTTTAGGAAAAGTGTTTTCAATGAATAAAGAATATTTTCCTAAATAAATGATTTAAATTATTTTTAAAAATTAAAATTTTAAAGAGGTTTTCAAATAAAATTATTTTGAAAATGTTTTATTTTTTAAAAGAATTTTCAAAAAATGGTTTCTTTCTTTAAGAAATTCACCAAGTGATCTTTAAGAATCATTATCTATAAAAGATAACATATTTTGATGAAACTTGTGATTTACTGGGGATATGATACAAGGATACCATTATAATTATTTCCCTAATTGATTTATGTTCATGATTAAAAGTTTTTCATGAAACTGGTTTCTTTTCCACTGGTTATACGAGGAGGAAAATGCTTATGAAATCCACTTCTTTTCATAGGTTATGCTATGAGGAAATGATTATGAACACTTATTCTTTTTTATAGGTTAGGATATGATGAAATGTTCATGATAACCATTTCATTTCATGGGTTATGATATGATGAATGTTTATGATCCTGTAAAACACATAAATATGGTTTTTATTATGTGATGGGGGGACCTGTATCTCCCTCCAATGTATTGGGTAAAGATTTATATCTCATGAGATAGAATGGATTGGAATAGGGAGTGAATTAAATTCAGTAAGACAAGGCTGGAATGGGAAGTGAACCCAGTTCAGTAAGATATGGTTGGAAAAGGAAGTGAACCCGATTCAATAATATAGTGCCAGAACACAGTGTGAATCTGATTTTTTAAATGACTTTTTCTATTATGATGGTCTTTAAAATGATCCTTGACTAATATTCTCATAGGGTATATGGGTGGTCATCCCAAGCTCAGAGTTGGTACATATGTAGTCATCCCAAGCATAACATGTTATGAATGTCTTGGTGGATAACCTTAACATAAGATTTTATATTCTTATGTTTATGTCACAAATATATGTCTTAGTACAATGTCATGATATCATGACTCATGTTATTTGATTTCCTTATCATTCATGTATTATAAACTACCAATATCTATTCCACAATTCAAATATATTATCTTTGATATGTAGGGTATGGTTTTCCAAAGTTATGATCATGTTCTCATACCCTTGATAATAATTTGATCTCACCCTTTCTTATATTTCCTTTCCTTATGTTATAAAGAAGAGTTTTAAGTAGGGTGTACTTGCAAAGGGTACTAAAGTGTAATATATTTCTGGAAGATGTTGAAGATCATTCACTAAGTTAGAAGATTAAGTTTTCAAGTTTATTAAGGCACTAAAATATTACGGTCCTCACATAATATTTTTTGTAATGTAATTAATACTCATATAAAAAGATATAATATCCATGTCTAAGAAGCCTGGGTCACTATAGTTGGTATCAAATAAGAGGTTTAGTTAACCTTCAGAAAATAGGATAAGAAAACATTAGTGAGATCCATAGGGATATTTATAAAGACATGTATATAGATTTCTATAAGTATAAGTTCAAGGATTAGTTAAAGTATAGAAAAATATCCTAGTATTTTGGTAAAGGATAGAGTAAATATTTTCCAAGAAATTACATCTCTTTCTAGATAATACAAGTGGATGTGGCTCTAAAACATATGTACATATGGTAAACAACCCCAAAACACTATATTGATCTAAACTTGATCAGGAACTAGTTCAAAATAACAATACTTTCTACACACCTAGTTTGATAGTACCCTAAGAGATGATTTATAAATTCACAAAATCTTTACATGATTATGCGGTTTCCACTATGATTAGTATAACTCAAACTATGTTTTTTGATTTTAGTTAATGGAAGAAAGTGTCATAGATTAAAGAAGAAATTGTCCTAATTTAGAAATAATATATGTGATTTTCATGATTATGTGGTTTCCACTATGATTAGTATAACTCAAACTATACTTTTTGATTTTAGTTAATGGAAGAAGCTAGAGGGAAGTGTGTTAATATTGAATGTGATAGAAAATTTCTTGACAAGAAGCCCAATAGGATAATGAATAGAGTTAAGGATGTTGTAATTATTCTAAATCAGTTTTCATAGAACATGATTAACACCATGTTCCTTAACCAACTCTTAGACTCACCAAAGAAGATAAGGAATGAGTTTTCTGAGAGTTTTTATAATGGTAACCATGAATGGAATAAGATTTAGTTTCCTATATGTCGAGAATATGGAAAGAAGCAACCAAGTAAATTTATTAGAGGAATGGGAATATGTTTTGACTATCGAAAAAAAGGACACAAAGAAAGTAACTACAAAGGAAAAGTGAAGAGTTTTTTTAATACAGTGGGTGAGAATATTGGCGTGCCTATGGTATTATCAATGGATGAATGATTTAAATGTTGAAATTATGGGCATTATGAAAAATTATGTTCTCAGTGTAAGGTCTGTATTGAAAATCTGAAATGTGTTATGAGTAATGGTTATATTGCTGATGATGAAGAGACTAAAAATGACATGTGGAAGAAAATAAGTGTTAAGGAATAAGATTACAGATCTTAGTTAACTACTTGAGAAGAAAGTGGGATGAATGAAGTATTTATGTTTTTTAATTCAAAGATTATATTATATAAATCATGAAGTATATAATTATTGTTTAGTATATATTTTTCATTAAGGATTTTAAAGGATATGTTGAATGATGCTGATGGAAAGAAAATGTGATTTAATAGAATGGTGATATTCATGGAAAATACATGGTTTATAGAAAGATAACTTTTAATATATCTTAATGTTGAGATAATGATATTGTTATAAAGAGATGTTTGATTTGGATGAAGTAATTTAGATAGTATTGATGACCTAATAATTAATAAAGTATTTTTTTAAAAATTTATCATTGACGGAGTTTACAAATTTTTTGGATCTATGGAATATATTCAATAATTTTTTGTTTTATTCAAGTAATTAAGAAGAATTATTATTTTCATTGAGGTTATATGGTAATTTAGGTTATTACCATGTTTTAAGATAATACATGATGAAGGTATTCACATATTGGTTATGTGACAATAAATATCCACTTTATGATATATGGGGCATTAATGTTATATTTATTTTGAAAACTTTATCCAATTTATTTTCCAAGTTTTGGATTTTAATCCATTTAAAGGGTCATATTGATAAACTTTTATAAAAAGGTTTATGTTGAACATTTCTTATGGTTTTAGATATTAATGTATTATTTTTCCATATGAAGATTTATGTGTATTGGATAAGATATGCTAACCATTTTTCTATAATGATAATAAAATATAGACAGAATGAATTATTATTCTATCGATGGATCTTATGACCTGTTAATGCTTCAGGCATTAAAAATTCACCTTCATTTCATGGTGTGAGAAATGAAGTGAAAATTGATCAAGGCCTGACCAAAGGGTTAGATTTTACTAAAATCAAGAAAGTATATCTTCTTGTGAAAATTATTAACTTTAGGAAAAGGTTCTTGGAAAAAATAGTCCTGTTATAATTATTTTTGATGATATAAATATAATTTTTCAAGCCTCTTTAGTTTGTGGATTTGTGATCATTTACTTTGTCCTGACCATTTTTTATATCACTCTTCATCTGTATTTGGGTGTTATTTTTCTCTTCTATGTCCATGTTTCCACTTCCCACCTATGTTCTACTATTTAGAAACCTAGGATATATTATTATAGATAAAATTATGAAAAACCTTTATCTTTTTCAATAATATGTTTTATTAACCCTTTTTAATTTTTTTATGAAGTAATTTTAAAATATTAAACCATTGATGACCAAGAGGAATTTCGAGGGAAAAATTCAATTTAAGGGGGCTAGTTTATCTTTCATTACACTCAACATCGAGTTTAAACTAAACATGACATACTATTTAAATATTGTTATTTAATATGATGGTTGTCAACTAGTAATTAGAATGGAGAGTATGATTTGGATTAAATAAATTATGAAAATATGGTTTAAACTTTTTTATATAATGGTTTGTGAACAGTTCATTAGAAATAAAAATAAAACCCTGTTGCAAATAAAATGAAATCTTTTTCTAAAAAACTATTTTGATATGCACAAGTGTGTTCATATAAATAAATTCACCAAATAAATTTTGGTTAATGATTTGAATAAAATTTATATATTATATATTAAATTAAAATTTTAACATTCATCTTGTATTTTTTCTAGAAAAGAGGTAAGAATAAATCTAATTTTACGCTAAAAAATGTATTTTTCTAAAAAGCAGTTTTATCGCCTTTTTATGTTTCACTTATATATATAATTTTTAAAATCATAAAATCTATTTTAAAATATAAACTTTTTTGTTAGATTTTAATATAGAAATTATATTTGGGTGAATTTTTGTGAGTTTTCTAAAAAGTTTCATTTTCTAATGCATAGTAAAAAATACTAAATTTTAATTAAAAACTTCATTTTTGTTTAATTTATTTATAAATTTAAACTATATATTATATTAGTTTTGAAGTTAAAATAGTTAAATTATACATATATTAATACAATTTATGTCATTTTACTCATTTTTATATTGAATTTTGTTTTAAAAACATTGTAAACTTTTGAACATTTTCACTTTAAAAATCCACTTTTGCATTGCATCTATAGGATTAATTTTAAATTAAATTTTACCAATTATATGAGTTGAATTTTAGAAAATGGATTAAATATTTTTAATAAGAAAAATTTATATTATCTAATAATGTTAAATAAATTTTTACCATAATGATTAGTGAAAATAGTTAAAATTAATTATAATGATTAAGGATAAAATTCGTTTACTTAGTGGTTAAACATTGAATATAATGTGTAATAATGAAAAAAAACTTGTCAGAAACCCATTGGATGGACATATTTATACCCTTATGACCTTAGTATATAATTTTATGAGTTTTTGGGAAACTTTTTCATGAAACTAACCCATATAATAAGTTAAGTAAAGAATAAGACAAAAAATGAACCTTCATTCCTTTAAATTTCTATAAAGATTTTGAATTGGGAAAAATTTGCATAGGTTCAGTCAAAAATATTATTTTGGAATATTAATTAGTTTTTTTCATTATAAATTATTTTATTTTTTATAGGGTTTAATTACATTAAATTCTTATGAAATGCTAATGGAGGAATTATTTAGTTAATAATTAAATAAATCAAATGTTACTAAAAAAATTAAAAGTGAAGTAAATTGAAATAATTATTTCATTAAGTTATCTTATGGACTAATATATCATGTTAAAAATGTGTTAAGATATTTAATTATATTTCCATTATTTTACTGATATTTTTTTAATTTTAATTAACTGAATAATGTCGAAACTGACATTAATGTCATTTTATAATAAATGCTATTTTATTAATTGATTTAATATTACTTAATATACATTATTTGGTCAATTTATTTTAAAATATTAGTAAATATAAACTATTTCCCATTAATAGAACATTTTTTTATAATTAATATATTTATTGTTAAATATAAAAAATTAGGTTAGCACGGTTACGATTAAAGCAGTGTTTTTGCACGATACATGCGCTTATGTTAAAGTTAATTTCCAAAACACATAGAATTTATAGTTTATAACTTAGATAAAATATTTATTATCATTTATTTAAAATTATACAATAGGTATCACTCTAACTTATTATTAAAGTAAAAATTACTTAGGTTCGAAAACTCAACAACATAGTGAAAAAACAAAATGGTAAAATAAGGAAACTTAGAAGTTAAGGAATGAAATGTTTAAAAAATGTGTATAAATGTGTGTTGAAGATATTTATAGACAATATAATACATAAAAACCTTTGATTATTAGTTTTGGATAAAATTTAGGTGATTTTGTCATCCTAATAGTGAATATTTTTTTATTATTTACAAGAATGTCACTCCTCCTCAACTATAAAATGACACTCACTCCCCCTACTTCTTCACAACTCTCAATGCGTTTTTATCAACCAATATCTACCCAAATAAATTACAAAATTCCCTCTAATGATCCTAGAAACCTTATTTTGGGAATAAATTGATCTTTTTAAGGATTTAGTGAAAATCCAAGGATGATACCCGAAGAAGAGTTCGTGATCTTGTAACAAGTGTTTTATTTTATATTTCTAATACATATTTCAATTATTATTATATAATGATTATCTAATAAAATTATTATCTAAAATATAATTATATGTTGTTATTTTAAGGTTACAACCTAAAACTACATACACTTTCATCAAATGGGTTACGAAATAATCTTTCATGTGTGCGGCTGACTACCGCCTCGGGAACTGATGCCGTTCGTTTTTCCAGTACCTCCTCTAAAGGTTGAGAAGAATGACGTAAATAATATTTATATATGATATATATGATATATATTATGTATTAATGCTTATTTAATTATTATATAACACATAAATTCATGCATTATATTATATGGGAATACGATAACATCGTTCATGTGTATGACATACTACCTCCTCGCGAAGCATTGTGATTTGTCCACGCTTTACATGGAACATATTAAGGATGAGTTTAATAAAAATATGTAATATATAAGACATAAAAATTATAATTTAATTATAATATGTACACAAATATATATATATACCTATATATCATTTACTTTTGTTTCTTTCAATATGATACGAAAATATAAACAACGTTCATGTGTATGTACGACCTACCGTCTCCATGGACAATGTGTTTTGTTTTCTATTACTAAATTTTATAGATTAATATAAATACATATATAATAAATATATATGAAATTTATATCATTTTTATCATTATTTAGATTATTAAATCATGATTATAGTAAGATAATAAAAAATATAACAAATCAAAACATTTATTACAAACAAAGCAGTTATTACTCGAAATTTAACTTTAACATGGAATTGTTAATAAAAGAGTACTAAAAAGCCATAAAAAATTATATGATATATTTTTATATGGTTCTATGATATATTTATAATAAACTTATATTTATTATATAGGAGTTTTTAATGAGTACAATGAGAGTCAAGACTTAAGGTAAGGGATTTCCATCTCACTCTTTACTTCTGTGAGACACATTCTATATTCACCACCTATTTCTTCAATGTGGTGTATATAATTCCCCTTAGATTATTTTATGATGTTTATAATAAATATTATTGGTATTTTAATATCAATTTTAGGATCTATACTTCATGTAGATTATGGTTGAAAATTTACCAACTCTCTATGGAATTTGTTTTCTCAATTTTTCTTCTTTGGATGTACATTGTGTTATGGACATATATTATTTCATGAGGTGTATATGCAGCCCCATTGGCATGGAATGTCATGATTTTAATCACCCTAAGTATATTTTATGTTTCATTTTATTTCATTACTTCAGGGGGTTTATGATTTAATGTTATCAAAATGGTAAATATTTTATTTTACAATCTAATCATTTATCCGGATTGTTTATGATTACATCTCCAATATTGAAATATAATGATATAACTCTATATAATTCTTATGAAAATTATTATCATATATTTATTCATGATATATTCATGTAATTATATAATTTATCCACTCTTTATTACTTAATACAATAAAGAAAATGTTTTTAATAAAATATGACTTTATTTCCCTCTTATGTTATAAATCTATGTACTTTTAAAATAGTGTTTTTTAAATTTTTTTTAAAAAATTTGGAAATGATTTTTTAATATCATTGTAAAGGAAAAATATTTTTAAAATATTTTATGTTTTAAAAAGTGTTTAAAATGGGTTTTAAAGATTTCTTTACAATTTTTCATAGTTATTTTCAAAGAAAATGGTTTTCAAAATGTTTTATGTCTTTAAAAAATTATTTTTCAAATAGGAAAGTATATTTTCCTCAAGAAATGTTTTATATGAGTTTTAAATTTTAAATTATAAAATTTCAAAGTGTTTTGAAAATAAAAGGATTTGGAAAATGTTTTATGTTTTAAAAAGTTATTTTCAAAGACATGTTTGTTTCCTTAAGAAATGATCCATGCGATATCTAAAAATAATTCTCCATATAAGATGACATCCTTTGATGTAATATTATAGTTTATAGGGATATGATAAAAGAATAAAATTATTATTATTTCTCTGAATGGTTTATGTTTATTATTATTTTTTTATGAAACCTGTTTCTCTTCCACAAGTTATACCAAGAGGAAAATGTGTATGAAAACTACTTATTTTCATGGGTTATGATTTAAATAAATGATTATGAAGGTCAAATCCTTTTCATAGGTTAGGATATGATGAATTTTTTGTGATACCCATTTTTTTCATGGGTTATGATATAATGAAATTTTATGATATTGTGACACACACACACATGGTTTTCATTATGAGATGGGTGGGGCCTATATCTTCTTCCAATGCATTGTGTGAATATTTATATCTCATTAGATAGAAGGAATTGTAATGGTTAGTGAAATTAGTTCATTAAGATAATGTTATAATGGGAAATGAACACGATTTAGTAAGATATGGATATAATGGGAAGTGAACTCAATTTAGTAATTCAAGGATGGAATAGAGAGTGAAACCAATTCAGTAAAGGAATTTTTCAGTTATGATGGTCTTACTAGTGAATGTTGAAAATTTTTCTTAGAGGGTCCATGGGTGGTAATACCAAGATCAAATAAGGTACACAAGCATCCAGACCAAGCCTAACATGTTTTGAAGATCTTGGTGGGTAACCATAACATGAGATTTTTTATGCTTATGTTTATGCCACAAATCTATGTCTTATTACAATTTTATTCTCTCATGACTCATTTTATTTGTATTACCTATGTTTCATATGTTATGAATTGCTAATATTTATTCCATGGTTTGAGTTTATGATATTTTATATGTAATGTATGGTATTGCAATGTCATGCTTATATTCTCATACCTGTATACTCATGTCCTGACTACATATCATACTTGATTACCCTTACATAGAATTTGAGTTTCATTTTTCTTATATTTCATTTCCCCTAGTTATAAATAACGGTTATAAGTAGGTTATACTTGTGGATATTACTAAAGGGAAAGATCTTTATAGGTTATATTGATGATCTTTCACCAAGTTAGAATATTTTTTTCTAAGTTTAAAAAGGAACACAACAATTAGGGTCCTCACACATGTGTTTGTGTAATATATTGAATATTAATATAAAACAATGTAATATCCCTGTATAGGAAGCGTGAGTCACTATAATATCATTACCCACTAATAAATTTAAACACAACCTAGACTTATAAGAGATTCATCAGAAAATACCTCGAACATGACTCCCTCCTATGGAATATAATAGATAGAAGTTCTGATCAAATTATTCTTCACGTACTCAAATTATAGTTAAAATTTATTTTTTTAATACGAAGGTGTTGTCCTTCCTGGTTAAATTTGTTAAATTTCATTAATTTCTGTGAAATTGTCCACAAACCTCCTATAATATCCCATAGGGCTGAGAAAACTAAAAAATTATGCAACATTCTTCGGATCCACCTAAGAAACAACAAAATTTATCTTTGAATAATTGAGTTAAACTTCCTTATAATATATGATATCTCAAATTAAATGATCATCATACATTAAGAAATTACACTTAAAAAACCTCCCAGATAGTTAATATCTTCTAAAAACCTCTAAAATTACTCTTATATACTCAATATGACCCTGCTTTGACCTCAAATATTCTAGTATTTCATATATGAATATGGCCATAAATTAGTCCAATAAATCATAAAGAAATGATTTAATTATTCTCATAAAAACAATTATATTGTTTTTGGATATTAAAGGAATCACTTTGAACTCAAAAACTTACAATGACATATGCAAGTAGTTTTTGGGATACCCTCCTTCAATCTCATTTGATGTTACCCACACCACAAATTTATCTTTTAGAACCAAGTAAATCCCATTAATTAATAAAATAAATAATCAATCCTTAGGATGGGATAATATTTCTTCAACGTTACTAGGTTTAGTTGATGATAATTGATGTATAATCATAATCTATCATCCTACTTCTTTGTAAAAAACACCAGATCTTACCAAGGCCACATACAAGGGTAGAAAAAACCATTATAAAATATATAATTGATCTAAATTCTTAAATTTGATAACTCTAAAGGTTATTTCATATAAGGTTACATAAAAATGAAAAATACACTAGGTTGAAAATATATCCCAAAATCAAGGTCACATTCAGTGAGTAATGTCATAACTTATTTAAATGACATGAACACCACCACATTAAATTTCATTTATCCCAATATCAATTTTATAAATTTAGATTATAAAGGATTTTTTATGTAATACATATAATCTTTCTACTTTCTAAAAAACACCACATGTTCACCATCCACCTGGAAGAAGTACAGTCACCTATAATAGAGATTAATAATATATAATACATAATAAAACTAATCTACACCTTTTATGACATTTTATTTGTGTATAATAAATAAAAAAACTCACAAATTAATATTTATTTCCCAATAATCATCTTATATACATGAATCACACCAGTTAAACTAGGACAAACTCCAATTGGAATAGTTAATAGCAGGGGAACTGGAATCTCATCCATCTTGAGTCCTAATGTTTTGAATAAGTTAAATTAGAAAAAGGTGAGCAATGATCTTGAATCAAAGATTGTATAAAATAACACAAAGGTAAAAAATGTTATCTCATAAGTTATTTGGGCTTCCTATCCCTATAGACTCTATTTCCTGCATTCAACCACACCATACTCCTCTAATTCACCGACTTCGATGACATCTACCTCCATAACCATGCTTAGTCCACAGTCCCTGAGGATGAGAAAATTTATAAGGATGAACTCTTGTTGTTTCAAAAATCTCTATACAGAATGAAAATTTTAGGAACTTACTACTGCTGAAAAGGAGTCAGAGGAAACTTCTACTGAGGTTATATATGAAGCTGGCCACCTTAATGATGACTATAAAGAAAGGTCTGAAAATGAAGTTATTAATTTAAATGACCACCATAAGAAAATAAAACCACACCATATCTACCAATATATATTCGATAACTTTATAATGTAGATTAATGGTAAGAATAAATATAATACTATCTCCCCATCAATCATAAATTTGACAACCTAGAAAAATGGGAACCTGTATTCACAACCCTACTCATAGGGAAGTTATGATGACTTCCTTCCCATGATAATCCATTCTATGTTAACATAATATCTATCACTTTATCCTTCACCAACAAATAAATACATGTTAGTAGAAAAAATGGAGTGACCTGGAACTAGATATCTAAATAAAACACCTCTACAAAACTTCCCCTCCCAAACTTATCACTTAAATAATGTTTAGGTGTATAGAATTTATGGATTATGAACTAGAACAAAAGATCTTATACAATTAATATCACTTCATAGTGGGTGATAAATTCATACTACATGGACACATTGAACACTAAATACAGAAACTATAGACGATCTTGAGTATAGAAATTCTCTCATGATTCCTTTGACTCCTCACAATCACTAAGAAACATAGTAAAATAATAAAAATAAAATACTCCTTAAAAAGAACATATATAGAAATTTAATGCTGTCTATTTAAATGGATTATTATAAAATTAATATTGAACCCCTTTAACCTATTCTATAAATCACGATCAGAGATATTTACCCTATAATTTAGTAAGCTCGGACACCGAGATCGACCCACCTGTGGTCAACCAGAGCATCCGATCGCACTTAACCCATTTAAAAAAAGAGAGGAAAACTTCATGTTTCTATCTATTATAACAAAAAAACCTAAGAGAAATATATGAAATTCATTTACATTATTTTATTCAAATTCATTTACACTTCCTAATCATTTTTCCCAATTTATTTTAGGCATAATCAAGTATAGTGCTTGTACTGCACTTAATTATACACCCCAAAAGTGGTATAATATTACTTAGAAATGTTTTTAAGAAGAAGATACTTGTATTAGATCACTAAGATCATAACTATTTCTTATCTAGTCAACCTTTCCTATATCACATAATAAGTTTAAATAATAATATTTTCTCAAAAAACTATAAATTACTCCCCATTTTATAACTCTAAACTTCATCCTATCTTTTAACAAAATCTCTCATACCACTTTATCATGATATTTTCCCACTAAAACCCTCCTGGGTTAGTATTTTAATGACAGTGTGATCCCCCAAATCTCATATCCAATAATCCATAGATTGGTGACTAAAACCTAGGGTATAAAACAAACATATAGAAGTAATTACCATCCTAAATACAAGAATGATAAGTAAGAAACCACTAACCAACTCCATAAAACACAAAAAAACCTAACTTTTTTTTCAATTAATATATATACATAAGATCTCCAAACTGATTATTAATAGAAACACTTCTATAGAATTGAAACAAACACTACATACTAGTAATGTCTAGGCTGGTCAATAAATAACTTCTAAAAATTTATAAAAATAGTTTATAGAATGTATGGGTGAGTATGTGACTTTTTCTTGTTGTTATCTTATAAAAATAACATTAATACGCTTCTAATGAGTGTATTATAGAAGAACCTTTGGGTCATGCCCACAGATCAAACCTATAGACCCACTAATCATATATTCCACTCACTATGTTTTTCTATTATTCCATTAAAATTAAAAATAAGTAAATTTTGGGGATGTTTTGAAAAGAAAAGAAATTAAATAAAATGAAAAAAAATAATATGAAACCAAACTCAACAAGAAGAGGTATGATCCTTAGGGGATCCCTAGATGCATTCCTTTACTGTTCTATTAATATTTAGTCAAATTTAATCTCTACTTAGTAATCAAAGTCAATTTAATTCATGTGATTACCCCTCACAGTTTTCATTTTTGAGAAAACAATGCATTAAAATTACATTTTTATTAGACATTGTAGCTTTTTAAGTCTAATGGTAGGTGGAATAACTCAATAAGGTAGATGCTCCCTTGAATTACTCACCTATCTAATGAATTAATAGAGAGAATCCCAATATAAATGTCTAGTAATATTTGAACCACTCACACCATAACTACCTTGATTTATTAGTATCTATATGATCATAGAAGGGGATTTTTTTGGTATATGTTTGGAAAGAATGTATAGTGGTTAAGAACACATAAAGAGTAATAATCACCACTTTTTTTTCTCAAAATTTCTATTTTAAATACCTAGAATATGGAAGAAAAAATAATATAAATTTATTTTAAAGAATAATAACTTACTTTTCTATATCTCCCCCCTCAGATCAACGCTGAAGGTTATCCCTTTATAGATGGCCAGTTTAATAGGGTAAGAATACAGATGAACCTAGAAAAAATAAAATGTAGTAAAAATGAAAAAAATTTAAAACTATAGCTAATCCAAATAATACCCAAATGTTTTCCCCCCATACACTTATTATTATTGATCGAGTATCATGATCAGGTGTTGATATCACTTCCATGTGGACATGGAATATTCAAGATAATACTTACATATAGATAGTGAGGACTCCTACTACTAAGATAATGAGTTGATGTATAATATATGATCTCCTCATACTATTACCTCTATAATATTCATCTAGATGGATATTTAGTTGAACCTATTCTTGATGTGGTTAGACAGTGTGTATAGATATCCTTTGACGGTTTCTTTTAGGCATGCATGGATTCAAAATGGATCCTACCTTGAATCAATGGTCATGATATTTATTTAGAAGCATTGGTGATAGGTTTCTGTGTTTACAATGAATTTATTTGTGTTATGATATTGGTATATCATATTTAGTTATATTAAACACCTTATTTTATCCAACTAGTCACCTTATTTGATATATCATAATCAATGGATACAATTCACTCCGCTTATTTTATTTTTGATGGTGATATCATATGTATCTTAATATTTTAGGTGGCTCTATATTGATTTCCCAACCCATGAAATAATTGTTTTATTATTAATAGAGTATCACAAGATTTGAAAATAATTATTTCATTAATATTTTTTGATGATATCACTACATCATATAGAATAATATTCCTTCATGGAAAAATTAATCGGCACGTAAAATAGAACATTTTAGTCATGTTGTGATTTCTTAATTTTTTATGGTATAATGGGATCACTATTGTTGGTATGGGGTTATAATTAAAAGTGTTCATGAACCCTCAATTCATTTCCAATTCATAGTCATCAATATTCTTATATCATAGGGGGAGATATATACATTATCTAGAGATACCTCTTCATAGTAGCCTCAAGTTGTAATGAGAGTAGTGACATGGCATTGGCACTACCATTGAAATTGTTGTTTCTTTATACTTTGGGTATTGAAATTTAAAAGTTTTCTAATTTATTTGAATATGAAACACTTTTTTCTCCATCATATCCCCTTAATTTTTATCTTTTCTATATCTCAAATGTGGCTTCTTTGATAGGTTCATTAGAAAACACACATATTTAAAGTATAAATGTGGTAATTTTAAAACAAAATATTAATTAAATTAATAAATTCATAATGTTATATCATAAATTAAATAAACTGAAAAATAAACCTTATTACATAAAATATATTAAATTCCCATTTACTATTAATTTCATGGAGATATATTGGAATTTATTATTTTCTATGTTTCATCACTTCCCCACTCTTGAAAATTTCTCTACTAAGAAAATAAATGATAATAAATTAAAGAAAAATATTACCATACCAAATTCAGATACACAATACAAAGAAGATAGAACCAACCAATTCATTTATCCTTGAAGTTTTTAATGCCTCTTATATAAGTCAAGTTCCCTGCATTACTTCTCTTGACCTATATTTTCAACCATTTATTATTTCTCATGGTCACTTAATAACATATCTTCCATGTAAATTTTAATCTTAGTACTCAATAAGATATTTATATAGAGTTTTTCTCATTCAAAAAGTGCATGTAGTCCATTATTTGATTTCCAATATCTTAAGTTGTCTATTACCTGACTCAAAATACACTATTCATGAGGAATTCTAAAGGTTTGTTATGGGATTCATGGGTAGTTAGGGTTTTAAAATAAAAAATTGAAATAGAAAATGAGGAGTATAATATATAAGCAAATTTTATGATATATTTCAACCTCTTTGAATTTACTAAACTCATCTATTATAAGTGAAATACTCACTACACCTTTATGCCCCATTATTTTGGTGGGTCATAGGCCATACCGTGAATAAAAATATTTAATTCATCATTTTATCTCAAATTTTATGAATATTTTTATTTAATTATATGTATATATATATATATAATTTTCTCATATAAAGATATTTATTTTTAGATATTAAGAGGGTATTGACACTCAATTTTTTTCAAGGAAACCATTTGAAGTAGAAGTATAATTTTATTAGATCCACCATATCATGAACAAAAAATGTGCCCTAGTGAAAGCCTAGAACCCACCATATATCAATACAAATGTATTCTTAAGACTAATTCCATTCACACATCACCACTTGAACCAGTGTGCATATCCCAAATAGAACAAGCGTGTGCACCTTAAGTCTAATTTGGGTTCCCAGAATGGTTACCAGAAATGTCTGGATCCCATGGATTTATAAACCCTACTTTATATTTATGAATTTGAAATATATGAAATAATATTTTTGGATTTAGGAGTTAAGACGATGCATGATTCTAAGGCCTGAAGAGACCAAAATTAATAAAAATATTTTAAATATTTTATTTTACATACACATAGTTTTTCATAAATAATTAAATATATATTGAACATAGTCTCTAATAAAAAATCCGGGACTTGGATTGTTTCCAAATCATGAGGTTTACCCTAGATGTGACCTGAATTTGGTCGACATGGGACGCCCAATAGTAGCATCCATTCGTAATTGTGTTTAATTAAAATAAATAATTAAATTATTTATTTATAATTTAATTAAATAAACCATTTCTCTCTATAAATATGATTTTCTAAAGAATATCCAAGGTCATATTCATAACCCTGGGATCATTTAGAGGAGTTTCCACCACCCTTCATTGGTGAATTGAGATCGATCAGTGATCGAATCATGGTGAATTGAGGAATAATAAATGCAAAAAATTATCTCCTTGATTGGAAAATTTTTTCTTCAGTAATGAATATTCCAATATGAATGTTTTTCTTGTAAATTGTTTTTCTCACCATAGATTAAAATTTTTATCTTGTGTTTATCTGCTTTCTATTTGGTCTATGACTAATTTAAATCCTTCACATGAGACCGTGCAACTAATTGATTTATTATTTTGATTTATTGTTGATTATGTTATGAAATAAACCAAAAAATCCATTATTATGTGATAATTATCCAAGAATGTTTGACCAATGATGATATCACCTTTTTTCGTATCCCTTTCCCCAACCATTCTTCGCATTTTTCATTGTTGGACCACAGGGTCACAATTTGATCTTTTTCAGGCAAGTCCAAACATGATCAGACCCCCTGATTCACAGTGTATGTGCACAAAAAAATTGTATAGGATTTGTGAGGATAAATTAGTGATTATGTCTGGTATAGTCAATGGATTCATGGACATGGGATTCAAAGCAGATGTGGAAGTAGTATGACAGGCAATGAGGTGCATGGTGGCTTTGAGCAAAGGATCAAAAACCTAATTTTCATCCATCAGAGGGTCAGAATCGATGGATTGAGGTGATGAACACCATTTTATGGATATCAAATTGTGGATTTAGTGGTGGGAGGAAGGAATCTAAGACACAATGAGAAGATCTAACTTTCTATGAAGAAACCAACTACACACTGTGTTGTCTGAAGAACACACTCCGTATAGTCCAGTTTCTATAACAATTAGGGGTTTGTGATGAAATTAAATATACGACACTATATGTATAGACTTAAAACCATGGGACCTTTATTTGGATGAATCATAATGTTCTGAGAGTACATGACTAGGATCTCTTTTTTTTTTCATATATGCTCTGTAGGGTGGGTCACACACCATGTCAAAACACATGGCTAGTGTACATGAAAATAGTCAGAAGGAAATGAACATGACCAAGAGAACATGGATTAGAAATGTGAGGATGAGACACATAATTTTGTACCATTAAATTATATACAGTAATACATGGCCAATAATCCATTTACTAGAAATGACATAGCCAAAAAAAAGAGAAGTACCACATGCCATGTGGGGACTATACATGACTTGTACTCTTTTATGAATATTATATATCTCATATATCCTTTGTTTAAACTCATATTTTGGACTAAGAGTTTCTTATGATGATTATTTTACATATAGAACATGATTATGCATTTCTTAGTGGATTTTGAGATATGATGTGAAATTTTATGATCATGATGCTTTTTTAGGAGGCACTCAATGATGGAAGTGATTGTGCATGATCATTAAAGATCGAAACCCTCCAATTGGATCTGGGAATGGGTCCTTGACATACTGAGTGGAACCATCCTATTATATTAGGGTACAAAACCTCTACTTACTAAGTGAAACCCTCCTATTTAGTCAGGGCATAAGTCCTCTACCTGTTGCGTGGAACCCTCTTGTTGGGTCAGGGCATGGTTCCTTTACCTATCAAGTGCACCCTCTTATCATATCAGGGTATGGGTAATCTAACTTCTGAGTATAACCATCCTATTAGATTAGGGTTTGGGTCCTCTAAATACAATGTGGAACCCTATTTTTTAATTAGGGAATGGTTCCTCCACCTAATGAGTGGCCCCCTCCTATTACACCATGTCATGGGTCCTCTATGTAGATATTGTGTACCCTCCACTCTGTGGTACAATGGAGAGGTGTGTCTACAAATAGTTAATTATTCATAATCATATGCGAGATGCTCATCATCATTGATAAAACACTTTGAAACTACTGGCTGACTCATCTTCTTGGGACGGTCTATGAGATGGAGATCCCCTTTCTATCTCATATGGGTTTCTTTTATGAGGATATATATATGTATACCTATGTATTGGGTTTTATTACTATAGGATGGTTTGTCTACTTTTATCGTTTCACTTATTTCTTCCCTCCAGTTTTGGGGAATCCTACTGGGTATGTATATACTCACCCCTTCATTGGATTTTCCTATATGTGTCATGTCTTATGAAGACGACGAACATGAAGATGACAATTTCAAAGAAGCATAGGGATACTCAGGTGAATTTAAACACCTATGGTGGTTGGGGCTTAGATATTTGGAACTAGGATCTCTCATCATTTAATTTTCTAGTTATTTTAGGCTGGGACATCTTTTCTAGTTGGGAATATTTTTCCCCATTACTTTTAATATTATGCTGTCATATTCTTTTTGTATTCCCTAGAGGTTGTTACGTGAATGGTTATTACTCTAGATGTTACTATACTTTCTCTTTATTCACCCAAACTTCTTTATGGATATGTATGGGTGAGTGTATAGGTACTTAGACAATGGAATCCCATTTTAGTTATACCTTTTGGCACTATTTTCCTACCCCTGGCATATGGAACTGGGTTTGTGATAGTTATGGATTGAACTTTCGCCAACTTGGTAGGCCATAGTGGGTCGGGTTTTGACAATGGATTCCTTACTTATAAAAAGATGACCTTATTACTAAATTCAATATAAAAATATATACAAGAGAAATTTTAGACCATCAGAGCACGTGAAAGCTCTATTTTCATTACCTTTCTCCCTTATGTACTCCCACAAGTGAATTTTGAAATAAAAACCTAAGTTAAATTAATATAAAATAATGGAAATTATAAGACCAAATAAATAAATATTTATATATATTATGGAAAAAACATCCTTTGAGGAGGATATATAAAAAATAATGGAAAAATTACATGGTTCCTAGGTCTCTCCAGTCTATACCTGGGCATCCCATTTTCCTGGGTCTTATAACTCAAAAAATATTCCCCATTTCTCCCTAGGGGATTCAATAACCGTATCTGCATCATTTAACCTAGGCATACCCTTAAAAAATTCCACCTCAAATATCTTTAAGGATTTTCTTCCTCATGTACATGCATGGATCATTTTCCACATTCATTAGGTCCTTATGATCTTGTATTTCTTGATAATGGGAATATATCATCTTTTACAGACCCTAATATCCCCCTTTAATGCATTCTCTAAGTCCTATTAATAAATTACTAATTTTGTAATTAGGAATTACCATTTTGAGTAAAGTAGTGGCATATATCTTTATTAGGGATGCCTATCTTTGATGCACCCATTGGTGCATACTTTTAATGGGTCTATCTATCCTTATATCTATTTATTTTTCCATGAGATAGAGATAAAGGCAGTATACCATTATGGTGTAATTCCCACATACCATTAACTCACTCATATTCTAGGATAAACAAAAAAAGGTAATCTAATGAATAAGTCCGACACCAAACCATTTCTAGGCACATTTCATCTAGTGGTCTAAGTCATATTACCTTAAACTAGAAGACACTATGGGTGTTGAATTATTTACCTTAAAATTCCCAACATTGGTCTTGCATACAAAAATTTAAAAGGAAAAAACATTGGTCCTCATCACATGACCTTAAAGGGCATGATCATCCGTGTTATAAAGAACCAAAATACATGGGTTTTTATTCCTTTTATAAGGATACATAGGAAACCTATTTTATGAGTTCTCTCCCATAATTTTAACACTTTCTGTATCTTTTAATCCTTTACACCATTTAGGGTGGAGTTAAATTCCCATTCCCCTTCCTACATTACTTTAAACTACAAAGTAATTAATGACTTGAATTAAATATAAAATGATATAATTCCCTCATGAAGTTTTTAGCTAAATGAATTAGTATCAATCATCACTTTCATAAAAAGGTTAACTGATATTGTTATGGGTAATATTTTCTCAAACACGTCTTAAATCTATAAAATATTCCCAAAATAGAAAACAATAATTTTAATGGGATGGGTTAACCTATATTCCTCTTGATTTTGAAATGTATTCCCCGTAAACTCATACCCAAAAGACCATGCAACAAAATTTCAAAAAACCAAAATGGTGAATGCAACATGAAATAATTTAATTATGAAAGAGATTAATTGACCATGAATTTTCATTGATGATATAGAACCAATAAGTTATTTGTTTATTTTAACATGAATTATCCAATTGAAAACCTTATCTAATATAAAATATAGATTAAAGAATCCTAGCCAGCTTGGTGTTAAGTACATGGTAACTAGAATTATCATGAACCACCAACCATTTCTACCCTAAACTTATGTGACTATGCTGCTATAACTACCTTAGTTTTGAGGCACCAACACACAATATCATTAAACCCATGGATTTAGTTTCATATAGTGAATTTCATGGTTCTTGAATACCTCCACAATGATATTATAACCATGTAGATGGCCTATAAAATTTTAGAGGAGTTGGATACATGAAGGATATCGGGTCAACAATAATCCAGTAGGGGCATGAAACCCCCATGAAAATATAAAATATCTTTGGGATTCCTTCCCTAGAGAGAGGTAATTCTCATATTTTCTACTTAGAAGAGATTGAGGATGAAATATCTTATGTCTGAAAAACTACCATGGTGATGCCTTGGATTTCTCACACTAGACATTTTTATCATTGGTAAAACCAAGATTATCAAATAGATTTAAAATAAAGATATAAATTCATTCATCTAGAATTAGGAGTCAAGAAGGAGATTTAGTAAGGGGTAATATACCACTAAGGTCCAAGAGTCTGTTTATACTCTGACTACTATCTCCATCTCAAATACTCACTATTATATCATGATGGTATCTTGGAGAAATAACATTTCACTATTAGTAAGGATTATCAATAATATTTGATGTGAATGATGATTATCACATCAATTTATTCCTCCATTTTGAGGGGGATTAACCACCTCTATGAAGGTCCTCCCCATTAGTACATATCAAGAAACTTTGGAGGTCCACCCAAAAGTACCCATCATATTTTTCTTCCCTAAAAAAATCCTGAGATGCACCATGTAGGTCCTCCCCATAGAAATCATCAAGAATGAAACAAACACACAAATACTACTAATGGTGAAGTAAAATTTCAAAACCATGGAGTCCCTACACATGCTACCTGTTTTAGTGGTACTGGTCATGAAAAAAAATCCAACCAATTTAGGGGTCCTCATAATAATAGTAATCGAAGAAAGAAGAACCATGAAGGTCTATCCCATGGTACCAGTTTCAAAGTCCCTCATTGTAGCTAAATATTTATCTAAAAAGTAGGTACTATCCTCATCTATAATCTAAAAATAACTATCTCTAGAGATCCAGTATAGAGTACATGTGATGAGGACTCTACCAAATACAATTTAAAGATCAACCACAATGATATTATTCATGGCACCTGATACAGAGGCCCTTTATGGTCCAATAATCAATAGTATATAATCCTTGAAGCTCCTATATAGGATTACCATTATTTTTATATTCCACGTAGTGAAATAGAAACAAATAACCCTTGATTTACTCTTCATGGTATCAATTATATAGTTCCTTATAATAACAAAACATTTAGAAAGCATGGATGTTCTCTTAGAGATTAAATCTAAGAAATAATCATCCATGATGATCATCATCATAAAAAAACCTAAATCATGGAGGTCCCCTCCAAGGAGATTTCTATGAAGCCCCTCCTCATAAAAAATCACAACGACAGAAAGGTATTCCCTATGTCACAGTTGTACCAAAGTTACTCTCTCGTTGAGAGGGACATACAAAATAGAATACCACAACAGAAGGAAGCCCATTGTCAACTTGAAATAATTTATACCAATAAATGGATGATTTGAGACAATAGTCATATTTAATTTATTCACTAGTCCACACAAGATTATATGGATTTGAAAATTTCTGAAATACTTCCATCTCATATGAAAAAATATTAAAAAGTAACTTTTATGATTATAATAGGTTGATAAACTATTCATCTAAGTTGAAAATGGTTCTAAAATCATGTGAAAATAAAATTTTTCTATAACAATTGCTGTCTTTTTTTGGGCCATTAAAACATATCAATATGTTATTATTGATATTATTGAAGAACAATTCATTCCACCCCTTCAATAAAATCTATGAGAATAATTCAACGATATTAGATAAAAAGCCCTAACTTATGAAGGGTATATTTATTATCTCAAGGTTTCAGAAAATAAAAAATTAACCATGTTGATCTTTTTTTCCTTGGTAGAATAGAATCCAATGTCAATAAAAATCCATGAGCACCTATAACATGATTTATTAATATTCTTCAAGATTATTTTATAAATAATTGAGGAATCCTATACTTATGTACATTTTAGAGGATATGTTGGATTTAGAGCATTGAATTTTTTCACACTTGTACATCAGTAAGAGTACCATTGTAAAGAAGTTTTTACATGATTGATTTTGGTTTTTATCTTATCCATGGATATGTCAGCTAAATAATTCAAAAAAAGAAAATTTATAGAGTGTAAATGGGAAGAACTTGATCAAAATGATCAATTTAAATGATCCTCTGTTAGGATGTTAGGAAATCGTATTAGGAATAAAACTTATGTTGGTCTTGACTCATAATCATATATTTCAATTCTATGATGAGTATCTTTCAAATAAACCAGTAATAAAATAAATTTAACCTAACAAATATAAGGATACAAGATAAGTAAGTGAGGATATCTATATCCATAATTGTAACATCCTAATTTTAACCTAGTCTATAGTGCTTGGGAATTTTTACCACTACTATCACCCCTAGTATCATAAATCATATAAAGATACACCTAAATCTATGATTCAATTCCTCTAAGAAAATTTGTATTCATGAGGCTAAGGGAACCTCTATAGGAGATTCCATTGTCATCTTCATTAATGGTTCATGAATTAATACCTTAGTTTAGACTATGTTTGATGGTTATCAAAGTATATTCACTTAGAATCACTTGTAATGAGTATTATTACATTTCAACCCAATGTAATTGTCTAAAGGAGAAGTTGAAGGCTTTCAAGGTCTAAAAAACTTAATATTTGTTAATAATATAATAAAAAATGAGTATTGTAAATAGAACCCTGAAAATTATTTTGAATTTGATAAACCCTCATTCTTATTTGATGTTGATAAAGACTTAGTCCCTACTATGGGATTTATATAAATAAATATTTTTACTAACAACCCCACAATGTTGTAGAATATAATTCTAATATAAAGAAGGATAAAGTGGTGGTGTCTAAAGAGAATGTTACTCACATAAAAGTATGTGAAAGAGTATTTACTACAAATCAAAGGAAAACCCATGATTAGGGATCCCCACTATACCACCAATTATTGGAAACTTATTAATCCAGTATTTAGGAAATTAAAAAAGGAGAAGCTACATAAAAAATCCACCCATCACTTGAAGATATTTAATTGATTTTAGTAGAAGATTTAATTTAGAAGCATGATGAAAAATATTAAATTTAAATAAAAATAATGTTGAGTTATTATAATGAAATATACCTAGTGATTATGATTTTCTGGTGGAAGTATCCAAGTCTCCTTTATATGTTCCCCCTCAACAAGTAGAGACTATCTGACCCAGGAAATAGAGTTACGATTTATAGTCAACCAATTAATAAATCATCCTATTAGATTAATTGCATCTCTTATTGGATTCTAAGAGTTTCCCCCAATGATCCAATATATATCACAAGATCAAGTAAGTTAATTAGTAAAATCTAAAATTATTTATCCAATTTAAGTTTCAACACAAGAATAAAGGTCAAAAAATAATAATATATTAATTTATATTATTGATTTATTAGAGGATATTGAAGGATTATGTGAACAAGTAAACCAAAGAATTATATTTATCCTAAGTTGGTGGAATTTATTCCTCCTAGACCCAAATTTGAATACTAAAACTTCTCAATATTTAATGACATGGGAGATCCTTAACATTGTATTACGCATTTTTTCCCAGTGTGACCAAATTTTGGGAGATCCAAAATAATAAGAAACATGTAAGATCACATATTTCATGTTAACCTTACAAGGTCCTATTTTTTTCGTGTCTAAATATTTATTATCTTGACCAATCATAAATAGGGAGGGTATTTATTGAAAATTCCTTTAATATTTCAGATCCACTTCGAGGATGAAAAATATCCATGATTTATCTCATTGTAAAAAATGTGAGAATGATATAGTAATAAATTTCATTACTAGATGGAAGTGTCTAACAAATTCCATATAAATTCAAATTCTCTATGAGTAGTTATTGAAATTTTTTATAGAGAACATATAAGTTGAGTTATAAACCCTTCTTAGGTTATATAATTAGACATATGTATTTTTAAAATTTTATGCTAAAAAATACTTTTTTGAGGTTTCCATTTGTTAAAAATAAGAAAAAATCTTAGAAAATTTGGTAGCTAAAAACAAACAGGTCCAAAAAAGTGGAAAAAACTATTTTTACTCTCAAGAAATTAGTCACTTAGAACTATTCTTAGAAGCTAGTGAAATTTAATACAATTCCCCCTCTTGAAAAAAACAACAAAATACTCTACCCAAAAAAATCCCACCAAAAATAGAAAAGAATATAGAAATCATGATTTATAAAAATGATGGTGTATATTAATTTTGTAATGATTTTGTTATTGGATAATTTATTTATGTAATTTAGAATTACATGATCTCTCCACCAAAGGTCAAGAATCCCAAAAAAGTTATGCTAAGTGATCACCCAAATTATTACCCCTACAACGAAATATTGAATTACACAATCCAAGAATAATTTATCTTTAAATACATTATTCCAATAAAGGTGGATAATGTTAGATCATTTTTGGATGAACCTAAATCACATGATACATGGGTTTCAATACTTCTTATAGGGAAGAAGAGGAATATAAAAAATCTTATATAGTATTTCCCAATGATTTTATACCTGGTTGGATTAAATGTAAATATATCATGCACATGAAATTATTTGATAATGATTAATTAACCAATTATAACCCCAATTCCATCCACAACTCAAGAAACTGTATATTATATTTCATAAACACTATATCGTACATTCATCTGATAATGAACTCCATTATAGTTATATTAATTTCCTGTTATTGGATTACTAGTATACTAATAAATATTAATTTTGTGAAACAAAACTTCCCTTTAAAAATCATAGAGAACGTCATATAGGTATGGGGAGAGACTCTCAAGTCAGAAAATAGAGTTTGGTTTTATCCTTGACAAAATCATACGTGATATATAAACTGGGCAGGATGTCCTTTAAGGGTATCGATAGAGGAACTGGTCTGATCTTGGGCACTATAGTGCTCATATTACTCTAATCTAGCTGGTCGACCAACTAGATAATAGATAATCAATAAGTCAATGTTCTAATACAACAGGATTAAGTTATTTATCCCATAAAAAATGAGAACTCTATTCAACCTAAGAACAAGATTATTATCTTCATAACTATCTCAAACTTATAATCCTAAAAACCAAAAATCGGTGCGTAGTTAGAGACATGTGCATTTAACTTAGAAATATAATGTATTAAAATATATCACCATCATCCTATCATTAATATTTATCCTAACCTCCATTTTTGTCTCTAAATAACTTTATGATTTCTTTATTGAGGATATATCAGATCCTTAAGAGGTTTAGACTGAATTGTCCACCACCTAAACATATTGTACAAAAATCGAATCCATTGAATTTCATATGGTAATCTGTTTACATTGAAATATTGAGATATGGTCATACAATGAGGGAAAAGCATACCCATATACATGTTAAAAAAATTGAATGATTCCAAATTATTCAATCCCTAATAGTAAATAATTAAGGAATTAACCTCATTATTACCTAAAGCCTCAACCATATGGATTATAAGGATGCCGATCTAGATCATGATTTGAAAAGGCAAGTATATGATAAATTTAAAAAAATATCATGGAGAATAAAATTTAATATTTAATTTGGGGACCTCAAGTATGATTTTATGTTTATGGTGGTTCATCGAGATTTAAACTTCAATGTATTACAAGGATAATTATGGATTCATCTACATACAAAAGTACCCTCTTCATAACACTAGTGCCTAAAAAACACCATTGATGGAAAAGATGGCGTGATATATGGTGAAAATTACCATATTGATTCCTAAAAGTCTAGATATATTGATAAAGGATACTATAAAATAGAAGGAATAAAATATTAATTTTAAAAACAATGCACTGGTCACATATCCTAAAAGATTACATATCACTCCTATAAATCCCTAGAATTAGTTTAAGGGAATTTTCATACTCTATACCCTTTTTATTAAAGAGATAAGAATATATTTTGGAAATCATTGGGTTCTACAACCAAAGGTACCTGTCCTTATATTACCTTCATCCCTTATAATGAATATGAAGACGCATATATTAAACTATCCCCATCCAATGAAGAGAAAATTCTTGTGTAACCCACACACACTGATTTCACCTTTGAGTATCTCTATAATAATGTAGGTTTGGATAAAATTTGGTAATTATATCTAAGAGACATTGATAACATAAAAATTTACATCGATAAAAGACCCAAGGGTTGGGTATATTTTCCTCTATTAACATGGTATCCAATAATCCTGAGGAACATTTTTATATTTTATTTGAGTACATTTCTATTAGGTTTGATATTATTTTAGAATATCAAGAGGTTGATCCATACTCTACCTTTGATTTTGTAGTAGAAAAAGAGATCAATAATTCCTCATCTTCCTTTAAAGAGGGAATTATCCCCACTATTTATGTTTTTAAAAAAGAATACTTTATTTCAAAGGAATACTTATTAACCACACTGATTAATGAATTTTTGAATCATATGGAGTAGTGTGCTTAATTTATCAAACAATACCAAGATATTTTTGTGTAGATTTATACTGAGAATCCAAGTTTAGATCCAAATGTTATGATTAACTACTCAGGATTACCAGCCAATTACCATGGATAAAAATAAGTTGTGATTTGAATAATTTCATCTCAAAGTGCTCTAGAAGTGATTGAGGTTGATAAAATGATTAATATAAATTTTATCCAAGAAGTCCAGTACCCTAAATGGAATTCTAAAATTGTTCCTATTAAGAATAAAAATGGTAAAATCAGAGTTTGCATTAATTTTTGGGACTTAAACCGTAATTACAAAAAGGATGAATTTCCTATCCCAATCATAGAACCTTTTATTAATACAATAGTTTTTTCAAGACCTATCATGCATGTACATGTCTTATTGATATAAATAAATATATACGTTTTTTGAATATTAGGAAAACACAACCGTTATGTCACTTATGACATCCCCAATGTTACTTTGGGAAATGTTTTTGATAACTTTTTATTTTCTGATTTACTTTTGGGTTTCAGGTTTAAATTTAATTTTTTTAGAAGAAAATCCTTAGATGCATGGTTTATTAATCCGTTATTGTAAAAAGTGTATGATTAAAATTCACCTCAAGCAGTATGTGAATAGTTGGTACATGGTTATGTGAAATGTGCACCCTAACCATGTAGTTTAATCTTGATCTCCAATATATTTCACATAGTTGGAACATGATTAGATTAATTATGATTCCAAACTATAATGTTCATACTTTTGGGTTCTTGTTAGTTTTTCTTTATTATATTAACCATTCACCTAAATCATGTGTCTTATTTAAAAAACTAATATTTGTTATTTTTAATAATCCTATATAAATAATGGTATTACATTATTCCTCTCACTCATCTTTCCACCTCTATACATTGATATCTATATCCCATCAGTTTCTTCCTACAAAAATTAGGGGGGACTCTCCTTTTTTTGTGTTTTATTTTTTTATTGAACATCATCCAAGATCACATCCTCTCTTATTTTTACACTTTCACCTTCCCTTTACATTCCCTAGAATTTTCATGGGGACCTAAGGTATTGTATTTCATGGTTTTATTTTGGTTTATTGTTTTCTATTTTAGGTCTTATTTGGGAATTATAAGGTCCCATATCTTTCTCTATTGATGGAATAACACCTCTTACTGATGAATTCATAAGTTTATGGTAGCTGATTATTTTAAAAATTTTCATCGTAAAACCATGTGTTCTTGCTTATTTAAAATAGAGTTTTTATTCTTATAAAGTTAGTATAGTATCAATATAAATATTTTAGGATTATTTTTCCATGTTTTCAAAAAATATCATTTGATATAATGTTTTCTCCATATTCAAAGTGTGAATTTCTACTTATGCATAATTACCACACTCTAGGTGTTTGATAAAATGCGTAGATTTGTTTTTGAAATAAATAATAAAATGGTTTCCACAAATGATTGTATTTTTAATTATAAAGATCATGTAACTTATTATTGAGGGGTTTTTCAACAAATAATGGGTTGTTTTTTACTTTAAGTGTATGATAAAAAGTTATGATTTGGTTTTACAATAGAAACATCAAGGTTATTCTTATTGTTTTTAAAAGCTTACTTATGGTTATTCTTCTAGTTTACTTTAAGTGTTTTATAAAATGTTATGATTTGATTTTATAGTAGAAACATCAAGGTTATTCTATCCTGATGTTAGTTATTAATTACAATGTTTCTCACTTATGACTTTCAAGGATTATTGGTACTTCCTATTTTTTTTATAGTTTTTTGATATATAGGTTAATTAAGATTCCATTTTTTTTAACAAAAATAATGATTGTAAGGTTCAAATATTTGAGATATCTAAATCAAGTTTTATTGTTGTTATTAAAAAGTTATATCTTTTAGAACATGTTTCAGATACAAAAGTAAATTTTAGTTTCAATGTTAAAATTGGGATATTTATAATAAAATATGGATAAATATAATGGTTTTTAAATGAGGTTCACCTTATTTTACTTCAGTATTTTACCCAAAAAGAATTTATATTATATTATTTAATATAAATTAATAATTTTACTTTGTAATTGAAAATTATTGAGGCATATTCTTGTTATTGATTATTAAAAACAAATAGAATACTTTGATATATTATTTTTTAAACTAGTGTTGAAAAATTTCTTTTTCAAAAGGAATTGTAAATAGTATTTGGTGGAATCCTTCTAGGAATATTTAGATCACAGCCTACATTCACACTATATGTGTATATACCTTTTTTTTATTTTATAAAGTGTTAGTTCCTTGATGTTTTGTATGACCATGATGTTGGTTTGGGTATGAAGGAGGTGGAAAGTGATATGTATTTTTCTTATCATATGGATATGGTTAAATTTTCTCATTTTTTTAAATATAGATATTTTATTTCGGGAACTATATACATGTTCATCAATCTAAATTATCCTCTTATGGAGCCTTATGCCATAATTACATTTTATTTGTTGTGCAGATTATAGAAACACCTTGAAAAGTTTTAATATATGGTTATATTTTTTTCTTGTGTATTGATATCATTATGATTGACATTATTAGAGTAGTAACTTACTTTGTTATTTTAAATTCAATTTTTTTTATTTATTGCGTGTGAAATCCCAACATTTAGAATGGTTTTCGAAAAAAATTGGGAGGAGGTTTTGATTATTTTAAAATTGATCTGGTGAAATCATTCCAAAGTATAGCAAGTATTATGCCTCTATACTAATTGTTAGATTATAACAATCAATAACACACTTCGATCCTTATGTATGATTGACATGGGTGACATGATGGGTTGACCTAAGATATTTAATTATAAAATAGTACCTAATATGGTTTTATTTATATTATTTGGGGATTCAAAGTAGATAATTTCTAGAACAATCGAGAATCAAAAGGGTGGAATGAGATAGAATCCAACCCACTCTTTCTCATGTTGAGCCTTGAGATTATTTGGGTAGCCAAGAGATGTAATTTAGAAATGAGATTTTATTTTTAGTTATTTTTGGGTTATTTTGGTCAAAATAAGTGGTGATATGTTTCTTATTGAAGTTATATGTGTCATTGGGAGAAAATATTGGTTTCATAGTGAAATTCGTAATAATTTAAATTGTTCATGGTTATAGTGAATTGTTTAGTAAATCATGTCGTGTCCATGTATCCGGTTCTATAAACACCCGATATCATTTTTCATGTACTTTGCATGGTTTGGAAAATCATGTTGCTAAATTGTACACAATTTTAAATACCACTATTTTATAATGATTTGATTTATTATGTTTTTAATTTTCATTTATTATGGTTAATTTTTTTTGAGGTAAATTGGGGGAGAATTTAGGAAGTTTTAATACTTAACGAGTTTTATTTGATTATATTTTGGCTTATAGCCTATTTTATGTACAAAATATTGAGTTATGTTTATGATTTTTTGGGTTTTTTATTTATTTTTAAATATTGAATTATATTGTTTTTTAAATGTTATATAGTATTTTTTGAGATATTTTCAAAGTATAACTCCCATATTTTTAAAAGATTTTTGGTTTCTCTTTTAGATTTTCTTTACCCTGATGGATTTTTCATTAGAAAAATATTTTATTTATGTGGTGCATATTGTAGGATTTTAAATTAGATTGATATAGAGTGTGCCTGATGAGGTGCTGGATGCAATTTATATGATCTTATTCTCAAATGAGTATAAGAAAAAATGTTCTTTAGGGGTTTTGATTTATTTTTAAAGTGAATTATTTTTTAGTTTTCATGAGTTATATAGTTGATTTATCTCATTTTTATAGGTGATGAAACAATTAAAAAGTGTTTTTTAAGGTTTTTTAAATGGGTTATTTAATGATATTTTATTACACTTTTTCCTATTTCAAATGAATTTTCTCCAATCTTGAATGATTTTTTGTGTGTCTCATTTTTTAATAAATATCCTTGGGACATTGTAATGTATTATTTTTATTCCATTGATTGGAATTTTATTTCACATATTTGATTATTGGGTCATGTATTGATTTTTTGGTGTTCTTGTTATTATAGACTTATTCCACTCAATAAAGTAACAATGAATTATCCAATGATAACGACAAATGATTTACCATAATATTATTATCTAGTTGATCTTAGTTTTTTTGGATCATATGTATATAGATTCTAGGTTATGGAATGTGGTGTAGTTATTGATATATTTTAATTTAGGTATTGGACTCAATAACTCTAAGATTATAGTCTACCAATATTTTATAGGGAAAGTATTTCTTCAGAATAGGTGTAATGGTTAAATAAGTTCAAAATAATCTTAGATATTATTTAGATGAAGTTTCAAGGTTAGATTCAAAAATTTCATACTTAAAGGTCCCTGTTTTATATAGTGGAAGTTTATCATTCAGGAAAATCCGCTAAATAACAAGAAAAGGGATAGTTTCTAGTCATTATTTATCTAATAGTTTTACTTTCAAACCAGAAAAGTATAAAAGGTGACAAAGTTTTTGTTATTTTAGTGGAGTGAACTAGTAGTGATGGAGTACATCAATCATTTATCTGGTATAACATCATATGATCCCAATTTAGTCTTGGAAAATATTTTAAAAAATTAATGTTTTAAAAAATTTCTCTATCCAGATATTCAATTAAAGGAGTCCTTGTATGGTCAAATATCTTATGAAGTGATGGTGGGAGGGTCTCTAAATATTAGACTAATAGTTTTTAGTCAATATTGAAATTATGAAGTTTCCTCCATACTTGAGATTAGTATGAAAGAGTCTACTATTGGAATGAGGAAGCTGGTCAAATTTGGTAAGACAAATTGGAATATCCTAAAAAGGACATTTAAAATTGATTATTTAGTAACCAACATGAGTAAATATCTTGTGTGATATAAGTTTGGAAATTTAAGTCATAGAAGTCCTGTTTGTTAAGGGGATCTAAATACTTATTTTGGATGTTTATTGTAAGGTTATCTTTAGTGACTATATAGGTTTTTTAAATAAACAAGGATCAATGTTAGTTTGATGTATTCTTTTTTATTTTCTTATCTACTCACTTAATTATTTTAAATAACATAGTCCCTTATTAGAATATGACATTAAATGGTGGGCTCAGTTATGAATTATATATGATAATCAATAGTAATTTTAGGTGACGGTTCTCCATGAAATTTTTAATGCCTTGGGATGTACTTATGGACTTAAGAGTCTTCAATTAAATATAATTTATATAGAATGTATGCATTAGAGCTCCATATTATTGTATTATGAAATCAGGGAAGAAGGATGATATCTAATATTATATAATATTTTTATTTTAATATGAGTAATTTTAATTCTATATTACAATATTATAAGTCTAAATTTTGAAGAGATCACTAATATATCCTCTTCTCTCTTATTAATGGGTCTTTTCATTTGGGGTCCCTCTTTTTCAATTGTTCTTGGGAGTAGTCAGTGAATATATATTTGGTGAGAATTATTTTACCTTACCCACCCTCACTTGGGATATTAATGAGGTTCTTATGGTTTATGTCTTGGTCAAAATGCATAGAACCAAGATAAATCCAAACATGAACATAATAATTTAACGTTTACTTATTTTTATAAAAAATAACATTTGATATATGGTTGTTTTAAATATTCAAAGTGTGAATTTCTACACAAGTAAAATTATCACACTTTTTGTGTTTGGTAAAATGCCTATATTTGTTTCAATAATATATAATCAAATAGTTTACAAAAATGAATGTATTATGAATTATAAAGATCAACTAACTTATTATTTTCCATTTTTAGTGAATAAAGTGGTGTTTTCATACTTAATTGCATAATAAAATGTTATAATAGGGTTGTAAAATAGTGACTTCAAGGTTATTATTTTGGTTATAACAAGTTTACTTGTGTTTACATATTATTGTGTTGGATTGTTACTGTAAGGTTATTTATCGATTGAATTTTTATAAATATAATAGCCTATTTGAAAAACAAAAATAGGGGTTTCATTATGTGATTTCCACCCATGAAGATATGATTCCTCATTATTGTTTATATTATTATGTGATAGGTATTTCATTTATAATGGATAATCATTATACCAGATATGTTATGGTGATGATCCTATCTTTTAGAAGGGTTTTTATGAATGAGTTGTGAGTTAATGAGTTAATTCTTATAGATTATGTTAATATAAATATATATTAATGTGATAGATTACCAATATTTTATATATCATTGGAAATATTGGGAATCTATATTGGAGTTTGAGTGATGATTACTATACTTTTTGTTATTATGCACACTCTATCCCCCCCTCAGTGTACGATTGTTACTCTATCTAGGGATTTTTTACGACTTAGGGTAGTAGGTGGAGATAAAACTAAGTGTATGCATAGTTAAGATCATCTACTAGCCATATAATAATTTCTATAGAGTTATTCCCTAGAACATTCCCTTAGTTCCTTGAGTTTTATCCCATGATGAAAATTATGTTATATTTATGTGTTTACATTATAGTTTTCATTTTCATGATTAGTTTATATTGTCATGATTAGTTTATATTATTAATGTTGAAGTGATCAATGTTTCTTGTTGGTTGTATTTTTTGTTAATGAATCCGGTCAATTAGCATGTCTACATATGTGTATTGAAGTTAGGTTATAGATTAACAATCCACCGATGAATAAAAAGTGATGAAAAATTATATCTTAATGGATAAAGGATATTGAATATTATATTGAAGATGAAAAGGAAATTTTACTAATTATGTTGGTAAATGAGTGTTTTGGAGTTGATGATTGGTGAGAAACCCATAAAATCATAAGACTATTGAGATATATTAATATAAATGACAATTAATGAAGTGTGAAAATGGATATCTATAATAGTTTCATGTAAATTTTGATAAGTTCTAGTCACTAAATTTAATTTTTAGATATCATGTATAGCTATAGTAAAAAAGGTTAAATCAGATTCAATGTTAAAAGGAAGCTAAATGAATTTTGTGAAGAAACCATATATGGAGTGTTTATTATAAGAGATACTGAGAATAATCATTTACATTTCATAAATTATTGTTTAAAGTGTTTTAATTTGACTTAAATAAGAAGATAGTGAAGCTACTTGAAATACTAAAAATAAAGTATTTATATGTTGTAAAGGATTATAAAAATAAGCTAAATTGGTTTGGAGTTATTCTGATAATTCAAGGAATCATTTAAAGTATGTCTAAGGTGATTTGAAGAAATTTGAGAAGACTTGAGGTGATTTAAAGTGACATAAATCTTTTTTGAATAATTATAGAATTCTATATTTCCAACAAAAAAATAGCTAAGTTTGGTAATTTTTGAAAGGATGATTTATATATATGTCTGGTTCATTTAAGCGTTAGAGATACTGAAAAAATGAAAAAGGCATGCTCAATGTAAGAGTAATTTTAGTAGTTTAAAATGAAAAAGGAATTAGATTTTTTTTATTGAATATGAATCAAGTTGGAACTATATAAGTTTCATTATATAACTCAATATAATAAATTATAAAAGAGAAAATTCACAGAAGATTTATTTTGACTATAGTGTAGAGAATTGAAATTGAAATAACCTATCTAATGATGAATCATAAATAGTGTAAGGTTAATCTATATATATGTAAGAATTGGTTTTTATAATTTTAGGGATCATCCCTTTGTAATTTAAGGATGAATTTGGTGATAAATATGAGAAAATGGAAAACGATTGACTAACATAGGGATGAATCCAAACTTTATAAGGATCATTGGAAACTGTGTAAGGATAAATTTGAAGCAATATAAGCATGAATACTGAACTATATAAGGATTACTAAAGAAAAATAAATATTATTCTTGATCAATACAAGGATGATTTTTTCACTGCATAAGGATCATTATGAGTCTAAAACCTAGTGAAAATTTTATACTTCTATAGAATGGAATTCCTAGATTTCCAGAATTAATATTTCGAAGTAGAAAATGATATAAAACTATTATTGCTTAATTATTGGTGAATTAAAAATATTGATGCATTTTTAATACATGATTACAAATTTATTTGAGTAAGATTAATTTAGAAGAATATAGATATAACACTATTCCATTATTATATGATTTTCAAATGAGGATATTTGAAAATAAACATTGGTGATTAAAACTTAAATTGAAAACCATTGATGCTAGTGATTATTTTCAATGTTCATAATATAAAAAAATAATTTGTTATTAAAGATGGATAAATGAGGAAGTGAATCATCAAGACTAAGACTGTAACGTGCCAACCCCAGAAACCCAGAGCAGTTGCAATATTTTAATACATTGTCTTGATTACAAGTAATCAAGTCTCGAAAGACCAATCAATTTAGATGTATTGTAAAATAGATTACATACATGAATGTTAAATTACACATTCAAAAATAAAACACAACATAAATGATCCTTTGTGAACACCATTAATCCCCTAGTTTAACCCTACATATCAATCATAATACACTTCAGGGAATCCAGGGAAAATAAAATATAAGAAATTGGTGAGGTCAAATGCTCAGTAAGAGTAAGCAATATAAAGGAATATAACATAAACATTAGGCATGATGAATAATTTAAAACACATTCCTTTACAAATAATAAACATGAATACTTTATGCAGGAAATATGAGTTGAGTAAATAATTCCATAATAAAACATAGTCATGGGTATTCTACCAGTCGAATAACCACATGAACCATCAATATTATTTTCATAATGAGGGATTGTATAATGCTGGACATTCTAAAACATATTGTCAAGGCCTCGTCCAAGACGTCTAAAAATTATTTAAGCCTTAGAGAAAACTATATATCAAATTGGGAAAGGCCTCAGCCAATTTCACGTCTAATTTTCTCATGAGACCTACCGATGTATCAAGGAGCTATAGAGGGCTCCACCTATCACTTACTAAGTCCAATACATTCCTCATATGAAATGGTTGAAACATAACATAAACATTCATATTAAAACTAGAATATGAAATGTCAATAATTTAACGCTAAACCATGAATGGTATGAAAATAACATATCCTCAATAAAATATATCACAAAACCTTTAATATAATATGGAAGATTTGTATCATAATAAATCAACCTCGATCAAGAATAATATCCCGTAAAGGATATTGACATAGTTAAAAATGATCTATAAAAATCTTTGAGAGAAATATACCATTTTCATGATATCATTTAAAAGACACATAATTTATATAGGAATCCATTTGAAATATAGTTTTGAATCAATTTTTCCCATACCACTTTGAAACTTTTAAAAGGAATTAACATTTTAAAACATTTATGTCCATATAAATAAATCCTTAAAACCATTTTGATAACAAGGAAATTAAAGATAAAGGTTTAGAATAATAAATATTTAAAACATTTAAAATTATTTTTGAGTAAAAAAGATTCCCTTAAAAATAATCCCTTTGAAAAATCTTTTTTGAAACACGGACAAGGATAATAAATATGTCCCAGTAGATACTTACGTAAAAACAACCTCGGATAATAAAGAGATTGTGAAATTAACCCTTACCTTGTACTTTTTCTTGGTATAGAGTATGTTAACGTCTTGTATAATTGTTAAATAGTTTTTATTAAATTACAAAATAATCATATAAATAAATATGATATCATATATGATCTTCTAATATTTCCTTGTTGAGAATATTTTCGTAGTACCATCGTTTCTGGTGTTAAATGATTCATTTTCCTTTATATGATTGGTAATGTAAGCCATGTTTATTATAAATAAGATGCATTTGATTCATATCCATAATGATATTAAGTTCTTAAACATTATTTTTAATCATAAAATGAATATTATTCTTGAATGATTATGATGGGGAATGAATGTCATCGCGTTCGTGGAGATGGTAATCTGTACGTTCGAACGAGCGAGAATATCATTATATTGATGGTGAAATCATATGTAATTGGATGATATATCATATATACAGAATAATTAACATGTTATATTTATTATTTTCGTATGTTATACTCATTATTATACCCATCCAAATAATTAAGTTTTTGAATAACAAACTACTCCCCAACGTGTAGAAGGTAAGCCGTACGTACGCACGTACAGTGACTTTGTCATTTATAGGATGGACATAATAACGTATATGGTTGTACCATAGTTATAATAACATAAAAATATGTACAAGGTACTAGATTTATTATTTTGGTATGGATACAAAAAATAAAGAGGAAGTGGAATAAGAAAAGAACTTGAAAGAGGGTGGTGAAATTATTACATCTTTTTCGGGTGTTTTCTTTTGATTTGATCAAAAGGGCTCCTTAGGTTGGCTTTTTGAATAAAGTAAGGACTATATGTTGAATTTACGAAAGTTGGGAAGGTATTTGGTCAGGTTTTGGCCGAGCTAAATGGATTTGTAGGTGTGAAATTAAGAGAAGGGGAAGTGCCCCTTTATTAGAGAGGTGAAGGTCACTTTAGGAAAAGATTGAAATATTATTTTATAAAAAAAATATTTTCGGTTTATAATGGCTCAAAAATTATTTAATTCTATAATAATGTGGAGATGGGTCGAAGAACACTCAACAAAGAGGTTTTATATAGGTTTAGGTCACCATATTAACCTTATCTTTCAGATTCAACTCTTAGTTAAACAATTTATCTTTTACCGTGTCTTCTTGTATTCTTACACTATATGGTTAATAAACATACTCTAAACTTCAAAGAGAAACTCAAGTGGTTAATTAAAAACAAATATAATATTATTTAATCCCTTTTTCCAAACCTTATATTTTTAGGAATATTATATAATTTAATAATAAAAATATTTTTTAAAAAAAAACACATTTATGTCAATTTTGACACTATTTAGAATTTGGTTTATTTGAAAGTAATAAAAACTTGATTAATTCGAAAAAGATACATTTAATCAATAATAACATGTAATATTAACCTAGAAAATAAATGGATATCATAAAAACATTGAAATTAAATTTATTTTTATATTTATAATACCATTTATTTATTCCCTTGATCAATAAGGTAATTATGGAATCATCATTGTGTCATAAATAAATTTTATTATTTAATCAATAAAAATTATAAATAAAATTCCATTATATAGGAAATGTTTTTATATTTCTAATGAATATTTATATTCTAAAATATAATTTATATAACACCCTGTAAAAATTGTTTTACTAAAAGATTAATGTTTTTGTAATTTTTGTCTTTACTTTAAATTAATTAATATAAAGTGTCATTATCACTCTCAAGTGGCTCCAAGTGGTCCCAAAAACTACCCAAGGATGTGAATGGTCGTACATGTATCAATAAATTGGAATAAGACACATGTATGATTAATTTATTATTATTATAATAAAATTTGTTTATCCTTATTTACAAGATTTACCCTTTAACCATGGTAAATAAAATATTTACTGAAGTAAATATTCATAATGTAAAAATATAATAGTTACCTATTTAAAAAATTATGAACTCTTTATTCCAAATACGGATTATATTTTTAAAAATTCAAAGCATCTAAGTGGTAGAAATTAATTTAAAATTAATTCCCATTGTTAAAGCCAAAAAGCGGGTTTTTAAAAAGTAAAAACTATCAAAAGATTGACATGTGTTTTATGTACAATTTAAATGTGAAATTACTTATAATGAACTAAATTGTATTAAATTATAAAAATATAATCTAATTATATTTTAAAACAATTCAAATTCAGAATTATACACTATAAATTATTTCCATTAAAAGAGTTATTTTCAATTAAAACATAATATTGTTCACTATTCTTCAAAATATGAAAGTTATCGGAAAAGTACCAAAAATTTATCCATACTAAATTTTTATGTCTCTATTGTAAATAATAATTTAATTTTATTAAATTTAATATATAAAAGTGTCATATATTGATTTTAAAAAGGGTTCTCCAATAAAAGGCGGTAAAGTTTCATTTTTTGAAAAATACTTCTTTTATGTGAAAAAAATGAATTTGTTCTTATATTATGTATAGTAAACAAATAATATGGATGTTAAAATTATATATATTATATAAGATTCAAAATTTATTTAATACTATTCATAACATCTTTTTGAACAGCTAGTTTTGTAAGTTGTGGTGTGCTTGAACTCGGTGTTGCATGTAGCATAAGATATTGAATTACTTTAATGAGATAACGTACTATGAAATCTTGGGTTGTTATTGAGGAAACAAATATCAATGTTGAGATGAAATTTTAGGCAAATAAATTGCTGAGAAATATAGAAATTACTAATTAAATAAATCTAGAAATGAAAACATAATGATGTTTGTAATATTATTAATTGTTTTAAATTTACAATATAAATTGTGATTCATTATTAGAATGAAAAATATAATAAGATATAAATTATGAGAATTATAAATTCAAGATAAATATGTATTGTTATTTTTTATAATCTCTCTTACCTCAATGTCTTAGCATTGACTCAAATATGTTGTTGTATATTTTCCTACTACAATGAAGAATATTCATGTGATGATTCTTGGGGATATATTTTGAGAATAAAATTCTAGAGCATAATGGAATAAATATCATTGAATATTTTTTTTTCTATGTTAAAATGAGGGAAAACAAGGAAAGTGTGTTTATAGAATTTGGTTGGAGATAATAAGTTTTCAAAATAATATATTCTATGATTGTGGAGACACCCATGTTAAATACATTGTAAAGAAATGAGATGAGATCACGAAATAAAAAAAATCTATGTATTAAAGAATATAAATAAGATCCCAATACTATAATGAAGAATAAAATCCTATCAAGTATCTAATAAGAGGGATAGAAAAGAAAAATAATAAGAATACAAAATCGGTGGACATACTTGTTCCTATGATATTCATTATCATGAGATCTATAAATAGTGAGGAAAAGAAGAATAAGAGGCCAACATATATGATGCTCCACTTTTTTTTGGATTTCAATGTACTTACATTCTGAGTTTGTAGAATACAAAATATAGATTCTAAATAATATCAAGGTTAAAGGGTATGAATCGAGATCAAGTTGTGTGAAATTATTCTTGAAAATATAAATGTAGTTGAAAAATATATATGAGGAAAGAGATATGATGATGTTGATAAAATGACATCCTCTGATAATATAATATATACTTAAATAGTTTGGAATAAAGTTTTCAATAATATCTTAGAGACTGAATACAACAAGATGAAATATAAATATTTATTCAATTATGTAATATAGTGAAGAATCATTTATGTAATATGGTGAACATGGTTTCAAGATGAACCCTAACTAACCAATTTTAAATTAATCATAATATTATAGTGTAAAATCTATAATTTAGTGAAACCCGATCATAAGAAATAGTAGGTTCCCAAATTAGGGTCAAAACTTGTATAATTACCAAGTTCTACACTTTACATTATTTCTAGTATTTCATGTGGTGTTGTGTGGTGGGTAAGATATTATCAAATTCACTTAAATCCTAGTAGGTGGTATTGGTTAAAATACCAAAGAGGGTAAAAATATTATAATATTAATTTAGAATCTGTTAAAATTTTATCCACACTAGATTCACACCCTCTAAGGTGCCTATGCATGGATCGTTTGGGAACTTCATATGGTATTAGAGGAACATTTCCATATGACTGTATAATTTTTTTATGCTTGATTTTTTATTTGAATTAAATAAACTGAATATTTTAAATATTTTTAGAAGAAAATAAGATGAATAATTTGATTTCCATCCTTTTCAGTGTAAAATTTGAAGTTTCATAAAATCACTAATATATAGGCAGAAAATAGAGACAAATAAGATTTGAAAAATTTAAATGGTGAAAGAATAAAACTAATAACCTAAAGGAAATTAGAGTAGTAAGTATGCTATTAAATCTATAGAAGATTACTCCTCTGATGAATCAAGCTCAAACTGTGACAATGTTATGCTCCATGAATCACTTAAAGATTTTTATTCTAATGTTAAGGATTATTTAAATAAAGTAACCATTAAGGATGTCACTCAATTATCTTCATATATAATGGGAATAAATTATGATAATTAATATTTGGAATTAGAATATTATTTTATTGAAGAAACTTTGACTAAGAATATGTAAAAAATACCACCCTCAACAAACTTATAAAATTGAAGGATTAATCTATATTAATTTAAAATGAAAGTTATTCTATAGTCTATAAAGTATTAAAAATAATTATTTTTTAAAAGGTTGTGTTTGATATTTTTTTTCACAACAGTGATCCATGTATTTAAAAAACTACACGAAGTCCTAATGAATGTAAAAAGTTCCCAATTGGATTTTAAAAGTTAGAGAAAAAAAGATCTTACAAACTTAGTGCAATATATAGATAAAATGCATGAGGATAAAATTTATAATATGAATAATGATTAGATATATGTATTCAGGAATATTTAGGACGATAAAAACATCCTCAACTTAAAATTTCTTTATTTGGTAAAGAAACTTAAATATTTGGAGGATACAAAACCTCAAACCACCCAAGATCTAGAGAAATTAAGAAGTGTTTCCACAAAAACATATGAAAGAGTTTTCAATTCATTGAAATCTCTAAATGGTGAAAAAATGATCTTAAGATTATCTCCTAACAAATTTAATATACTCTCACTGAATGATATTCCCTATAAAATAGTAAATACTCTATGTAATAATGTTGTTTCTCTTTCTAGTATAATATTAAAATTCAAATATATAAAAATATGGGTGAAAAAATTAATAGTAAACCCAAAAATGTATCAAGGGTCAATGAAAAAATACCTAAGAATATTATCTCCCCAATTAGATCCCAAATAATAAGGTTTATATTCAAAAACCAAAAAAAGAAACACATTATAGATAGCATTATATTAAAGTAAAAGGAATAATGTTTTTAGTACACTGTTGGTTCTTTAATAGATTTAAACAAAAGGAAATTAATTACCAGCATAACATATCAATTTGTGGAATGTTTATAAAGCCTAAAGTCAGGGGTAGAAGTGTTTAAGTAAAGAAGATACTTATGGGGAAATAAATGACATTAAAGTTAAAAATTAATCTTCCTTACAAGTTCATATTTTATTGTTTAGAATTTTTTTGGGAGTACTTTAAAAAGGTATCCTACTAATAAAGAGTATTTATATATACAAAAAATGTACAATTCTTAAGATGGTGAGAAAATAATACCACAAAAATAGAAATAAAATTGATAAAAAAGGAAAGGATACCCTGAGGAGTAAAAAAATAAGAATTTTGAACTTACCACTCTTAAGAAGATTAAAAATAAAGCTGAGAAAGATATTCATCCTACAATTAAGTGGTGCTTCTATCCTATAAGGAATAGTCAGATCATGGATCACTTCAATATAACCATCAATTTCAGGAAATTAGTGGTCAATTTGGAATTGAATAAGAAATCAATCAAAGATGGTAATAACAATATTTGTTTCATTATTGAAAATCTTGATGAAGAATATAAGAAGTTTCCCAAGAAGGTAAAATCAATGGTTATTAAATATGTGTATACAAGATGGAATCTAGTTGAAATCACTCCTTACAAGTGTATGATAATTCTACCTAGTATGATATAGGTGGAAAAAATCAATGTAAAATCCTTTATAACATAAAGTTCCTAAAAATTTCCACAAGGTATCATTCCATACAAAAAACGTTAACCATATTCCTAAAGTGTATCTAATTTTTTTTCTAACTCACTTTTAATTATATAAGAAGATGTAGAAGTCTAAAAAGAATGGATTTTCATGGATTGATAAAGTGAATAATGTTGTTTTTGTAAGTAATTTAATCATGGAAGAAATGAAATCCATGCTTCCTAAAGTAATAAAAAAAATTTAAACTCAAGGCTAAATCTAACATGATGAGTTCTCAAACATGTGGAGATGAAAATAAAAGAGTCCTTGGGTTGAAAAATATGTCTCAAATTATTAATATATTGTGCTAGATATGAATCTTGGAAGAGGTAATTATAGGTGAATCATAAAAGAGAATAAATGATGAATGTTATGATTCTAAACAACATAAGAAATGTAATCCTACATGATGTATTGAAAATTTTGCCTCCTTGTAACACATCATTCAAAAATTATAAAGTGATATTAGAATTTTATTAGCATAAAAAATTCTTGGTGGTTATTTTTCGAATAAAGTTCTTCCTGGATGAAGTCAAGTTAGATAGCATCCCATGAGGGGGATATTAGAAAAGAAATCTTCCATACCTGAAAGGTTGGGGGCAATAAACTTTATTAAAAATAGAAAAATAAAGAAGCAACCCCTTTTGAATCAGGTGAGGGAAAACCCAATGAAAACTCATAGGCTTAGAGGCATATATCCAAACAAATAATTAGCCCAAGAGATGAGAGGGAAAAAAACATTACAAAATCAAAGACTAAAAAATTCTATACACACAAAACCCATTTCAAGAAAACCCAAGGTTGTAAAACTCTAATTGCCACCACCGACATTCTTGGACACCAACGATGCTCATCCATTGTACCCATCTCTGAACTAGAATCACCATTGAAGGCCACAAACACATTGTCTTAACAAATGTTGTTGATGCTAGAAGAAGCTGAAGGATCTCCCCCATTGCGTTGTCCAAGTAAGATCTGACTGCCCCACCGATAGGGTGTCCATCATTGTCTACATGACTGCACCACCCCATGGCCAATCACACCTCTTTTTCTACACTATCATGCCACCATCATGACGCTTACTGAAAATACACCCTACATACTGGTGTCTCTAAACAGGATTACCTTCCAAATGAACTCAGATTTTCAAGAACCATGTGCCACATATCTGGAAGAAATTAGACCTCCAATGCACCAGATCTCCAAATCTAGATCAGATCTAAAGCTGTATGGTCGACCGCCACAACGTAAATCCAAGCCCAAATCCATTGATTAGATCCCATGCTACCCACAACACCATTGATTGAGACAAGGCCATGCCTCCATAATATTTTGGAGCCCTTCCATCTCTCCTCACCACCGAAGAATGCACCACCTGACTTAGATCTCAAGCCGAAGAAGCTAAAGCGTGAACCCCAGTGGATGAAACCCTAATCACCAAGAGCTCACAACTGAAGTTGATATCCCCTTCACACACTATAAAAGATAAATATTCCATAGATTTATCATTTCTTGAAAAATCTAGAATTATGGGAATCGCCTAAAAAATTAAATGATTGTATATGATTTTCACCCTCTAACCCCAATTTTTATTGTGTTTAATATATCTATAAAAGGGGAGTGATTGTCTAAAAAAATGGGGAGAAAGATAAATTTCCACTTTAAATTTTTATGTTTTTGTTCAAGTTGAGTAATTTTTGTAAAATTTCTTGAAAATTTCTTTGGTCATCCCGCAAGTAAGTGAAGTAAAATTTAATATTGTATAGTGGTTTAAATATTCACTACTTTTTTGTCTAAATTGAACAACTTTTTACTTCATCGAGTTAGCTCATATTGAATTATAGTTGATTAGTTTATGGAACATTGCTAAGAAAATGTGGTTCCACTATTATACCACGAGGAATTGACTTACTCTCACAAAAAATGAGGAGAAAAAAGAAAGGAGGAGAAAAAAGGGTAGAATATATATATATATATATATATATTAATTTAGAAGAATAACCTGTATAAAACCTTTCCTCTTTACATTTATTATCAATAAGAGTGTGAATAAATATTAATATGCTTGTATGTGAAGTAGTTATTATTGTAGAAACCAAATATAATGGGAGATTAAAGTTCCAAAGGTCTCTGTTAGTTGTTTTTGTTATTAATGAATCATGTAAAAGAGTATGTCAATATGTGTGTGTTGAAGTTGGGTGATACAGGAAGAATACACCAATTAAAGACAAAGTGAATACTTCTTATATCTTAATTGGTAAAAGATATTGAATCTACTAGTGAACATATAAAGGAAAAATCCCTTCTTATGTTGGAAAAGGAGTCTTGTGTAGTTACTTCTTGGTGAGTAGCCCATAAAATTATATGATTGTTGAGTCGATCCTTATAGAAAAGAAAAGTGATAAATTATGAGAAATTCAGTCTAAAATTGTTACAAGGGAATATTAAGAAGTGGTTGCTGCTGAACTTGACTGCTAGATAGCTTGTATTGTTGTAGTTAAAAAGTTGTAGGTAGGTTAAAATTTTTGAGGAAGCTTGATGAATGTTGCAGAGAAACCACCATGGAGTTTTTAGCTTAAAGGATATTGAAAACAATGACTAATATCTCTTGGATAAATATATTAAGAGGTTAAATTTGATATAAATAAGAAGGAAGTGAAGCTACATAACATACTTAGAATTGAGTATTTAGATATTTCAATGGGATATGAAAACAAGCTAAAGGGGTTAGGAATAACTCGGTTAATTCCTAGAATTATTTAAACCAATGCTCAGGTTATTTAAATAGATTTGAGATGGATTGAGGTGATTTTATATGAACATGATCCAATTTAACAAATCTTGGAATTATGATGTTGCAATTGAAAAAATGGCTATGCCCTAGAATTTATATAAGGATGATGGAAATCTACATAAGGTCCATTTCAGAATTATATATACAAAAAAAAAATAAAAAGGAATAATCAATGTAAGTTTCATTTCAGTAGTTTAAATTGGAAAATGAATTGGGTTCATTTCCCATGTAGGAATCATCGAGTCACTACATATGATCCATTCTTTCAATTTGTACAAGAAATTGATGAAGGGATGATTCACACATGTGTCCTTATAGATATAGTGGCGAGAATTGAAAAATTAATGACCTATGTAAAGATAAATCTTGAAATATATAAGTATCATCTCTATCTATGTAAGAATCATGTTTGAGAAATTTAAGGATCATCCCCATTCAATGAAAGGATACATATTGGATGAAATATAAGAAAATGAATATTGAATGACCTATATAAGGATGAATCCAGACAATGTGATGATCATTAGAAACTATTCAAGGATTATTTAAAATAAATTTAAGGATAATTATTAATATTTTTAATAATTAATTATTAATTTCATAAAGATCATTATGAGTCTGAAACTTATTTAAAATTTTATATTTATACAGAATGAAAAACCTAGATTTATTGAATTATTATTATGAAGAAGAAAATGTTATTAATTGATGATTATACTATTATTTATTTATTAAAAAGTCATGATTATTTTTCAATCCATGATTCAATATTTATTTTAGGACGATTCAATGATAAAAATATAAATATATCACCATTCCATTATTCTATGATTTTAAACTATGTATATTTGAAAATAAACATTAGTGATCAAAATTTGTATTAAAATATATTGAGGATAGTGATAATATTTAGTGTTTAAATATCACAAAAAATTATTGTGATTTAATATAGATAAATGAGTAATGTGATCTTAATGATTTAGATAAAGGATATCAAATATGAGATGAATTTATTAGAAAATAAATACCCCATAAATAAGGAAATTACATGTTAAATAAATCCAAAAATGAAAATGTGATGATGTTGTAATATTTTTAATTATTTTAAATATTACAAACATAATTTTTATTCAATAAAGGAAATATAAATAAAATCATAGATACATTATAATAATTATAAATTCAATCAGAAGTTGCACTATTATTTTTTAGTAGCTCTTTTGTCATGAAGACTAATCCATGCAACAATAGTGTCAGTGTGTATTTTTATATAACTATGGAGAATATTTTATTTTAGATTATTATGGGGATATATTGAAAAATAAAATTATCAAGCCCACTATAATAAATAAAATGTGTTATCGGTTCTATTGAGTTAAAATGTGGGAAAAACAAGTAAAGCGTATTTCTGGAAATTTTCTGGAGGCAAGGAGTTTTAAAATGAGTATTTTCTATGATCATGGAGACACAAATGTAATAAATTGGGGGAAAAGTGATAGTAGATCTTGGAATAAATAATTTGATAAAGGGATTCTATTTTATTAATATAGAAAATAATATTTGTGTTCTGATGATAAAAATCCAAGGAATAAAAGTGAGAGTTTAACTTTTAGATCTATCTCAAAGGAAACCCGAGAGCTCTCTTTAACAAGGAGAGAGAACCTGATACTATGCTAAGTGGGAAGAAAAATATTTTTATCAATGAAGAGAAATAAGATATTGAAATTGTGATGAAAAATAAAAAACAACAATGTATTTAAGGATAGAAATAGAAAAACAACAAAAGAAGAAGAATAAACTATTACACATGTTAGTGCAAATGATATTCATTATCATAGAAGCTAAAAATATCAAGAAAGAGAAGAATAAGAGTAAAAAATATAGAAATATAGAAATATAGAAATATATAATATTTATTGGTTTCTGAATTATATAGAATTTCAGTTGAGAAAATATTGAAAACATATTTTTCAGAAGACTAATAAGCAAAGCTGTGATCATAGACTAAGTTTTATACTATTTTTCTAGAAAAAATATAATGGAAATTGAGGACTTTGTATGAGGAAGGATATATGATAATTTTTTTGAAAAACCTAACAGTTGTAAAATAAATAATTTTAATGTTTTATTAATATTAATAAATTATATCTTATGGATCTATACTCATTATAAATATATTATTTAATGTTTTAGTCAAAATGAAGACTCTTTATTTCTAACCAAACTCGGTTTCCATTATTATATGGTTTTATTTTTAAAAATAATTTATAAATTTTAGAATTTTATTTTTTTAAATAGATATAATTATTTAATTAATCATTTCCAAATTATCTCAGGATTATTGTTTTGTGAATTTTATGAAATATTTGATTTTTGAGTGAATAGTAGAGAATACAAATTTTTTATTTAAAATTTTCTTTTCATTTGAAGAATTTAAAAATTACCATTTTTCTAAAATTGGTTTCCAAGTAAAATTAGTTCATTTATATAAATAATAACCCAATTAATATTATTTTAATAAATTCTCTGATATGTTTTTATATGAAATCTTTCTGTAAGTAGTAAAAAATTTTTCTGGAAAACTACTTTTCCTCATATTTTGTGTTTTAAATATAAATTAAATTCTATAAATTACGTGAATTGAATTTTATAAAATGGATTCTATATTTGTAATAAAAATATTTAATATAATTAAATAGGATTAACTTAATTTTTCTTCATTATGAATAGTAACCATTGTAAATATTTGTTGCCTTGGTAAAAGAGGTAAAACTGGTTTAAAAATATGGATTGAAGCTTTTAAATCTCTCCAACACTAGACTTTACTCTATGAATGAGTGTTTTATGGAAAAATATATGTTTATGTAGTCAAATAATATATTTTAAAATATTATTTTGAAAGTGTGGTCCTAATATTTACTTTTATAAAGATAAGTTATATTTTATTCAAATTAATTTTTTTCTGAGTCTTTACATTTAATGGAATGGTTGGAATACTCCATTAATTTATGAATTAAGAAAAAAGTATAAAAAACTTTATTTTTTTATTTAACCAAGAAAATTCATGGAATCTAATTTATTACTTTATTTCAAGGTAATATATTTTTTATGCTTAAATCAGGTATTGTCTTAAAAAATGTTTTCATACTCTTTGGCTTGTTATATTAAAAGTTATTTATTCCACCTATTGAGATTGAACCTACTAAAATGGATTATAAATTTTTTAATCATTATTTACATTTTTTTCAATTAAACCTTTTATTTTTGGTCATTTAATTAATTTATCATTATAAAGAGTTAAGTTATCATGATTAAGGTTAAGCTGGGTTTAAAGTGGTTTAACCAGGATATAAGGCTTAAACTATATCCATATATTGTATAAATGAGATTTTTTGAGTTTAGTTACATCCCAACACACCTTATATTTGAATATGGGGTTCTATTTTTCCAATTTACATGATTATGATATATACATTATTTAATATTTTATAAAATTCCTAGTGTGTCCTTTCCCTCACTTATAATAAGAAACCACATCTCCTCTCCTCCTTTCACATTTTTAGCACTCTATTCCAATAAATACATACCCAAATACATTAATAACATTATTAGATACATCATAAATGCTATGGTTTGATCATAATACCCACCTTTTGAGGCAAAAGGTGTAAAGCTAAAGAGGTTGTCCAATGAAGTGGTAAATAACATAACTAAGTTTTTTTATATTATTTATTCTTTCATATACTTAAAACATATTTTAACGTTTTTTATATAATAACATAAGTATGTACCGTATAATTAGATGTTACTATGTTGATTTATCAACTTTAATCAATCTCCTACTTCGTCTAATGGGAAATGAAACCATTATTCATGTGTACGATAGACTACCGCCTAATGAAACAATGTAGTTCGTTTTCCATCACTACCTCCCACATATAGTTATAATGATAGATTAAAATTATATATATATATATATATGATATTAATGAAATAATATAATTATATAAAGATAATTCATCATCTATTTTCTTACCATTCTATCACCTGAAAAATGACAACATCGTTCGTGCATATGTGTGGATTACCACCTCTACGAAGTGACACAATTCATTTTTTATAATCACCTCACATTAATGATATATATAGTGATTATATGGTTTAATAATCATTAAATAAAGTTAAAATTATACTTAACACCTTTCACACATGTTCTTTGAAAAATGGAAATGTTACTCATGTGTACGTACGACCTACCATCTCCATAATTGTAACATAATTAATTTTTTTATAACCATAATGCATAGATAGTTATAAAATTATAAATAATAGATAAAAATTATAATTACAAAATCATTATTTTTCTATAAATGATATAATAATGACAGATTTGACCAAATTTATCCTACCAAATTCATTTTGGACTGACAAACCAAACATACTAAAAATATTCAAAGTAAACTTAATCAATTAAGTAATTAAATTAAACATGAATATTTGTGAAATTGAATGAATAATGAACCTGAAAAATATTATTAAAAAAGTAAATAATTTACATAAGTTTATTCTTCATGAAGATAAATAATTTACGTGATAGTGAGACTTAAGTTAAGGGGTACTTCACCTTAAAAACTCCATTTTAAATGTTTTAATAATTTATTTTATATATATTTTTATTCTATGCCTACATTGTTAAAATAATTTTATTAATATGTTTATATGATCATAAATGAATTATTAATGAAATTTTCGGTCTCTTTTTTACTTTCTTTCAAAGGTTTTAAAAAAGAACATTTTTACGCATTTTATACAGAACATTTTGAAAAAAAAGAAAAAGGAATATTCTACTTTAATGTATACCGCATCAATGGGTTTTCCGTTTTACATTACTATTGTTTTATATTTGTATTACTTTTTAATATTTAATGTTTTCTTCAAATGAAATCTTTTCTTCCCTTTGTTCCTGGTATTTTCAAAAAGTTTTTTTAAATGGAATGGATATTTTTATATTGGGAAATGTTTTTCTTATGAGTGAAAATAATATTTTTATAAGTATGATGGTTATGATGAAATATTTCATTTGTTGTGCACATGTTATGGTTATTAGGAACTTTTTATGATGATAGGTGGGCTTGATTTATCTCTCTAATGCATTGGGTAAAGGGATATAATTAATTAGTTAGAGGTTTATCATACGATATTTTTAGAATTTATTTGGTAGGTTATTTCATTTGTAAGAGTGATATATAAATGACATCTCAAGTTACATACATGATTTATTTATGATTTATATGGGTTTTCAGGAAATATTATGATTTCACATGGTAAAATAATGATCTTAATTTTAAAGTAATGTTTATGATAATTCTTAAGGGTAAAATATTTAACTTTCATATATTTTCATGAGATTTTAATGATTATAAAGAAATGTTTATGAGATTTATTTTTCCTATAATATTTCTTATGAAATGGTGTATTAAAATATAATGGTATTTAAGTATGTTTCTAATTTAAGAAAATGTTAATTTTGACATCATTTTTTATGAAAACGGTAAATTTTAATAATGTGTATTCAAGGAATAAAGAGTTTCTTTTTATCATTGTTATGTACCTTGTAGATATATTTATACACATATAATGTTTTCAATTTTTTAACATGGTTTTTTGGATGAGTAGGGACAAGGTTGTAGTCAATGTGAAATTTTTGAAGATATTTCATGAAAGGGAAATTGTTTTCTTCTTAAAATTTGTTTATTACCAGAAAATTCGATATTAAGAAAAAATTCCAATGTAGTAATGTAAGGGTTTTTTATCTAAGATTTATGATCCAATACTATAAAAATCCATACCTAAAAGGTATTTAGGACTGAAATAATTTTTATTCTAGTTTAATATGCTAGATTATGAAATATGTTTTGTCTGGGTACTTATAGTTGGTATGAGAGAGAAGGTTTAGATAATTTTATAGGTTTGAATAATATAAGTTAATTCCCTTAAGTGATTCCAATTTATGGTTATCATGATATATAATTTTAATGTTACCATGCCATTTTATTTAAACTATGTATATTAAAAATGGAAATTTTAGATAAAATAGGAAATATTAAGTTGAAATGAACCAATAGGATAATATACTTCATTATCAGAATCCTGAAATGGTTGGAATTGAAACTGATTAGTTTTTTAGCATGTTAGATTTTTTGAGGTAGGCTATAAATGGTGGTGGAATTCATTATATATAGAAAACATATCTACCATAGAGTAACATTATAAAAATAGATCATTTTATGAGATATAATCCACCAAAATTCAATGGATATTATAACTCAGTGGTAGTTGAGGGATGGATTAAATCACTGGAAAATATCTTCAAATTCATGGTATGTTTATATAAGTAAAAGGAAACTCTCAGAATTTATCATTTTGAAGTTGAAGCTGATCCATATTAGTGAATGGTTAAGAATAATAGATAAATAAAAGATGTTTATTACATTTAATGAGATACATTTAAGAAAATTTTCCTTAGTAAGTATTTTCCTAAGGCCTTTTCACTTAAGATGAAAAACAAATTACTGGAATTGGGGAATAAAGAGGAAGATTCGATAGTCTAATATGAAGAAAAATTCACTCGATGGGAAAGTCACACACTAAATTATATTTGGGATCAAGATTGTATAATTAATCCATTTTACTTAAGATCAGTTCCATGATACCAAACATAATTAGCGTATCATGAATTTATAAGTGATGAGAAACTTTTTTACCACGTAGAGGGTGCAAAAATGAAGTTTTTTGATGAACATGACTTCCATTAAAATATGGAGGAAATTTGGTCTAGATGGATGGAAATGAGAAGGAATGAATAGAAGAAAAATTAAGGTAAGAAAATAAAGTTTCTATCTTGTGGTAGGTTTAGTAAAAAGAACCATGGGGAATGTATTATGAAATTTGGGAAGTTATTTTGATGTGGTTTGTTTAGGCATATGGCTCATTATTACAAAGAAAAGGATATTGGTTATGGTGATATAAATTTTCATAATAAGGTAATAAAGTTTTTTAAATGTAATAAGATGGTTCATTATGTATATGTGTTTACAAAGAAGATAATATATGATGGGAATCATAAAGAATATAAGAATAAGGGTGTTGTGAAATTCTTTTCAAATACCTCAGAATTTGTTGGGTCATCGAATGAAGTAGTAACATGAAAATTAATTTTTTATTTATATTATGGTAATGTATTATTTTATTTAGGGTTTACACATTCTTTTATTTCTATAAAATTTTCTAATAAAAAAAATTTTACCTTAAAAAATGATTTTAGGGATTTTGGTAAAAACACCTAAGGTTAATATTAAAGAAAAAAACATACCAATATCTTACTATTATCATATATGGATGGGTTTACCATGTAAACCTTATTGTGTTACCTATTGTGGAATTTCATGTTATTCTGGGTATGGATTGAATTTCAATTTATCATACTAAGATCGATTGTATATCTAAATAAGTTATATGAAATAATGTGGTTTGATTATTATATAAGAACAATTTAAAACCTTTTATAACATATCCAGATGTCTTTAAATTGTTAAAATATGTAAATTAAAGTTATATTGCTAATATTTTTGAAAATAATACAATTTTTGCTGATTAATGATGTATCAGTAGTAAATGCATATCTAGATATTTTTCTTGAGGAGTTTCCTAGTATAATACCTATTTGGGAAGTTGAAATTACTATTGACTTAGTGCTTGATTCTAAGCTAATTTCAAAACTCCCTCATCAAATATCTCATGTAAAACTTATGGAATTGAAAACGAAATTACAATAGTTTTTTGATAAAGGTTACATTCATTCGAGAACTTTACTATGGGATGATCCTATTTTATTTATCAAAAAATAAAGGTGGTACCATGATTATTTTAGTTGATTATTGAGAATTGAATAAAATCGCTATTTAGAATAAGTATCTATTACCTCATATCGATGAATTATTTTATCATCTCTTGGGAGTTTAGTATTTTTCTAAGGCTGATCTTATGTCTGAGCACCATCAGATAAACATGAAAGAGTATAATAACCATAAGAAAAAATTTCATAATAGGTATTAACATCATGAGCTTGTAGTTATACCCTTTGGGTTGATGAAAGATCCTGTTTTTTTCATGGATCTTATGAATAGAATTTTACATGAATATTTGAATATTTTTTTATATTTATTGATGATATTTTGGTTTATTCTAAAATTTATGAGGAGCAGTAAAAATATCTATGTTTTTTATTCAAAAATCAAAATAAAATAAGTTATATATAAAGTTTTGAAAATGTGAATTTTGGTCAAAAAATATTTCCTTCCTTGGACCTATTGTAAATAAATATAGTATAAATATTGATCTTACTAAAACTAAAGTGGTCGATGAATGGAGAAGACCTAAAATTTTTATTGAGGTTCATAGTTTTCTTGGATTATAAATCTATTACCAGTGTCTTTTTGAAAACTTTTCATTGTCCACTAACAATTTTAACATTAAAATTAGTTAGGTTCATCTGGATAAAGGAATGTAATTATTGTTTCCTGGAATTGAAATGAATATTAGTGAATTCTCTAGTTTTTTCTATTACATCCAAAAATAGTGATTTTTTATCTATAATGATTCTTTATCAAGGTATTAGTTTGTGTTTTAATGCATAAAGATTGAGTAATTTATTATGTATCACATTAATTAAAAAATCATTAGAAAAATTATCCTACACATGAACTTGATGTAGAGGCTATAGTGTTTGCTTCAAAAATTTTGAGACATCATTTATATTGAATAAAGTTTGAAATATATATTGATCCTAAAGTTTAAAGTATATATTCACTAAAAAGGATTTGAATATGATATAGAGTAGATATATAAAATTGATAAAGGATTATAGCTTCATAAAAATGTATTGAGTGAGGCTCATAGATCTTGATTTTATATTAATGATGGTAACAAAAAAATTTATATAGACCTTCAGGAATATTTTTTGTGGGAAGGAATAATGAAAGTTATTGCTGGTTATACCTTAAAATTTTTGACTTTTCAAAAGTTTAAAACCAAAAAAAAATTACTGAATGGGTTTCTTTAACCTTTTCAAGTGAAAAAATATAAATTATAGAATATATACATATATTTAAGGGTGGGATTACCAAATAAATATCAAGATAATAATTATATTTGGGTAATTTTTAATTGATTAATTTTTTTTTCTCGTTTTATTCCTATTCAAGATAATTTTTCTTTGGATCAAATTTAAAGAATTCAAGTTAAAATGATAATTAAATTATATGGGGTCCTTTTTTTTCAATGTATCTGATCACGATGCTAGGTTCACCTATAATTTTTTTAAAGGACCTCAGAAATTATTATCTACTGAATTAAATTTCATTACATCTTTTCACGCTCAATATGATAGATAGTCAAATGAAACAATTCGTAATTTTAAGGGTATAAATCGTTCTTGTTTAATGGAATATTAGGGATGTTGGGGTAAAAATATGACTTTGGTTTAGTTTTATTATAATAATTGTTTTTATTCTAATATATATGTGGAACCATTTAAGGCATTATATGGAATGCAATGTTGGACTCTATATTGATGGGATGAAGTTAGAGAAAGAAAGTTACTTTTAACAGAATCTGTATAATAAAGGGTTGAGAATTTGAATTTGATATTATAGAATATTAGGACGGATCAAAGGAGGCATGAAATATATAAAGGAAATCCGTAGAATAATATTTTATTATAGGTAGTTGATCATGTTTTACTTAACATATCTCCATGAAAACATTTTATGCATTTTGGTAAAAATGGTAAGATAAGTTTATACTTCATTGGACTATAAGAAATTATAGATAATTTGGGATCAATTTATTACGGAGTGTCCTTGCCTAAAAGTTTATCTCTGGTTCATGTTGTATTTCATATTTCATTGTTAAGAAAATATGTGATTGATTCATTTCATTTTTTGATCCTTGAAGTAGTTTATATGGATGGAAATCTTTTTCAATGACCCATAATTTTATTAATAAAATTTACCTTTGGAATATTTAATTGTGTCATATTTAGTGATATAATATTATATAACGCACATAAAATGCATGATAAATGAAACTACATTTTATTATAGTAATTTAAAGATTACATTTAGAGAATAAATTAGAAAATAATACTTGAAAGTATTAAAGTGGGTTAAAAAATAGGCCATAAGATAATAATAATTAGAAAATTTAGATCTACTTGACCCACTATAATAATCGTACATATGAAAAAATATTTATAAATGAATTATAATATTAGAAATTCAATATTAATTTTGAAAAAAATATAACCATGAGGGAAAATAGAATTGAATGAAGAATGATTGAAATATGAGGTATTTATAGGAAGTAGGGAGCCCATATGACCACTACAAATCTTACTGTTGTAGTAGTAATATTACCTTTGGATAATATTTAGTTAATATATTAAATTATAATATGACATATTTATATCAGGATACAAGTGAATACATGTTTAAAATAATAAAATAAGTGTTTATTTTTTTTGTAAATCATAAATTGTTTATTTGAATTTGTATAACAAATATTAATATTTAAAAGGAATTTTACTATCATAAAATGTTCTTATAAATTCATATTCTATTATATTATAATGATAATATATTTTTTATGAGACTGTCATTAAATTTTCAAAGGGTTTGAAAATTGATCATAATGTTAAGATTGGCATTTTTTTAAATAAATGGGGATTTTAATTAAATATTATATTTCTCATTTTTAGATTTTTTTTATAAAATGGATTTCATTTATTTGAATCTATATGTTGAAAAATGGTTAGGATGTTTTTTTTGGAATTTTTCTAAAATAGTTGTATTCTTTTAGGAAAATAGTAAAATATAGAAAATAAGTTATTTAAAATAATAAGCTAAATATATGAATATTTGATCTAAAACTGTAGGGTGATTAGAAAACAAGTAATTCAACCAACTGAAAATTATTGGAAGGAAATACGAATAAATATGAAAGATAAATCCCCCTTGATGGATATAACTGAACCCCCCAAAAAGAAATCTGAAACTTGGGTGAAGAAATCAAACAATTTGGCACACATAGGGGATATTTTGGGTACTAACTAGGCTGATATTTATGAATATGATGACAATTCCATTAATGATTATGTCCTCTTAGAAGAAATTTAAATACGGTTCTTAGACACTATTAGGTTATCCATGAAATAAGAACCTAATACATGTTCATCTAATAATATGTCAAGTCTCATTCAAAATGCTAAACATATCTTGGATTAAAGGTATAATCTTTTTAAGTGCATTACATGCAATGCATACTCTGTTTCCCCTCACAATTGTGTTTGTCTTGGAGCCAACTATGCTAAAACTATGGATGTGAACACTCCAACTTGGGGTACTGGACAATCCCAGGACCCCTCCCTCTTAACTGAAAATGATTATTTTGGAGATGAGAATCAAATCAACAATAACACAAATGACTTATACTCCCTTATCCATGTTAACATCACTTCTGTTAATGGTTCTACAACTCTAGATTCAACTGAACATGCTATAAAATCTGGGAATTCACTGTCTAAACTGAAAACTATGCAGGACACAACACAATCTATTATTGATATGGTGACTAAAACTATTTCCAATGATCTAGAAACTGTCAAACTATTGAGTACACACTTGGTACAGAATATTAAAATACAAGATCTCAAAGGCTCTACCAAATAGCTTCATCCAAAGGAGAATTCTAGGATGGAGAAACCCAGCCCAACCATTACTCTTTCCTTAATTCAATCTGCTATGAAATCTGTTTTTGATAAGAATATTACAAATACCAATAATAATAATGTTTCTACTTTAGAAAGGAACATTGAATTAAAAAATATAGAGAATGAACTAGTTTCTTCTCCCACTGCTCTCTCCAAATCTCTTAGTAGTGTTGTCGATCCAGATCCTAAGACTGTAAAAATCACAACACAAATGAATAAATCTGTTATCACACCCTCGGTTTTGGAACTTAATATTATGAAGGTAAATAATGACACCTTAGTGCAGATGCAGTGATGGTCTTGAGATCTTGACACTATCCAATAGCAGGCCGCATCTCCTTCAAAGGCTCCAGGTACTCATATCTCTCCGCTTATAGTTAGTGATGATTGCTCTATGAAGTCTGAAAATTTGATTTGTAAAAAAGTCATCAATCCTTTGTTTCTATGTCCTAATATTTCTATAGACTCAAGTATTAATAAGCTAATATAGAAGCCTATAATGAATAATCTTATCACATCTAGAAATGAACAAGAATAGGCCACAAACACTCAAGAGGTTAGAAGGTATACTAGAAACAAAGGCTCTAGAAAAAAGAAAAAGGGGAGTTCTAACTCCAAATTTAGTTCTAAATGAAGATACTCTTTTGGAATTGTTAGGGTATCGCCAACTATGACATGTTCATTATTTTAAAAATAATGTTTAATATCCACCCTCTTATGTTATTTTCTATTGATGAACCTAAAATTACTTCACTCACTCAAAGTTCCATTTTTATTGAATTAAAAAAGAGCAACAAGGGCATAAAGAGAAACAAGAGAAATAAGAAGCACACCTGGCCTAAGGAGGCCTAAATTGGTGCAGTCTAAGGGCAGCCCCTCAGATCAAGGACATGCCCTCTGTATTGAAGAAAGAATTGTTTGGAGTACTGATGATATCAATAATACACTCAATGCTGATTTGTTATGGATTTTTTCACACTCTTATTTATAGAATACTGGTGTTTTCAATATCTCTAACCGAATTCTTACTTGCACTTTTAATATTGAAGGCACAAACTCTTTATTCTCATTTTTTTATGCTAAAAATAGATATCAAGAAATAAAAACTATTTTGAATGATCTCTTATATCTAGGCACAATCATTAATGCCCCTGGTTTCTTATTGGTGATTTTAATTCCATTCTTAACTCAAGCAAGAAAATTTGACCGTCTCATGCTTCTATATCCACAAGAGAATTTAAAGGTTCAATCTAAGACAAAAATCTCATTGAAATTAACCTCACTAGTGCGAAATATACTTGGTATGAGAGAGATTATGACAAAGTGGTATCCTCTAAACTAGATAGAGTTGTCACAAATTTCCTTTCTTTAGATAACTGGGACACTATTTCCAGGAACACTCTTCATAGGATTAACTCTGATCATCACCCCATCCTGGTCAATTTCTCCTCCAAAGGCATGAAACCCAGGATACCTTTCAGATTTAACATTGTGTTGTTCTCTGATGATGATTTCACCCACATCATCTAAAAATTTTGGTCCTCAAATTATCATTACAATGATGCCTTTACCTATAACCTCAAACTAAAATATCTCAAAAAATACTCTTCGTTCTTGGTGTTGCTCTAATGACAAACAAGTTAACAATGACATCATGATCATTGAAAATGATCTTAATGATATTCAAAACAATAACACCACCTCTGACCTCAACACTGATCCTACTCAAGAGATAAATACTATGATCAAACTAAAATCCTTACTCACATTTAAAGAAAATATGAGAAAACAAGAATTTAAAGTTAAATGGTTAAAAAACAGTGATAGAAATACCAAAATCTCTAACTCTCTTAAATGAATTAGGAGGGCCTGCAGACCATTAACCTTTCTAAAGGATGGGAAAAACCTTCTTGACAATGAGGAGGAAATCAACCATCATATTTTCTCCTATTATGAATCCATCTTCAATGGTCCTGATATAAAAAAAGACCTCCTTTATGAAGTTATTACTTTAGTGATCACTAATGAGGACAACACCTTCCTCTTCAACACTCAAATGGAGCATGAAATCAAAGACATTGTCTTTAGTTTGAATCTTGATAGTGCTCTGGGTCTGGATTGATTCAATAATGGTTTCTTTCAACATTATTGGGATGTGATTTATATTGATATTTTTATACTGGTAAAATCAATTTTTTTATATTGGGGAGCTTCCTGTTTCTCTCAATGCTCAGTTTATCACCTTAATCCCCAAAGTTGATAATGCTTCTGAGATTCATCAGTCTAGACCTATTGATCTTATAAATACTCTTTATAAAATCCTAGAAAAAATCATTGCTATAATAATTTCAACTATCACTAAAAAAATTGTTTCTCAGAACCAATTTAGTTTTATAAAGGTTAGATCCAGTCACGACTGTATTTTTATTGCCTCTAAATGTGTCAATAACCTGAATAAAAAAATAGAGGCAACATAGTTATTAAACTTGTCATTATAAAATCCTTCGACACTATGGAATGGAGATTTATCTTCAACGTCCTTCTAGGTTTTGGTTTTAGTTCCTCTTTCACCACTATAATCAGAACCCTATTCAATTTAGAGTCTATATCCATTTTGATCAATGACTCTCCCAATGAATACTTCAAATGCACCAAAGGTGTCAAACAAGGTGATCCCCTTTCTTCCATCCTCTTCTTGATAGTGGAGGAATATCTTAGTCGTCTGATCAAAAATTTGTTGGTCCAGAATAAGCTGAAACCCATCCATGTCTCTAGGAATGTGAATGCTCATACTCAACTTTTTTATGCTAATGACATAATTTTATCCCTTCATGGTGATAATAGGAACATTCTTAATCTCAAAACTGTGATTTCACACTATGGAGAAGTTTCTGGACAGACCATTAGTTGGAACAAATACTGCATTTTCTTTGGGAAGAACTTTCCTCCCAAAAAGAAATGTAACATCATCAGTGAACTTAGTCTAAAAGAAGGTACGATACCTTTCACTTATCTTGGTATTTCTATCTTTTGGGGCAGGCCCAATTCCGATTATTTTGCAACTATGCTTGACCAAATTCTAAATCATCTTTCTTGTTGGAAAGGTAAAGCTATCTCCATGGAAGGTGGGATTACCTTGTAAAATCTACTATTGTCTCTAAGAGGGTTTACTCCATGATGGTCTACAAATGGCCTGTTGGTATTACTAAAAAGATAAACATAGCTATTAATAATTTCATCTCGACTGGTAGTACTTTGGAAAGAAAACTTATGACTATTCCCTGGTTAACCTTTTTCAAGCCCATTGAGAATAGTGGTATTGGTATAAAAAATTTAAAATTATTTAATGAGGCCATTTAGGATAAGGTAACTTAGAACCTTCTTTATAATACCTCAGATGCTATAACCTTTCTCAAAAATAGATTCCTTGACAAAATTAAGGTGGGAAATTCTAACTACATTCATTCATCCATTTTTCCTGCCATCAAACAATAATTCACCAATATTATGATTAATTTCAGATGGAAGGTGTCCATAAACTCTTCCATGAAATTATGGTCGGATAAATGGACTGACACACCTTTAAATTCTATGAAATCTTTTGATCAAACTCTTGAAAATATCAACATCACTATCAGAGATATTTTAAGCACTCGACATGACCACCTCCCTGATACTATTCTAAATGTCATTTAAAACCACTCTTTCACAAACACTAATGACTTTTTAATTTGGGAACGAGCTCACAATGTTATGCCTAACTCAAAATATTTCTACAATCATTATTTATATAACCCTGATAATGATTAAACCTGGTTAAAACATTTTAAAAAACCCTGGATTAAACCTTCGAGATTTACACTCATCTAGCATCTCGCTCACAATAGAGTCCCCACTGATATTTGCCTCCAATATTTTGGAATCAATTTCTTCTCTAAGTGTGAAATCTGTAACCAACATTGAGAAGATTCTAATCACCTCTTCCTTTCTTGTGTTGCTGCTTCTGATCTTTAAAACTATATTCTTGATATTTTTAATTGCAGATGGTAGTTTTTTGAATCTTTCAAAACTTAACTAAAGAAATGTGCAAAAATGGAAGGCTCTCAATAAATCAAGAACCTTTTCCTTACTGCAGTTCCTGAACTCCACCATGGGATCTCATATGACCAAAATGATATTATTCATAATAATTAATCCATCAATCTAAATACAGGGTGAATGAGAATGCTTATTACCATACATGAAGCTACTTTATTGCAAAAGTGACATTATCAGAACACCATTCATGACTTTGGAATCCTGAAGCATCTACAGATTAACAGAAATTTATGTCCACTGCATCACACATTGGAGGTGTTCTAGAGAGTCCCTCTCCCTAGATGGATCAAAATTAATATTGATGGAACCATCAAGGGAAACCTGGGCCCTTCAGGGTGTGGTGATATCTTCAGGAATCACTTCGGTCATATTCTTGGATGTTTCATGTGTAATTATGGCATTGAAACTGCCCTTGAAGCTGAGATGATGAGTTTGATACATGCCATTTCTTTTTCCAATCTATTTGGTTGGAATAACCTTTGTATTGAAAGTGACTCGATGACCATCATTCAACTGATCTTGAAGGGTGTAACTCATCTTGCATGGCTGATTACTACGCGATGGAGGGGATGAAATTGTTCAATCATTGATATTAACTATATCATCACACATGTTTATCGAGAAGCAAACATGGTTGTAGATGGACTGACCAACATGGTAGTAGATCAAGGCATTTCTTAGTTTGCAGACCTCATCACTGATATCATTTCCATTCATAAAAAAGATTGTAATATGATCCCATATTTTTGAATCCTCTAAACATTATTTTAATAATATTTATGCTTTGGTCATTCTGGGCCAAGGAATCACGTTTAAAAAAAATTTGAATATCTGATTCATGAGTGATGTAAACATTCATTATTTTAAAATCACATGAATAATTTACTGTATATTGTCATGAGTTTCATCAATATTTTCAGCGTTGATGCAAAATAATTAACTAATGATTATAATATTTAAGAACACACCTACCCATCACGTCCCCTTTCCTTAAATCTTCCAAGAATTATGGCTTGCCAAATTTATACCCAATTCTATTTCCAATCCTCTTTTCCATTTCCTAGTTTATTTTTTCATATCAAATTCCATTTCAAGGAGCCTTAAGTTATAGATTAACAAGATAAAATCAAAGGAGGAGGTAAAATTCTAGAGTAACATTTTTCTATTTTATTCTTCTTCAACCAAACCATTATGTTTAACATAATCATAAACATAGTAACATTAGTATTATAAATATATTAATATTCTATTATGATGATGATAAATCAATCTTATAGCCTCCATAATTTATATTCTTAAATGAAAATGTTGTTTACAATATGGTTGGTTCACCACCTCCATGAATAACATATTTCATTTTTCTCCTCTACCTTAAAGCCTGGTTATAAAAATATTATTATGGTTAAATAAGATGATAATAATTATATCAAAACTAATTTCATGGTTTCATTTAATATATGGCCATAATATTAAATAAAATAAAACTAGTTTGTTATAGTTGGTAAGACCACCTAAATGTACTATTTGTATAACAATAATGTTTTCACTAAATGAGTAAACCTTATTCCACAACAATATAGATATTTGGGACCACTTGAATTATTTTAGGGAAATTAATATCATTTCATTTCACCTTTGAAGTTGTATTCCCATTTTATAAGAACTTCCATTACTATACACAAGTGATCTGACCACAGAACTATGAAACCTACTCCCTCAAAAAAGATAAATTAAACTTTATATATCAGTGAAACGATTGTTAGTTTAAATAATACAATTATAGTAAATAAAATATAGTTGTAAATGGTTCTGAATTAATTAATTTATGATACTAATTTTATTATTTAGGATGTTATGTGCAAGTGAAGAATTATTTTGGAATATATTGTAAGGGATTTATCTAAGCCACTGGGTTCTCTTTGGGTTATAGATTTTATATATATAAATCACATTCTATCTCTATTTTATGTTATGGAATGCATCAAAATTTTGTATATATGTCCCTTAAATATATATCTTAATTATTCTTTGTTCTTTTTATGGGGTAATAAATGATTTAAACTTTTTCTAAAATGTGTTATTTAAAATCAAACCTGATTAAGGGGAACTTTTCTATACCTTATCCCTTTTATATAACACTATTTTAGATATTTAATCCCATTAATGATATCAATAATTATTGTAATATTTTTGGGATGACTATTCTTCTTTACCTATTGTTTTTAAAGAAAATTCCATATTTATCATTTTTTCATAGTCTTAAACCTCTTACTTAGACCACCATTTTGAAATTTCTTTTCTATACCCAATGCTATACAATTTCTCATGATGTCTTTTTTTAAATAAATACCTTTTTTAATACATATACTTATGAATATAGATATAAACATCCAAAATATTTAATTACATAGTCTATTTGTAATCTTTATGAATTTTCCTTTGACTGTAACTTGAGACAAGATTATACAACCCATTTCATTCCATGTGTAATTCTTATGTTTACGCCTTATGTTTTATTTTAACTCATGGAACTCATTATTATGTACATGTTATGATGGATGTGACCAAAGATCATTCCATTGCATTGGGTAATGTTGATGTCTCTTGAGACAATATTTATGGGATTAAGGAGTAAACCTAATCCATGATGGGACTCTATCCACCATGTGATGTTGTCTTGGCTGTTAGCCTTAACTTATGTTCATGTCATGTTATATGTTAATACCACTTTCCTATACTTCCATGATATTTTTATTACATGTTTTTATGTTCTGATCATATATTATTATTCACGAGCCTTAACTTTTATGACTACATATTATGATTTTTGACTCATATGTAATTCTTTGTTATCATGTTTGTTACCTTACTAGTATTTTTAGATCATCCCTTTTGTTAATGTGTGACCCAGGTTATCCTGTGAAGTATTAGAATCTATAATAAAATTTTAAACTCATTATAAATTTTAAAATAAAGATGTTTTATTTTAGATTCATGTTGATATTTTATGTACATAGTCTTCCAAATACACTAATCATTTCAATCCATGTTTTAAATTTATTTGATATCTTTGTTAAAATTCATGTAATATTATTTTTAAAATTATTAGGTCACTATAGTTGGTATCAGAGGATTGTATAGTTATTTTTAAGGAAGAGGAATATAATACTTTAGTGAGAACCCTAGGGATAAGTCTAAGTGTAACAAAATATCCAGAAGCTTTTATGAAATATAGAGTGAGTGGTTTCCATGTAATTATACCCCTATTTTGATATTATAAGTGGATGTGGCTGTAAAATAGATGTACCAAGGGGTAATAATCCTCAAAATGTGGATTGTGTATTAAATCAATCATCACCTGGTTTATGACAAAGAGTCCTTGCTACACACATAGTTTGACACTCATGGGGGTATTCATTGTAAAAATTCACAAACTCTTTATGAACCATTATGAAGGACTTGAATAGATTTTTAGATTAGAAAAATTAATAATGAAATTATCATAGAACACTTAGATAGAAACCTAGATACTCTTAATTTAGGATATAATTTTCATTTATATGCTATTCCTTCTATTTTCATAGTTTCCATTTTTATATATTTTTTAGTTTGGTTATTATTATCCCTAATTTTATTTGATTTATTTTAGTTAATGATTTATAATAGGATAAACCATGCCCAAAATCAGAGTAATTGGAAATGTGATGATTTACTTAAATAGATGACTAACCTATTGGGAGCAAGATCTGATAATTTCATGACATTACTGGCTCAACTAACTAAAGTTAGGAATAATTATGTGAATTTTATGAAACACCATCCTTTTACTTAGAAAGAGAAATTTATGGTCAAATCCATTATGCAACAAAGGAATCTTATCATTAGTAGATCTTATGATATCCTCATAATATAAAAATGGATTAAATTCCTTGAGAAGATATTATCTATCCTCTATTGCTTGGAATAAGATAAATTCATACTGGCTGTCTATTATCTTAAAGGGGAAGTTGATTAGTGGTGGAAATTTATTAGGAACACAAATACCAAAGAGGAAATTGATTCTATGGAATGGGATGAATTCAATAAAATATTTTTAATAAATATTTTCCCTAAATGATCTATCTTAAAGTGAAAAGTTAGTTCCCTGGACTGATGTTAAATGAATATGAGAGTATCTGGGTGTTTGAGGAAAACTTCCCAAGTCCTATACAATATTCCTCTAAATTTGTCATCAACAAAAAAAGTAAGGTGGTCCATTTATTTAGTGGGTTAAAGGTTATTATATGAAAATATTTTGAGATTAAATAAATTTATATCTATGAATATATTTCATGTTGTGCCCTCAAGATTGAGATAAAGCTCAGAAAATCTTAGTGGTCTTATGGTGCAAGATATTAAAAGAATAAAATAATTTTTTATTTGGGAGGATCAATGGATAAATATCATACAGAAATGAAAACCCAATTAACCACACAACAAAGATATGGGAAGAATATTCCTAGAAAATTTATCTATTGAACTAATAGATACTTAAAATGTGGAAAAGAGGGACATCTATCTAATCAATGATGAAGAGAGATGAATATACCCACTAATGAGATTGAATAAAGGAGGGTTTATATCAACATCTAGCCCGTGTTATTGTGTTTCAACCACAAAGAAAATATTCATTATGACAAAATATTTCCTAATTCAAGGTCTGTTAGGGATAATTAATGACAACAATGTGAAAAAAATAGTGATCAAGGAAGTTAATATGATACCACTTCTACTAAGGTGGTTCCTAACATTGATGTGTTGATAGGTACACTGGTTATTCATTCAATAATTTAAAAAGTGCTATTTGATTATAGTTCCATGAATTGTTTCATATATTTCATGTTTATTATAACTATTTTAACACAACTCAAAACATGGGGGTTGAGATATACATGTGAGTAAAAAATAGAGTAATTATTTTATCTAAAGTATATAACTGCACCCCAATCAATGTTTTAAGACTGAACCTCCAAAAAAATAATGTCTTACATATATTAGTGGAGTTTGATGCTATATTGGTCATGGATTGGCTCTCTTTATATAAATCCAACAACAGATGTTAGGAGAGGGAGACCAATCTTCACATCCTAAGTCATCCTTCAATTTTGTACAAGTGTAAGGAGGAGGATGAATCTCTTTTGGAATATTATTCTAAATCATGGATATTATTTCATTATAAAAAATCATATCTTTCCCAAATGATTGATAAAAAGGAGAGAAACATGCTTGATGTCATTCCCATTATGAGGGATTATATTGTCGTATTCTCTAAATAATTTCCTCATCTTCATCCCAGACAAGAGGTTGTGTTCTTAATTGAACTTATACCTGGATCTATGACCATGTCCAAGACACTTTATATAATTTAAACCATTGAGTTGGATGGAGTGAATAAGAATTTAAAAAATAATATGGAAAAGGGTTTTATACATTGAATTACTTCACCATGGGATGCACCGATCCTATTCATCAAGATGATGTATGGGTCAATGTGCATCTATATTGATTATTGTGAACTCAAAAATTCATGATAAGAAAAAAGTATCCTGTTACATGGATATATGACTTATTCGATCAACTATATGGTGACTATTACTTCTCTAAGGTGTACCTTTAGTCGGGATATCACTAATTAATGTTCAATAAGGAATATATTTAAAAAATATATTTTGAACAAGGTAAAGACACTATTAGTTCACAATTATTCCCTTCAGAATCACTAATTCTCCAACGATATTCATGTAATTAATGAATATAATCTTTTTAGATTTCCTCAAAAAATTTGGGTTAGTATTTATAGATGATATTACACAAAATTAAATAGGATTTTGTGGAGAATTTTATTTTGCGATGATGAATTTATGAAAATAGAATCTATATGGAATGTACCATACATGTGAGTTTTCTTTGGAGGAAGTATCATTCTCGAGGTATTTTATAACCATCAATGGGATATCTATAGACCCTTATAAGAAAAATTAAATTAGGGAGTGTACCATACCTGCACATGTAATATATATATGTATCTTCTTTGGGATAGATAGGAATTATTGATGATTTGTGAGAAACTTACAATGATTTTTAATGTCATTAACCCAACTGACTCATAAGGGGATACCATTTTTCAAGACCAATGAATGCAAAGATATCTTCAAGGAATTTAAAATGAGGCTTATCACTACACTAGTTCTTACACTTTCCATAGATGAGAAAATTTGTATGGTATGAAATGATTCTTAAAAAAGGTATTTGGATGTGTATTGATAAAAAATTATAAAGTTATTGCTTACAAATCAAGGTATTTTAAAGTGCATGAGAATATATATCCAATTTATGATCTGGAGTTAGTGATAGTAATCATCACATTGAAAACGTAGTTGTATTTTCTCTATTGGTGGAATTGTGAAATATATATAGATCATTAGAGCCTAAAGTATATATTCACAGAGAAGGCGCTTAATATGCACCAACAAAGATAGTTAGATATGATAAAGTAATATTAATACTCAATTAAATACCATCCAGTGGAAGAAAATATAGTGGTATATACAAAAAGTTTAAAGGATCTGAAAAATTTTTCATTGATGAGAATTTGAAAGGATTCAATCTTTTTATTCTTGTAAATAATATAAAAGGGTATCATAATGGAAGGAACATCATAATTCTTTTCTAAAATGATTTCTCAAACATATATTCTATATAATATAATGGATTCTCAATGAGATTATGTACAAATACATAATAAGGTGAATACTATAAGAAAATATAAATCCTCAAAGTTTAAAATTGATGAATACATATTTGTAAGATTTGTGTCATGACTATGTATACTATAAAACCCAGTTATAAAGAAGGATATTTTGAATGACACACATATATCTACCTTATATCTCCACCCAAGCAGCACACAGATTTATCCTGATATCCAAAATCACTATTTTTAGGATAATATGTGTTAGGATATCACAAAATACATATCAAAACGCTTCTTATGTAAGTTGGTGATGTATGAAAGAAAATAGTCCTGCGAGATGATGTAACCATTACCCATACCTATATTGAAATAACAAAAACACCACTATGGGATTTGTTAGTGGTCTTCACAATACATAAAGAGTAAATAATTCTATATGGGTTGTAGTGGATCATATTATAAAGAATACTCATTTCATTTCAATTTGATATGACTTCTCACTTTTCCATCTTAGAATGATATACGTCACAGAAGTGGAGTGGTTTTATGGATCAAATTTTTTGATTATATCTAGTAATGATTTGATATTTACGAATTGGTTCAAGAAAATTATTCAAAATGATCTAAAAACTGATTTTAAATTTAGTATGACTTATCACCACAAACTGATATACAATATGAGTGGAATATCTAGAAAATGGAATACATGTTGCGACCATGATCGGTAGACTTAAAGGTGGATGTAATAAAAATATTATTCCTTTCAAGTTCCCTTACAATAATATCTTTCACTCAAGAATAAAAATGGACCAATATTAGGCCAATTATAGGTATAGATATAGAACACCTTTGTGTTGAGATGGAGTTGGTAAACACAATCAAATAGGACCTAAAATGGTGAAAGATATTGTTGAAAAGTTTATGATTATTCAACAACAAATCAAATCATCTCAAAGTTAATAGAATATCTATAATGAAAATAATTGATGAGACATAGATTTTGAGGTTGTAGATAAGGGTTTTCTATGAATATACCCATGGAAGAGAGTTTTGATATTTGAGAAGAAGGTAAAGTAAAGTACCCATAGATCGGCCCCTTTGAGACTCTTGATTGCATTGGAGGTCTGGCCTATCGACTAACATTGCTACCATCCTTATCTCTTGTACATTACATGTTACTCATATCTATATTATAAAGAACATATCAGATCCATTACATGGAATAAATTCAGAGGTGGTAAAGATGAAAAATTTATCTATTTTTTGAGGAGAATCCAGTGATGATCTTAGACCAAAATGACAAAGTTCTACACAATAATATAACTCTCCTAGTCAAAGTAATTTAGTGAAACCAAAAGTATGAGGAGGTGATATGGGAATTGGAGGAAGCAGTGAAGTGGAAGTAACCTCACCTGTTTTCATCCTAGTTTTTAAAATGAAATTTGGAGGTTGAAATTTATTAAGGGGTAAATAATGTAACAACCCATATTTTTATCAATAAATATTTCCTACTAAATATATAATTGTGTCTTATTTAGTAATATAATATTATATAATGCACATTAATCCAATGATAAAACCAACAAAATTTTATTATTATAGTTTAAAAATTACATTTAGGGAAAAAATTTGGCCATATGAATTGAAAGTATTATAATGGGACAACAAATAGAAAATAATATGACAATAATAAGAAAATTTGGACCTTCTTGGTACCCTAGAATAATCACACTCGTGAAAAACACTATAGAAAAAAGAAGAATATTAGTAATGCAATTATAATTTTTAAAATGACAATATATAGCCTTGATAGAAATAGAATTTAATGAATAATGAATGAAATATGTTGTATTTATAATAATTAGAGAACCCATATGGATATTAGAAATCATACCATTGTAATAATAATATGACAATTGGAATAATATTCATTATATTTGGAATAGTATCATAACTATTAGAATCCCAACTTCACTTATAGAAATGTGAAATAATATTTAGATATCTTATAAAAGATAATATGATATATTTATATCATTATACAAGTAAATAAATGTTTTAAATGATAAAATAACTTTTTTTTTATTTCTGTGAAACATAAATGTTTTATTATTATTTTTATAATAAATATAAGGATTTAAAAGAAATATTATTTTCATAAAATTGGTTTATAAGTTAATATTTAGTTATATTATAACAATTATATAGTTTATTTATACCATAAGTAATTTCTAAATGGGTGTGAAATTTGATCATATTTTAAAATTGCTATTTTTTCAAATAAATAAGGATTTTATTTTTAAAATTAAAAATATCATATTTAGAAAATTATTTTTATAAATACATGAATTTATGATTCATGGATGGTGTAAAAAAACAATTTCCTGAACTAAAATGGAACATTTAATATATATGTTCACAATATTTATCACTATTAATAGTCTTGATCCACAATAATAAACAAAAGATTATAATATTCAAAAACACCCCTCTCCTCCACTTATAAATACAACCCCTTACCACCCCATCTCCTCACATATTTCAATCCTTGGATATTTCCATATTTCTTCCCAATTATCTCCCCAACATTCTCTCTCACATATTAGTTCTTATAATCTCACCAACGACCATTTGAATAAGCCTTAAGGGGTATCATAAGAGGAGACAACCAAAGGAAGTGGTAAAATTATTGAATAACCTCTTTCAATTTTATTCTTCTTCTACCACCCCTTATGTTTTCCATCTACCTATATATAGTAACAGATATATCCTAAATATACTAATATTTTTTTTATTATGTGATAATATACTTATTTTACCCTACCATATTTAAATTCTAAATTGAAAACATTGGTTACAATATGGTTGGTTCGTCGCCTCTATGAAAAACATACTTTTTTCTCTCCACCGCCTTCAAAGAAGGTCATACAAAATTTTATTTTGAGATGGTAATATGTGTATTTTAACTTATTTCATGATTCAGAATGGACATATGTCCATACTATTTAATTAAATGAAACTAGTTTCTAATATTCAATAAAACCACCTAAATGAACCATTTTTATAACAATAATGTTTTTACTAAATAAATTGTCCCTATATCACCAAATTTATGAATACTTGGGACTATTAAAATCCCTATAAGAAAATGAATTTCATTTCATTTCACTTATGAAGTTTTATTCCCATTTTACAAGAACTTCCATAATTATACACATGTGATCCATCCATGGAACTCTAAAATGGATTCCTTCTGGAAAGAGAAATTAATATTTATATATCAAATAAATTGTTATAAATAAATATGATATAATAATATAAAATCAAATATAGATGAAATGTTTTTCTTTTTAATTAATAAATGTGTCTAATTTGATTATTCATAGTGTTATGTGTAAGTACAGAATGATTATGGAACATAAGGTTTGATATCTCTCTAGAACACCCTGTTTTCATTGGGTTATGAACATTATCTCATTAAATAACACTATATCTATATTTTTTTATTAAATTATTATAAATTTCTATATATATCTATTACATAACTACCTAGATTTTTCTTCATTCCTTTGATTGTTTAATAAATGTTTTAATTTCATTTCTTTAATGAGTTATTTAAAATGAAACATAATTAAAAGGAACTTTTATATCCCTTAACCCTTTTATGTAACACCATTTTAAAGAAAAAAATGACATGAATTAGTCACCCAATTCATGCCAAAATAAATTTACTAAAACCAAAAGTTTAAAAATAGAAATCATGAGGTGTAATGCACTTACACCAATAGAAAATTATAGAAATTACAAAATTGAATGAATAACCAAACCAAAATTTTATAAACTTATTCACCTTCTCTCAAGGAGGCCTCATGAAGAGGCCTCAACCAGTGCTATAAATTTTAGAAAACAGGTCAAAAATGGAGCCTCCAAAGTGAAGGTCTGCAACCATCCACTTGATAGTACCATTGGGACAAGATAAAACCAGTTAGAAAAGTCTGGAGCATCAGAGCAAGATAGAGAAGGGCATGAATCTGCACATGTAAGTTAAAACCAGAGAGGAAAGGTCACCCTTATAGTGATTTATAGTGAAATAAAAAGATGATGAAGAATCTAAGCAATGTAAAATCTGGTACACTGCAAAGGAGAAGTGCATCATAGATCTAGAAAAAATCTAGGTACACTGCTTTAGAGAGAATCCAGAAAAGATTCAACCAGAATCCCCTAACAAAGATCATTTCCATGGGATGTACTTAAAATTAAATCTTGTATTCTTATGAAATTCCTTAACCACTTTGATGAAAATACTATTTCAGAGATCAAGATAGGTATCAACTGACATATCTCTATTCCATAACACTCTTTTAAAGTCTTTATATCAATTCATGATTTCAATAATTAAATAAATATTTTAGGGATAACTATCATGGGTTACCTTTTGTTTTAAATGAACAATCTATATTAATTAATTCTTCAAATCCTTTATCCTATTAATTAAACCACCATTTTGAAAGTTTATTTATATATCCAAACCTCTAACATTTATCATGCCACTTTTTTTAATTAACACATTGTTTTTAGACCAATTATTACGAATTAACATATGAAATTCCAATATATTTAATGCATTCTTCTATTTGGAATCATAATGAAATATCCTTTTATTGTGATAGGAGAAAATATTATACAACCCATTTCTTTCAAAAGTAAATTCTTATGTTTTTACCTTACATTAGATTTCTATTTTTTGGAACATATAAGAATATACAAGTTATGATGGGTTCCCTAGATATATATCCAATTCATTGAAAGTTTTTTATGTCTCATGCGATGATATTCATTGTATTAGGGAGTGTCACAAGAGCCTCGCCCCGATTGGAAAGGGCTCAGAAAGTGCATCAAAGAGACCCAAGATCAAATCTAAGCTGAGGCATATTTCTGGGATACTATAGTAGTCACTGCAGAAGGAACTTTTTAGTATTCTAGAAGCTTTAAATATTCATCTATTTGGTCTTTTGGGCCACCATTTTTGCCCTTGAGTCTTTTAAGGCCTTCCAACCACCCAAGTCCTTCATGATTGTAAGGCTTCCAAGCCACCTCAAGGCCTTTAGGACACCTCAAGGACTTCAGGCCACCTCAAGGCCTTCGGGAAACCTCAAGGACTTAGAGCCACATGAAACTATGCTTAAATAGACCAGACAGAATTTACAAGGATCATGCTCTAGATTAGAGTTCATACCAAGGAACATTCACCAGATTAGAGCTAATAGATTGAAAGAATGAGAGAGTATGAAAATTTCCATTGGGACCAGCCTGTGCATGTATGGGAATCCACACAAAATATCCATGTGATGGTGGAGAGCTAACATAACGATGTAGATACTGGGGAGGAGTTGTTCCAAGTAGTTATAGTCCAGATGATTTCCTCTTAGAGATTTAGATTATGTAATGTCACAAACCCTATGGGAAATGTATGGTCCCCCTTCAACCCATAAAATGTGGATTATCAGAAAAAGAATAAAAATAAAAGGCATTAATTATATTTGGTAGTGAACCTAATCCACGATGGGACTTTATCCACCTTTTTATATTGTCTTCGAAGTTACCCTTTGTTGGAGATAGTTTAATAGAACTAAATTATGTATACATTATGATTATTTGTATTTTTAGTTCTGAATATTAATAAAACTTTTATTACATAATGATCATCATTCTTCACAAAAGAACTTGTGCAAATGTGCTAAGAGTAGCTATCACATTGAAATGTTATAGTATTTCCCTCTATGATGAGAACCTATAAGTTATACAACAATATTCTTAAAAATATATGTTCTATAGTTGTAAGAAATCATTTAAATAACACAAATTATACATGTTATTAGGGGTGGTGACTTATAAGAATTTGAGGTACCTACTCATGGTCTATTCCCTTGTTAATTTCCAGTGTAGAAGATTATGAGAATGAGACCTACTAGTGGAAAATCCACATTTATTTGTGTCTTTAAATGTTCCTATATATGGACATGTGTCTTGGTCCTTAGACTTTAAAATTATTTTTAGGTTATATTACAAGTCATGTACTTTGATGTATTGATCAACACCATCACAATAGATGTTCGTAGTGAAGTATTATACGTTAGGTGCATCATGAATAACACTTTGTTATTGAGTAATGTGAGAAAGGATTTGTACCTTATGTTATTTAATAAAATTTGTTATCTTAGGTCCTTTTATGAAAATAATATAGCCTAAATAGGTACTTGGACATGGTGTTTTATTGGTAAATTAACTTTATGTAAAGTCAAAGAAACGTAAATTGAGTAGAAAGGTTGACAACACCAGTATGAAACCTTCTTGATTATAGATATCATGATAAAGAGATTATATTACATTTTAATAATTCTATGAGTTTTAATGTCATTTAGACATTAAATTTTTTCTCTATGGGTGCCTTGTTGTGTTTCTAGATTCTAACCTTGGGATTTGGGTTGCTTCACATAATTCCACTAAGAGGGTGGCCTACAGGGTCACAATTTTTGTGCATACAGGACATTAGTTGAATAATAATATTATTTATTATATTATAGGTTGAATAAATATTATATTTTCAAGTGGTTTTATAATAACTAATTTTTTATTAATCATACATATTTTTTCACTAGTTATTAGTGAGAATATTTTGTGAGTGTAATGTTTAATAAATATTTATCTTATATTTAGTGTATATGATATATATTAATTTATTTATTATAGAATAATGAAGTGATATTTATTAATTAAATAAATTGCCATTATTATAGTCCCAATAAATTTTATTGAGGATTTTCAGACCAATTTTAATGGTTCAGTGAGAATTAATATATATTAAATTTTATTTAAATAGATAATATTTTATTTAATTCGCTAGATTTGTTCATGTGAAGATATCATAATAATTATATTACTATTATAGTCATGGGGTACTATATGGATTAAATAAATAATAAAGTGGCACTTGTTAAAATATTTTTTTATAAGTGTAGTGGTATATAAACCCAATTGTTTTATTTTTAAGGGTTTCTATTTCATTTTGTTGTGAATACTGACATTCAGAGTGAATTCTCTTGAAGCCCTAGAGATCTCCATCTTTGAGAACAATATCAAGAACAGAGAGCAATTCTCCTCCATGACCACTCTGAAGTCTAGAGAGATAAAATATAACCCTTACTTAAAGATATTTTCGAGGTGATCAAAGGTGAATGAAACAAGAATCAAGATCTCCCATGATAGAACATGGATATTTCAATGATGATTTTTTTTGGTTTATAGAACATGTGTGGACCACTATTGGAGGGAATATAATCTTGATTCCTATAATTCAATGATAGTACAACATATAAAATCTATAAAATACATCTAAAAAGAAATAATTCATCATAGGGTAATAATTTAATTTTTTAAATTTATTATAATTAATTTGTGATGATCCCACATCTTGGTTTCAATAGTCAATCATCAATTAATCTTTGATTCAATTCAATTGATCACAGTGTCTATAATCGTGTAAATATCAGATTAATCATCGATTACAACAAAAATAAGATTTGTAAATGCCCCATATGGAACTTAAACTATGCATAGAACCTATAAGTGGTGTTAGAAAAGTCATATAATTATTTTTTATTATTTAATGATCATTTATTGATTTATAAATTTATCAATAGTTCTCAATTCTACTTTAATCAGTATATAATCTAAATCAGGAGATATACTATTTTCCCTCTTTGATCTCACAAATATAATAAAATTGTGTTATTTTATGTATGAAATAAATTAAAATAAATCGCAAGGATTTGATGAGGATTCTATTCGGTTAACACAAGAGGACGCACTATGTATCCCTTTGGTACATGCTATGTACTAATGTTAAATGTACCAAGAAATAATTCTGAATTAATATGAGAGGTGTGAAATTATTACATGTGGTGTTGATTAGACACTAAAAGAGGCTAATATTCACTATTTATATTATAATATTCATGTGATTTATTAATCATAAACACCCTTTTTAGTTAATTTTACACTTTGAACATTATTTCATATTATAATTGTAATTCTTTCTTAAAATTAACTATCAAATGGTACATTTTTGAACACCATATAAAATAATCAATGATCTTGATTTTATTTTAATATTTAATTTTCAGACTCCTAATTATATTGGGAAAAATTAATACTTTTAGAGTATTTAAAAATTCACATTGGAATACTACCAAAAGGGGTTTTCATGGAAACACATTGTGAGAAAATTAAACTGGAAAATATCTCAATAAAGAGACTGTAGTGGCCATAATACAAGCCCAATGATTATAATTTTTTTACTAAAGATATATTAAATCATGAGGAACATTTCAAAAAATAGTGACAAGAGATAATTAAGATGTTTTAATTAGGTTCTAGGCGGCCCAAGTAGGAGATAAAATTTTGGGCCAGATTCTGAGGCCCAAAAAAACCGTCCACAAATCTACACATATCTCACAAAAAAGACTCTAATTTGGATGAAATTTTCAGGTGTTTAGGAAACCTCTGGGGATAAATTTTTATATTCTATGGACCAATCTAATTCAGCCATCTAGAAGGTCATTTAGGTGCCTCTTTTTGGTGGATGCAAGCTGGCTACCACTTCGGGTCAAGGATAAAGAATTCCACTCCCCCTTACATTCCACCACCCTAGGCCTACCATAATAAAGTGGGATGCTTTATACTATTGGAATCTTGACCCATACCTCTTGAATTTCCTATTTAAGGAATTAGTTGTGAAGGAGTTTATCATACTTCAGCTTTGTTTACATTGTAATGTTATTATGCCTATTTGTCTTTATAAAGTTATTCTTCCTTTTGTAAGTTTTTAAAATCACCTTTGTTTTTTAAAAAAGTTCTTCTTTTTATCGTATTCTGTTCTTATTCATATCAAATTGATATATTTTTTTCAAGGTGTGAACTTATTCAAACCAAACCTTGTGATATTCTTCACACAACGGTGGAGTGATCATTATTTTGTTGTTTTTATTTCTACAATTTCACCCTTATGAGTCTACTTCCCACTTCCATTGAGAACATTTCATCGATGGAGGGATATATTTTTTATGGGTTGATCTAATGGAGTATAAAGGGTATGTATTTTCTTTTATTTCTCACTCTATACATGTTTATTAATTTCTTTTATTTGAGTTCCTTTTATTCAATCATTTTCTCTCTTCCACTACCTTATTGAATTTATCCACCTCACTTTTATGTGATAATAAGATCCTTTACCTTGGAGTGCTCATGAAAATGTTCCTACAATTGTATAGGTGATTATCATGTGTTTTTAAGGTGTTTAACCTATAAGTTATGAGGTTAGTTTGAATTCATTGAATGAATCCTTCTCAAGTTAAAGAAATTGAAATCATTAAAAAAGGAATTCACTATCACAATGAAGAAGTTGGGGAAGAGGAGTTCCAAGTATAGTATTTAAATTTTATAAGATCTATGGGTCATGTAATCTCTAATATTGTAGGCCTTGTAAGGGTTCCCTCTTATCCCTTTAAAAGTGGGTTATCAAAAATCAATTAAAATGCCTTTGGGACATTCGGGTTTAAAAAGGAATTTATTCAATCCACCATGAGAAATAACCTAGGATCAACTCATTATTTTAAAATTAATTTCCATAGATCTCTTAGTTATCTTTTATAACCATCTAAAATCAACTCAACTTGGATACTTCATTGAAAAAAAAACAATCCATATAATTCACGTGTCTGTAGGTTACTTCTTATGTCCCTAAGGATTCGACAACCCAAGCTAAAATACATGCGACCGCTTAACCTTATAATATTGGGTAAATTTGGGTGAGACTAAATTTTGGAATCATTTATGGGGACCCAAGTAATTCATATAACACCAATTCTATTCTCCCCCACTTATTCTATTCTAACCAAAATTCTCTCATCTTTTCCATTTCCTTTTTTTCTTTTGGCGCATGTCCCCCTGCACCTGTGACCAATCAAACAGTCTAGTTAGGGTGGATAGTCTTAGGGTTGGGGAGTCAATTATAGAAATGGATCTTTTTATATTAGATCATAATATTCCTAATAATCCAGAGTAAAAAATTGATCCCATTTCAGTGTAATGTCTTCAAAGAAACCAACTATTAAACTCAACTGGGAACCAAAATGGAAATCCAAATGAGACAGCCCCAAACTTGGGAAATGTAGTCGATCAAACCATGAATGACTACCTCACACATGCCTAGACCAATGCCCCCTCATGAATTAGACACAATTACCTAGGAGATTCCAACTAAAAATTCAAACCCCATGTCCTAAACCAACTTCCCACATTCCATGGACTGGAGTCTGAGATGCCCTACCTTCACGTTAAAGAGTCTAGTGACCTTGTAGAAACTATGTGTCCCCCACATCTACTAGAATCAGCTAAGATGAGGATCTTTCATTTTTCTATGAAGGATCAAGCTACAAATTGGCTAAAAAATTTGCGACAATCATCCATCAACTATTTAGAACAATTTCAAAGGGAATTATACAAAAAAACTTTCCCCACCACAAAAAAATTTCACTTAAAAAGATCATCGAAAACTTTTTTTGAAAAAGAGGGAGAGTCATTCTATAAAACATGGGAGAGGTTCAAAGAAAAAATAAACATGGTTCCACACCATGGTTTTTATATTCCCGAACAAGTGAAAATTTTCTATGAAGTTTTGGGCCCGGGGAACAAACAATTCATTTACATGATGTGTATTTGGATATTTAAAAACAAATCCCCAAATGATGCTTACGAGTATCTAGAAATATTTTCTGAACAAAACGAAACACAAGGAACATCACCTTATTCTGAAAATCCACAAATAACTACTGGAATGCATACAATTATAGAAGAGGAAAGCCTTAGGGCTAAACTCTCAACACTCACAAGGAAGGTTGAAGAGGAAGACCTTATAAAAATCCATGAAATCCAAACTATAGACCTTGTTTGAACAATTTGTGACAAACGTGACCACAAAACAGACAACTGAACAACCATTCCATCCATCAAGGATGTGCTTATAGGAGTACCGCCTATACAAGTCAATGTCCTAAACTTCCAAAAGTCCCAATATCATAACACATTCAACTTAACGTACAATGACCATCCATGATTCCATTGGAAAGATAACCAACAACCCAAAAAAGAAACTAATTAGCCACAAGGACCGAACCCCTACCCCCACTAAATTTTCAAAACCATAACCAGTTCCAACCACAACCAGTCCAATACATAAACCCTCCTATACAATAACAACAACCCATACAACAAACCATGCAACAACCAATCCAACAACCAAAGTATCCTCCTGGGATAAACCAACCAGCACAAGCCCCTACCCAATTTGTCCCTCTACCAATCCTTGAACAGTTGTGTAAATAGATGGAGAAAATGAACTCAGAATTATCATCAATTAAACCTGAACTACAAACCATAAAAACTGGGAAGGCACCCTTGCCTACTTAGGTGGTACCATCCTTAACTTTAAGGGTAGAGTAAAGTTGAACTCAAACAACTCATAAAAACTAAAGGCTATGATAGTTTTATCAAGTGGGAAATCAATTGAGAAACCTGAAAAAATAATTCAAAAACCATCCGAAGATTTAAAATCTAATGAATATTCAAATGAACCACATGACCAAACTGAAAAAACTGATAACAATGTGAAATAAACAACTCTTCAACCAAAAATCCCACAACCTTCACCATTTTCTCAATGCATGAGGGGGAAAACCAAGCCTGAATTGAGTGAAAAATTGAGGGAAATATTATCACAAGTCAAGATTAACATTACACTCCTCAATTCCATTCAAACCATTCCTGCATACTCAAAATACCTTAAGTACCTCTGTACATTTAAAAGGAAATTATCATATAATAACCAAGTCCTTCTGGTAGAAAATGTTTGCACAACAATCCAAGGAACCCTTCCACCATATATGATATACCAAGGATATACTCACATCAATGCTGAACAAGGAGAGAAAAAAGTTGTCAAATCCTTGTGTGACCTATATTCTACTATCAATCTCATTCTCTATGCTATGTATTGCCATTTTTCCCTGGAAGAGCTCCAACCGACATCTGTCACACATCAACTTGCTAATTGTAGAATTAAGGATCCAAAGGGAATTTTAAAGAATGTTCTTGTAAAAGTATAAAACTTCATCTACTCTGTTTACTTCATTGTCCTTGACCACAATCCAAACATAGGAAACAAGGAACATTTAAGAACCCAGATCTTCTTTTCAGGTCCTGTTTGACCGAGAGCTCCGTAAGGTCGTGGATCTTCGACGAACCCACGAGCGTCCGTCCGTCCTATGAATCGAACACCGTCAGTTGCATTGGAATCGCATAGATCTTTGGAGTTCTAGGGAAAATCATTCTTTGAGAATCACATATATCAATCACCGAATGCCAAGTTAGGTGGTTTGTGCCTTTCCATTCAAAGTCTTTGAGTATTATGTGCAAATTCCACCAATACCATTGAAAGGGGTATTGCGTGTTGACTGTTTTACCCCTGTTGTTTTCCTACCATGCTTGTATGACTTTATAGAAGTTATTTGGATATGATTAGGGTGCTTTCCATGCTTTGGATTTATTTTTCCCACACATGTTCTGTTTACAACCGTTTGGTCTTGTTTAGCGAGTTGACTGCCTTGCCTGTTTTCCATGCCTGTTGCTGTAGGATGGAGAGTTGTATTTTGATATGCTTGATATACTGTAGACTGTTTATCCAAGTAGTTATTTAGGTTTACTTCGTCCACATTGTACTGTTATGATCATTGACCTACATAGGGCCATGAGAACCTGGTGTGGTAGACTATAGGGGAAATTTACTGAGTGAACTTCCTCATAAAGTCTTTGAGCATATCAGACTATAAGGGGGATTGACCGAGTGACCTTCCTCAGAGAGTCTTTGAATTATTTTTAACTTCTTTAGACTATAAGGGTAATTGATGGTGAGTGATTCCTTAGAGAGTCTATGAACGACCTGGTCTATAAGTGGAATTGACCGAGTGAGCTTCCTCAAAGAGTCCTTGACCTTGGATCTATAAGGGTAATTGACTATGGGTGCTTCCTCAGAGAGTTCCTAACTACCTTAGGCTCTAAGGGGAATTGACTATGAGTGATTCCTAAGAGAGTCTTTATATACTGAACTACATAGGTTTGGCCGAGTGTACTACCAGAGAGTGGATTTTAATTATTAGGTAGGACTAGAGGAGATATATGTGAGTACTTCCTAGAGGGTTACCTGTTTGTGCTTAGTTGTTTGACTAGTTGTTTCTTGATGTTGAAACTGTGGATTGTTTACTACTGAGTACTTTCCTACTTATTGTTTTCTATAATTAACTACCATATATTCACTGACTGTTAGGCACATATCTTTGGGTGGTTTCCTACTGAGATTTAGTCTCACACCCTATTTGGGTCATGCTTTTGGTCCCAAACAGATTATATTCTTGCAGGTATAGATAAGGGAAAGTGCCCTTCTACTTTAGGTACTTGACTTGCTATGGAGCTTGAGAGCATGGGACCAAGCTTAGGATTGTGATGCTGAGGAGCTGCTTATCTTTTTATTTTGTACTTTGTCTTAGTAATGTTTTTATTTCTAGCATTTTGAATTTTTTTGCTGCTTTCCTACACATATGTATCATGCATCATTTTATATATATGTGTGTGCTCTAGTTTTTTTATTATTCCAGTATTCCACTATTTACTGTTGTTGGATATTTACTAATTTTGCTATTGTATGTATTTATTTAATTACACTGTGTACTTTACCAATGAGGGAATAGCTTCCCCACTATCCCACCCAAGGCCCTTGCTGCTAGTCAGAAGCCTCTGACATTCGGGGAAATTCACTTGAGGCCATGTGACCAACCGGGTACGGGGTGCCCCTGGGTGGTTTCCGGAACTGGGACATTACAAAGTAGTATCAAAGGGATTATTTTCTTCTTAACTTACTATTTAGAGCTTTTATCTAGGGATTGGAAGGAATAGGTACTTGGCAATAAGCTCTGCCCGGGTGTAGCTAACCCGTGTACATGGAAAATCCAACCTACCTCATTAATTATAATTTTTCTAGCTTTTAAATTATTACAGTTGATTTGATTTCACCTTGAGTGATTCACATGACTTGTGCTATTACTCTGGATGTTATTGGGGTTCTATTTCTGTCTCAACTTGATGAGATGAGGGTATAACATCTCATGCATCCTATAGCCACTTTCTTGAAATCACATGTCATGCATTGTTTCCATGCCATCTAAGATAAATTAGTGATTGCATATTGTTGTGATAGACGTTGTGTAGAATATGCATGCTGTTGTGATAGATGCCTTGATAAAATACTTACTGTTTGATAGAGTATTTTTTGTGTAAAGTTTTGCCTGAATGAATGCTAAACTTTGGTTCTTGAGGTGCTATGGGACCTCATGGATCAGAATGTGGTGGATCATTTTTTCCTTGTTATAGCATGTATAAGATTCCAAGCTTTGATTCGCGGGGAGTATGGGTCCTTACGAATCACAATTTTTCACTTTAATGGTAGTTTCAGTGTTTTTCTGTGCTTTGGAGTAGTTTCAAAGTCTTACTGTCTGGAAAAACCCATAATACACACCATGTAGCTTTGACTACATTCCCTGTGTTCTTTTGTTCATGAAGAAAATATTTTTATTAAGTACATTCCGTGTACTTTATGTACGCGCCATGTAGTCTCTAACCGTGTCATCGGGTGTGTGGGTAGAGACACAGGATAGGGATTTTCTTGTAGGAACACATCGTGTACCAATTTTACACACCGTGTAGTCTAACCAATGTACCCGACTATGTCACAGACAACATGGGTCAGTGTTATCCCTTATCGTACATTCCGTGTTTGCTTGGGACATGCGGTGTATTATCAGCTGTGTAACTGGCCATGTAACCAATAACACGGGTCGTTGTTATCCTTTCACATACATGCCCTGCGCACCTTGAACATGCTGTGTAGTGTGAGCCATGTGTTAGGCCGTGTCACTAAAAACACGGGCCATGTAATGCTTGTCTAGTACACGCCGTGTCTACCGTTAACACGCCGTGTAGTCATGTCTTAAGAGAGCCGTGTGGCTTAGACTTATAGAATTACTCTGGTAAAAAAAAGAGTATTCAAGTACACGACGTGTGTTTGGACAACACGCCATGTGGTTTGGGTGTTACATGACCAGTTTTGACAGAAGTACATGACCATGTAAATGACATAAGGGAACACACTGTGTAGGAATTGTACACCCCATGTAGTCATGTTTTGTAAAACTTGAATGATTTATTTCTCCTGTTCCCTTCTTATGATTCTTGTTTTCAGTCCTTGATAATATTGATATAAGGTGTGAATTTTACCTTGCAGAGTCATTCCACCGAGACATCCTCTGGTTGTATGACAGTTCCCAGGCGGTGATCAGACACCAGACATGGCTGATCAGGGACTACCTATAGATCATCCCGTCATTCCAGTCTTGGCACAAGCTGTTATATCCGACATAGGTGCTGATGCACAGTTCATAGAGGGATTTTTGAGGATGATGCAGACCTTTTAGGGAGCGCCCTTTTCTGACCCGTCAATGGAATAATTGATGCGGGTCTTTCAGTAGTAACATCCTCCCACTTTCTCAAGGGATGGAGGACCCTAGGTAGCCAAGTCATGGATAGAGGCCACACTGATGATCTTAGAGAATCTGGAGATACCTCTAGAGAAGAGGGTGAATATCTCTACCTACATGCTTCGAGACTCCACCAAGAGGTGGTGAGATGTGATCTCACAGGTGGGATGCCAACAAAATATGTATTGGGATGAGTTTAAGTGCATCTTCTACGATTAGTTCTATCCGGAGACCTTGAGGGCCAATCAAGCCCAAGAGTTCATGAGTCTAGAGTAGGGTACTCTTTCTATTATGTAGTATTCTTCTCACTTCACAGAGCTATAGAGTTTCACGCCTATTCCAGGAGGTGATGATTTATTCCTTGTACGGAAGTTTGAGGATCGTCTGAGGCATGAAATCCAATCTTAGGTGAACATATTCAGGTTGACTTCGATATCCTCTAAATTCAACCAGGTGTTGATCAAAGAGTGTAATATGAGGGATTCTAGATCTGTGATCTAGGGCGGTTCGGCATCCAGACACTACTGGAAAACGGACCTATACCCACGGTTTGGCACAAAACCGTGGGTATAGGGTACCCCTATGCCCACGGTTTTTGCAAACCGTGGGCATAGGTGTAAAATGGTGACCTATACCCACGGTTTCATAAAACCGTGGGTATAGATCACCTATACCCACGGTTTTGCACAAAACCGTGGGTATAGATTATTTTTGAAGACCTATACCCACGGTTTTGAAGAACCGTGGGTATAGGTGTTTTTTTTAAGGTGTATACCCACAGTTTTGGCCAAACCGTGGGGGTAGAGTTTTCCAGAAGACCTATACCCACGGTTCTTCAAAACCGTGGGTATTGGGGTTTATTTTTTTCAAGACCTATACCCACGGTTTTCAAAACCGTGGGTATAGCTTTCCCGCCATTAGGCGGGGAAAAAAATTACGCGGGACAATGGGGAAAAATTGGCGGGAACATGATTTTTATTAATATAAATACAAATATAAAAATATATGTTGTAATGACAATAAAATGCCTTAGCCCAGTCGGTCCCTTTGTTCGGCGCTCTCAGGAGGTTCTGTATGAAGCCAGGGTTCGATTCCCGCCGGCATATGTTTTTCATAACAGAAATAATATTAATATATATATAAAGATGTATACGCTTTATATAGAAGTTGAAGGTGGCTCGGTTGGTCATTGCTGCGCTGCTTGGCCGGGGCACGGTAGGAGACGCGGTTTCGAAACCCGGGGGCGGAATTTTTTTGAAAACGTGAAGTTAATTATATTTATATATATTTATAAATATATATTAGTATTACAAGTAAAGAACATAGGTCGGTTGGTCTTGCGGGTTGCTTGTAGGCTTTGCGTCCAGGGTTCGAAACCTGCTGGATGTGGATTTTTAAAATTCCAACGAAACACGTTTTTTAAAAAATGAATCAAATATATTTCCTACGGTTTTCAAACCGTGGGAAAAACTCCCTTGCCATGCTGTACAGCGTGGTGCTTATGTGTGACACACCTATACCCACGGTTCTACCAAACCGTGGGTATAGGTCAAGACCTCTATCCCGACGCCGTTCCAGCCCACGGTTCGCAAAACCGTGGGTATAGCCTATACCCACGGTTTTGGGGGCTATCCCCACGGTTTTGAACCGTGGGTATAGGCCTTTTTTCCAGTAGTGAGAGTTAGTGCTCTGCTAGCTGATATCAATAAGTGCCTCAAGGATACTGCACAAGGAGATTAATGTAGGAGGGATGCATCTTATGGAAGCCAAGTGGTATGCTACCAGTGTGGGTGGAGTGAGAATACGAGGCTGTATTACCCAAGAGACCTGGTGGAGTGCCGATCATGTGGCAAAATGGTCCATCTTTAGTACTTCTGTCAAATCTTCTCACCAGAAGCTGGTGACATGGGTTCTTCTATGACTCCATGTTCAGGAGTAGCACCACTAGTTTCTCAGCAGTCATAGAACTGGAGTTCTTCCGGTCATTTGGGCCAAGGTGGAGGTCGTGTCCCTAGTATCCAGTCGCCCGGTTTTCTAAGAAAATAGGGTGGATCAGCTCAGAGTGGTCATACAGGGTCACAGGGCTGCGGTGTAGGCCAGAATTTTGCAGTGGGGAAGACCCAGTAGGAGTAGGATCCCATACCTTCTACAGTTCGAGGTACGATCTTAGTAGACTCTGTTTTATCTTCTACTCTTTTCAATACAGGGGATTCCCATATCTTTATATATGTTTCCATTGTGAAGATTCTTGGTCCCTGTATCTTTTATTTTGCTGATATCTTGAAGCTATACACACCGTTGTGGACTATAACGGCTAGTGTACATCAGTACAAAGAGTTCCCTCTTGAGGTTGGTGGGTGTCACTTTTTATGGTACCTCTATTTCCTAGAGATGACAGGCTATGATTTCATTCTCAGAATAGACTGGATAGTTCCCTTCCAGGTAGTTGTTTACTGTTATTTCCACAAGGTGAGTTCCACATCACTAGAGGGAGTATCGTTTCTTCATAAGGGTGAGTGGGATGTATAGGTGAGAAGAGCAGGTCCAAAGCATCATGGGTTAGGAGGAGATATAGTCCAGATTGCTAGTTTATATTTGGATGATCAGGAGACTTCTCAATTATACTTTTTTCCAGTGGTGGATCGTTTTAGGGATGTCTTTCCAGGGTACTTTTCAGATTTTCCTCCAGAGCGTGAGGTGGACTTTTCTATTGAGCTTGTGCTTGGATTGAAACTAGTGTCCATTCCTCCTTATAGGATGGATACACCAGAGTTGCAGGAACTCAAGAAGAAGTTTTAGGAGTTGCAGGAAAATGGTTTCATCCGACCCAGTACTCCTCCTGGGGTTCACCTATCTTATTTGCGAAGAAGGCAGACGGTACCCTCAGACTTTGTGTGGATTATCGAAATTTGAACTAGTTGACAGTCAAAAACCGATATCCCCTACCAAGGATTGATGATCTCTTTGATCATCTTCTAGGAGATCGAGTGTTCTCGAAGATTGATTTGAGTTCCGGTTATCATCAGTTGCACGTTAGACCATCTGATATACCTCTCACAGCATTTCAGAGTAGGTATAGTCTATATGAATATATGGCTATACCTTTTGGTCTCATGAACACGCCTAGAGTGTTCATGGAACTGATGAACCGAGTGTTCCATCCTTAGATTATTTCATGGTTTTCTTTGTGGACGATATATTGGTGTACTGTCACAATCGACACGACTATGCTACATATCTAGAGATCATTCTGAGTACACTTAGAGAGCATCAGTTATATGCTAAGATATCAAAATGAAACTTTTGGATGGATCCGTTTCACTTCTTGGGTGATGTGATCTTAGAGACAGGAGTATCAGTATACCCATATAAAGTTAGATCCGTAGTTTTCTAGGAGCATCTGAATAACATCTTTGAGGTATGGAGTTTTCTAGGGCACCAATGGCGTGTTTGACTAAGAAGTGTGTGAAGTTCTTATGGTCAGATTCTTGTAAGTCAATGTTTCAGGAGCTGAAAGGGAGGTTGAATTAAGCACTGATACTAGTCTTTCCAGAGTTGGTCAAGAGCTATACTATGTATTGCGATGCTTCAGGTATCGTGCTAGGAGCTATGCTTATGCAGGGAGAAAGAGTCGTTGCATATGGGTCTCGGCAGTTGCGGCCACATGAGAGGAACAACCCGACACACGATCTGGAGTTGGCAGCTATTGTTCATGCCTTAATCTATTGGATACATTATTTTCTAGGAGATAATTTTATGGTTATCACCGACCACAAGAGTATCAAGTACATCTTCACTCCGCATGATCTGAATTTGAGGCAGCGAAGGTGGGTTGAGTACCTTCAATCCTTCAATTTTGAGCTTCCCTATATGCCTGGGAAAGGAAACGTAGTGGATGATGCACTAAGTAGGAGGACTCACATACAAGAATTTTAGGAGGCCAATAGTTAGTGGTAGATTATGGATCTATTCTCTGAAATGCATTTGGAGGTGCACGAAAGAAAGGGACAGGACTATCTTCTGCAGCTGTAACCTCTACTCTTCTTGATCGAGTTCGAATGAGAGAGCTATAAAATTCTAAAGGCCTAGTCCTAAGGGAGAATGTGTTAGTAGAGGACCCTATTCTAGGATAGAACATATGCGAGGATGAGATCTTGTTTTTCCAGGGGCGTGTATGGGTGCCAATAGACATACACGAGGAGCTGATGTGAGACTTTCATTCCCCAGTTTGGGCAGTTCATCCTGGTGTCACAAAGATGTATCGTGATCTAGACCATCGGTATTGGTGTCCAGGTATGAATAGGGATATTGCTGGTTTCTTTATGAGGTGTTCCACTTGTCAGCAGGTGAAGGTGAAGCATCATCGACCAATAGGGCTTTTGCAACAGTTACCCATTCCCGAGTGGAAGTGGAATGATGTCGCAATGGATTTTTTGACCGGTTTTCCAAGGTCACCTCAAGGGAATGATGTAGTATGGGTTGTAATTGACATACTCATGAAGTTTTCTCACTTCTTGAAAATTAAATAGACCTTAAGTGTTGATGAGATGGGACAGTTTTACATTAGAGAGATTGTACGTTGGCATGGAGTTCCACACTCCATTATTTCAGGCAGGGGTGCTCGTTTTACTTCTCAAGTCTGGAAGGGGCTTCAGAAGGCATTAGGTACACAGTTAATTTTGAGTACAGTTTACCATCCCCATAAATATGGCTAGTCTAAGCGTACGATTCAGGTGCTTGAGGACATGCTCCGGGCATGCATTCTGGATTTTGGAGGTTCTTGGGAGAAGTATAAACCTCTTGTGGAGTTTTCCTACAACAATAGATTTTAGGAAACTATTCAGATGGCACCTTATGAGGATTTGTATGGTAGGCCATGCCGATCACCCTTATATTGGATGGAGGTAGGAGAGGAAGCTTTATTGGGACCTCATCTTGTCTAGGAGACCATATAGAAGATAAAGAAGATTCAAAAGAGGATGGATATTGCACAGTATCGACAGAAGTCTTATATTAATCAGTGGAGATGACCTATGGATTTTGAATTTGGGGATCAGGTTTTCTTGCGTGTCACGATGTGGTTGGGACATAGGAAAATTAGGAGATAGGGTAAGATTTTGTCGAGGTATGTCGGTCTGTTTGAGGTGTTGGAGATAGTTGGGCCAGTTTCCTATCGGTTGTAGTTACATTAGAGGTATGAGGCTATGCACGATGTTTTTCATGTTTCTCAGCTCCAACATTAATTTTGAGACCCATCTCATGTCTTTCAACCTGAGGAGGTTGAGGTCGAAGTGGATGAATCATTATAGGAGCATCCTATCTAGATTTTTGATCACAGTACAAAGGTTCTTCATGGCTGGTCTGTTCCTTTGCTATGAGTGCTATGGCAGCACGTGCAAGTATAGGATGAGACTTGGGAGACAGATGCTGATGTACAAGCACAGTGGCCAGAACTATTCGGGGTTTCTTCTTCTATGCCATGATAGGGAAATTCATGGAAAAATTTATTTATGGGGGAATTTTTGTAAGAAACCAAATCTTCTTTTCAGGTCCCCTTCGACCAAGATCTCCCTACGACCATGGATCTTCGACGAACCCCCGAGCGTGCGTCCATCCTCTGAATCGAACACCGTCTATTTCATTGGAATCACATCAATATTTGGTGTTCTAGGGATAATCAAGCTTCGAGGTTCACATATATCGATCTCCTAATTCCAAGGTAGGTGGTTTGTGCCTTTTCGTTCAAATTCTTTGAGTATTGTATGAAAATTCCACCAATACCCTTGAAATGGGTATTGCATGTTTACTGTTTTACTGCTGTTGTTTTCCTACCATGATTGTATGACTTTTTAGAAGTTATTTGGATATGATTAGGGTGTTTTTCTATGATTTGGATGTATTTTGACCACACATGTTCTATTTTCGAACATTTGGTCCTGTTTAGCCAGTTGGCCGCCTTGCCTGTTTTCCATGCCTGTTGCTATAGGATGGAGAGTTGTATTTTGATATTCTTGATATGCTATAGACTATTTAGCCATGTAGTTCTATAGGTTCACTTTGTCCATATTGTACTACTATTCTCATTGACCTACACAGGGCTGTGAGAACCTGGTGTGGTAGACTATATGGGGAATTGACCGAGTGAGCTTACTCAGAGTGTCTTTGAGCACTTCAGACTATAAGAGGGATTGATCGAGTGAGCTTCCTCAGAGAGTCTTTGAATTATTTTGAACTAATTTAGACTATAAGGGGAATTGACGGTGAGTGCTTCCCCAAAGAGTCTATGAACAACCTGGGCTATAAAGGGAATTGACCGAGTGAGCTTCCTCAGAGATTCATTGACCTTGGGGCTATAACTGGAATTGACTGTGAGTGTTTCCTCAGAGAGTTCCTAACTAAATTATACTATAAGGGAAATTGACCGTGAGTGCTTCCTCTGAGATTCTTTATATACTGAACCACAGGGGTTAGGCCCAGTGTACTACCAGAGAGAGGATTGTACTTTTTAGGTAGGACCAAAGGATATGGATGTGAGTAATTCCTAGAGAGTTACCAGTTTGTGCTTAGCTGTTTGACTAGCTGTTGCTTGATGTTGAAACTGTGGATTTTTTACTACTGAGTACTTTCCTGCTTACTGTTTTCTGTACTTACCTGTCATATATTCACTGACTATTAGGCACAGATCTTTGGGTGGTTTCCAAATGGGATTTAGTCTCACACCCTGTTTGGGTTATGCTTTTGGGCCTAAAAAATTATATTATTGTAGGTATAGATAATGTAAAGCACATTCTACTTAAGGTAATTGACTTGCTGTGGAGCTGGAGAGCATGGGATCAAGCTTAGGATTGCGATGATGAGGAGATGTTTATCTTTTTATTTTGTACTTTGGATTTGTACTATTTGTATTTCCAGCATTGTGACTTGTTTGGCTTCTTTCCTACACATATGTATCATGTATAATTATATATATATATATATGTGTGCTCTATTTTTTTATTATTCCAGTCTTCCACTATTTACTGTTGTTGGACATTTACTGCTTCCTCTATTGTATGTATTTATTTACTTCCACTGTGTACTCTGCCAACGAGGGCATAGTTTCCCCACTATTACACCCATGGCCCTCACTGCTAGTTGGCTGCCTCTAGCATTCCGGGAAATGCGCTTGAGGCCAGGTGACCAACCAGGTACGGGGCGCCCCCGAGTGGCTTTCGGAACTAGGACGTTACAGAAAAAACCCTAATCATCCTTGTACGTCCCTTCCCTGCAACCATCAACTCTGTTATCTGAGTCCAAAATGGGAACATGACCATAACATTTGGAAACATGAGTCTAGAATTGAACATCTACAATGAAATCTCACAAATAGGGCATGATGAAAACATTAATGAAGTAAACATGATAAGAAGCATTGATAATGAATCCATATAACATCAAGGAATATTTGAGGAATTTTTAAGTCAAGATGAGATTAATTTCCTTTGTTCACATGAAGGAAGTTTATCTCATTGGATATAATCACTTTCATATTGCTCCTATGATGAAATATTAAGACCTACAATCTGTGAAATATTTCTGGAAACCACATTCATAGAGACTAATACAAATACCTTCCCTTACACTGATCAACCCAATTTAGTATCTGAAACTTTAACATGTGGGGAATCAATCTTATTTTAAACTAAAAAAAAATTGATCTTGATCCAATGTCCCAATATTCTGCTGAAATTTTGAACTAACCTAATCTTGAATTGACAAAAATTCCAACTACACTTATGTATGAATTCCTAGGAGAAAATGGAACATATCCTATTTTAATTTCTTCTTCTCTTCAAGACAATCATGAGAGTATGCTTCTAGATGTCCTTAAGAAACAAAAAAAATCCATTGATAAACCATATCCGATATTACTAGGATTATCCCACTTATCAGGACTTAAAAGATTATTATAGAACATTATTCAAAGCCATGTCGTCACCCTCAGTGGCGAATCAATCCTAATCTCATGGAAGTAGTGAGAAAAGAACTTCTGAAATTGCTAAAAGACGGTATCATATATCTTATAGCTGAGAGTGAGTGGGCCAGCCCAATCCAAGTGGTTCCAAAGAAGGACAAAATCACAGTGATAACCAATAAGGGTGGAGATATTCTTCCAACTAGGGTGAGTAGTGACTGGAGAGTCTGCATCGACTATTGGAAGCTCAACTCATTTACCAAGAAGGACCATTTAGCCTTAAAATCAATTGACCGAGTACATGACAGAGTCGTAGGCATGCCTTCTACTATTTCTTATATGGGTACTCGTGGTAAAATCATATTGAGGTCTCCCTAAAGGATCAAGGGAAGAATACATTCACATGTCCATTCTGCACCTTTGCTTTCAAACGCATGCCTTTCTGGTTATGTAATTCCCCTAGAACCTTCCAAAAGTGCATGATGGGAATCTTATCAGACATGGTAAGGGATTTTATAGAGGTATTCATGGATGATTATCTATGTTTGGGGATATATTTGAGGGATGTCTGAGGAATGTAGAGAGAGTCTTGTCAAGATTTGGAGAAAATAATCTGATCCTAAATTGGTAAAAATGCCATTTAATGGTTAAATGTGGACTAGTACTTGGCTATATAGTCTCAAGTAGGGGGATTTAAGTTGATAAAGCCAATATTGACTTCATTCTTCACCTTACATCACCAAAAACTGTCAAGGAAGTGATGTCTTTCTAAGGAAATTTTTGTTTCTATAGAGGGTTCACTAAGAATTTAAACTCTATTTCTCGACCACTTTGTGCTTTATTGGGGAAATATAAACCATTTTTTTATGGAAATAATGTTGCGAGGAATAATTATCTACATTCAAGTTAGCTATTATCTCTCCACCTATCATGATATCTACAAATTTGAAACTTCCTTTTTAGCTCACGTGTGATGCTAGTGAGTTTACTGTAGGAGTAGTCTTAGGATAACACTGTGAGAAAACTCCATGTGTCATTGATTATGCATGAAAATATTTAAATGATGCACAAATCAACTACACCAACAATGAGAAGGATTTACATGATATTTTGTTTGAATTAGAAAATTTTAGGTCCTACCTCTTAGGATCTCCCATCATTATGTTCGCTGACTATTCTGCACTATAATACCTATTCTAGAAATAGGATTATAAGGCTAGAATGATTAGGTGGGTCCCTCTCTTACAATAATTTTAACTCACAATAAAGTAAAAAAAGGGTGTTGAAAATTTTTTAGTTGATCATCTCTCTATGATAGAATTTAATGACAAATTATCTCACCTTGATGTGCCTGATTCATTCCCTAATGATCACCTACACTCTGTGAGTGACTGCCCTTGGTATGCCGACATAGCCAACTTCTTAGTCAGTGGAGTCATTACAAAATTCTTAGGGTCTCAATATATATGGAAATTCCTTTTTGATATCCGAAAATATGTGTTTGATGATCCATACCTATATAAGTTCTTCACTGACCAAGTCGTTTGGAGGTGTGTCCCAGAATATGATCAAGATTCCATCCTTAAATTTTGTCATAGTGAGGTGTGTGAAGTTCACTTTTCCTCTAAGAAAACTTCTAAAAAGGTTATTCAGTGTGGTATCTTCTAGACCACCCTCTCAAGGGAATCCTATAATTTTTCTTAAAGTTGTCATAGGTGTCAATAAGTAGGGTCCATCACAAAAAGAAATCAAATGACACTCACTCCCATCTTAGTGATTGAAATCTTTGAATACTGGGGAATAATTTTCATGGGTCCCTTCCCAAACTCTAGGGGATATTTGAAAATTATTTTAGCTATTGATTACGTATCCAAATTGTTTGAGGCCATTCCTACAAAATCCAATGATCATAAAAATGTGATTATATTTTTCAAAGAAAATATACTCTCTAGATTTAGAATTCTTTGGGAAATCATTAGTGATCATGGAACTCATTTTTTCAATCATCCATTCTCATCACTCATGGAAAAGTATGGAATTTCTCACAAAGTTTACACTGATTACCACCCGCAAACCAATGGTCAAGATGAGTTATCCAATCGAGAAATCAAACAAATTCTTGAGAAAACTATTAATCCATCATGGAATGATTGGCCAAAAAAACTCTTAGATTCTCTTTGGGCCTATTAAACCGTATATAAAACCATTTTAATAATTTACCCATATAAGTTAGTTTATGGAAAATCATTCCATTTACCAATTGAAATTGAACATAAGGATTTTTTGGCAATTAAGAAAATTAATTATTACCTCTCATTGGCCAGCACAAAAAGTAAATTAGATCTCAATGAACTTGAGGAACTTAGGATGGAGGCTTATGAAAATTCAAGGATAAATAAATATAGAGTTAAATATTACCAATCTATAATCTTAAAACCAAACACGTTGTACTGGGTAAACCTATTCGTTTTTATATCTCTAAAATTCATTTACACCTGGGAAAATTGAGTTCTATATGGTAGGGTCCATACATTGTACGTAATGTGTACCCCCATGGGGTTGTAGAAATTCAAGATCCCACAAATTCTCAAACCTTAAATGTTTATGGTTATAGATTCAAACCATTCATTTAACCATTTCAAAAATAGAAAGTTGATGATGACTTGTGTGAACCATCCTTCGATGAGGAAAATACTTAAACAATTAAGTGTCTAAGTCGAGCTAGCAACATTAAACAAAAGCACTACAAGAAAGGAAACCCATGGTTTTCATGTTTTTTTTTCATTGTGAATCATATTTATTTTTCATTTTGGTATTTTTTATAAAAATTTTACCTTATACTATTGGCCTGTTTTTCTTTTATGAGTAAGGATGGCTTTGAAAGGAGCTTGATATATTCATCTGTGTCATGTGGTGTGATCCATGATTAATACCTTACCAATAAATTTAAAAATAATACAACGTATCATTAATTTATTTTATTTTATGTGTTTTAAGGTTAAAATAAAAACACAAAAAAATAATAATAGTTAAAAAAAATTAAAATGAAATATCGTAGGTCATGGGGGAAAACCACATCATAACCGGTGAAACCTCAATGACTTGAACCTGAGACCCAACATAGACATGGGAGTGCACCTACCACTAACCTACAACTTATAACGTATCCTTATTCTATTTTATTTTTATATATACATATATTTTAAAATTTATATATCCACACACACTCACACACACACACACACAAACACATATATTTATATTATTGTAATTTTTACTTGTTCATAGTATCGGTCTTTGGTATGCTAAAATAAAATGGGGATGCTTAGGTGATGGGTTTTTAGTAAAATCACTGGTGTAAAAACATAAACTGTCATCATTAATGGGGATTCTCTGAGTGACTTGGAGATCAAAGGAGTAATCAAGAGTGTCATGAACTTCAACTTCAAAAAACCAGTTGACTTTTTTCCATGTTTCTTATTTAAAATTCCTTTTAAAAATCCTCTATTCTACCTTGACCCCCTTCAAAATTTTATTTTCTTTAAACACTGAGGACAATGTTATTTTATGTTGAGGGGGGGGGGGGGGTGAAAATAAAGAAAGAAAAATTAATTTTGTGTGTATAAAATTAATGTGTATAAGGAATATTTTCATTAACCACGAACATGATAATATACATTTTACACATTGAAATTGAATATAAAATAATTTAGCATGCCCTGATTCTGATTTGAATCCATGTATAATTTCATGAGCACAGATTTTTGAAAGTGTGGCCGTCTAATATGATATTCCATCATTTATATTTTCATTCAAATAAAAAAACTTCACAACACACGACCTTTGTATAGTAGGGTATTATTTTGAGTTCATGGGGTCCCCCAAATAAATAGCATAGGTTTGGTGATCTTTTTAGTTTTAGTATGTGTATTAAGAAATAATAATAATAAATTCAAAAAAAGAAAACAATAAATTTTCACATAGAGCAATGAAATGACATAATGTATGGATTTAGGAACGTGGGGATAATGAATCTATCATTTTCTATCCTGGAGTTAGTAATTTTATATCTATTTGTGGTATTGTGACTTTGTTTTTAACCGAGTTAACTTGAGATGATTTCCATGTATGTGGGCTTCACTTGGTGCTCTAATGTCTTTGATCCTCGTATTCATTGACAAAGTCTCGCTACATGGGTTGACTATGTAGAGTGAAATTTCAATTACCATGGAAAATTTAAAAAACAAAATACTCATCTTAATATTGAAACGTGATTCCACCTAGCGCTTCTATCATTTCCCCCTTGAATAAAGATGACCCCCCTGTCTATTGTGATACACAACACATCATCATAATTAATATTGGATGAAATGTGGAGATGAATTTGAACGAAGGAATGGGATTGGAATTAGTATATTCTTATGAAAATATATTGTATTAAAATATTTTAACGGGTTTTATGATTTTTTAGTATAATGGTTTTTGGTGATCATTTTGTATTAAAATGTTTTTTGAAAAGGGAATTTGAATTTCATAATGTTGAGATACAATTTTCTCGGCACTAGAAAAACTAAATTTTGGGGGTATGATTATCCAATGAAAGAGGATAATATTAATTGTTTATATTATAATATTCATGCACTTTATTAATCATAAACACCATTTTTAGTTCATTTTACACTTTGAATGTTATTTCTTATTATAACTGTAATTCCTTCTTCAAATTCACTATTAAATTGTAAATTGTTGAATACCATATAAAATATCTAATGATATTTTTTTTATTTGAATATTTAATTTTTAGAATCATCATTATATTGGGAACAATTAATAATTTTTGAGTACTTGAATATTTACATTGGAAGACCACCAAAATGGGGTTTCATAGAGACACATTTTGGGAAAAGTAAACTTGAAAACAAACCAATAAAGAGACTATAGTGGCCATGATCCAATCCCAATTATTCTAAAACTTTAACTGAAGATAGATGAAATAATGGGGAACATTTTATCCAATAATGATAACAGCTAATTCAGATTTTTTAATGGAGTTCCAGGTGGCCCAAGTTGGAGATAAAAGTATGGGACATATTTTGTGGCCCAGAAAAGCAGTCCACCATTTTACACTTATCTTGAAAACAAAAATTCTATTTGGGCTGAAGTTTTATAGGAGGTTAGGAGACATAAGGGGATATATTGTCATCTTATATAGACAAGTCTAATTCAGACATCAAGGAGGCCATTTAGGTACCTCTGTTTGGTTGATGTAAGCTGGCTTCCAATTTGGTTCAAGGATAAAGAAGACCACTCTCCCTTAATTTCCACCACCCTGGGCCTACCATACTCAAGTGGGATTCTTTCTAATATTGGTATCTCGACCTATTCCTTTTGAAATGCCTATTTAAGGTAGTTGTGGTGAAGGATTTGATCATATTGGAGCTTTTTTTTTCATTGTAATGTTATTATGTTGATTTGTCTTTGTAATGTTCTTCTTCCTTATGTAAGTTGTTCGAATCACCTTAGTTTTTAATAAAAGTTATTCTTATTCTCTTATTCAATTATTATTCATATCACTTTGATACTGTTTCATCATGTTGTGAACTTATTCACACCAAACCTTATGTTATTCTTCACACAATGGTGTAGTGATCGTTATTTGGTTGTTTTTATTTCTTCAATTCCACCCTTATGAGTCTACTTCCCACTTCCATTGAGAATATGTCATCGATGGAGGGATAAATATTTTATGTATTGATCCAAGGGAGTATAAAGGGTCTGGATTTGATGTTATTTCTCACTCTATAAATATATATTAATTTCTTTTATTTGAGTTCCTTTTATTCAATGATTTTATCTCTTCATATTATTTATTGAATTTATTCACCCCACTTTTATATGCTAAAAAGATCATTTACCTTGGATTGCTCATGAAAATGATCCTACATGTGTATAGGTGATTAGAATTTGTTAGTGAAGGTTATTAAGCAGTAATTTATGAGGTTAGTTTGAATTCATTGAATGTATCCTTCTCGAGTTAAAGAAATTGAAATCATTAAAAAAGGAATTCATTCAATCCACCCTAAGCAATAACCTAGGATGAACTCATTATTTTAAATTAAATTTACATATATCTCTTAATTATCTATTAAAAACATCGAAAATAAACCCACTTTGGACACTTCAACGCAAAAAACAATATATAGAATGCACGTGTATGTAGGTTAATTCTTAGGTCTCTGAGGATATGACAATCCAAGCTAAACTATAAGCGACTGCTTAACCCTATTATCTTGGGGAAATTTGGGAGAGACTAGGTGTGGATTTAAAGACACCATGAGTTGAATAGGCTAGTCTAGTTTATGATCATTTGAATTACACAACATGTAACATCCACACATGAAGTGTTGGCCATTTTCAAAGAAAATACATGTATTCTCTTACAGAGATTACATGATTTGTAACCATTAAACTCAAAGACTACATTCCATGTAGCCAATTTACATTCCATGTAATGAATTATTTTTGGGGAATGATTACATGCTGAGTCCCTAAACATGTTCCATAGATATATTGTTAGAAATATACAAGTTGTGTAGCCAGATTTTACACACCATGTATATAACCAAATTACACAGAATAAAAAATTAATTTATTATACTACTTAAAACATATCAACATGTGTTCTCTATGGTCATAACTTTGATAGGAAACACCATGTAATGGTTTATATATATATATATATAAATATTAAATGTATAATTTATTTTAGTGTAATGTTAAAAAAATCATATCATGTATAATCCGTAATACATTCATTAAACTATGTGAATTGAAACATAACATATTACATAATAGCCATATATTTCATGTGGTCATTAAGTTGATAGCACATATCATAATATTATGTGTAAGATATGTATTCCACATTTCACATGAGTAAATAGTATATGAATATAATTAATACTGAGTAATTCAAACGAGTACTCACCGTGTTACCTCTAAGGTTAATTTTTGTACACAATTGATATTAAATAAATTTATTTAATTTTTTTAAAATTATGATGAATGAGAATATAAATAAAATTTGAATGATAATTAAAATTAAATAAATAAATAATTAAATAATATAATTGATTGATTTGAGAGAAATTTATCTTAAATATGAACGATTAGAATTGAATGCTATTTTATTAAATGCGTAATTGGTTGTTTATATTTGGATGACCATGTGGAGAGACAAAACCTTTATATGTGACTATATTAATTTAATTATTATTAAATTATATCGATGACATCTGTTTTATCCCTCCTCTAATTATGCAAGGGCCTCTAAGCCTATGGTTTTTTAATGCAAACTTCTTAACAAATCATTGGTTCCCCTCACTTGCATGTGAGTAAAAAAATGTAATTGATGGAGCTCCCATGGTTGATGACGTGGATCAATTTTGGATCTGAGGAAAATCCATTCCAAGAGAGATAAATAGGTGCATATTTGGAAATCTACAATATGAACCATTTAATGGTTTAAGGTGTTTTCTTTAGGTTGATGATTATTTTATCATCGAATAGAACACATATTCATTAGTAAAAGCTCACGATCTTACCAATTTCTTATTTTATTTCTATCAAGTGCATAGTTAATTTCATAATATATGTTTTTTCAAGATCACTTGAATTGATTTATTAATGATCATGCGATATAGATCTAAAATAAATTGGATAATGTGTAAAATTTATTGAAGACATGACATGTCACTTAATTAAATACACTAAATATTAACAAGAATTTAATAAAGATAAAAAAGGAAAATTTATGCATATATTTTAAAAATGATTCAATTATATCTATTAAGTTTTTATAGACTTTCACTACTTAAGTTAAAAATGATCCATATTTCAAAGTTCTTGAACAAACAATGTCAAGATGCTTTCACTTATCAGAGAATTATAACTTGATGTTTTGGGATGACTTAACTTAGTTAACATAAAGGATTTAATTACAAAGAATGACTTGGTATAACCAGGATTAAATGTTAGAATAAATAGAATTTAAGTATTTTAGGATAAGAGGGTCCACTCAAAATATCAATTAATTGCGAGTTAATACAGTTTGGATTTGAAATGCCTACCTAAAACTCTTCAAATTGTTTGAACATCCAAATTATGGGAGATGATAATTTTAATATGGATCACTTCCACTAGAATGTCTATGAAACAAGATACTTTGTATCTAATTTTGAGGGATATTTTGTTTAAATAAAATAGTGGGAGATTAATAAATATTATATAATATTTACTTGTCTACATTTTATCATATAAAATATTAAAGTTATACATATATTATTTGTAGAAATAGAAATAAACATGACTTCAATCATGTCACTATGATCCATAATTGAGAAGGATAATAATCTCATTAGCTTAAATTTCCATGAGTTTAAAGGGTACTTATGTGTTATCCTACGCAGTGAAAGGAAAATTTATGTGATGAAAGAACCTATTTTTAAATCACTTGGTAAAGAGGCTAGTGAGGAAGATTTTTCTCTATATGAGAAACTTTTTAACATTTTCAAAAATGTTCAATGATCCATGCTATCATCCACGATCAATGAGATTATAAATCAACATGAGGCCATGGATGAATATATCATGATGTATCACCTTCATGATCTCTCTCAAGAGAACTACAATACTCTTATTATAATCAATATTGAAAAGGTTGGTGTTAGTGGGGACACATGTAGTCAATATTATTAGTGACATTGAATTATTAGACATATTAGGGATTAAATTACCAAATGAGTTGCACATAGTTCTCATACATTCCTCACTTGTCAATTCCTTTTCTAGTTTTTTTAATTATAACATGACAAATAATGAGAAGAGTCTTTTGAAAATTATTACTATGATTTTCCAACATGATAAGGACTTGGTGAATGAGAAAATTGCATTCCTTATGGTTTATAAGAAAAGGAAGAACAAGGATAAGGGTATTAAGAATAATAAATTATCTAAGGCTCCCGACCACCATCCTTGTACATAGAGGGAAAACTAGAGGCATGTAATGAAAAATGAAGGAGTATGTTTTGTATATGGTAAGTAAGAACACTATGAGAGGAACTGCACCCTGAAGCTAGGGGAAGCTAAAGGTTCATTTTTTATCAAGTGTAATCATAAAATATCAACACATTTGGGTTTAGATATTGTTTATGGGGAAAAATCTACATCAAAATATAGGAATCATGTAAATTCAAAAAGATTTCTAGGGGAGAGGTGGATTTATGAGCTATCAATGGTGTGAGTCTAGCTACTATAGACATCATGGAATACTATATTTTATTTCAAAAATAATGTTATTGGTTTTAAGATATTGTAATTTTTTACCAATAAATAGCAAACGAATAATTTCTATATCCTATCTAGATAGAGATGGTTTTATTTTAATTTTTGAAAATAAAAGTTGTTTCTTTTATAAATAAAAAATATGTTATGGTATAAAACATTTAAATAACATTTTATATGTAATAAATTGTGAAAAAAAGTACTGGTAGATGATAATGAATCATGTTCCCATGAATCATATAACACCCAGGTATGAAATCAACTTCTTGGTCATGTAAATAAGATGTTTTTGAAAAATATCTGTCAAGATGATTATTTAGACTCTTTTGAGCTAAAACTACTTGAAAGATGAAATACGTGATTACAAGGGAAAATGAACAAATCACCATTCAATGGACATGATGAAAGGGACATTGAGATTCCTGGATTGGTATATAATGATATTATAATCTAGAAGTTTGTATTCTCACTTCATAACTTTTACTGGTGACTTTAGTAGATATGTATATGTCTTCTTGATGTGGTATAAGTCCAAGTCCTTTGATATGTTCACAGAATTCAAGAATGAAATAGAGAATCAACTTGAAAAAAAGATAAAGAAACTTCAATTAGATCATGGTGGCGAATATCCTAACAAATAGTTTATTGACTTTCTATTTGATTTTGGGATTATATCCCAACTAACTCCACCAAACGCACTACAATAGAATTCTGTTAGTCAAATGAAGAACCATACATTGATAGAAATGTTATGGTCATAATGATTTATACAGACGTTCCATTATACTTTTGAGGATATAAATCACATATTTTGGTATACATACTAAAATGATTAACATCTAAAGCAAAAAATAGAATTCCCTTTGAGGTACAGAGTAGAGAGAAAATCATTTTATTTAATACGAATGTATGGGAAGGATATGACATTATTAATGACTTATCATAAAACAATATACCACCCTAAATCATAATATGTATCTTTATAGGATTTCATAATGAAGCAAAGTGATACTACCTATAAAACCCATTAGTTAATAAAGTAAATATCACCAAACAAGATATAATTCTTGAGAGGGAGAACATCCTCAATAAGAATTGCGGGAGAAATATTGGATTAGATGAAGTTTATTATCAAGATAAAAAAGAGTTGGTATATAAATGGATTTAATATGTCCCCATGGATGATGATTTTCATGAAAAATAATCTCTTTATAAGGGAATGAGATAGGTAAGAGAATATGAGGGATATGATTTTCTAGTCACTGAAGATGGAAAATATTATTGGTTGAAAATAATATAACTATATTCTATAAAGAGGTAGTAGAGAGATTATAAGATATGATATTGAAATATTCCATGAATTTTAAAATGAATTTAATGTATTAGAACCAATAATGGTTTCTGGTTGACTTTCTAGTTGATGTAATGCTAGTTTGGTGGAAATGGGTATTTAAGAGAAAAATGGACATGGAGGGTAAAGTGACTACATATAAGTCAAGGATAGTGTTTGAGGGGATTAAAAAAATTAAGGAATTTAAGATAATGAATCCTTTCTTCTATTTGATATTTTTAAATCGATAAAAATTCTACTTATTATAACATAACACCAGGACTAAAAATTTAGAATATGGAAGTCAAAATAGTTTTCATTAATGGGAAACTTCATAAGATTTATATATAACACAACTAAAAGTATTTGTGAAATATTACTTATTATAAATAAAATAACAGTCTTAAGTCTATTAAAGAATATTTAAACAAGTGTTTTTCCATGAAGGACATTGGTGAAGAAGCTTGTATTCTAGGGATCAAGATCATTCTGGGTAGATCCAAGTGGCTTCTTGGACTAAGTCAAGGTACATAAATTGACTAGAAAATAAAGATATTTAGTATGGAACCATCCAAGAGTGGATTAGTTCTAGTGTAACACAGTATATGTTTTTCTAATAAAACATGTCCTCAGACACAATAAGCGAAAGATATAATGAGTATGATCCCATAATATTTGGTTATAGGATTATTCGTATATGCCATGTTATATACTAGACTTGATGTTTACTTTTCCTTGAGAATGGTAGAAATATACCAAGACTATCTAGGTGAACAACATTAGTCAACTATTCATGCCATCCTTAAGTATATGATAAAAACTGAGGATTTGTTCCTAGTGTTTGGAGGATATGAGAAGCTAGTCATCAGAGGTTATGCTGATAAAAGTTTTCAAATAGATCATATTGATCCAAATTTTTAGTGAGGATATTTTCTAAGTCTTAACCGAGGATCTATGAGATGGAAGTGTTAAAAGAATTTAGTTTATCACCAATTCTACAGTGGAGTCCAAGTATATAGTAGATTTTGATGAATCCAAGGAAGCCAGTTAGTTACAAATGTTATTTCAAATGGGAGTATGTTGGAGTTAGTTCCATATAACCAACATTTTTTTAATTTATGATTAAATGTATTCATATTTTCGAATATTAATAAACTCTTTATCACATAATTATTTTTCTCCTACGTAACATAGCATGTGATACTTTCCTAAGAGTTTTTATTGGATTGAAAGGTCATAGTAATTTCTTGATATAATGAGAACCAAGAAGTTCCACAATATTATTCTTAAAAATATAAGTTCAGTAGTTGGAATAAATAATTTTAGGGATACAACTGATACATTATATTTGGGGTGGAGGCTCATAGGAATTTGATACACCTTATCACGTTATATACTATTGGTAATTTATAGTGTAAGAGATTGTGAGAATGAGATCCAGTAGTTGCTAATCCACATTTTTATGTTTCATTGGATGTTATTATGTACGAATGTGTATAATGGCCCTTAGAAATAAAGATTATTAATAGTGGATATTATGAGTCCAGTACTTTGATGTATTGATTAGAACTGCGATGATAAATATTCACAATGAAGTAGGACATATTGGGTGCATCATGAATAACAATTCAGTAATGATTAATTCAAGAATGGATTCATCCATTAAATTATTTAGTTGAATTAGATATCCTAGGAAATTTAAAGAAAATGACATGGCCTAAATAAATCAATGTCCACGGTGTTCTATAGGCATGTTAAATTTTAGGAAAGTCGAAGAAAGATTCATCGAGCACATTGTTTGGTGGCACCAGCCTACAACCTACTTGATTTGATATATTTTTATAAAGGGATTATATCACACAGTAAGAATTCATATGAGGTTTTATGTGGTTACAACATTAACTTATTTATATATGGGTTCCTTGACATGTTAACAGATGCTAACCTTGAAATTTAGGCTTGTGTCGCCTTATGCCACTAAGAAAGAGGTCTGGAGGGTCACACATTAAGTGCATCCAGAGATTTAGTTAAATAATAATAATATTTATTATTTTAAAATATGAATATATATTATTCCAGCATGTGGTTCAATGATTATTCATGTTTTATTGATTTTAAATATTCCATCACTAGTTATTTAAGAAAATATTTTGTGAGAAGAATATTTAATAAATATTTATATTCTTATTAGTGAATATAATATTTATTTATTTCTGAAAAATGTAGTGATATTTACTTATAAAATAAATAGTCATTATTCAAGGCCCGATAAATATTATGGAGGAATTAATGTCTGAGTTCAATGATCTGGTGATAAATAAAATATATAAAATTTTATTTAAATAAATAATATTTAATTTAATTTTCTAACTTTGTGAATGTAAAGATATAATAATAATATTATTGTTATAAACATGGTGTTTCTTATGGATAAGAGAAATAATTAAGGGGCACTTGTAAAATTATTTTTTTCGAACCCTTGTGGTATATAAACCCAATTATATTATTTTATTACGACTTTCCATTTCATTTTTTGTGCATAATCAGATGAAGAGAGAATTGTATCAAATCCCTCGAAAGATATTTCTATAAGAACTCTCTCAAGAATAGAGAGAAATACTCCTATAGTACAACTCTCAATTTTAGAGAGATCAAAGAGAACCCATCCTTGAAGAGATTCTTAGGGTGATCAATGGTGAACACCATAAGGTTTAGGATCTACCGTGTAGCACCCAGTGTTTCTTATGGTGACATTCACAGGTTCTTAGAACATGGTTATATCACCACTCGAGGGAATCAACTATTTATTCTTATAACATAATGATGATATGATTTAGATATGTTTTCAAGTCCATCAATAAATAAAGAATTCATTTCCAGGTAATTCTTCAATTATTGAAATTAATTATAAATAATGTGTGATGGTTCTGTGTCTTGGTTTCACTATTAAATCATCAATTAATATTTGATTAAATTCCATTTATTATAATTTTTATCATCATTTAAATATTTAATTAATCATAGATTATGAAAACAAACCGAGATGGGAATACTTTATCTGGTGCTTCCACTATGCTAAGATCCTACAAACATGACTTGTGATTTTTTCATGTTATATTTTTCTACCATTTTATTATGTTTACAAGATTTTATGAATCCGTATTATTTATTTTAATTTTCAATATGATTATTCATGAGACTTGTCCTTTTGAAAACCCATTCATCCATCTATCTTATAAGTAAGGGTTCGTTATCATGTTTATTCCCTTATTGGTATTGTTAGATCATCCTTTTTACCTACTTATTCCTTAGGTTATCCTATATAGTTTTAAGATCTCAAATGGATGTAGGATCTTATTGTAGATTTTAAAATAAAGAAGATTTTTTAGTTTCATGTTGTTGTTTAATGTATCTAGTCTTCCAAATACACTTGGAATTTCGATCCTTGGTTTGTATTTAATTGATATTTTTGTTAAAAATTATGTAAAGTTACATTTAAAAGGATTGAGTCGTTATACCTTTCTTTTTAGGAACATACAATATATATTCTTTACCATAGAGAACAATTTTTTTTTGAATAAATTGATTTTCCAGGTTAATGTTTTTTAGAGAAACAATATGATTGAAAATGTAATATGATAATAAACAAAATTCTATTATGGAACGTTTTCCCCTCTGATTTAAATAGTAAATAAAATTATAAGGATGGAATTTCAAAAAGAGGGGGAGGAATGTAAAAAAATAGGTTATTTTAAAATAAATCATTTTCATGTCTTATTAATATTCATAAATTAAATTTTATAGAGGTATATTCATTATAATAATATTAGGTAATTTTTTAGTCAAAAGGGAAAAAGCGTTATTTCTAACCAAATTGGGTTTTCATGCATTATATGGGATTATTTTAAAATATAATTTATAAATTTTAGTCTTTTAATTTTAAAAAAGGATTTAATTTTCTAAATTTATAAAGTCAAAATTATCTATGGTTTATTTTTTCAGATTTTCTGAAAAATTTTATTTTTAAGTGAATATTATATAATTTTGATTTTTATTAAAAAAACTTTTTTTTTGTTTCAATAACTTACAGAGTTAAATTTTATTTTAATTTTTTTTCATAGAAACATTAGTTAATTTATATTATGAATAATCCAATTAATACCATTTTAATAATTTTTATGATTGGTTTGGGTATAGAAATGTTTTATAATTAAGTAGACATTTTTTCTCTAAAAATCCCCTTTTAATAACATTTACAAGATTAATTTTAAATTAAATTATTCCACTTATGTGAATTTAATTTTATAAAATTTATTTCATCTTTAGAATCATCAAAATTAATAAAATGTAATTGGGTTGACTTAATTTTTGTCCAATATGAATAAAATCCATAGTAAATATTTGTCACCATGATAAAAGATGTAAAACATGGTTAAAACTATGAATTAAAGCTTTAAAATATCTATCACACTTGAATTTAACATATTTAATGATTGAAGACCGAAAAAATATTTTTTTAGAAGTTAAATAATGTATTTTAAACTATTATTTTGAATATAGGAACATAATATTGACTTTTGTGAACATAAGTTTTGTTTTATTCAAATTAAGTATTATTTCTGGGTCATTGCATTTAATGTTATGGCTGGTAGATCCCAGTTGATTTTTTAATGATAAATAAGTTTAAAAACATCCTTTTTTATTATTTCACCAAAAAAACTTAATGAAAACCAATTTATTACGTGATTTAAATTTAAAATGTTTTCATTCTAAAATTATGTATTTTCCTAAAAAATGTTTTTTCATGAATTTTTGATTATTATATTTAAATTAATTTATTCCACCTATAAAAATTCATCCTAATAAAATGGATTTAAGATTTCAAAAAAACATTTTAAATTTTTTAAAAGGCCCCTTTAATTTTTGGTCATATAATTATGTTATTATTGTAAAAATTTTAGTTATCATAGTTATGGTTAAAATGAGTTTAAAGTGGATAGCTTGAAGATAAAGCTTAAAATGTATCCGTCACTTTTCTAAATATGATTCTTTGAGTTTATTTAGGTCCTATAACACCATATCATGCAATATGGTGTTTTGTTTCATCTTAAAATTATTCTGATATATATATACATATATATAATGAATAGGTAAAGTGTTTTTTTATTTATTCTTTTATCTCATTCAAAACTCTTCAAACCATTATGATATAAAAAAATAATTATCTCTTATATTTCGATATTGTTGTAAAAGTGGGTTCCCTAGACCAAACTTTATCAGTACTTTTTTTACCCTACCATGTGTACAATGAGTTATGAATGATGTAAACATACCATTATAGTGTATACATTTCTACATCCACTATTTAATGGTAATTTACAAAGATTATTGATCATATCAAAATTTAGTACCAGATACCAGGCTGTAATGAGAGACACGAGATACTATGACATTAATATTGAATAAATTTCCTATTTTCTTGATACATCATACAGATTGGACACAGTAGATGTCAGAATATCTGGTGTTGTATGTTCATGTGCATTGAAACATCTTCTCATAAAGTTTACACTTGGCGTCCTATATTATTTGAAATCATGTATACATAAAACTAATAGAAACCCCACATGTTTTAAGTATTATTGGTTGTTTATATCTATGAACAAGTGTATCAATCTCTTGAATTGAGATTATAATTAATATGTGCCATTTGATCTGTACTCTGATGCAAGGTGAACACCATGAAAATGAAGCTGTTGATTTTTTGTTTTTTTTGGGTGTTTCTTTGGTGGTATGACATTAGTTAAATGATCAAGATATAATTTTTTCGCATCTGAGTTGATGAATTGATATATTAGGCCTAGTTGATTAGGATGGTACCATTGTCATTAAATCCATGTCCATGGTAGTCGAAGGTAATTCCATCTAGTTAATTCATAAAACAATAAAAAAAGAATGGACGATGACATAATTGTGCATCCTGATTTTTGAGATATCATATGACAAAGAGTTTATATTACACGGTATGTGTTCTTAGGATGACTGTCTTTGATATGAAAACTCCTCATCCCTTTAGGGTCCATTATCTATTTCTAGATTTTTTTCTTGGTTTGTGAATAGTATTCACATCTATTAAGACAAGGTTATAGATGGTCACACACAATATCACATTCAATATTCTTCCATATTCCACAGAATAGGTATGTAGGACATGGTGGGAGCCACCACAGGGTCCAAGAGTTCTCCAAGAATTATCGTTCATCAATACATAAATAAATTCATTACTATTTGAGTATAGAGTAATTGGTTGAATTTATTTATTAAAAAAAATTTCAAGTGTTTAAGTAAATACATGGAATAATATTATATGAAAGAATATTATTTTAATATTCAAGGTTTCTTTAATATTAGGGGGAATTTCAAGTTGAGTTAATAAATATGGTTTATCACGTTATATATTTAATATATATTACAGGTATGTTATAAAATATAAATAATATTTATTATGTAGTTAATTTGTAATAATTATTTATTTATTAATTTTTAGTGGACATTAAATAAGGTGGTCAGGGAAGCCTAACTAGGTATTTTGAAGATCCACTATATAAGTACACAAGGAGATCATTTATAATATTCAATTCATTCCAATGGATAGAGATACCCTATATCTTCCTGTATTGTTGAGAGATAAAGACAGTTTCTAAAAAATAGATCCTAGGATGTATTCAAAGATCGTAGGAAAGGAGTCAAGGAGATCATCACGATGTCTAAGGAATCACTAGAGCTCTCTGCACGACCACTCAAAATTCAATGATAGATATTCAAAAATATTCTTAAAGATTATATGGATGATCTATAGGGTTTTGAATTTAGAACCTTCATGCAATGATCACCAATGATAAACTGTAGTAAAATTCATCGCCAACCAAATGAGGGAACTATTTAGTTAATTTTTTTTGAAGTATTGACATGATATCATTGGACCTATATGAGGGCTTAGATCATTAGAGATGATGGAGTTACATCACTCGAGTGGTGAAAATTTTAAATCTGCACCCCACTGACTTCCGCTGCGTATCCTAGTACCTTCAATTGGTATCAGAGGGATAGAGTGAATTTTTTGAGCCACATAAAAAATAATTTTCATTAAATTAAGTAGATGGATTTGATTTAGTAAAAACGAAACAAACCATGCATTGATCCATTTGTGATTATCAAATTTATAGCCATCTGACATTTTTTTAGTATGGACCAAGAATTTGACTATTTTGGGATAAAAATTTAAGAAAAATTTTAAAATATATATTTTCTTGTTCTTGATTTTGGGAGATTCATTTCTAGAAAAGTTTCGATCGAAATCTAATTTATGACAACAAATCTATTAAAATATTTTATTTTCGGTGAGGATTTTGATTCCAATGGAAGATTGAACCCAAAAAGGGCAATGGATAACTGTTGGATTCCATTTGATGCTTACGTTTTTTTATTATAATAAAAAAAGTTAACCTTTTATAAATCCTATTTCTATTATTTTGAGTAAAATGGAAGGGGGTGTTGGCTATCAGTAGAAAATAACCAAAGGAAAAGATGTCTGAAAAATATTCCTATTGAATATATACTTTTTTTCTCTATAGTTCTCAAGAAACCGTTGGCCACCCCTCCTCTCATTTTTCTGCTCTCGATCCGGAGCTTCCTCCTACCTCAAGTTGTGGCCAACCCCATTTTCCCCTCTTAACCACTACGGCACATCCTGCTGACCTCGTCCTATCACGAGGTTGGCCTGCTTTACCACACTTTCACCTCCTTAGGTGACCCACCAGACCGCTAGAGCATCATAACCCCTCTCATAATATCCATGATCCCTTCAATCTCCATTATTTTGGACACCAATGTGACCAAATTCCCATCCGAACCTAGCCACTAGACAAGGATGTCGTCCCACTTCTCCCCTGGTCACTGACCATCACCATTATATAACCTCCTAAATGATGGGAATAGAAACCTCTCAATAGAGAGCCCTCAAGAATACCTCAACCACTATCAACCCGGATAAGATCCACGTCTCTTCACCACTGTACTCTTCTCGATTCCCATATTTGATCGACAATAGACATGCCTCTATTGTCGCCACACCATCTAAATCCAACCAATGCTGTGCTCCCCAGTCTTTTTGGGCCTCCCTCACCACCGCCACACTAGTGGATGTCACTACCTTCATGATCAGAAACTCTTCAGACATGAGGAAACCCTTTCTTTCTCCCATTAAAGTACTCATATTAAATCCAAATGGGTTTGTACTGAGCTGAAATGGTTCAAAATGGGTCTTCATGACCCAAAACCACCCTGCATGGGGTTTTCCTAAGATGTGGAGGCCCCGAGCAGATTCTTTCCTACCTTGAATGGGACCATGTGGGGTCGGTATGACATGAAATTGGTATGGGCAAGAATTTCAAACCCTATAATTATAGTTACTTAAACCTTAAATTATTTTATTAATTTATTGGTTTAAAAATGACAATATTTTTTTTTATTTTGAATAATTAATTTAATTTTTGTATTAAATTAAATAAATTGATTAAATTAATTTTCGTATAAAAATTAAGTTAATATCATGACTAAATATTATAAATTATTTGAATTTTATAGTTCATTTAATTTATATTTAAGTCATCAACATTAAATTTATTGAAAATTTAATTTTATTGCTCATTTATCTTTCACACCGAATTATATTGAGTTATTAACCAATCATTTGTATATCTGGTTTATTTATTTAAGTATTTATTACTGTATATGATGTTTTTAATGAGAAATTAATTTAAAACAGTCTACACATTGTTATTTTTCTAATTCATTATGTATACAGGCTTGAAAACTCAATTTATCATTTGTATATTGCGCTCCCAGGACCCCCTCACCTGAATGAGAATATATTTTTATATTTGATAATGATATTGTAAGGTGTAGAACCTTCCTATATGTGGTGTTAATCTATATGGGAAGTGGAAACACAATATAAGGACGAGTTGCATCAAGAGTCATGAATAGATTCAGGTATACTGCCATTAATTCATGGTTTATCTTTTGAGTTTAAATATATCAACCATTATTAGATGATCAAGAATAATCATGTAATTATTTAGTTTATGATTTGTTTATTATTTTGTTAATGTGTATTTTTTACAACTAGAAAACATAAAATAATAAACAAGAAACATGAATGAATATACGATGAATGTTTTTCTGTTAATGTTCTATTTTGAGCACCAAAATATAATATTAATTTATTAATAAAAATAGGTTAAATTTGTTAAAAAATATAAGACCCTAAAATATATATTAAGTCTCAAATGCATTCCATCATTTGAATTTGAACAAAACCAAGTGTATGGGGTGCTCGATCAGCCATAGTTGTGGGTGAATCTTACCACTGGGTAGTTCTTACAAGAATAATGGATTGAATTAACTAAAGTTGTAAAAAAATAAATATCAATAGATATATTGCTTCATCATCAGAGTAAAGTGTTAATTAAATCATATTTATGGTTTTAGAAGATGGTACTTTACTCAATAGTTTAAGGAACTATAGGTTAAGGTAGTTGGCTAGTCAAATCCATTCCTTAAACTCTCTGAGTAGTGTAGTTTCCATATCTTGTTGACTATGAGGAGAGGTTTCAAGGATCCTTTCCAATAGAATATTCATGAGATAGAGTATTTATATTATAGTATAGATATTTACTAGAGTTTAATAAAATAGAGGGAGACATTTAATGATCAAATTAATCGACAATGTTTAATCAGTAATCAAGATAAAAGTACTAATCTGATATCATTATTTTTTAGAAAATGGAAAGTAATGAGATAAGACATACTATGATAATTAATAGAAAAAGTCAATGTACTATCAAACATGAATTTATAAAAAGTAGTACAAGTTCTTGAACACATATTATGATATAAGTAATTCAAGGAGTTAGAGTCCCCAGTACTTATTGAGCCACCTCAGGATGTAAGGGTCATAAATTGTTTTATAGGAGACTCATGTATGAAACATATAATGGTTATTTCATATTGATATCATCCAATGTGAGTTTTGGATACTATATATTAATATGAATAAATATACATGTTTTCTCATCCCTGATAAGCATGTGAGAATAAACTAAATCATGATATGAATGAGGTGATGATTACACCTAATACATGTAAATTGAAATACGAGAAGATATATTTCCAATACATCTCAATATTATATAATTTTCACCAAATTTACCCAGTTTCCTTTAATATTATAAAATGAGGAGTATGTATAAAAACACTTCATTACATTCGGTAAAAATTTTACTAAGTATATAAGGACATAAAGAAGATGTGATCTTTAGTTCTTATGGTGAACATGTTGAAAGACAAGGAAAAAATGAAAGTGGAAAGTATAACAACAAAGAAACCTTTAAAACATCCTTCAATGAAAATAGGTTGGTCATAATACATGAGGTTATTTTATTTTTATATTATGAAATGAATTTATGGAAATTTAAATACAATGAACTTAATTAAAGAAGAAAGTTGTTTCTTATTCTTTAGGTATATTCATCAAGTAAGTAATGTCTCTATTATAAGTATTAGGCATTTAATAAAATTAATATACCAATAACTTATGTGTATTTGAATAAAATGAACATGTAAGTATAGAATTGTCACTACAGGTAAGGTGTATTATCCAAGTGGTTGAGAAAGTGTGGTTCCTAAGTCAGTAGTGATAAGTACACAAATTCTAATTTCCATGTTAATTATTTTAGGTGAACTCTTGTTGAGTAGTATAAAAAAATTTATCTTACACATTATTTGGAAATAAGGATACATTATTTCAAGTTCAGGAATGTTTTTTTTGTTGTTTTTAATATTCAACAAATAGTTTAGTTATACATGAATCTTTATAAATATGTGATGAATATAAAATCTAATATTTACATACTGAGTTGTGGAAGGATAACACTTTTCCAAGAAAAAACATAGCGTTTTTAAAGGAAATACCCAATATGGTTTTGCAACATTTGGATTTGAATACCTTTGTGTTAAAAATATGAGCTTAGTTTTGGGAAAACAAACCTTTAGAAATAAAGATAATCCACAAATATTTTTGAACTAGTTCAGGTAGAGAGAATGAACTATTACAAGGGTAAGATAGAGGTAAGTATACTTCATACGATTCCTTTATGTTCTTCAGGAATGTAAACATTAATTATGAAATATTCGTGGTTATAATATATGAGATACCTTGATATGGTTTGCTAATGAATATCCTAACCTAGAATTAATTGATCAACATAATGCAGTGTTGATTAATTCTTAAACGCACATTTCCTTATCCACATGAAAGCTATTATTCTAATAAGGAGGATTGATAAAAAATATTAAATGTTAACATTGATAAAAAATATATCATAGAAAAATTCATAAACACACATTTCCTTATACACATTAGAGTCATTATGTAAGTAAAAAGAGTATTAGTATTTCAACTTATATTCATTATAGAAACTTCCATTATTTTCAAAACATGCATAGAGAATAATAATGTTATCTCATAAAAATATGCCAACTATCACGAAAAATGGATATCATATGAGTTACAATGTGATATAAATACATTATGTCCTGACAACATGTGTTTTTGATTCAAAGAGTTTTTTGAGGATATAAAAATAAATTGAATTAAGAAAAACAAAATGCACATCAAATGTAATCATCCAAAAGTTTTATAGGGATATTAAAGAAATACTTATGATAGAAAAGATATAGCCAAGTTATATACTATATTTATATATAAGGGTGAACATATATATTTGAGATAGTGGGAGTAAGATTGAATTTGTTTTATTTAATGTTGTAGATGAATAACTAGTTAGCATAAGAATGAGTTCCACAAGAGTTTAGGAAAATGAATGTTTTAGTGACACATATTGCTTAGGAAGGATAAAAGTATGGGGATGGTTTTATATTCACTGTGGTTAGAGATATATTATTCTTTGAGAATAATAATTCATACAAATAAGAAATATATGACAGTCATATGAGATTGAAAATATCAATTAAAATTAATTAATTAATTCCATGTATCAGTAAATAGGGGATTATTATTTTGAATACTAAAGTGTTTATTCATGTGAGACTATACATGGGTCGTGAAAGTGTTGTCCTGATACAAATTGATTTTTTATACCAATTGGTTATGCATAAATACATTAGAATTTTATTTATCAAATATAATTTTTATGGTCTTATTGAGCATTGGATGTCATGGACACCAATTAGGGAATGTGTCTATACAACCCAACGAGAAAAGTGTGGTGACAACATAAAATTCCAATAAGGGTAAGATTTACTAAAATACAATTCAGGATTAATGAAAAAAGTTCTTAGAGTATTCATTTATAATGAATCTTTTCCATGTTTTTAATAGTGGTTAATCAAATTATCATTATTTTCCAAGTAAAGTTTCTAATGATATTAAAATTAGTTAAGACCAGAATAAAAATAATTAATCCCTATATTGACTTAAAGTAGAAACCTAAGATCTAGGGAACATTTTTTATTAAGGTTGATGTAACAGTTTCTTAGACCTAGTCAATTGTAAACATATTAACAATGTATTATAAATAAAAGATGGGAAAATTCAAGAGAGAATTTTTATCAGTGTCACATGCCTTAAATATCTCCAAGATGACATATATGGAACATATGAAGAGATTAATGTGGTAAGTTTAAATCTATATGATTCTATAATGGATCAATAAAAAATTACATGGGTTTTTCAAGTAATGTAATTTTCAACAGATACTTTATGGTATGAAAGTATTATTTATATCTTGGAGAACTCCATGAGAGGCAATCATAAATATCTGATTGTACATGAGGAAGTAAAAAAGGAATGTACCTGGAATATGAAGGGGAAAGGATATTAGTTTTGAGGGGACACAAACTAATCTTCCTTGTATTAATGTGATCTAATATCATAGTCCGGATAAGGTTATTATTGAGACAAGTTCATACAAGAGAGTGGTAACTATATCTATAAATATCGAGTGAATTATAGCTTCAATAGATGGAAAATAATCAATATATAAAACACAATGATTTTTTACATTTCTTTGAATTTTACCTAGTAAGTAAATATTTATCATAATATAAATTATATTAATTATACTACCAATAATTTCCAAGATTTCATGTTTTGAAATTGAAAAAAAGTGAAATAATCGGCGATATCATATATTGAGAAGTTATACTTAAGGAGGTTATTTCTCAGATAGTATAATTTCCACACTTTGAAAATGTGGAAAGTCCATGAATAAATCCATAATTCAGCATAAACATGTTATGATCATGTGAGGTCTAACAAGGTTAGTTAACAAGTTGGATAAAGTGTAAGTGGGAGTGTGGTAGATGTGGTTTCCCAAGAACCAACTACAGGTTTCAGGTGAAAGAGGAGCATGCGATGGGTCATGACCAACTTTTTTTTTCATGACCGATGATCAATTCAGGATTTAAATGATGATGAACATCGTTATTAATATATTTGAATCAAATAAAACATGTAAGGGATAGAATTGTAGAACCAATTATAGGATCATCCCATATTTAGTCAATTAAAGAATTATCTTGCACAAATTATTTCTTTGTTGATGGATTTGAAAACATATCTACATTGTACAATCATTTTCTTATAAGAATCAATATAATATTCCCTCAAGAGAAGATCCACACATGTTCCACAAATATCAGAATGTATCCATAGGAATTTTTGGGTGCTAGCATGGAAGATCATATCATTTTCTCTGTTCGTCTTTGATCTTCTTAAGAATCACTTCCAAAGTATTATACTTGATATCTCTACACTTGAGGGTGGGAGGTAGAGGAAGATCATTATCCATTATTGGGAGAGTTCTTGGAGAGGGATCTATTTAGGGATTGATAGGATTCTCTCTGGCTACCGTGTACACAAAAAATGGATCTCTTAGAAAAATAAAATAATTTGTTTTAAATACCGCTAGAGTTTAAAAATAAATATTTGCACAAGTGACCTTTAATATTTATCTAATCCATTTTATAAATCTATTTCTCAAAGAATAATAATAATAATAATTCCTCTACATGTTCCTAACTTGAAAATTAAATTAAATATTATTTAATCAAATTATATTAAATATATATTATTTCTCACCGGATCTAAAAAATCAATCCTCCCATCCTCTATAATATTTATCGGTATTTGAATGAAAAATAATTATTTAATAAATAAATATAACTACATTATAAATCAATCAATAAATAAATATTATATTTACTAAATAAAAAATAAATATTTATTAAATATTTTTCTCACATTATATATTCTCTCAAATAATTGGTGATGGAATATATGCGATCAAGAAAACATGAATAGTTAGTAAACCATATGTGGGAAAACTATTTATTAAAAATTTTAAATAATAAAAAATAATATATATTATTTGATTGAGATTCGGGACAAACTTAGTGTGTGAACCTCTATGCCTCTTTCTAAGTAGCATTAAGAGAAGTTGTCTAAAGTCCAAGGTTAGCATCTAGAAACACATCATGGAACCCATAAAGTAACAAGTTAATGAAAAAATGACCTAATAACTGAAATGGGCACTTACGGTGTAATATAATCCCTTTATTACAATATCCTTAATCAAGAAAGTTACATGCTGGTGCCATCAACCTATGTTCTAGATGTTTTTTTCTTTGAATTTTCCAAAATTAAAATTTTCTATAGAATTCCATGGTTATGGATTGATTTAAGCTATTTAATTTTCATAAAATGTACTAGGACATAAAATTCCATTTAAAAAGTGAAGGGGAATTTTTTTCAATCATTATTCATTAATGGAGTTTTACTCATGATGCGAACAACATATCCTACCTATCCACAAACATATGTCATCACAGTTTTCATCAATACATCAAATTTGATGACTTATAGTATTTATTAAAAATGAAATTAAAGTATAAGGATCAATAAAAACAACCTTATATAGGAACATCCAATGACACATATGATTTTGGATTTCCTACTAGTGGGTCACCTTCTCATAATATCCAACACAAGATATTACTAAGGTTGTGCACTATGAAAATGTTCCTCAAAGTACGGAGTCTCCAACCCTGATATCTTTTATAATTTTTGTCCCTAAAATTATATCATTTTAATATTGAAAATATATTTAATAATAGTGTTGTATCACTTTTAGGTTCTCATCATAGTGGGGAACTTCTATGAACTTTTAGAGCGATGACAACTCTTAGAGAATTATCGTATACTTTTTTACAAAGAAGAACAATAATAATGTGATAATGAGTTTATTAATATTCAAAAATATGAATAAAGTTTATCATAAAGTACATAGAAATTGGTTATAGGGAACCAAATCCAATAGGCTTCCACTTGAACTATATCCAACTGCTAATAACATTCTGTCTACTAGCTCTCACATGATACTTATTATTCTTTAGATATTGGAATTTTTTCAAGGGGTCCTTTATATTCTTTTCCATGGGTACTCTGCATACTGTAAGTTCACCCCTTTGATAAAAATCCATCAAGAGGTCATACTTGCAGAGTATATGCTATGTTTTTAGCATGACCTTGGCTCCTTGATAAGAGCCATCACTATAGTATTATCACATCACAATGTGATATGTTCTTTACTTATAGGTACCACATCAATATCCTAGAAAAATTTTCATATCCAATTAGTTTCCATTACTCCATCAAAATCCGTTATATACTCGGACTCGACTATAGTATTATAAAAAAGTGTCTTCTTTGGATTGTTCATCTCACAGATCCTCTGTTGAGATATGAAACATTTCATAACTATGAATTTAGATCATTTTGATATGTTTGAAATCTAACATCACTATAAACCCTGATAACCAGCTCCTCATCTCCTCCATACACCACAAATATATTATTAGTTCTTCTTAGATAATTGATGATTGGCTTAAAAATAAACCAATTCCATTATACTATATCTTCTTGATATCTACCTACCATGATCAATAAATAGGAAACACAAATTATCTTACAAAAAATGGAATACATGATTGAACCCATCCCTAAATCTTTTGTGATCTTACTTATTCTATCTTTCTCCTATTTTGTATGAGGACACATTTTCATTGAATAAAGTAAACATTGTGACAATGAAACCAATTCCCACTTGGATTGATCCATACTAAATATCTTTATTATATGGTCAATGTATGCACTTTAACTTAGTCCAACTATAATTTTCGATATATCATGAATGATCATGATCCCTAGAATATAGTTTAATTCACCTAATAACTTCATAGAGAAAAAAGTATTTGACTAGTTCTTAATAGAGTATAAGACTAGTATTTTATTTCCAATAAGTAATATTTTATCAACATATAATACTATGATAATGAATGAAACCTCTTGTAAGAACAAGGTTCACATTAATTCTTAATGAAACAAAATTATTGTTTATCTTCATTGAAATGAATATTCCATGACCTAGATACTTTATTGAATCTATAAATGTATATAAATAACTTGAAAATCCTCTTAGCATCACCTAGTGTCGCAAAACATTCTAGTTGTTTCATATAGAAAAATTCCTAAAGGTTCCCATTAAGGAATATAGTTTTTCAAATCCATCTTCCAAATTTCGTATTCATGGTAAGATACTACAGAAAGTATAATTCTGATAGATTTAAACATGGAAACTGGTGAAAAGGTTTCATTGTAGTCAATTACCTAACTTTCTTTAAACCCTTTTCCCACTATCCCTTCTTTATAGGTATTTAATTTACCTTATATGTCTAGTTTTCTCTTGAATACCCTTTTTTACCCTACAAGCATTAATTAAACTAGCACATCGACTAGAAACCCAATTCGGTTCTAATATGTTTAATCCATTTCATAATTCATGGATTCCTTTAGAAAACTATACCTCTCTGATTTTCTTACCTCACTTGTGCTCCTACAAAGTACTTGTGTTTTATGAACTACTTATTCCATGATAACCTATGGAATGTTTTTCTGTACCAACTCTTATGTATATTGAGTATCTACTTCATCAAAATAAATCTTTCACCCACTATCATTTTTGAATATGTTCTCCCTCTCAAGAAAGAAGGATTTTATGGTGAAAATATCTTTCTTGTATGATGGGTTGTATAAGTAGTATCCCTTTGTTTCCTTTGGATACCCTATAAATATATACTTTTTGAATCGAGGTTCTAGTTTGTTGCTTGAGAAGGCCATAAAAAAAATCCTCACAACCCCATACACGTGTATGTGACAAAACAAGCTTCTTTCCAATCCATAACTCAAAGGTAATTCTGTTTACCTCTTTAGTTGGTACTCAGTTGAGTGTGTATGCGGTAGTTTGTAAGGAATATCCCAAAAATGATAATGGAAGAGCTACATTACTCATCGTCGACCTTACCATGAATAATAAGGTATAGTTAATCCTTTCACTAACACCATTCCACTATGGCATATAAGGTGGAGTGAGTTGATATAAAATCCCAAAATTCCATAGAAAATCGATAAAATCATTGTAACATTATTAACCTCCTTGATCTGATTGATGATCCTTTATCTTCCTTCTGAGTTGATTATCTACTTCATTATTTAATTCCATGAATTTATCAAAGGAGTTAGACTTATACCTAATCAATAATAAATATCCCTATCTACTCAAGTCATAATAAAAATTTATGAAGTAAGAATACCCACTTATATCTTTTACTGGAAACGGTCTTCACACACCAGTGTGTAACAATCCTAGAGGCTCTGTGTCCCTTTCACCCTATCCACCGAATAGTGGTTTCTTTTTTTTATTATAAACAACAATGATATATTTCAAGTGATTTTTCTCAAAATATTATAGATAACCATCTTGATAGGGATTTATCAAATGCTTCTCATTTACATGACCAAGATAGTGATTCCTTAGGTAAGTGTTATATGAGTTGTGTGAACATGATTCATTATCAATTTCCAACACTTGGTTTTGGTAATTTGATATATAAATAATGTTATTTAATTGTTCCATACCATAAAATATTTTTTCTTTATAAAATAAAAAATATTTATTTCCAAACTTGAAAATAAAACCATCTTAATTGAGGCACGATGCAAAAATTATGTTATTGATAACCGTTGATTCACAATAATAATACTTTAAACAAAAATCATTCCTGTTGGAAATTAAATGTGGTAGTTAGAAATGGCTAGACCAGATATCCTCACACCATTGGAATCTCATAGATCCTTCTCCTCTATATAAATATATTAGAATCTACTTGGTTCTACATATAGATACAGATGTGAGAACCACAAGCTGTATCTAACACCTAATGTGTAGATATTGAAAGATTACAATTGATAAACAATATAACTTTAGTTTCCCCATGCTTATGAGTGAAATTATTCTTTTATTGGACTTTATTTCCACATTAAAAACATACCGCCTCATTTTCCTCACCCTAGCTTTGGATCTTCCTCTTCTTGAAAAGACGGTGGTTAGGAGTTTTAGACTTATTGTGAGTGTTGGGCACCTCTGCCATGTTCCTCCTTTTCTTATTCACAATAAGGACTGTGGGTTTGTAATTCCCCATGTCCTTATGAATTTGGAGAATCAATGTAATAATTTAAAAAATAATCTTCTCATTATTTATAATATTCCAATAAACAATAAAACTAGGGAAGGTCTTGGGCATTGATGAAAGTATAATATATTTGGGAAACTCATCCGGAAATTTAATCGTTGAGATTTCTAAGCATTCAACGTATCCAATAATCTTATCTACAAGAGGCCCATCTAGAAAAAAATATCCAATATGATTTATAAAAAAATTAATGGAGATCTCTTATCTCTTTTTTCTCACCTTCTATTGATAGAGATCCCAATGCCGAGACATCATTCTATATGCTTCCTTGTTCTCATGTTGCATTAAAAGGTCATTAGTCAAGGATGATAGAATAAAAAACTGAAAATATGTAAAATCTTCTAAATTATTCTCATATAGAGACAAATATTCAATACTAGCCTTATTTCTAAGCTCTTTAAGAATTGGTTCTTTTATCACATACGATTTACTTTCATGGTAAAGGATAATGCGTAAATGCCTTTTCCACACTTGGAAATTTAGGCTGGTGATAAGGTTTTCTTTCTCAAGTATGGATCCTAGTGATTTGTTTGAAGTAATTTTATTACTTTTTCTAAAAATAATATGATCCTAATTTCTGTACTCTATCTAATAAAATTTGGACAAATAAATAAATATTATATTTATTAATGTCACACTATTTTATTTAACCCAATAGCCCACACCATTGTCATTGATATATCCCATTCCTTGAACATTATATTGGTATGTATCCATATTCCCATTATCATTTCCCCAAATTTGGTTGGTCAATTAACTTGAATGGTTTTAGGTAGGCATTCAAAATTACAGCTGTGTTAACTCATAGTTCCTTGATCTTTGGAGTGGACTCCCCAATCCTAAAATCCATAAAATGGATTTCCTCAATCGTTGCATATTAGTTACACTGAAACCATATTTTATAGTCATTCCTTTATGTATAATAAGTTAATTTAACACAAACATTCATGTTATAATTCACCAATAATTGAAAGAACCCCAACTTTGGCTGGTCAAGCACTTTGAACTATGGTTACATTTTAACTAAATTATTGGAAGGCTATACCGATATAAGATATGATTGGGTGCTTTTATATTGTATGATAAATTTAGAATTATTATCATTATCACATGCTTGTTAATAATAAGTGGATTATCCATTTCTTGGATAATATTTACGCATAATATAATTTATTTTAGTTCTATCTTGCATGCTAGTTAATTTATTAATTCATGTGATATGGAAAAAACATCCATAATGAAATAACCATGAAACATAATTGAAATAAAATAATAATTTTTTTATCATTAGATTATAGTAATGGTCAGCTTATATGAATTTTGATAAACTAACCATTGACCTAGGGGAAAAAACCTTTAACCAATTACTATCCATGTTACAGCTTTCCACCTATCCACCTATGCATGTCTTTTGGATTGGATTCCCCTCAGATATAAACTTGATCCACCCCTATTATATTTTGAGCTCCATCCATTACATATTATTTTACTAACACATAAGTAATGGGAAAATGGTTTACAAAAAGGAAACCATGAGCACACATGCCCATATATAATGAGATGAGAGATGCCACACCTGCCAACAATTTAATTTAATAATAAATTAAATGAAACCAATCACATAAAGTGGTGTGGTCTATGCCCATGATCATCCACATACATGAAAAAAATTAAACATTCAATAAAACTAAAATTAAATTATTAATCATTGTTATTTAAGATAAATCGTGGTAGAATCAATGAATTATATTATTTAATTAATCAATTAATTTATCTTATTCCACATATGAATTGCCTTGATATTATCTTCCATCATAACTTTAAAAAAACTAAATAAATATATTTTAAATTAATAATGTAAATAAATGTACGTTGGAGGAAACATGGTGAATATCTGTCAGAATCTAACCAATATATATTATACTCATATACTATTTACTCTTGTGACATATGAGATACATGAATCATCATGTACTTTCATGAAATGTTTTATGAAATTAATGATTACAAGAATTACATGATTTATCTATCACATGTTTTTCTTCAATGAATATAGAGTAATAAGTGTAATAATAATCATATATGTTATACAGATCTGAACATTAAGTAGAAATTAATTAAACACACACAAAAACACTAATATATTTATATATGTATGTATGTATTAAGATACATCACATGGTGTTTCCTATCACCTTAATGACGAGACACAATAATATGGCGATAAGGTTTACACAATATAATAAATTAATTTTAATTATTCATAATTTGGTATAAGTACATGGCATAAACAAGTGAGATTCACAAAATGCACATCTATCATCATCCATCCAAGGAACATGCCTAGGGACTCGACATGGTAATCATGCCTCTGAAAAAGTTTAGTATACGGAGTGTAGTCACCGAGTTACACAATCACTCTTCCGTTAGGCCATGTATGAAATACATGACCCATCTATGACTTAAAGGACTACACATTTTATACGTGGGAAACATGACATGTACTCTTGCTGACTGTGCACTAGGTCGGCCTGGTCAACATGCAGTCTAATAAATTAAATGCACCACGTGAATTCAATGGAAATAGTTTAAATTAATTGAAAATTAAATCCTAGTTCATTGAAAACTTGTATAAGGTTTGTAATTCAGGAAACATGATGTGTACTATTGGGTTATTCAGTCAGAATCCTCAGCACCACCAGTAGAGACTTTTAATTTTATTTCATTCATAAAATTATTTAATTCAATTAGATATATGAGAAATTAAATAGGAAGAATAATATATCACAATTAAAATTAAATAATGATTAAAAATGAATTGAAAACAAAATAAAAAATGAGTAAATAGATCAATGATATTTTAAATAATTATAAACAATTATGTGACCACTTTGACACCACATGTAGGTTCTGGGCATAGTGGAAGTATATGATGGGTCATCACATAGTATCATCAATGGAATTGAATAAAAGAAAAAATAGAAAAGACATAGAATGCTGGAACCAAGCATAGGATCATCACATATTATTTTAATTAATGTAGTCAATTAAAGAATTACCTTCTGTGAATTTTTTATTAATTAATGGATCTAACAATATATCTATATTGTAAAGTCATTATATAGTAGGAATCAAGAGATGATTCCCTCCAGTGATGAACCATACATGTTCAAAAAATCTCTGAAAATCACTGTAGGAATATTTGAGTGCTAGAATGGTAGATCCAATTGCTTCCATCGTTCACCTTTTATTAAATAAAGAATCTCTTCTGAAGTGTTCTCCTTGATCTCTCTAGAATTGAAAGTTGTAGGTAGAGGGATATTACTCTCTATTCTTGAGTGATTTCTTAGAGACAGAGTTCTCTTGGGTTAGATAGTATTTTCTCTAACTGTCATTGGAGACAACAAAAAATGAATTGGATCTCTTTGAAAAATAATATAATTGGGTTTAAATACCAACAAGGTTTAGAAATAAATATCCACACAAGTGAAATTTAACATTTATTTCATGCCTTATAAAACCACATGTCTAAAAATAATAAAAAATATTCTTTCCTTAACATACACTTAACTTGAGAATCAAATTAAATATTACTTAATCAAATAATATTCAATATATATTATTTCTCACCAAACCTAAAAACTCATCCATAAATTACTCCAAAATATTTATCTATCCTTTTATAATGGTTCTTTATTTAATAATTAAATATCACTACATTATTCACAAATAAATAAATAAATATTATATTCATAAATAGAAAATAAATATTTATTAAATATTCTTCTCACATTATATTCTCACGAATAACTTGGGAAAAAATAAATGTGATCAAGAAAAATGAATAATTAGTAAACTAAACATGGGAATAATATTTATTCAACTTTTTAAAAATTAAATTAAATTATGTATTATTTAATTGAGATTCTGGATACACTTTGTGTGTGAACCTCTAGGCCTTTTTTTAGTGGCATTAGTTGAAAGAGCATAATGTCCAAGGTTAGATTCTAAATACATTCCAAGGAATGAATATAGAATTAATTTAATGATAAAACAACATAATACCTTATATAGATGCTTACTATGTAATATAGTCAAATTATCATGACATCTCTAATCAAGCAGGTTAGATGCTAGTGCTATTAACCTTTGTGCTCAATGTCTCTTTCTTTGACTTTTTGGATATCTAACTTTCTTATTGAACACCATTGCTACGGATTTTTTTGGGTTATATCATTTCCATCATAGGGATTGAGAAATAAACTCCTTTTAATGAACAGAATAGAAAAATCCTTTCTCAAATTATTTATTAATGAAATATTACTAGCGACACACCCAATGTATCCCACATCACCACGAACATATGGAGAAATAGTTTTCATCAATAAATATAAGTACATGAATTATAGTATTAATTTATAATAATATTAGAGTCCAAGGAACAATAAACACATCTATAGTTAGGAACATCCAATGACACATATTAATGTGGATTTTAAACCAACGGGTCTTGTTCTCATAATATCCTACACTGGATATTACCAAGGGAATGCACCATGAGAAGGTGTATCAATGTTCTATGAGTCTCAAAACCTGACAGTATTTATCATTTTTTCCGTAAAATGATATCATCCAGCTATAGAACATATATTTAATGAATTTTTTGTTCCACTTTTGGGTTCTCATCATAGCGAGGAACTTCTATGACCTTTTAGTGCAACAAATACTCTCAAGACATTATCACATACTATGTTATGCATAATAAAAATCATGACGTGATAAAGAGTTTATTAATATTCAAAAATACGAATACAAGTTATCATAAAGTACACAGATGTTGGTTTTGGGGTACCAACTCCAACACCAACTTTATCATTAATTTTTATTACGAAAAAATGTTTATAATTAGTTTTGTATGATGTAAACTCACCATTAAAGTGTAGAAATTTCTACATTAACTATTTAATGGTAATTTAAATTGATTATTTTTTATATAATTTTTTTATAGAATATCCTAGGAAATAATGAGAATCTATGGATACTATGTCATTAATTTTAAATAAATGTCCCATGGTCTTGATACATTATTCTGACCGGACACAATAGATTTATAACTATGAGGTGCTAGGTATCATAATCATTGATATGCATTCACATGGATTCCACACATGGTGATCTCTAGTAGTTGAGATCATGAGGAAATACCCACCAATAGTAACACCACATGTTTCATGAGTCATTAGTAGTTATTTTCTATGAACATATGTTTTGGTCTCCTAACTTGAGATCATTATCAATGAGTTTCTTTTGATCGCATACATTGATGCGAGGAGAAAACCATGATAATGAAGTCATGGAGAGATAGTTTGTGTTGGGTGTGTCATTATTAGTGTGACATTGGTTTAATGATGAATAATAAATTTTCTACTTTAGAGTTGAGGAAGTGATATCTCAAGCATATTGGATTAGGATATTAGTACCTTTATTAAATCCATGGCCATTATTTTCAAAGGTAAATCTATCCAGTTAAGTCAAAAAATAATATATTAAGAATGGATTATGTCACTGGTGTGCATATTTGTTTATGATATATCATATGAAAAGACATTATATTACGTATTACATGTTCTTTGGATGTTTTTCATCGCTATGAATACTTATTTTCTTTTTAGAGGCCATGATGGGTTTCCAGATTATACTTTTGGTGTATGAATAGTGTTCAATACTATTGAGATAAGGTCTTGCAGGTTCAAACATAATAGTAAATTAAAGATTCTTCCCTTTTACATGAAATAGGTATATGGGAAATGGTGGGTCCCACTATAGGGGATGGGAGGTGTCCAACTATTATCGATCACCGATAAATAAATAAATTCATTATTATTATAGATTATAATAATTAGGTCAAATTTATTTATTATAAGTATTTACAAGTGTTTAAATAAATACATGGAATAATATTATATAAATAAATATTATTTTGATATTAAAGCTTCATTTAGCGGGAATTTCAGTCCGAGTTAATGACCTAGGTTTATCTTTAAATTTATTTCATATATATTAAAATTATTTGAAAAAATATAAATAATATTTATGATGTATTTGTTTCATCATAATTATTTATTTAGTACTTATTTAGTGGATGTTAAATATATGTGGCTGAGAAACTCTAACCAGGTATTTTATACATCCACTATATAAGTAGATGAGGAGATCATTTTCAGTATTCAATTCATTCAAATGGATTAAGAGATCCTCTCTCTTCCCGTATCATTGAGAGAAAAATATTCCATCCAAGAAATCTATCCAAGTATGTCTTTATGAATCATTAAAATAGAATTGATGCAACAATAATGATGTAAAAATTAATCATTGGACTTCCATGCTAGAACACATAATTTGATGGTCCGTATTTGTGTAGATTTTTGAAGAATATGAAAATGATCTAGAGTGGTTCGATATCATATCATTCAATAAATGATCACCGATTACAAGCTTTAGTCAAACACACTTCCAATAAAATGAGTTAACCATTAATTTAATTTTTTTCTTTTAAAATTATCAGGATACTAGCTTCTTCGGCACATCCTAGTACCTTTTAATATATTATTTTGTTTATGGATTAACACCAGTCCATATTATTCTTCATCTAATTGGAAATGAAAGCATTTATCATGTGTATGGTGGACTACAACCTCACAACCAGATGTAATTCAGTTTATATCATCGCTTATCATAGATGTCTATAATGGTAGATTTAAGGTATATATATTATAGTCATGACATAATTATAATTATATAAAGATAAAATATCATCTATTATCTTACCATTCCATCCATTGAACAATAATTATGCTATTTGTGCATACATGTGTATTACCATCTCCAGACAGTGATGTGATTATTTTTTAATCACCATATCACATAGATGGAATAAAAATGTGTATTTAAAGATATAACATGATATAATAATCATTATTTAAAGATAAAATTATTCTTACCTTATTGATCACATATTTATTTAAAAATTGAAATGTTACTCATGTGTACGCATGACCTACAGTCTCTATGATTGCAATTTAATTCATTTTTCATAACCATATTACATAGTTGGAAATAAAAGTTTAAATAATTTATAAAACTATAATTATGAAAGGATTTAGATTCTGTAAAATATATAATCATGACCCATTTGACCAAAGTCAAACCACCTAATTTAGTTTGGACTTATAAACAAAACATCTAGAAAATATTGAAAGTAAACTTAATATATCAATCAATTAAATATAACATATATATAAGTGAAATAAAATAAATAATTAACTCAAATAAGGTTATTTATAAATTAAATAATTAAAATAACTTTATTATTTAGGAATATAAATAAAATATTTGAAAATTCACAATAAAGTAAAATGATACTTCAGCTTAAAAACCTCATTTTAAATATTTTAAAGATTTATTTTATAAATATTTTGATTCAAATTATTTATTATTAAAATTATTTTTTGAAAGTATTTATATAGAAATAAATTAATTAAAAATTATTTTTATGACTTTTTGATATTATTTCAAATGTTTTTAAAGTAAGTCATTTTACATATTTTATATGAATTTTTTTGAAAAAAAGTCAAAAGGAATGATTTATTTTAACGTATCTGATGTCAATTATTTTTACCCCCCACCATAACCATTATTTTTAATTTGGATTGATTTATAAGATTTCATATTTTCTTTAAAGAAAAACATTTCTTCCCTTTTTTTGGGTATTTTCAAAAGAGTTTTAAATTGAATGAAAATTTTGATATCTAGAAATGCTTTTCTTATGGATGAAAAAATATTTTTATGAGTATGATGATGGAAATGGAATCATTAATGTGTTAGGTATATGTTCAGGTTCATGGGAATTATTTATAATTATGTATGGGCCCGATATAACTCATAATAATGTGTGAGCCTGATATAGGTCATGATGATGAGTGAGCCCAACATATGTCATAATGATGGGTAAACCCGATATATCTCTTGATGATGGGTGAGCCTAGTATAGATATCAAATGCATTGGGAAAAAAGAAAAAGCTAACTGGTTATAGATTTATTCAAAAATAGAATTTTATTTTCATCTTTATTAGTGGAGAATTTGAGATTTTTGTCACATCAAGGAAAAATAGGAAGATAAGAGAGTCCAAGAAGCATAAAAAAATTTAAAATATAAATGAGGAAACAACACTACCTAAAGTTAATAATATTCGTAAGTATAATAATAAATATTAAAATTGTTATACCTTTGATGAGTCAATCTAAAAAGGTGATGAAGTTGTCATCATTGAATCACTTAGTGATTATCATGACCCAACCCGATAGGGCCAGGGCTACCACTCCCCAAGCCCACCTCTAATAGGCTAGGGGATTAAAACTAGAACAGAGTAGTAATATCACATAGATGGGAGGACTTTTCCTAATGCATCTATACACACACACCCACAAACACATTAATGTAATAGTGAAAATATAAAAAAACTGGAAACTAAACAGCATGCATACATCTATCCAAAATGAGAGAATAAAAAAAGTATTAAAAGAGTAAAGTAAAAAAATAACCCCCACCATAGAAAACTGAAAAACCATCCAACCTGCTTGGAAGCAGGGGATAACTATCAAATGAAACTGCTAGAAGGCTCCTCTACCCAGCTCCAATAAACACCTCAGTCAGTCAATCTCACTATGCTCTGTCTGCCTTAGGTCCTCCATGGACTCTGTTGAAAGGCCTATGGCCTGCACAAAGTAAAAAACATGTGTGGGAAAATCCAATGCATTGGTGTGTATAAAATTACTCAGTAGGAACCCAAAAAACCCCAAAAGGAAAGGGAGGAACTGGAAGGTAATAGTCTACCGACCTTGTTAGAGGGAACACAATTGATATTCAAACTCCATCTCAAACCTTCCTCATCAATATATGACAAGTCAACTCATTATAAAAGCGGTGTCAACCCATACATGTGACAACCCTTCTAGGAATCACAGAAAACACCCATATATTTTCTTCTCATATACCAAGTCTCACGAGGTTCCAACCTCATATCCACCAATATTATTTCTACTCATAGGATCTAACCATAACATGAAACTAGGATAAAACACTTCACAAGCTCAGCCATACCATATGTCACCAGTGTGAGAGATCAAATCCATCAGGAACAACTCTACCATTACTAATGGTACGTCATAAAGAACATTCTCCACCATGAATAACCTACTAGGTCCCACTCTAGTTCCCATTACTAGATGTCCTTCTATCACTAACTTGCACCCGATTCATTGTAATGACCCGGACTTTTTAATTATATTTTTTTTCTAATTTTGTGTTTTATTTTACTGTATACTCAACAAAACTATATCCTTTAATTAATAAAGTGGGTATAATTAAAATGAGACCGTTGGGTTTCAACTATCATATGACCGTTGGTCAATATGACCGTTGGTCAATATGACCGTTGGTCAATATGACCGTTGGTCAATATGACCGTTGGAAACTATAATCTTAACATTGTGTTTTTTATAAATATGGTAATCTTGGATAATTAATACAGAAAGAAGATTGAATGGCCTCATCTAGTAAAATCGAGCAATATGAAGCTCATCTGTCAGATCTTGGGAAGGAGGTAGCATCACTGGGCTTTTCTCTGGACCAAGTCCAAGCCTAACTTCAATGTATAAAGCTTGAATGGAATCGCCTAAGATAGAAGTTCAAGATAATAAAAATCACCACTTGGGCAATGTTATCCGAGCCACCCCAAGACTCTATCACCATAGAAAACCTTACACTTAGGTCCTATGCTGGTGTATTAAGGGGATATGTAATGAGACCTTAGCTGCTCTGTGTAATCCTTTTATATAAATAAAATTGTTATTTCTTGTTAAGGAAATTTTTTCAAATATAGAATATTCAGATAAATATAAGAGGTGTATTATTGATGAATTTAGGAAAAAAGGGTATTTTAAAATATTTTTGTCTTCATTAAATAATTAATAATGTGAAATTATTTTCATGAAATGGTCTTCTACAGTTGTGTTCAGTAATAAATTTAGAGTCTAATAAGATCAACTTGTTATTTAGTGAAAAGTAAAATAGGAATAGTAACATACCCATATGAATAGTAATGAATAGTAATTTGACAAAAAAAATAGAAACTTCACCAATGAATGTATAAATACATTTTAAACATCTTATAAGTGAAAAACAATCATAGTTTAAGTTTTGGTATTTTTGTATGTCATAAATATTTTATTTTCAATTTTATAATTAATTTAATAATTTAAAATGGAAATATATTTTCATAAAATTTTATCATACATTTTTAATTTATTATCTTATAGTAATTCGATAATTTTATGGGACCTTGATTACTCTTTTATGGTGTTACAAAATGAGTTATAGTTTTAAAGTGGTATTTTAAGGATTTTTCGAAAACAATTGAATTTTCAGTGAATAGTAAAAATTCAGTTTTGAGTTTTGGGTGTTTAATGACATCATTAATGATGTAATAATGATGCGAGATTTCTGGTCGACTTATGAATAGTGATATATGCTATGAGGTGTCTGTTTGCGCCCAAATTTACCCTACTGGTATGCGGTCGTTGTTGTACAGGTAGGGGTCGAATCGACAGGGAACGAAGAAGAAACCTAGAGACACTCTAAATTTGGAGAGATTTGGCTATCGAGTGGCCAACTATTTGGAATGATTTTATTTGAAACCAGTGATTTAATTTAAAGAAAAAAATATACAATTACTTAGTCTAAAACAATTAATGGAGATGAGTTGATCCTAAGTTGTTACTAGGGTTAGATTGGATGCATTTATTTTCTTATAACATTTCAGTTCACTAATTCAAGACGTATCAAAAAAATGATATAATTCCTCAACATCATTTACCAATTTAATCCTTACACAATTCCAAAGCTAATCAACAATGCAATTAGAGGATCAATTTAATGATCACTCCAAGGAATTGGATCGTACTAGCACTCGAAATGTGTCATTGTTAAAGTTGGCGAAGATGAAGAAGAAAATAATTATCAAATAGAAATCATAAATTAATGAAATGATTATAGAATTTTAGATCATAAAATAACATCCAATATGCCCCATGGAATGCCATAGGACCAACCCATAATTTTTTAGCCCTCCATTGATTCTATGATCTCAAAGGAAGCAGAAAGCAGACTCATAAGGGAGAATGGGAGAGGAAAAAGAGAAAAAAACAATCACTCCACCATTGTGTGAAGAGTTTCACAAAATATAATGTGAATAACCTCACTCCCTAAGGCAACGATATCAACGTGATATGGAAAAATAAATAATAAATTAAGAAGAAGAAGAAGATGATGATATTTTATTAATTAAATGAAGGTGAACGAAAAACTTACTTGGGAGAAATTGACAAGCGATTACAAAATGAAAACATACAATTGAAAGAAAATAAAAACTTCAATTCCAAACCAAAAAATATTCCATCCCCATTCCCTTCAACATAATCTCCTTATATAGGCATATTTATCGACTTAGATACACCCCGCACAATAAATTATATCTCAATTAATTTAGAGAGTCAAAAGGAGGGTGAGAAAATTAAGGGATTTTGACGTTTCGAAGTTGACCTGGAAATTTCGTCCAGATTCGTCCCCCATTTTGACGTGTGAATTTAGAATTAAAGGAAGCCAAATCTTGAGGGGTCATAAAAGTGAAATATTCTCGTCCTTATGTACTATATGAGCTGTAAAAAGTTCAAGAAATTTGGAGCATTCGTTAAGAGTTTATGGTCGAAATAGTGGGATGACTTTTTGTGCATTAATGTCGGGCCCACCATTTAAATCTCAACTTCAGATCCCTTTATCATCGTGAAAAAATCATAATTAGCATTGGCCACAGTAGAATAAAATTATCCTCATATTTTTCTATTTCTACTATAAAACTTTGAACTTCATTGGGCTTGGTTTGTGGGCCCCACATTTTTTTGATGGGCCTTAGGCCCATTAAGCTTTTTCCAATAAACTTATGCATTCTTGAGCATAAATATCCATCTTCCATTGGGATTCATCCATCGGACCTCAAAGATAAAATGTTATAAACAAAGTAATAAATCATATCCCAAAATATCAAATTCAGAAAATGAATATAATGTTTTCCACAAACAAATGAATGATTGAGCCCAAATTTTCATTTTAAACATGAATTGCATTTAAGATGAGAAATGAAGTTCTATTTATGTAATGCACTAAAAACAATGTTTATGGACTTTGGAACAATGAATATAAAGATATTAACAATGAAAATTAGCCACTTTTAGTGACTAATCACACCCCTCAACTTGAGTTTTGCTAGTCCCGAGCAAAATATATTACAAATATGAAATTCAAATCCCCTTTTCCCAAAACATTTTAATACACATTTCTCACCCAAAGACCTCATACCCAAAAAATTATGAAACCCATCAAAATAATTAATCAAATCTAGGTCCATAAGTATATCCCAAGCCCAATCCCATTCCTTTGTTCAAATTCATCACCAAATTTCATCTAATTCCAATTAAGCATGATAAAGTGTTGTGCATCACAAAAGATATGAGGCACATTTTATTGATCAAGGAGAAAAAATGGAAGCACTAGGTGGGAATCACATTAAACCTTAAGATGAGTATCCATTTTGTTTTGATTTTTTGATGATTTTTTTAACCACAATAGATATGAAAAGACTAACTCTCGGAAAGACAACTATGGAGTCACGATACCAAAGTGTCGGACGCCACACATATTGTCAATTTCATGCTCGAAAATAGAGATATAATGCCAAACTCTGGGAAAGACAACTATGGAGTCACGATCCCCAAGTGCCGGATGCCACGCATTTGGACAAAACATTGCTATATGTGGTCATATTTTTTGTTTTTTTTTGTTTTTTTTATATTCACATTAAACTAAAAGTGACCCCAGAACCCTATGTTATAATTAAAGGGACCCAAGAACTCAAATTTACACCCACGATCTAGTAGATGTGCATTGTTGCATTTTTTTTAAGAGGATGAAAATATAATCTTTGAAAATTTACATTGGACAACTGCACTTTCCAAAAACTATGATCATGAACTTAAACTTTCATTAAAATCAGAATCAAGGCATCCAAATTTTTTGATATCCAATTTCATAGTTTGAAATGTTTGTTATCATGTTCAAGGTTAATGGAATGTTTCTTTCCATGCATGTTCTTATAAAAAAATATTTTTTTTTATTTCCTCTCCTCCCAACTTAGAATAACACTGTCCCCAGTTTTTAATGAAAAGAAAAGTTAGAAGGGGGGTAGGAGAGGAGTTCAAATAGAAAATTGAAAATGATAAACATGGAACAAATTCACCTGGTTTTTTTGAGGTTGAAGTTCATGGTACTCTAGATTACTTCTTTGATCTCTTGAGGGATGTAAAAACCTCCATGATTGAACATGTATGACCCAAAATAGTTCCTGAACCATACAAAGAAAAAAAATAGACAAAAAAAAACAACACAAAAATTTATTTAATACCAATTATCAACATTTTTAAGGTTTTCTCTATTTTTTTTAAATTTAAAAATCAAACTAATGATACATTGTCTTATTTATATTTTCTGGGTAAGGTATTACTCAGGGATCACACCACATGACACAAATGAATATGGTTCTCCCCTTTCATACCCATCCTTACTCATAAAAGAAGAACATATCAACAATCTATTTTTTTAAATACCTAAAAAACATAAAATAAAATAAAATAAAATGACAATACATTGTCTTCTTTATATTTTCTGGGTAAGGTATTACTCAGGGATTACACCACGTGACACTGATGAATACGGTGCTCCCCTATCATACCCATCATTACTCAGAAAAGAAGAATAAGTCAACAGTCTATGGTAATTTATTATTTGAAAAAAAATGATTCAAAATTATTGGAACTATGAAAACCATGGGTTGCCTCCCATGTAGAGCTTTTTTTTAATGTCGTTAACTCGACTTGAAACCCCAAAATTATCCAATACCAACTTTAAACATTTTAGCAAACCCATATTTCTCCACTTCAACAAGATTGAGATTTATTTTTTTCTTTGATTTCTTGTCATGTAAAAACCCATGCTCAATAATGAGTGTGAAAATCCAAGGAAGTTTAGTAATGGTTGATCGGGTTTCTTCTACAGTTTTTCCTAAGATTTCAAGGGTTAACCCCCATTTGTGGGTTTCATGAGATGAATGAATGACAAATGAAAGGCCGTGGTTATCTCCTATGATGGGATGCCTGAGTGGGGAAGTAAAGACATTGATTTTGAGTTCAGGTTGGATATGACATTCAAAAACAGATAAAAAATTATAATCAAAATCAATTTCATTTTTCAAATTTCCCAACACAATTTGTTCCCTTTGAATTTAATATTCAACCCCAAAATTATCTAGATGAGTTTCATGAATGGGTATTTATTTTATGTTTGAGATTTATCTTAATGGTTCAGTTATTGGTGTTTCTAATAAATCATCATTGGAGAAATATTCCGGACATTCAATCCATGAAGAAAAATTCCCCTCTTGTGAATTCATGAAATCAATTTCATCCTGATTTAAACACTCATTAACAATTCTCTCATGTTCTTTATCTTGAATTTCAACCTTAGATGACCAATTCTCTTCATTATCCAATGATGTTTTCCAAGATTTTATAGTGGGTTCTTCACTAAATTCAAATGAGTTATGTGGGTAAGAAGATTCTTCTATAAGTGATGTGGAAGGGACAACATGAGTTGGAGTGGGTTCCAAAAGTGATTCAATGCTTTGTAGTTCTACTCTCAGAGATGAAACTTCTGAATTCATTTTATCCATTTTTTTACACAAATGTTCAATAATTTTTTCAAAATTAGGTTTGATAGATTTTTGGAAATCATGAACTTCATTAAGTTTTATCTCTTCAATCATTCTTAAGAGGTATGGAAATTGATCCTTTAAAAAATCAGCATCCCATTGATTGTACATATCATCTGGTGTAATGTATTCAATCAAGGTTTGGTCAATGAATTTACCTATGTGAGGTGATTCCAAATATTGATTTTCCAATTGATTATAGATTTGGTCTATCAATGGGTATTGTGGAAGATAATCCATTTGAGTTGATTGAAATTTTTATTCAAAGTGATGAAAAGGGAAAAGATAAGAGAAATGGGGGTGAGAAAAGAGAATTTGGGGTGAGAAAAGAGAATTTGGGGTGAGAAAATAAGATGAGTGTATAAGGTAACTTACTTGGTCCCCAGAAATGACGCCAAAATTTGTTTGTGCCCAAATTTAACCTACTGGTATGCGGTCGTTGTAGTACAGGTAGGGTTCGAATCCACTGGGACTGAAGAAGAAACCTAGAGACACTCTAAATTTGGAGAGATTTGGCTATGGAGTGTCCAACTATTTGGAATGATTTTATTTGAAACTAGTGATTTAATTTAAAGTAATATATATATATAAAATTACTTAGTCTAAAATAATTAATGGAGATGAGTTGACCCTATGTTGTTACTGGGGTTAGATTGGATGTATTTATTTTCTTATAACGTTTCAGTTCACTAATTCAAGACGTATCAACAAGATGATATAATTCCTCAACATCATTTACTAATTTAATCCTTACACAATTACAAAGCTAATAACCAATGCACTTAGAGGATCAATTTAATTATCACTCCAAGGAATTGTATTGTACTAGCACTCAAAAATGTATCGTTGTTAAAGTTGGCGAAGATGAAGAAGATAATAACCATCAAATTAAAATAAAAAATTAATGAAATGATTATAGAATTTTAGATCATAAAATAACATCCAATATAACCCATGAAACTCCATAGGACCAACCCATAAGGCTTTATCCCTCCATTGATGCTGTGATCTCAAAGGAAGCGGAAAGCAGACTCATAGGGGTGAATTGGAGAAGAAAAAGAAAAAAAACAATCACACCACCGTTGTGTGAAGAGTTTCACAAAAGATAATGTGAATAACCTCACTCTCTAAGGAAAAGATATCAAAATGATATGGGAAAAAAAATTTATAAGAAGAAGATGATGATTATATTTTATTAATTAAATGAAAGTGAATGAAAAAATTACTTGGGAGAAATTGACAAGTGATTACAAAATGAAAGTATACAATTGAAAGAAAATAAAAACATCAATTCCAAAACAAAAATATTCCATCTGCATTTACTTCAGCCTAATATCCTTATATAGGAATATTTGGAGACCTAGATACACCCCCCCATAATAAATTACTTCTCAATTAATTTAGAGAGTCAAAAGGAAGGTGATAAAATTAAGGGATTTTGACGTTTTGAAGTTGACCCAGAAATTTATTCCAGATACATCAACCATTTTGACGTGTGAATTTGGAATTGAAGGAGGCCGAATCCTGAGGGGTAGTAGAAGAAAAATATTATCTTCCTTCTATACTTTATGAGCTGTAAAAATTTCAAGAAATTTGGAGTAGCAGTTTAGAGGTTATGGTCGAAATCGTGGGATGACTTTATGTGCATTAATGTCGGGCCCAACATTTAAATCTCAACTTTAGATCCCTTTATCTTCATGAAAACATCAGAATTAGCTCTGGACACAGTTGAATAAAATGATCATCATGTTTTTTTATTTCTACTATAAAAATTTGAGATTAATTGGGCTTGGTTTTTGGGACCCAAATTTGTTTGACGGGCCTTAGGCCCATTATGCTTTTTCCAGTAAACTTCTGTATTCTTGAACAAAAATCTCCATCTTCCCTTAGGATTAATCCATCGAACCTAAAATATAAAATGTTTCTAACAAAGTGATAAATCATATCACAAAATATCAAATTCATAAAATGAATAAAATGTTGTCCACAATCAAATGAATGATTGGCCCCAAATTTTAATTTTAAACAAGAATTGCATTTAAATTGAGAAATGAAGTTCTATTTATGTAATGCACTAAAAACAATGTTTATGGACTTTGAAAAAATGAATATAAAGATATTAACAACGAAAATTAGCCACTTTTAGTGACTAATCAGTGTCCTTAGTGGCCAATACCATGGGAAAATATAATGTGCAAGCCCATGGTTTTGCAAATACCACCGATGAGGTGTCCCTTGAAAATTAATAATTTATTTACTCACTATTCCTATAAATACCAATCAATTTCCCTCATTAATTTCATTCTAAAATCATACTCAAAAAAGTTATGGTATCTTTATCTCACAAGGAGTCCTCCTAAGGTGTAACACCCCAAGCTTCCATGATACACTTCACTTCGAATAATACAGTAGTGTGTATTGTACGCAACTTCGAGTTATAACACACCACAACCAATCAAACTAGCCGTTATGAATAGTAATACCCACTTTTTGAAATTTTATAAAATTTATCTTTCAAAATGGAATTCATTTTTGGATTCGGAATATCGAAATTATCTTAGGGTGAAATTTTGGTGCTTTTCGAATAACTTTCATATTTTGATGAATAGTGAAAATTACTAAATTTTAATTAAAAACAAATTTTTTAATCGATACAATTAATAGTGGTAAATTATGAATTTTAGTGGTTTTTAGGTATATTTAGAATATATTTTTACCATTTAATACAATGTTGGTCATTGGTTGTAATTTCACATTTAAACCAGACATAAACATGTGTCAATCTTTTGATATTTGTTATTTCTTAAAAACACGCTATTTGTTTTGACAACGGGAATTAAATTTTAAATTAATTAATGAAAATTATATGTTTTGAATTTGGTAAAATATACATCATTTTTGAATTCATAATATCAAATATATCTTATGCTGAATTTTTGGTATTTTTCTGAGAAACATCAATTTTCCATGAATAGTGAAAAACACTGAGTTATTGGTTAAAACCAATTTTTTTATTTAAATAATTATCTATTTTATTTAAATTAATTTATGTCAAAATAGATACATAATACTTATATAAGTTCATTTTAATTAATTTGATCCAGTTTATAATAATTTTAGATATATAAAAATTTTATTGAACTTTTCACTGTCTTTTACCCACCTCCTAGGAGAATTTAAAAATTCACATAAAACATAATTTTACCACATCTGTGAGTCGAATTTTGAAAATCCAAGAGTCATGGTTAATATCAAGGAGTAAAATGTGGTTCAATAAGATAAAAATAATTTTTTGGTGAATAGTAACTTTTTTACTTTTATTTACCGCGGTTAAAGGTAAATAGGGTAATTCAAGGTAAAAAGAATATTTTAATAATTCAAAATTACCTTAACACATGTCCTAACCTTATTTGATGAGTAATGACCGACCATTGACATATTTGGGTCGATTTTGAGACCCCGTGGATCCACTTATGAATGATAATGACACTTTAGATTAATTAATTTAATGTAAAGGCAAAACTGACAAAAACAAAAACCTTTAAGTAATTAATTTTTATATGGTGTTATATAAGTAATATTTTTTATTATAAATATTAAATGGAAAGATAAAACTATTTAATACATCATGGTATTTTTTTTAATAATTTTTAGACTTCGAATAAATTAAATTATTAAGGACAATATAATGATGTGGTATTTACCTCATTAATAAATGATTTAAATAAATTAGATTATAAATATTAAAATAAAATCCAAAACATGTCGAATTATTCTTGGATGATTTTATTTCCACCATAAGTCATATTATCTTAGACCCAAATGATTTTTGGACCTTTTGAAAACGAATATCATTATATAATAAAATAATATTTTCACATTTTCCTAAAGAGCCCCTACTCCGCCATATAAAAAAAGACCACTTATAACCAATTACTCACACATCTCAAGCCTTTAAGATCATAAAAACTCTGCCAACTTAATCTCCCTACATCCCTCTCCTCCTCCTGGAAGCCTTACCTTAGGCAGAAGGCACTTCAAAGAGTCCTTTTGGTTCAATCCAAAGGAAGTTACGCAAATTAAAGGTAACAATTTCTCTTAATTTATTTTCTTTTATTTTACTTCTCCAACCCCGAAACTCTTTTGATTAACTTATTTCATAACAAAACCAGTATAATCAATATACTAGGATGTTTTTATGAGATATATTTGAATTACACTTACACAAACCTCCATCTAATGGGTGAAGAACATAATGTTTCTGTGGATGGAAAACTAACGCCTCACAAAACGATGATTGTTCAATTACCTCATACCGCCTCTCATGGTGGCCATTATGATGTCACTGTATTTATATATGAAATATATTATGTTTCTGGTTTCTTCATTCTTCTGTATTTTTCTTTTATAGCATACCTTAATGGTTTCCAGTATGAGTAAATGCGATAATTTCATTTGAGGAAGTGCGGACTACTGCCCCCTCAAAGTGATATGACTCGTTAATACCATATGTGGGACATATAAAGGATGGATTTAATTATATTATATATTATATTATACTGTAATTATAATATACCTATGTATAATTATGTTTTATGTCCATTAAAATAAGAAATAGAGATGAATGTAGCGTTCATGCGTACGTACAACTTACCGTCTCCATGAACGGTACATTTCATTATTACCCCAAAATGATATGAAATATTATAAATACAAGTATATATATGATATATATGATATATACATCATGAATATCATTCTTGATATAATGATATTTTGACCATGTGAACAACTTGTAACTATAAGGTGTTCATTTTTTACTCAAGTGCCAAATATTGACAAAACGAACGTTATTAACTTGAATGATTACATAATGTTTATAACATGGTAATAAGTGATATAAAAGGAATAATAAACTTTAAAAAGTTTCTTAAGCAAGTTTAAATTAACTTTAGTTTATTATTCAGGCTGTTAAAGAATGAACGGGTCAAGTCGGACACAAGGTAAGGGGTTTCATATGACTCCTTATTCCCGTGAGATTCATGCCATATTGCCACTACAACCTTTTGTGTGGTGTATGTACTGCCCATAATTGTATTCTTTGTGTAATAAACTTTAATTTATGTGTATTTAAATATTCACTGTATGATACCTCTTTCATGGGTTGTATGTTTCGTAAGTTACCAAATTGGTAAGGTTTAATTTCACAATCTCTTTATTATACGAGGTTGTTTTTTTGTAAGTATCTACTGGGACATATTTATTATCCATGTACATGCTTTATGAAAGAGTTTTCAAAGGGATTCTTTTAAGAGATTTTTTTTACTAAAACATCATTTAAAATGTTTTAAATATTTATTCTTCTAAATCTTCCTCATTAATGTCCATGTATTCAAAATGGGTTTTAAGGATTTATTTATATGGAATTGATTTTTTTTAAAATTATAATTCCGTTAAAAAGTTTCAATGTGGTATGAGACACTTTGATTCAAAAATGTATTTAAATGAATTCTTTTCTAAATTTTGTGACTTTTAAATGTTTTCATGAAAAAGGTGTATTTCTCTCAAAGAGTTTTACAAATCATTTTCATACATGTCAAGATCCTTTAATATATTTTAAACTTGTTTTGATGTTGATTTATCATGATAAAAATATTCCATATTGTGTTGAAGGTTTTGTGATATGTTTGAATGTGGATGTGTTATTCTTATACCATTCATTGTTTATGGGTAAAGTATTGTCATTTCATATGCTAGTGTTAATACGAATGTTTATGTTATATTTCATCCTCTTCTTAACATGAATGTGTTGGAATAGTATGTTCCGGGTTTGGGTCCAGTTACAGCAGACCCTCTGGGTTGGTGTCTGGTTATTAGAGGCAGTCTGGGTTGGTGTCTGGATATTAGAGGCACTCCGGGTTGGTGTCCGGTTATTAGAGGCACTGCGGGTTGGTGTACGGTTATTAGAGGCACTCCAGGTTGGTGTCTGGTTATTAGAGGCACTCCGGGTTGGGTTCCGGTTATAGTTAGCCCCTAGGTCTTGGCATGAGGCCTTGACAATGAAATTAATGTTTAGCATTTTTCATTCCATCATTATGAAAGTGGTTAGTGATATGGCATGTGATTATTCGACTAGTAGAATGTCCATGTGAATAAGTAAATGGAATTATTGCATTTTATTTCTGCCATATAATGCTGAAGTTCAAGTTTCAAGGGCTTTTGTTTTAGTTATACATTTCCTTAAATGTTTATGATTTTTTATGAAAGTTTCCGCTGTATTATTATCCTTACTGAGCATCTTATCTCACCCCTTTCTATGTTTTATTTTTCCCAGGATTCCAAGAAGTCTATTGTGATTGATATGCAGAGTTAAGAAAAGGGAATAATGGAATTCATAAAGGATTATTTATGTTGTTTTGTATGTTATGAAGTGTAATGTAACATTCATGTATTTAATCTATTTTCCAAGACTGGTAAACTGATCGGTCCTTTGGGACTTGATTCCATGTAATCATGAAAATGGATTAAAATAATGCACCGACTCTGGGTTACTGGGGTTGGGGCGTTACAGTTGGTATCAGAGGAATTTTAGAAATAACCTTGGAAACTAGATTTAGATAAACTCTGATTATAGCACATTACCCTAAGATAGAATTTGAGGATTATGATAGAAGAACTTCCAAGAGTTTTGGTATTGTAGATATTTTGTGAGTTTTTCAAGAAATACATCCCTGTCTGGATACGAGCAGGTAGAGTCGGCTCTGACACAGATGTACCTAGGGGTAAAACCCGAAAACACCGCTTTGAGCTAGACTCAAACGGGAACTGGTGCATGACAACGGGCCTTGCTGCACTCTTGGTTATGACACTCCCGGGGGATATGATTAGGATAATTCTCATTTTCTTTACAAACCTTTATGAAGGGTTTATGAGTATATTCCTCCTCAAAGAAAACATTTTTGTGATTATGGATTATATCCATAAACTATTCAATTTATGTTAGGTATTTTACATGTTTGGAATTATGAATTGTGATTCATAAACTGACTTATTATATGCCATTATTTAGAAATGGAGCCCAGTAGAAGGAATGAGAACTCCAACAATACGTAATATCCAAAGAGTAAGAAGGGTCATATCATTATTTGTATTAAGATAACATTTAGAAAGAAAATAGACTCCCACGTATTACCATAATATGAATAAATAGTATCAAAAGATCAGTAAAGAACTCTCTGAATCCTATGGCTTTGAAGGGAAGCCAGCGAAGAAAGGGATGGTAGAAAGAAATATGGATAAAGGGAATAAGGGAAAGAAGGATTTAACAATATGTGATAAATATGGAATGAATAACCTTGGTAAATTCATGATGGGAATGGGAGTTTGTTATAAGTGTGGAGAGAAAGGACACAAAGTACGTGATTTCAAGGGTAAGAAAATGTTTTCAAATGTACAATGCTTCATCTTCATGGGGTTGGGACACTACGCAAACCAATGTCCAAATCATCAGAGTACGCACCAAATGATTCTATTGGATAATAATAAAGTTATCATACTACTACAGAAGAAGAGGAATTACTAGTGTTCTTATGTTTTTATTAAATAATTATTTCACTTGAGTGTTGTATCAATGATGTACTGGTTATAAGAATTATAGAGATAAATAAGGATTGTACTGCAGTACTATTTAATTGAGGATTTGAGATTATATGGTACTATGAAAAGTGACTCAACAACAAGTTAATTTTTTTTGAAATACATGGTTGAAGGAAAGGAAATCTTTAATATGGTATTGATACTAATGCAGTAATTTTGGAATAAGAGATGGTTGATTTGGATGAATTATATTGGATATTCTTGACTACCTTGGAACTGATTAATGGTTTGTCTATTTCATCATTGTTGGAATATTCAATGTTTTTGGATATAATGAATATATCTAATATTCTATAAGGAACAAGGGATCATGAATGTAATCAATAATGTTTTATGGTAATTTATGGTGTTACCATATTTGAAAAGAATACATGATGAAGGTGTTCACATGCTATTACATGGAAAAAAAGGACCTTCATTGTGTTTACCTACCTTATAAATTTTGGACTGTGAGTTTGGGAAGAAATATTCTGGATAATTCTAGTTTGAGATTATTGTTGGATTTCCATAAAAAGGACAACCCGAAGGTCGGGAAACAACCCGTCACATCCGACAAGGCCGGAAGACTTGAACCCACTACCGAAGGGCGACAAGGGTGTATCACCTACCACTAGCCCATGCAATGTCTTGGATTGAATAATGTAGTTTTTTAAAGGGTGTGATATATGAATTATAAATTCATTATTTTTGGAACCCTATACAATTAGGATAAATAGAATATATATATATATATATTTTAAATCTTTTAGAGTGAAAGATGAGTTTGTAGTAGGAATTAGTTGAAGGATGAACCTCTACTTGTCAAGTATATACACACACACACACACACACACACACACATATATATATATATATTTCTTCTTATTTTATGGATAAATTAATTATTAAACTTTTCGGAAGGGATCTTAAAACCAAAAATGTGTTATCCAAATACCTTATATTTTATTGAACCGATGGTATTTTAAATCATCATAGATTGGTGGCTTTGAGGCCCACAATTATACAATTATTTGTGATTGATGACCTCAATCACTCCCTATAAATATTTACGTTTTTACTCCAATTAAGTGTCTCTAATTTCAACCAATGTTCTCTTAATCGAGATCATAATTTGGTGGTGACCCTTTCATTTCACTTTTCCTCTTATTAAGACTAAATTTTATTAACCCAATTTATGATGTGGGTTTTCCCACAAAGATATTTTCTATTTTAAACATTTTATTTTTGAAGAACAATTTCAAATTTCGAGGATGAAATTTATTTATTGAGGGGGGAAAGTAACACCTCAAGCTTCTATGGTACGCTTCACTTTGAATAATACAGTAGTGTGTGTTGTACGCTACTTCGAGTTATAACCCACCACAACCAATCAAACTAGCCATTATGAATAATAAAACCCACTTTTTGAAATTTTATAAATTTTATATTTCAAAATGGTCTTCATTTTTGGATTTGTAATATCAAAATTAGATTAGGATGAAATTTTGGTGCTTTTCGGATAACTTTCATATTTTGATGAATAGTGAAAATTACTAAATTTTAATTAAAATCAAATTTTTTAATCGAAATAGTTAATAGTGATAAATTATTAATTTGAGTGGTTTTAAGTTATATTTAGAATATATTTTTACAATTTAATAAAATGTTGGTCATTGTACATAATTTCACATTTAAACCAGACATAAACATGTATCAATCTTTTGATAGTTATTATTTCTTAAAAAGACGCTATTTGTTTTGACAAAGAGAATTAATTTTTAAATTAATTAATGCAACTTATATGTTTTGAATTTGGTAAAATAGACATCATTTTTGAATTCATAATATCAAATATAGCTTATGCCAAATTTTTGGTATTTTTCTGAGAAACACCAAGTTTTCATGAATAGTGAAAAACACTGAGTTATTGGTTAAAACCGTTTTTTATTTAAATAATTATCTATTTTATTTAAATTAATTTATGTCAAAATATATACATAATACTTATATAAGTTCATTTTAATTCATTATATTTAGTTTATAATAATTTTATATATATAAAAATTTTATTGAACTTTTCACTATCTTTTACCCACCTCCTAGGAGAATTTGAAAATTCATATAAAACTTAATTTTACCGCTGATGCGAGTTGAATTTTGAAAATCCAAGAGACATGGTCAATATAAAGGAGTAAAATGTGGTTCAATAAGATAAAAATAATTTTTGGTGAATAGTAAATTTTTACTTTTATTTACCGCGGTTAAAGGTAAATAGGGTAATTTAAGGTAAAAAGAATATTATAATAATTCAAAATTACCTTAACATGTGTACCAACCTTATTGGATGAGTAATGTCTGACCATGGGCATCTTTGGGTTGATTTTGTGACCCCATGGAGCCACTTATTAATGATAATGACAATTTAGATTAATTAATTTAATGTAAAGGAAAAATTGACATAAACAAAAACCTTTGAGTAATTAAATTTTATATGGTGTTATATAAGTAATATTTTTGACTATAAATATTCATTGGAAATATAAAAAGATTTCCTATATCATGGTATTTGTTTTATAATTTTTAGACATCGAATAAAGTAAATTATTAAGGACAATATAATGATGCAGTATTTACCTCATTAATAAATGATTTAAATAAATTTGATTATAAATATTAAAATAATATCCAAAACATGTCCAATTCTTATTTGATGATTTTATTTCGACCATCAGATATCTTATCTTCTACTCTAATGATTTTTGGACATCTAGAAACCGAATATCATTATATAATAAAATAATATTTTCACACTTTCCTAAAGAGCCCCTCCTCCCCCTTATAAAAAGAGACCACTTCTAACCAATTCCTCACACATATCAAGCCTTTAGGCTCATCAAAACTCTGCCAAATTAATCTCCCAACATTCCTCTCCTCATACTAGAAGCCTTACCTTAGGCATAAGACACTTCAAGGAGTCCTTTTTGTTCAATCCTAAGGAAGTTACCCAAATTAAAGGTAACAATTTCTCTTAATTTATTTTCTTTTATTTTACTTATCCAACCCCTAAACTCTTTTTATTACATTCTTTTATAATAAAACCAGTATAATCAATATACTAGGATGTTGTTATGAGATATATTTGAATTACACTTACACACACCTCCATCTAATGAGTGGAGAACATAATGTTTCTGTGGATGACAAACTAACGCCTCACAAAACGATGATTGTTCAATTACCTCCTACCGCATCTCATGGCGGCCATTATGATCGCACTGTATTTATATATGATATATATTATGTTTTTTGATTTCTTTATGCTTCTGTATTTTCCTTTTATAGCATACCTTAATGGTTTCCATTCTGAGTAAATGCGATAATTTCATTTGAGGAAGTGCGGACTACCGCCCCCTCAAAGTGATATGACTCATTAATACCATATGTGGGACATATAAAGGATGGAGTTAATGATATTATATATGATATTATACTGTAATTATTATATACTGATGTATCATTATGTTTTATGTCCATTAAAATAAGAAATAGAGATGAATGTAGCGGTCATGCGTATGTACGGCTTACCGTCGCCATGAACAGTTCATTTCATTCTTACCCCAAAATGATATGTACTATTATAAATACATTTATATATATGATATATATGATATCTAAATCATGAATATCATTTTTTATATAATGATATTTTCACCATGAGAACAACTTGTAACTATAAGGTGTTCATTTTTGACTCAAGTGCCAAATATTGACAAAATGAATGTTATTAACTTAATTGATTACATAATGTTTATAACATGGTAATAAGTTATATAAAAGGAATACTAAACTTGAAAAATGTTCTTAAGAAAGTAGAAATTAATTTTAGTTTCTTATTCAGGATGTTAAAGAGCGAACGGGTCAAGTCGGACACAAGGTAAGGGGTTTTCATCTCACTCCTTATTCCCGTGAGATTCATGTCATATTGACACTATTAACTTCTGTGTGGTGTATGTATGGCCCATAATTGTATTCTTTGTGTAATAAACTTTAATTTATGTGTATTTACATATTCATTTTATGATACCTCTTTCATGGGTTGTATGTTTCGTAAGTTACCAAATTGGTAAGGTTTAATTTCACAATCTCTATATTATCTGAGGTTGTTTTTATGTAATTATCTACTAGGACATATTTATTATCCTTGTACATGCTTTATGAAAGAGTTTTCAAAATGATTCTTTTAAGGGATTTTTTTACTAAAACATCATTTCAAATGTTTTAAATATTTATTCTTCTAAATCTTCCTCATTATTGTCCATGTATTCAAAATGGTTTTTAAGGATTTATTCATATGGAATTGAATGTTTTTATAATGATAATTCCTTTCAAAAGTTTCAAAGTGGTATGGGACACTTTGATTCAAAAATTTATTTAAATGACTTCTTTTTTAAATTGTGTGACTTTTAAATGTTTTCATGAAAAAAGTGTATTTCTCTCAAAGAGTTTTACAAATCATTTTCATACATGTCAAGATCCTTTAGTAGATTTTAAACTTGTTTTGAAGTTAATTTATCATGATACAAATCTTCCATATTGTGTTGAAGGTTTTGTGATATGTTTGACTGTGGATGTGTTATTGTTATTCCATTCATTGTTTATGGGTAAAGTATTGACATTTTGTTTGATAGTTTTAATACGAATGTTTATGTTATATTGCATCCTCTTCTTAAGATGAATGTGTTGGACTAGTATGTTCCGGGTTGGGGTCTGGTTACAGCAGACCCTCCAGGTTGGTGTCCGGTTATTAGAGGAACTTCAGGTTGGGTTCTGGTTACAGTTAGCCCCTAGGTCTTGGCACGAGGCCATGACAAAGAAATTAAAGTTCAGCATTATGCATTCCATAATTATGAAATTGGTTAGTGATATTGCTGTGGTTATTCGACTAGTAGAATGTCCATGTGAATAAGTAAATGGAATTATTTCATTTTATTTCAGCCATATTATGCTGAAGTTAAAGTTTAAAAGGATTTTGTTTTAGTTATACATTGCCTTAAATGTTTATGCTTATTTATGAAAGTTTCCGCTGTATTATTATCCTTACTGAGTATCTGAGCTCACCCATTTCTATGTTTTATTCTTCCCAAGATTCCAAGAAGTGCATTGTGATTGATATGCAGGGTTAAGACAAGGGAATAATGGAATTCATAGAAGATTATTTATATTGTTTTGTATGTTATGAAGTGTAATGTAACATTCATGTATGTATTCTATTTTCCAAGACTCCTAAACTAATCGGTCCTTTGGGACTTGATTCTATGTAATCATGCCAATGGATTAAAATAATGCACTGACTCTGGGTTACTGGGGTCAGGGTGTTACATAAGGTTCCCTCAAGCCTACCAAAGTCTTGACCTTAAAGCTTTCAAAGTTACTCTACAAGGTAAGGGATCCTTTCACCCTCCTCTTTTAAATCATGACTTCCTTTATGTTGTGTCTTATATTTTCCATCTCTATATATTGAGGGTCTGTTCTTATTTGTGGTTATTAATATCCATTTCATGTACAAATGATGAGAGACCCTTTCTTCTCTCATCAATTTTCTTTTTGAATTTTTAAGTGACGCTGTTAGGCTGCTGAATTTTTCGTAAAAGGAATCACGTCTCCTCTTTTCTTTCATGTTTCCTTTTCATGTGGTATGTCATTAAAATTTAAATACCATGATCTTATCTCCATGTTATTCGGTATTTATACTGTATTATAAGTTATATATGAATGGGTTACTCTTATACCCTCTCTTTTTATTTTTTTCTAAAACCATGTTATATAGCCATTATGCCACATAAATTTCGTCTCATAATTTCTATCTCTTTTTCTCAAGCAATTACCTTGTGAATACCCAGAACTATTTTTTTCTGTGGGTGTTAATAAATATATAAAAAGGATATATTTTATTCTGGAATGGATATACATATAACCCTCACTCCCTTTCCATGGGTTTTAAATGACATAACAGTCTTATTTTTATGCACTTTTAAAGCATCGCAATTTTGAATTGAAACCCATTTCATTTACTCTCTTTGGGTAATTTATGAAATGTATGATTATGATATATGTGGATCACATGAAAATATATATATGTTAATGATGAACCCTGATATTGCTCCAATGGATTGGGTAAATAATTAATCTCTAGAGATGGCAAGTTTCACGATACCTTAGTAAATAACCTTGGTAGTTTTTATGACACCTCGGGGCTAAAACATGGTGATATGTTTTTGAAGGTCTAAATGAAATGTTGTAACCACCTATTTAAGTTATTATTCAAGTTATTTTTATTATGATATGCCTATACTTCCATTGCTCATGTCCTTATGTTTTTATTCAAGATCTTTTTGATGTCACAAGTAAATTGATTCCCTTGTTTACTCTTATTGGGCCTTCTGCTCACCCTTTCCTTTGAATGTATGTCTCCCGGATATGAAATGCAGTAATTGTACTTAGGAAGAACTTATGATGAAGCCTTAAAACTAGATTAGAAGAATGTTTTATGTTGTATTCATGTTTTTTGTTCCTGATTTCCAAGACACTAGACTTTAAAGATCCTCTGTATGTAAAATGTAATGTAAAGTTATGAAATAAAAAGGCGGGATGCCATATTCATGCTAAAGAAACCCATGTGTAGAGGAATTATCCTTATAATTATACTCAACATCCAATGGAGCTCCAACTCCAATGGAGGACATTCTCCCCACTACCACTCAGAGATCCAGGAGTACTATTTCATAAGTGAGGACTCGTTCCCTAGAATGAAAAGGGAGTATAAATGCGTAGATAAAGGACCCAAACCCTAACTCGGTAGAAGAGTTCCTCTCTGTGGATAGAGGACCCATAAAATAGAATGATAGGGGGTGATACTCTACCCTCTTGGATACTACAGGGGCCTGTACCCTAACACAAAAGGGGAGTACCGACCCCGGGATAGAGGACCCACTCCCTAAAATGAATGGGGAGTACCTAATCTTCTAGAACAACATGTATGGAGGACCCATACCCTAGAACGATAGGAGAGTTCCAAATCTAAGGACAAAGTATCCATGACCTAACAATATAGGGGAGTACACACTCTAACTTTACATAATATACGGAGGACCCACTCCCTGGTCCAATAGGAGAGTACCATCTCCATAGATAGAGGATCTACAACCTAGTCCAAAAGGGGAGTACCTAATCTACCTTCAAATGGGTATGGATGGACCATTCCCTAGCACAATATGGGTGAAATTTACAACTTTAAGAAACATCACCGTAAACCCACAACCTTGTCCATTCGAGGGGTAAAATCCCCAGGGGAAACTACCCAAAGGAAACGAACCTGTGCCTAGAATGTGGGGAGTCCCATATCAACCAAAGAAGAGTGGTAAGGGAAACATGCACCCTAAAGATGCAGGGGAGTACAAGTCCTGATGTCTCTCATCATAAACCACACCGATCTACAGCATCAGTTTAACATAGATTTATAATCTTATTGGTCAATTTATAACACATCATATCTTGTAGGCCATATTGAAAGACACTATTGTGATCTATGTGGAAAACCAGTTAGGATAGGGTTTTTAGATGTCTGAATCTGAGTCTCTGAGAAGGAAATATAAAAGGCAGAATATTTCAGGAATATCTCCTAGGAGTACACGGTGTGCACTAGGTTAGACACAGTGTGTGAGCCCACCTAAGAACTTGGTCTTGTTTCATGTCTACATGGTTTCCCAACCCATGTAGGGGTATACAATGTGTAAAGGTGGTACACACCATGTCCACTTCACCCCTCCCTTGTCCATGTTATTCTTCTACATGAACTAGCCAACAATGTCCCTCACACATCATACATCCCTTATTACACGACATGTTCTGGCTAAATGGCCACATTCATATGTTGTTTTTTGGTATCCCTGTACTGTACTGCATTTCTATGTACCAAACCCCATGACTATGTACTTTGGTCATGTGTTAGTACCTGACCATGTTGTTTTATACGACTAAATCAATCCATAAACCATGGTCACACAGTTGGGGGAACTAGACGACGTGTAGTCCCCAAAGATCATCTTCCCTAAACAGGAAGGGATACAAAACATGTCTCTTTGGACTATATGCCATGTAGATGATAATTCCAGTTAGGAATTACCTACAAAACACTCTAATTCATCCCATTCTTCCCCAAAACCACATATCTACCTAGCAGGGATTAATAACATTTGTATTTAGGATATATAACCTTAAAACAAATCATAATGAAAGGGATCAGGATTAAAAGTCAAATCATCCTACCTCGTGGGTGAAACACAAAAGCTTTGGGTTAAGAATGATGCCCAGATCATGCTGTTTCTCGACCGGATGACGATATATGTCAAAAATGGGTAATAAATGTACCTTAATTCACTGATTTGGTTTCATTTTTGTTCATCAAAAAAGATAGAGGATACAAATAGGATGATATTTCCCCTTTAGTGTGTCATATTCTCAAATATGGGAGGGTAGGCAGAGGGATTGGTTTTTGGTTTCATCAATTAATTAAATTCTCTTTTAATTAATTAATCCTCCACAAATGCCCCACCAACTCACCTCCAATCAAAAATCTTGGAAAATACCAATTTAGGTTGTGCTTATGGTAAATGTTCCATTTTTGACTCAACCATGGCCTCATAAATATGATCTGAGACTATGATAGGGAGTTATTTGATGTTTCAAGAAAAAATGCATGTGTGTGATAAAATATATTTAATATTTTTGATATCATTGCACCGAGGCTCCCCAGGCCCTGGCTTTCCACATGGACCTAAAGACCGACTTCAGAAACATTCTATAGAATATTCAAAAATATTGTGGTCCAAGATCCAAGTCATTACATTCTAACCACCTTAGATATTTTCATCCTTGAAGACAAAAATCCTAAGCTCATGGGAAGAAACTGATCACTCTACTGGACTCCCATGCTAGTGATCTCACAAATGTTTCCCATGCTTCTTACAAGCACATACTAAGGGGAACCACCAAGAATAAACCACTCTTATGTATATATTCTACCAAGAAATCATCACAAAACGAAAAATCCCATGTCTCCTTAGCTGTGATAGGTTGGAAATCACCAAGCACCATGGTCCATATATAGTCATGGGGTCTAGCAGTACACCATCTCACAAACCTGATGTAGATTCCAAAAAAACCCCATAGTTCACATGCACCTCTGGATGAAATGTGTCACAAACTCATCAATCATCTTTCATTCTTGACACTGAGAACACATGGTTAACATTGAACAAAAGAGGGATTCCCTAACATAAACCCTGGGTCTTACCAAACCCTTTTGTCTACAAAATACCAGTTTTAACACAACTCTCCAAAAATAAAAACACTACCAAACCCACTAGTGGAAACCCAACTGAGTATGGATGGTAGGAAACAAAATCACACTTTAGAAACATCATATGGTCTAACTCTACCAGTAATTTTTTTTTCAAAGAAAGGATCGCCCTCTTCTCGTGCCACCAAGATAAAATTAGTCGAGCAAAGAAACTCCACTGGCAAGGCCAAAACCTGCTCCAACACTCCATCACATAACATCTCTATTAACAAAAAAGTATAAAAAACTCATACAAAACACATTCATATTGTCCAATTTGTGTGGAACTGAATCCCCCATAGAGTTTTAGTCATGTCACAAAAATTAATCTTAGTGGAGAAAGTGTCCCTCTTCCTTGTGAGTTCAATGCTACGTTAAACAGCACCACATCCTCCTCGAGTATGTCGCATACGTAGTTGGACCCAAACACATGAGGGTAATAAAAAAAATAAAGGGCTTCCCAAACACATAATGAGTCATATCTAGACCTTTTTCGCAACTACCAATACATTTTTTACTGACAGAACACATCACCCACGTTAAACCTCAAGCAAGAAGCTGAAAGAAAAAGAGTACCTCGCTACAATGTCTGCGAATTACAACTATTGAATGTAGGAAGGCCAAAGAGTGTACTTCTATTCATCTTCAGAGCTTCTGGGTTGAAAGCCTTTATGACCTATAGCTGTCCTTTCCCACATCCTTCTACTTCTTGACCATAGCGTGGAACACCTGGGGGTGGTGGTGGAAACATCTAGAACTTCCTTCCACCTCATGCTATTCTATTATCTCCCCCACCTTGTTTTCCACCTTGCGGAACTCCCTGATCCAAGCGCTACCTCTACCAAAGTGTCCTTTCGACTGGATCTCTCTTAGAAGCACGATGGGTAGGGAAACCCTTAGAAACATTTCCCCATTTTACACAATCATAATAACACCTATCATACTATTTACGCAATCCCTAGTGCGACTCCTACGCCAAAGGCCCATGTTCCTAGGTTTGGGCTTGGGTGTGCCTCCTACACTGTGATCTTATCACCTGTTATTTGCCTAAAATTTCAGAAAAAATAGCCTCATGACTACCACTGTGTGTCACATCCATATTTTCCTCTACCAGGTAGATTTCTATGACTATAGCTCACTCCCCTACTCCAACATAGGTGGGAATGCACTACTGAATCATATACGCTCTAATTTCCTGATGCAAGCCCTGCTCATAGGTACATTCCTTGAAAAACAGATCCCAAACCATATCTAGGGAGTATCATGAAAGGTCTGTAAACAACACTGAAAACTTCACCACTGTCACGCTATCCTATAAATATGGAGAAGCTCCAGGATATGCACAGATCTCAATGTGGTTGGGTAAAACTCTTCCATGAAGAGTCTCTCGAACTCCACCCATGTGAGCATCACCTCATCATGATATTGCATCACTAAACTCCACCATTTCCATATTGAACCCTATAGATGGATTTCCACTAGGACCACTGTCTCATTGAGAGGTTTTTGGGCTAGGCAGAAAACATGAGTGACTACCTCAATCTAGTCGTCTACCGCATGGGGTTTGGATCACCCTAGTACCTTAGAGGTCCCTACCTCTCGAACTAATGCAGTGCACTCATCATTCTTTCATTTTCATCCTAAACTTCTGGCACAACTAGATACTCAATGGGTGTTGGCACAATTAGTAGTACAGTCAGGCATAACACGTTAAAACCAATTCCTTTCACAGAAGCCTCATCACAGGGGAGATCTTCACCACAATCCGGCCACATAATCGAGTTTGGAACTACTACAAATACGCCTTTTATCAACGATAAAAATGGCCTTTAACAGCGCTAGAAAAGCACTGTTAAAGCCGGAAAAGATAAAGGGTGGGGGGAGGTCCCCTTTATCAGTGCTAAAAAAAGAGCTGATCTAAGACACCTTTATCAGCCTAAAAAAAGCACTCATAAAAGGGGTCTTTTATCAGCGCTAAAAAAAGCACTGATAAACATAACCCTTTATCAATGCTTTTTTTAGCGCTGATAAAGGGGTCCTATATCAGCGCTTCCTTTATCAGCTCTTTCATTTTATCACTGATAAAAGAAACTTTTATGAGATATTTTAAAAAAGCACTGATAAATGTTAAAAAAATAAAAAAAATTAAAAAAAATTAAAAAAAAATTACAAAAAATTAAAAAAATCATGCCAATCCAGGGGGCCTTTAATAGCGCTTGAGCCCCACTTTTAATAGCTCTTTCCACCCCCTCCAGTGCTCCGCAATACCCCCTCCACCCCTTATCAGCGCTACCCCCACCCCCCACATCTACCCCCATGCGCGCACCTCTTCCTCCAGCAGGTTTTGAACTTGAGACCTCCTCCCTGCGCGCCTAAGCCCTTAACACTACTAAATTTTGATTTGTTTACCATTTCATGATATCTCTATTAATATATATATATATACAGTTATATTTATTCGTATAGTACTATATATTTATATTAATATATTAATATATATAGGGATATTAATATATATATAGTTATATTAATATATATAGTTATATTAATATATATATAGTTATATTAATATATATATAGTTATATTAATATATATATAGTTATATTAATATATATAGTTATATTAATATATATAGTTATATTAATATATATATAGTTATATTAATATATATATAGTTATATTAATATATATATACAGTTATATTAATATATATATACAGTTATATTAATATATATACAGTTATATTAATATATATATACAGTTATATTAATATATATATAGTTATATTAATATGTATATATAGTTATATTAATATGTATATATAGTTATATTAATATATATATATAGTTATATTAATATATATAGTTATATTAATATATATATAGTTATATTAATATATATATATAGTTATATTAATATATATAGTTATATTAATATATATATATAGTTATATTAATATATATATCTATTTATATATATATAAATTTAGTTATATTTATTCGTATAGTAATATATATTTATATTAATATATGTATAGTTATATTAATATATATATATATAGTTATATTAATATATATATCTCTCTCTCTATATATATAGATATATTTATTCGTATAGTAATATATATTTATATTAATATATATATATATATAGTTATATGAATATATATATTTATAGTGATATTAATATATATATTTATAGTGATATTAATATATATATATTTATAGTAATATTAATATATATGTAGTTATATTAATATATATATAGCTAGATTAATATAGATATATATAGTTAGATTAATATATAGGTATATAAATATTCATATATTTGTATTTTAAATAAAATGGACATTACTTATTATTTAGATAAAGCTAATATATTTTATATGTAAATATATTTTATTATTTATATTTATAATTAATTTTTATGTGCGAATATATAAAAAATATGTATATATTGTTATATATTTGATTATAAATAGCAGTGAATTATAAAAAATGACAAAATTTCAAACACATAATATCAATATGAATGTAATACCTTGTAATAAATTCAGTCCCACCCAAAAAAGCCAATAATACCACCTTAAATGAGGCTGAAAATCCACAAAATGTTTAAAAATCGGGGTACCCCGACTAAAAATTCAGTTTTGGAGGCCTTTTAGGACTCTTTTAGCCTCTAAAAATCCTTTACCAGGGTTTCCCCAATCATAGCGACGTAGAGCTCATCACAGGCTTCGATTTGATATGTGGTAGAGCTCAAACGGACACCCGGATCAAAAGTTTTGGCCGTTTGAAGTTTGAGTTGCGTTTTCAACATATTTTGGATCTTTTTTTAATTTTTTTAGTCTTTAAATTGTTATTAAATGACTATTACTCCATAATAATTAGTAAATTATTAATTTAAAATATTTTTTAAATTTTTTATGAAGCCATTTTCACTAAATATCTTATATATTAAGTATATTAAGTGTAAATGTACATTTAGACTTATCTAAAATATATTTAAAAATTATATATTATATTTATATCAATATAACTATATTTATATATTTATATATTAATATATTTTTTTAATTTTTTTTTAAGTTGACCCTTTATCAGCGCTTTCAGAAAAGTGCTGATAAAGGGGGGGCACTGGGAAAAACTGTTTTTGTGGTAGTGTGGATCTCATCATAAGGGAATCCTTAAATAGAATCAAGACACACCATGATCAAAGAGTATATATGAGAATCTTACTCAAGAAAAACAAGGGAAAACCAAAACCCATTCCAATCTGATGAATGTACCATTTATTTCCTGATGTCTAGTGGCTAAATGCACCAGGATTCACTGTTTCACTTTCATCCTTACACGACTGTGCTAAACTAGTTTTGTATTGAAAATATAAAAATAATAAAAAAATTCCCTTCATATTTGATTAAATTATTTTTGTTTTTATCACTTTTAAAAAGGGGAATATTTTTTTTTTATAATTTCATTGTATGTGGAGGTGATTTGGATGGCCCATGATGATGTTCAAGAAAAATGGGCCAAACTGGGCAGGATTGAAGAACACAAGTGGACTCAACCACACACTTCTTTTAAATATTGCATCCAAACAGGATGATATTTTTTTCTAGAGAAAAATTCAAGGGTATAAAACTGTTATGAGGGAACCAATTCTCAATTTGGCAATCTATTGGCCCATATGGACTGATTTTTCCAAGGCACCAAATCAGAAAAAAGTTAAAAGTGGTGTGCTGTGTTCTATCGATATCTCAGTCTGTAGTTTTCAAAATGGTTCCAAATTTTATGTGAAGAGATTAAGAATGTGGGGATACATTTTTTTAATTTTAGTAAAAGCGATATAAGATTTTATGGAGGTCGAAAACCATGAGCAAGCGGTTTCTCTAAATACAGGGGCTCAGAACCACCTCCCAATTTTCCAATAAAATGATACATTGGGATCCCCATTTGAGAGTTCGGTCAGGAGGGAAAGATCTTGTAATTTGGAGACCCAAATGATTATTCTCCTCATTAAATAAGTTATAGAGGCTCTTATATTCATAGGGGATCAAGGATAAAGGTGAATTTCTACCCGTGCCTCCTCATCCTCTCAATGGAGAGATAAACGGTGGACAATCATTTCAAGGGAGCTACACATATTTGTGAGGGAGTCTTAAAACTTTTTCTTCTACTAGTTTTGATTAATTTTTGTGTTAAATATTTCACTTGTGTTTAATCTTAATACACTTATAATCTGAATACATTTCATTTGTTTTAATTAAGTGAAAAACTTTTTATCTCAACACCAATTGGGTGGAGATTTCAATTGGGGATCTTGGGTTGTTCCGATTGGAAAAAAATTGAATCCTTTTTTCTCACACACAATCATGTGATTTTAGTATACTTTGGTAACCCTTATTCTTTGATTGAGGTGCAAACCACGAAATCACAATTTTTATGTCAAGGGTTTCCTCTTTGTGCACCATTTTAAGAGGCAAGAGGGGAATCGAGATCTTAACAACCCTCACCCAAAGAATTACATTAAACCATATAAAATTTTCCAAATAATAAACTATCCAAGATGTGTAGTGAACTTGAAATGAACTCCTTCTCTCATAATTCTTAAATCCCCACCTTTTTTATCAACTATTGAACTCTTTAAATTAAGTTATCTTCTTAAAAATGTTTTCTAAACCTCCCCCATTTTTAATACTTTTTATTTAAAACGCATACTATAAACAAATAAATTATATTTTATAGATGACCTAGGGTCTTTACTATAAAATAATATCCTCTTTAAATCATAATAAATTTGAAATGTCATGACAAATTGTTCAAATTTTGGCACCGTTTCAAGGAGTGATTTTGTTTTTAGTGTGAAATTTTTACATAAAAATATTATTAATTTTGTAACTATTTATTTGGTTATTTATTTAAATTTTTATATTGATTTATAAATTCTTCCTCTTGTGTAGGTTCTATTCACGATCCTTTCTACTTTAAGAGATTTACAACCATTTTAACTTGAAATGGAGAGGATCCTACATCAGTGACAGTGTGACACACGAGACAACCCTTTGAAAGAGGACACATAACATATTGAACCTCTTCTTGATCCTTATTCTTCTTGAAGAAACATCAAAACAGAATTAAAATTGCCTAAAATTAGTGAAAACAACCAAACATTAAAATAACTAACCCCACTTAATGTTTATATCCCACCCACATATTTTCAATTATAAGGTGAGGGTCCCAATTTTGAACTCAAATCTGGTTTAATTCATTTATTACCAAGAATTCATGGAATCTTGGGAGAGGATCCATATAAGGAAATAAAATAATTTCATACTATGTGTTCTAAAATAAAACATTTAAATGTGGATGAAGAACATGTAAATCTTAGAGCATTACCATTTTCATTATAATACACTATGAAATATTGGTTGTATTATGTTAATTCACAAATTAGAGGTTGGGCGGACCTGAAACAAATTTTTATTGAAAAATATTTCCCACCTTCTCAAACTGAAACAATAAGAAAAGAAATTTTTGGTATAATACAATCATAATAAGAAACACTTAATGAATATTTGGAAAGTGTTAAGAGCTTTTGTTCAAGATTTCCAAACCAACAAATTAGTGATCAACTTTTAATTTAGTATTTTTAAAAAGGTTTAATTCATTTGTTCAAAATACGACTGATTCTGCTATAGGTGAACTAGCTGATAAAACCCCTTTTTCTACAAGGACCCTGATTTAGAACATGGCGCGGAACACACAAAAATTTGGTTCAAGGTCTTGTTACCTATTCAAGGTGTTAATGAGGTGAAAACTACTGAATTTGAGAAGAAGGTGAGCATGAGGTTCGAAGAGGTATGTACCCTTCTTCAACAAATCGCTCTTTCCCATGGGAAATAGCAATATCCTTCTCCCATACATTGTGTTATAGGTTATTCTAAAAATAACTACTTTGACCATTTCCCCGAACTGAGATAAAATCTTTATAGTTATGAAGAAATCATTTTAGGACACCCCTATAACCAATCCTTTAGAAAAGGAAGTTTCTATCCATCAAACAATGGGTGGAAGGAAAACAAATATTATAGAAAATAGGGGTATTAAAACCAACCTTAATAACCATGGAACCAATTGGGGAAGAGTAGTAATCCACCACAACATAGAAATCTTCATCCGTAACAAATTCATTTCCATGAATCTCCAATTCCAAAAAACCACCTATGTTTCCATTCAGAACCTAAAAACCCAATTTGGAAACTGGACAACTCAGTGGGGGAAATCAAAATTCATGGTTTAGGTAAAATACCCTCTCAAAAACAATTCAACCCCACGGATAAGGGAAATTATAGTTCTATCACCCCAAAATTTGAAATCATTATAAAATCCAAATGACCTCTCCATTAGAGTCATCCCCTCTAAAGGAAAACACCATACCAATCGTTTAAATTAGTCCAAATGTTGAAAAAAGTTTTCCTAAGAGAACCCCTTCCAAATGAAAGAGTTTTTAATTTATGAGTAACCTAAACCAACCATCACTCTTTCATTTCCACAAAGGGACACCCAACCAAGAAAAAAAAATAAATCCGTGCTTGATAAGTAAGTCTAAGAAACATTCAAAAAAATATAGGTCAATATTCCATTAATTGATTCCATGGAGGAAATTGCACAATATTCCACGTTTCTAAAGGACATGTGAACACATCGAAGGAAAATTCATGGCGATGAAAAAGGTGAGATTTGAGAGGAACATATCAACATTTATTGAGCCATCACTTCCTACAAAATTCAATGATCCTAGACCATTCTCGATTTCATGTTCCATAGGGGATTTTCCTTTTTCCAATCCTATGCATGATTTAGGTGCTTCTATAAATGTGATTCCTCACTCCATTTACTCTTTATTATAGATTCGTGAATTTAATACCACCAAATTTTTTGTTCAACTCACAAACTGGATTACAACACACCCTAATGGTGTGTTAGAGGATGTTATTGTGATGGAGGAAAATTTAATTTTTCCTCCTGATTTTTATGTGCTAAAAATAGAATATGATATGATGAATGGACATAAACTAATTATATTAGGGATGAATTTATTGAAAAACTACAAAACCATAATTAATGTCCATAATGGTACATTATCTATGGAATTTGGTGGTGAAATTCTCCTCTTTAACATCCTTGATTCCATGAATCACCCCTCTGATGAACATTCATCTCTCTCTGTTAACTCTATAGATGTACTCCTTTCCCTTGAAAAAAATTCTTTTCTATACCCTGATCCTATTTCTGAGTTTTCATCATTGATTAAGATGTTAGGAAATGAAACATTCATAGAATGTTGTACCAGTCTAGAAAAATCTCATGCATGTTTGTTAATTGATGATTTCTTGAACACTGTGGTTCCCATGACCATCAATGATACAACCAATCATGTAAAATATCATTCATCATCTGAGGATGTTAATATTGAGAAATTATATGATATTAGTGACCAATGACTTTCACAATCCATCAAATTAATCCAAAATACACCAAAATTAGAATTTAAACAACTACCTCAAGATTTAAAATATTCCTATCTAGAGAATGGAAATATGTTTCCTGTTGACATTGCTAGTTAACTCCCTCATAATAATGAATTAAAAGAGAATGAACTTTTGAGGGAGTATAAAAAAGATTTGGGATAGACACTTTCAGTCATTCATGGTATTATCCCATCAATTTTAAAACATCATATATTTTTAAATGATGATGCTAAACAAGTGAGGAAGTCACAACGTTGACTGAACCCAAAACTTATATATGTTGTTAAAAAGGAGGTAAAAAATTAACAGCTACTTGAATCATTTACCTCATATTTGACATCCAATGGGTCAGTCCAGTTTTTTTGTTCCTAAAAAACTGGTCTAACGGTAATTAAAAAAAATAATTGGTTCCAATTCAGGTGTAGAATATTTTTCATGTCTGTATAGACTATCACTGACTAAACCAACACACTAAGAAGAACCATTTACCATTATCATTCATTGACCAAATTCATGAGAATCTAGTAGGTAAGTCCCATTACTATTTTCTTGATATGTACTCTGGATACTTTTAGATCCATATTGACCACAAGGATCAAGAAAAGAAAACCTTTACTTTCCACTTTGGATCATTTGAATGTAGAAGGATGACATTTGGTCTGTGCAATGCTCTTAGTACTTCCGAACAATGAATGGTTAGTATTTTTTTGAATTACCTGAAGAATTTTATGGAAGTTTTCATGGATGATTTCACTATTTATGGATCCTATTTTGATGAATTTATGAGTAGTCTTGGTTTAGTCCTACATCACTATATTGAAAAGAATATCATATTAAAATATGATAAATTCCATTTCATGGTGAGAAATGGTATAGTATTTGGACATGTATGCTTTGGGGACAATATATTTGTAGATAAATAAACTTTGGATGTCATTTCTTCCCTACTATTCCCAAAAAATGTGTGGGATGTGTTGTCATTCCTAGGTCATGTTGGATTTTTCTATAGTTTCATTTGTGGATTTAGTAAGATTTCACCCCCTCTCCTATTTACTAAAAAAATAAAAGTAATTTGTTTTGATAATGAATGTAAGGAATCTTTTAATAAATTGAAAAAGAGTCCGACCTCATCCCTGGTAATCCAACCAACATGTTAAGATTTACCATTTGAGCTCATGTGTGATGCTTCTAACTCTGCATTTGGGGAAGTTTTATCTTAAAGGTTCGATCGATCTCTACATTTCATTGGATATGCCTCTCATAAAGTTGACCCTAACCAATAAAACTATAGCACAACTAAAAAATAATTTCTTTACATTGTGTTTGAATTGGATAAATTCAAGTCATACCTTTTTGGGTCCAAATTCATTGTGTTCTCATACCATGAAGCCATCCAGTATCTCTTTAAGAAACCATAACTCAAACCACGCCTCGTTCACTAGATGATACTCCTTCAAGAATTCAATCTAGAAATTAGAGATAAAAAAGGAGTAGTGAATTTGGTAGCTGCCCATATTAGTAGGATCCTCCTATCCTCAAACATTGACTCGTCCCCCTATATTCTAATAAATGACATTTTTCTAGATGAATGATATTACGGAGTGTAAGATGTTACTCCTTGGTATGCTGAAATTATAAATTATTTGGTCGCATCTTGTATTGCTGCTGATTTAATTAAAAACCAATATGATCATCTAAACATGAGTCCCATTAGTACATTTAGGATTTCACCTACCTTTTGCACACATGTAGTGATCAATTCCTTTGGCATTGTGTTCCCGATAGAGATTTTCAGACTATCCTTAGGTTATTCCACACTCTTTCTTATAGGGGCCACTTTGGTCCACAATGGATGGCTCACAATGTCCTTGATTCTAGTCACTTTTGGCCAACTTTATTTTGGGATATCCATTATTTCTATAAACCTTTCCTCAGTGTCAAATAATGGGGAATTTCTCTAAAATAAATGAAAAGAGACAACAATACTTTCTCTTCCATGACAATTTTGATGTTTGGGGCATTGACTTTTTGAGTCCAATCCCCAATTCATTTCGGAACTTATACATTCTTATGGAAATTTATTATGTGACAAAATGGTTAGAAGCATGCTCCACAAGAGTGGATGATTCCAAGACTATTGTGGAATTTTTGAGAATTGAATTTTTTTATAGTTTTGGAATACCTTGGTTCATCATTAGTGACCGGGGTTTTCATTTATGAAACTGAAAAAGAAGCCTCTTTTGTGTTTGTATGGGGTCTTCCATTGAGTGTATAGTTCATATCACCCATAAACAAATGGTCAATTTTAGGTTTCAAATAGAGAGGTAAAATATATTCTTGAAAAATGGTCTAACCCAACAGAAAATATTGGAGTCTTAGACTTTATGATTAATTATGGGCTTACCATACTACTTTCAAAACTCTCATATGAATGTCACCATATAGGATAGTGTTTGGAAAGAGTTCTCACCTCACTATTGAGATAGAGAACTATACCTATTGGGACATCAAACAATGAAATACTAATTTTTCCAATGAAGGTGCTCAAAGGAAGTTGCAGATTCAGGAGCCTGAAGAAATGAGAAGTGATTCGTATGAGAACTCTTTGATTTATAAGGAGTGAACCAAGGCTTCCCACAAGCTTCTCATTCTTCATCATCAATTTCACATTGATAAGAATGTCCTCTTTTACAATGCAAGTCTGAATTCACATCCAAGTAAGCTTCATTCCCACTAGTTTGGACCGTACACTATTACTAATGTTAATCTATTTGGTGTTGTTCAATATTTATGTTATGAAATACAATAAACCTTCACTGTCAATGGGTAGCGGCTGAAGCACTTTAATAAAGCCATCATGGAGTCCCTGATGGAGGAAATATATTTTCAAGAAGTAACTAATGAATTAAACCCACTTGGTTTTATCCTTACCACATTCTCTTTTGTTATAGTGAGGATACTGCATGCTCTAGCTGTGGGGGCATGGGAACATTCATGGGTTAGTTAGTAATTTTCATCATATTTCTTTCTTTTTCTCCTTTCCACTTGCTCTATAGTATTGTAACTTGGCCCCCTTAAGTTACCCTATCAAACTTGTACCAGAATATTAATTTCTGATAACCACTTTATCATAAAAAATTATGCCCACTTAATCATTGAAGTTATTGAAAATGCATGTGGAATTTATTCTTTTCAGATTTTTTTGACATTCAAAAAAAATTCTAAGGAAATGCAAATTTCAATGAGAATTCAATACTATGGTGTGACTTTTTATTTAAATTTGGTTGTATGTCAATGATATTAATGGTTGTATCATTTTGAAACCATTGAGAATAATGGTACCCTTTGTGTGAATAATTTTAGAGAAAATTATGTCACCTAATTTTTCTAGACATCTTTGCACCCAACCATGAAGTATGAAAATTTCTTAACTAATAGATGGTAAATTTAAGTTAGGATAATTTTTCTCTACTTTAGGAAATGATTTTACCACAAGTACTTTCTTTATCTGATATATTTCATTACTATATCTGATTGACCTATACGTGTGTACATGTTATCCAACTATTGTATTCCAAAAAAAAACAAAAAAAAACCATAACAAATAAACAGTGAGGGGAGTGATGAAATATAAAATATATGGGGATATCGAGGTTGAGATCTTATGGTTTTACTTATGGTAATGCTTAAACGATTGGGTCTTGAAATTTTATTATAATGGATGTGGAGAAGGTTTGGGGGAAAGGTTCATGCAAGAAGACAAATTTTAAAATAACCAATATTTACTCAAATGAAAGTGGAAAGAATATCATAAAATGGTTGTTGCAAAGACATGTGGTGAATTAGTGACATGATTTTTTTTTTATTTTCTTCAATTGGTATCATGCATCTCTTATAGTTTCATTCTAAAACCATTTATTAGACATTTTTTTCCATGATCATTAAGAGTAACTCCTCAATGTGATTTTTTCTTTGATCACATTTCTATGAGGAATTAAATTTTCATTGAATGTTAAATCTTTGTGAAATTTAGAATATCTCCATTCATAATTTTTCTAAATATGACTTTGACTAAGAGTGAAAATGTTTAAATGTGGGGGTGTGATCGCAGTGCGATTCACTATTTCATTTTCACCCTTACACCACATTTTTAATCTTGTTTTGTATTGAAAATTATAAAAATAATAGAAAAAATTCACTTCATTTTTGATTCAATTATTTTGTTTTTATCACTGCTAAAAATTGAAATGATACTTGTTTTGATAATTTCATTATAGGTGGAGGTGATTTGCAGGGTCTATGATGATGTTTAAGAAAAATGGGCCAAACTACGTGGGATCCAAGCACACCATTAGACTCAACAACACACTTATTATAAACCGTACATCAAAATGGGCCGGTATTTTGTGTCCTGGTACAAAATTCAATGGTATACAACTTTTATGAAGGAATGAAGGCCCAATTCAGTCATCTATTGTCCCATCCAGACTGATCTATCCAATACAACAAATCTACATGAAGTAAAAACTAGTGTGTTATGTTCTATAAATATCTTGAGCTATAGTTGGGAAAATGGTGACAAATTTTTAGTGGAGATATTCAGGAGGTGTGGATAAAACTTTTTAATTTTCTTCAACGTGATATAAGACTATATGGAGGATGAAAACCATGGTCCATGTGGTTTATCTAAATATGGGGGATGAAAACCAAAATACAATTTTCTTATAAAATGACACCTTAGTCTCCTCATTTTAATGTTTGGTTAGGAAGAAAAGATATGATATTTTGGAGACCCAAAGGATTCCTCTCCTCATTTAAGAATTTATAGAGGAATATATCATCATAAGGGGATCAAGGATGACGTAAAGTTTCCACCTAATCCTCCTCCTCTCAACGGCGAGCTAAACGATGGAAATTCATTTAAAGGGAGCTACACATACTTGGGAGTGAGTCTTGTTAATTTTTATTATACTTATTTTTTTTGTGATTATTGTGTTAAATATTTCACTTATGTTTAATATTGATGAAAGTATTCTCTGAATACATTTCTTTTGTCTTAATTTAGTGAAAAAAAATTATATCTGAACACTGATTGGGTTTAGATTTTAAGTGGTGATCTTTTGTTGTTCTGATTGGACAACCAAAAAATCCCCTTTCCTTACAAAAAATCATTATATCTTATTATTCTTTATTATCTTTTATTCTATTCTTGAGGTCCAAACCTTTACATCATGATTTTTGTGTTAAGGGTTACTTCTTTGTGCATTGTTTTAAGAGGCTAGAGTGGAATCAAGATATTGACAACCCTCACGCAAAGAATTACATTAAACCATATAAAATTTTCAAAATAACGAACTATCCAAGTTGTTTAGTGAACTTCAAATTAACTCCTTATATCATAATTCTTAAATCACTACCTTTATTTATCTACTATTAAACTCTTCATATTAAGTTATTTTCTTAATTGTTTTTTCTAAACCACCCCCCTTTTAGTACTTTTTATTAAAAATGAATACTCTAAACCTATCAACGCTTCTTGAGAGACATCCTACGATTTCCTCTAGACTATAAAATAATATTTGAAACATAATCAATTTGATGTTTCATGACAAAATGTTTAGTGTACTAATGTACTGAGTTGAAAACAGGCTATCTAAGTCCTGATGAATGGATATGTTGGCCATATAAATAACACTAGAACCTCTGGTTTTAGAGATGAACTCGAAACATCCTAACACTGTCACTATGAATCATAAACCAAGCTAACGACTCTGTGGTCCCAAATTGGAAGTGACCTCCTATGATACCATTCTTTCATGACTCGACCCAATGGGGCCCCAACCATAACTCCCCAAGACCACCTTTAATAGTACAAGGGTTGGAAACTAGCGCTGAGTAAGAATATCAAATATATGGGAGGCATTTTCATAATGTACCTATATTAATGCCCCAAAAAACACCTCAGTTAAATAGTTTAGAGATATAAAAACTGGAAACTAAAATGCTTTCATACATCTATCCAAACCAGAGTAAAAATTAATTACTAAAAGTGTAAAGGGAAAAACAATTCCTATAAAAGAAAAATTGTAAAAGCATATAACCTGCTTGAAAGAGTGGGATTGCCATTATGTGAATATACCAAAAGGATCCTTAGCCTAGTTTTGGTAAACACCTTAGTCAGTCTAGCTCAATAAGCAATGTCTTCCCCATTTCCTCTATAGACTTCGTAGAAGGGCCTATGTTGTGAAGAAGAAAAAATATGTGCAGGCAGAGCCTTTGTAGGGGTGAGTATAAAAATACCCAGTATGCACCCCAAAACCCCAAAATAAAAAGGGAGTAACTGAAAGGAAACAGTCCCCTCATACTAGTGAAAGGGATCCCAATTGAGAGAGAAGTTCCATCTCAAACCATCCTTGACTATACATGAAAATTTAACTCAGTAAAGGGGTGTCAAATGAAACATATTAAAACCCTTTACAAACTCCCATAAAACACCCAAATATACTCATATCAGATTCTACGTCTCATGAGGTTCTGACCCTATAACCAACAACATTATTTCTACTCATAATATGAATCTATAAGATAACACTCCATGAGCTCAGCCATCTGAGATGACAGCTTTCTGAGAGATAAATTCCATTGGAAGTTTCTTTACCATTCCAAAATGGTATATCTGAGAGAGAATTCTCTATTGTAAACAACCTACTAGGTCCTGATCTTGGGTGCAACACTAGAGGTCCTGCCAACACTACCTTGCAACCAACACAATCTAAAGAAACTCAGATGAAGAGGCCACTCCTTATAACTATACTCAACATCTGAGGGAAATCCAACTTCAATGGAGGACCTAATGACATGAAAAGTCAGGGGATTAAAACTCCATAGATAGGACCCAAACACAAACTCGGTAGGGGATTTCCATTCATTAGCTAGAAGAACCACACCCTAGAATGACAGGGGGTGCTACTCTACCGAATGAATTACTATAGGGGATTCCCACCCTGAAAGAACTGGGGAGTGCCGACCCTAGGCCAGAGGATCTACTCCCTGGAATGATATGGAAGTACCAACTCTGCCAAAAAAATATTTATGGAGGATCCTCACCCTTGAATGATAGGGGAGTTCAAACTCCGAGGATAGAGGACCCACACACTAACATGGTACGGGAGTACCCACTGTAAATTTACATCATATATCGAGGACCCATGCCATGGTCTATTAGGAGAGTTCCAACTCCATAGATAGAGAACCCACACCATGGTCCATCAGGGGAGTACCTACTCTACCTTCCAATGAGTATGGAGGGACCACAACTTGGCATAATAGGGGAGCACTATCCAAATTTTTCAAAAATCATAGGGAACCTATAACCTAGTTCATTTGGAATGTAACTGCCTTGAGGGAAACTACCAAAAGGAAACAATACTGCTCCCATGACATGGGAAGTCCCATATCTACCAAATCTGATTGGTAAGAGAAACCCTCTACCTGGCAATATAGGGGGCACCAGTCCCTACGTCTCTCATCATGAACCACATTGATCTCCAAAATCAGTTCAACACATATTTATAATATTCTTGCTCGATTTATGCCACCTCGTATCTTTTAGGTCATAAAAGAGGCCACCATCACATTATACATGAAAAAACAGTCATGATAGGCTTTTCAAAAGCCTGAATGTGAGTCTGAGATAAGGAGATACAAAATGAAGAATATCTCAGGATAATCTCCTAGGAGTACATGACATGCACTGGGGTACACACAGTGTTTGAGATTTCCCAATCACTTGGACATTAATCCTGCTTGTATGATTTACCCACTAATATAACAGTACATAGTGCCTAAATGTGATATAAATCATGTACCTCCCCACCTAGACCCTGGCCATGTTCCTCTTCTACACAGACCGACCAAGCATATTCCTTACACATCATGCATCCCATACTACCCAACATGTTCAGGCTAAATGGACACTTTCCCATGTTGTTTTCCCATGTCACTGTGCTAGGCCCTATGTCAGTGTACTTTTTTCATGTGTTAGTACATGGCCATGTAGTTTTACTTGTTTGACCCAATCCATGTCCCATAGTCCCACGGTTTGGGGAACTACATAACATGTTACCACAATACATGGCATGTAGTCCCCAAATATCATCTTCCCCAAATGGGAAGTGCTACACGACGTCTCTATCTGAACTATACACTATATAGATAGTAATTCCAGTAAATAATTACTTGAAAAATACCTTGATTTATCCCATTCTTCCCCAACAATAATAGATCTACGTAACAAGGATCAATAAAATTTTTATTTGTGCTCTAAAACCTTAAAAAAATCATTAGAAAAGGGATCTGGACTACAAATCAAATCCTCCAACCTTTTGGGAGAAACACCAAGGATTCAGGTCAAGAACGATGCCCAAATTGTGCTACTTCTTGATCTAATGACGATCTATGTTAGAAATGGGGATCGAAGGCACCATGCTTCATTGATTTGTCTTCGTTTCCATTCATCCCAATGAAGGAGGAGAGGAAGAGGAGGGGATTTAATACTTGGTGTTTCATTCACCCAAATGATAGAGGGAATGGGGAAGGTTTAGTTTTAGGTTTAATAAATTAATTAAATACAAATTTAATTAATTAATCCTCTACAAAATGCCTTACCAACTCACCTCCAACCAAAACATCTGGCACAAACAACTTTATGTCGTGCCGAGGGTAAATACAACATTGTGGACTTAACTGTAGGCTCAAAAATACAATTCAAGACTTTGATCGGGAGTTACTTCATGCTTCAATTGGAACTATTCATGTGTGATAAAATATAATTAACATTTTTAGTATCTCTTCACTGAGGCTACCCATGCCTCTATTTCCCTTGCAGACCCAATGCCCGACATCTGAAATATTCTCTGGAGTATTTCAAAGTATTACAGGCCAAAAAAAGTCATTAAAGTAATTTTTTTAATGTAAAATATTATGTGAGAAAATTACTTATTGATATTTTCACTCACATATTTTCTTATATCAATTAAATTATAATGATAATTCACTATTGGATTTGAAAGAAGATTCCAAGTTAGAATAATTGGCTAAGAAGCTATAAAAATATAGTACTCTCACAAAACCTTCAGAAGTCAAGGATGAATATCCCTTGATTATCAGTGTAAGATATTATATGGTATATTAATAATTAATAAAAACTATTTGTGATAAAGTTTAATTTGATAATTTTTTATATAGGTGATTTTTGTTTTTGAAAAACTACATAAAATCTCTATGGTTTTTAAAAATTCACAACTCTAAGTAAAATAAAATGAGAATAAAGGAGCACCATAAATTACTACAAGAGAGAAATAAAATCCATGAGTATAAAATTTAAATAATGATGAAGGATTTGTATAAATAATTTAGGTATTTTGAGGATGAAAAAAATACTCATCTTAAAATTAATTGACCAAGGAGTTAAACTAAGTAATTAGGGGGAGATAAAAATTGGAACTTCCTAAGAAATAGAGATAAGAAAAAGTTATATTGCAAAAACAACTTAAAAATGTTTTGTTGAAATAATACCCTAAATGGTGGAAAATCAAATATGATATATTCTCCTAAAATATACTATAAAATCATTAAAAAATGTTTCCAATAACCTATTAATTTTATTATTTACCGGTGTTATTTCAATTTGTAGTACTATATTTAAATAAAATTTTTCACGAACCGGCCCGGGTCGACCCTGAATCTGTCACCCGAGCCGGTCTGCGACATTACCCAAAGGGCGTTCTCGATCCACATGAGCTAAAAACTAGTGCTGAGAATCATATATAAATCGAGTGGGAATGATTTTAGACCAGTAACCAGGATCAAATAAATAAACTTTTCAAAACGAGCATGAAAGAACAACCCACATCTAGACATAATTAAATAAAAAACTGATCTAGATACAATGCAACTAAACAGACTGAAGACTAAACAAGAAAAATCGAAATGAGAAAAAAATAAAACTAGACCAAGATACCACTATCTCTATGTGACATCTTGGTCACCTCCAACCACAAGACCAACCTCACTCCATCATTGACGAGCTGAACCAGGAACTTGAAAAAAAACTGGACCTATAACTGAAATGATATGATAGGTGTGAGCACCAAAATTCTCAATACGGATACTAAAGATAAACACTAAATCCAAGAGTTTCCTTTCCTAGAAAAAACCATTAACACAAGTTTGAAACACAATTACAAAATTATGTTTTTCACATTTAAAAATAAAACAACATTATATTCCCATTTCAAAATCCAACACACAATAATGATCATTTCCAAAACTAAATGCCATTTTATAACCAAAAACCCAAATCAAATGATACTTGTAACAATTTTCAGTGGAACAACTATAAATGTAAAACAGTTTCAAAGTATGCCACTTTAAAAACAAAGTACTTAATTTTAAAATTTCTATACCAACCTACCATATGCGGATGTGATGTGCAATATAGTTATTGAGAACTAGTCATGGGAACACCCCTAGTCACTAGCAAGATGTGGGCCCCAGGTACCTTGTATCTTGATAAAAAGTAACCATAACAATATCTGTTCTCATGCCTGATCCACTAGTATAGAGAATACCCATGACCTAGTGGTCCCAAACACCATCATCATAGTTTAGTTAGTGTTGTCATCATCAAAATTTCTTTGTGAAATTGGGGTGAAACCCCATAGGATCACTATCATACTAGTACAAGTCTACCCACCTAGATACCTAGGTTTCCCTTTTGTGGTCAAACAAGTTCTGCATCACATGATGCCGCTTACACAATTCATTAACCAAACCGAACATCACATTTCATAAGCCACCACTTTCACATCACAAACCCATTATTGAAAACTTATTCACCTCGAAACATTTACAAATCACTTCTAAAACCATGAGGAACACCACTTCCCCTATAATTTTCTAAGAAAACCTTTTAAAATTTTAGGAGAAACATGCATCTTTAAAACCATTCCAAATGGGAATTTATGTTTACAAACCCAAATACAATTATCAAAACATTTCAAAATCATTTCTAAGACCATATTTAATGGTGAAATACTAAACATGTTTGTTTTGGGAACATGGGAAGAAAGTTGGTGGGTGTAACCAACTTTAATTTTTGCTATTAATGATGTTTAATCCGAGAACTGTCATGATAATAAAATGCAAGATCCTTGGAATAGAATGAAGAATGAGAGAAAATAAGGGATTCTCAGAACCCTAGAGAGGATAATCATACACTGGTTATAATTAATTAAATTAAAAGAAAATAATTACCTTGATGAAATTCTCTCTCTGTTGATGTTTCTGGTCACGATCCGATGTGATCTGTAATTTCATCATAGAATCCAAGTGTTGGATTCCTTTATTAGTGATCCACACATTCTATATGTATCATTGGACGTCTTGAAAGGGATCTTCGGGTGCTAGCGCGAAAGATCCTTCACTTGCGATGTCCACCTTTGATCACATTGATTTGGTGGGGAAGGATCTCTCTCTCGTAGCATGAGAGAGTTCTTAGAAGAAAATAATTCTCTATTGGCTTGAGATATTTTTTAAGATCCATTGTGAACTACCCCTCAAAATTTCTAGTCTAATGATAATTATATAAGTGGGATTTTAATTACTTAGAATAATAAAATGAATTAACTATCTAAAAGAATTTATTCATTTCATTTAATTCGTAGTAATAACCCTTGTATAATAATAACAGCTGACTATTATTATTACGTGACACGAGACCAATAAATTACACCTACTATTATTTAATTAAATAAATAATATAATTTTCAGTAAATTCCCAAAAAAATACATGGTGTGTATATAAATATACCTGAAATTTACTTTTGTTTTTCCCATTCTCTTTATTTCCTCCACCATATTTATTAGGCCTTGAATAATGGCTATTTATTTCTCAAATAAATATCTCCGCATTACTCGCTAATAAATATATTATATCTCCCATAATATATTCTCTCAAATAAAAAGTGTCTAAATAAATGCGACCAGGCATCCTTGAATGATTATTAAACCACAATCGAGAATAATATTTATTCAAAATTTTAAATTAATATTTAACTGAGATACTCGGGCACACTTAGTGTGTGACCCTCTAGGCCTCTTTCTCAGTGGAATTAGGTAGATCCTACCTGAAGTACAAGGTTAACATCTTGAAACACATGAAGGAACCCATAGGGAAAGAAGTTAATGTTGCAATGACATGTCACCTCCTACAAACGCTTACCGTGTAATGTAATACCTTTGTATTGATATCTCGAATCAAGAAGGTGGAATGCTGGTTCCATCAACCCTTGTGTTTCCTTCTTATTTATTTTAATTCCTATAATTTAACTTTCCCATTCCTTTCATGGCCATGGATTTATTTAGGCTATATCAATTACATGAAAGGCCCTAAAATATCTACTTCCATTATGGAACAGAAGGGAAAAATCTTTTCTCACATTATCTATTAATGCTGTATTACTCATGATTCACCCAACATATCATACCTCACTGCGAATAGTGTGTCGTCATAGTTTTCATCTATATATTTAAGTTTTCATGTTTTAATACCCATTAATAATAATATTAAAGTCCAAGGACCAATATACAAGTCTGCAGATAGGAGCATCCAATGACACTATGAAATGTGGATTTCCTACTGGCGGGTCTCATTCTAATAATATCATTCTGAATATTACCAAGGGTGCACACCATGAGAAGCTGCCTCAAATTTTTATGATTCCTCACCCCTAATGGCCAGTATTATTTATGTCCCTCAAATAACATAATCTCACCATTGAACATTTATTCAAGAACAGTTTCATGGAACTTCTATGTTCTTATCATAGTAGGGATCCACTATGACCTTTTGGTGCAATGGAAATCCTTAGGAAATTATCACATGCATTGTTACACAGAAGAACAATCAAGACGTGATAAGGTACTTATTAATGAATAAATTAAAAAGTAGTTGTTTCTAGGAAACCACTCCAATAGAATCCCACTTAGACTAGAGCCAACTGCTAACAACCATTAACCTGCTAGCTCTCACATGATATTCATGCTTCTACTGGGATATGACTTTAGTCATGGGGTCCGACACATTCTCTTCTGTGGAAACTATGCTCACTACAACTTCACCCCTTTTATAGAAATCCCTAAATAGGTGATACTTTCGTAGTATGTTCTTTGTCCATTGATGTGACCTTGGTTCTTTTGCAAGATCCACCACTGCAGTATTATCACAATATAATGTGATAGGATCTTTACTTCTAAGCACCACATCAAGCTCCTGGGCAAAGTTACAAATCCATATGGAGTCATTGGCTACATCTGAAGCTTCTATATATTCAGACACCACTATAGAATCTGCAAAAACTAGTTTCTTTGAACTTTTTCCACTCACTGCTCTTCAATTGAGATAGAAAACATATTTATGTTTTGACTACATATCATTTTGATCTTTCTGAAAACCAGCATCAGCATACCCTCTGATGATAAAATCCTCATCTCCTCCATACACTAGGAACATATCCTTATTTCTTCTTAGATACTTAAGGATTGTCTTAAGAGCAGTCCAATGCTGTTATACTAGATCTTATTGATATCTTCCTACCAGTCTTAGTGCATAGGCAAAATAAAGCCTTGCACATAACAAGACATACATGATGGATCCTATAGCCAAAGCGTGTGAGACCTTACTAATTATATATTTCTCATGTTGTGTTTGAGGACACATTTTCTTAGAAAGATGTAGTCCACATGACACTAGAACCAATCCCCTCTTAGATTGTTGCATACTAAATCTATTTAGTATATGGTCAATCTGTGTATCTTGACTTAGTACAAGCGTCCTCTTGGATCTATCACTAATGATCTTGATCCCTAGAATGTAGGCTGCTTCACGCAAGTCCTTCATGGAGAAACACTTGTTCTACCAGTCATTAACTAACTATAAGATTTGTACATCATTTACAATAAGTAATATTTCATCAAAATATACTACTAGGATAATGACCACATTCTCATTAAACCGCTTATAAACACAGGGCTCACATTCATTCATAATGAAACCAAATTCCTTTATGGCTTCATCAAATTGAATGTTCCATGACCTGGATGCCTGCTTTAATCCGTAAATGGTTTTTTTGAAACTTAAAAACCTATTTGACTTCACCTGGTGACACAAAACCTTCTGGTTGTGTTATATAGACATCTTCCCAAAGGATCCGATTAAGGAATGCTTTTTTGACATACATCTACCAAATCTCATAGTCATGGTAAGATTCTATGACAAGTATGATTATTAGGGATTTAAACATGGAAACTGGTGAGAAGGTTTCATCATAGTCAATTACTTGATGCTATTTTAATCCTTTAGACACTACCCTTTATTTATAGGTGCTAACTTGACCTTCCATGTCCAGTTTTCTCTTGAATTCCCATTTTTATCCTATAGAATTTACATCAACTGGATCATCAACTAAAACCCAAAATTGGTTTTGATACATGGAATCAATCTCAGAATTTATGTCTTCTATCCAGCTTGTATCTTCTGAGCTTTCTATTACTTCCTTTTAGGGTAGAGGTTCATCATTTTACAATAATAATGATTCAACATCCTCAGTGACTAGGAAACCAAATCTCTCTAGTTCCCTTACCACTCTTGAGCTCTTACATAGTGCTTGTGTTTTTGGAACCTCTTCAATAGGGACCTGTGAAACTTGTTCCTATACCAACTCCTGTGTATCTTGATCGTCAACTTCTTCGAAGTCAATCTTTCTCCGACTATCCTTTTTGAGGATGTGCTCCCTCTCAAGAAATACGACTTGTCTGGTGACATTGAATTTCTTGCCTGAAGGGTTATATAGGTAATATACTATTATTTCCTTGGGATATCCTTTAAAGATAAACTTTGTACCCTAGGGTGCTAGTTTTTTTCCTAATAAGGCCTTAGAAAAGTACTCACATCCCCATACATGTGTGTGTGACAAAATGGGTTTCTTTCCATTCCTTATATCGAAGAGAATTCCATTTTCTTCCTTAGTTGGTACTCGATTTAATGTGTATGCTATAGTTTGTAATGAATATCCCCAAAAGGATAATGGAAGATCGACATTACTCATCATCGATTTCACCAAGTCCATCAAGGCGAGGCTTGGTCATTTTACCATGTAAACAAGCATGACATCTATCAAGTGGTTTTAGCTTATTAGAGTCTAAATAACCATCTTGGCAGAGATTAGTCAAGCACTTCTTTTTTACATGACTGAGATAGAGATGCCACAACTGGGTGCCTTATGAGTCATGTGAGTTTGTTTAGTTATCAATTTACAAAACTGTTTTCGTAATTTAATACATACAATCTGTTATTTAAATGTTCCATACAATAACATATTTTGTTCATATAAAAGAATAAACCCTTATTTAAAAACATGAAAATAAATCCATCCATATCCAAACATGATACATAAATTTTGTTTTTGTTAACACTAGGAAAATAATAATAGTTATGTAAAACCAAAATCATCACAGTTTGTAAGGAGAGGTGATAATAAACAATGGCCAATGTATCCAGCCTCACCCTATTGGCAGCTCGAAGATCCACCTCTCCTCTAGTAATCTTTCAAAATCTACTTTGTTCCTGCATTTGAATACAGATGTGAGCCCCAAAAGATGTATCTAATACACAATGTGTAGAAATGTAAAGATTACACTCGATAATTAACACACATTTATCATCCCCATGCTTCTGGGTGCAGTTCCTCTTCCAGTGGCCTTGCTTTCCACATGAAAAATGTACCACCTCCCATTCCTTTCCCTGCCTCTTGATCTTTCCCTTCTTGGAAGGGCGGTGCTCGGGGGATTTAGACTGTTTATAATTCCATGGACCCTTTTTATTGTCCTTACTTTTCTTATTCACCATAAGGATTCTAAGTTTGTCATGCCCCCTGTCCTTATCTACCCAGTGAATTGAGTTCATAAGTTTCGATAGAATCTTCTCATTGTTGCTCATGTTTTAGTTGGAAATAAAGCTAGAGAAGGTCTTGGGTAGGGATGATAGGATGATATCTCTACACAACTCATTTTAGAACTTAATCCCTAAGATTTTTAGGCGTTCAATGTAGTAAATAAGTTTGAATACATGAGGCCCAACTGGCGGAGACCCTCGAAGATTAGTTGTAAATAAAACATTGTAGATCTCATATCTATCTTGTCTCGTCTTCTCTTGGTAGAGGTCCTTAAGGTGAGACATCATGCTATACACGTCTATGTTTTCATGTTACTTCAAGAGATTATTGGACATGGAAGATAACATGAAACATTGGACATCTGTGGCATCATTCATATGTTTCATATAGAGGGATAGTTCCCCATCACTTTCCTCTTTTCTAGGCCCAACTAGAATAGGATCATACAACACATATAATTTCCTATCGTGGAAAAGGATGACGCGTAAACGCCTCTTCCATTCATGGAAATTGGGGTTGGTGAGAAGGTTTTCCATCTCGAGTATGGTTTACAATGATATGTTTTAAGTCATTTTTATTGTCATTTCTAAAAATTAATATGAGTACAGGTTTAGTACTTTATCATGATAAAAACTGAGATAAATAAATAAATTAATAGTTATCATTCTCCCACTATTTTATCGAAATCCAATATCTCTCACCATTGACTTTAGAATATTATGTTTCTAGAATATTCTAGTGGAAAGGATCCATATTTCCCTTTGGGTTACCCCAAATAGGGTTGGTCAATAAACATGAAGGGTTTTAGGTAGGCATTACAAATTCCAATTGTATTAACTCATAACTCCTTGATCCGCTTAGTGGACACCCCAATCATGAAACCCTTTTATTTATAATTTACCCAACCTTTGCCTCTTGGTTAAACCAAGCACTGCTGTGGCAGTCAACCCTTGATGTGAAACAAGTCAATTCAACCGAAAACCTTGAATTTGAATTCCCTGATAATTGAAAGCACCTCAACTAGGGTTAGTCAAGAACTTTTAACCATGGTTCGATTCTAACCAATATTTTGGATGGATATACAGACTTAATATTTCTTTGAGGGATTTTATCCTTATACATAAATTTTTATTTTATTATATTTGATTACATGCTTATTAACATTAAGTGGGATATACCTATGAGATTAACTATTTCTAAGATAATATTTATCCATAATCTGATCTTAATTTAGTTCTATTTTTCATGCTTGTATAACTCTTTAATTGTGTGATAGTGACAACACACCCACAATAAATAAACCTTTCAACTAAAAAAATAAAATAAATGGTATGACCAGGAGCTTGTTATATTGTTTAGTTTATCTAACAGTTGATAAACCAATCCAAGACCTAGGGGAGAAACACCTTGAACCTTTTGGGTTCGTGTTTATAGCTTTCCACATATCCACCTTTGTATCTCGTTAGATTGGTTTCACCATGTATCTTAACTTGATCCACCTCCACTAGCTTGGGAGCTCCATCCATTAAATATGCTTTTATCTCACATGTAGGTGAGGGGTAAAACATTGTTTTACATAAAAGAAATTTTGGGCACGCTGTAACACCCCGAGATTTTTTAAAAAATATTCTTTTTAATTTCATTGATGTCTTGTGTTGTATGCTACACCAAAAGGAGATTTAACTACACGTATCCATGACTTGGCTTGCATTACACATAATCATGAACTTCCACGATAGCGTGTGTTGTAAGCAATACTGAGTTTCACTAAAGAACGATATGTTATATAAACTAGCCATTATGAATAGTAATACCCACTTTTTGAAATTTTATAAATTTTATCTTTCGAAATGGGCTTCATTTTTAGATTTGGAATATCGAAATTAGTCTAGTGTGATTTTTTGGTATTTTTCTGAAAACTTTCAATTTTTGATGAATAGTGAAAAACACCGAGTTATTGTTTAAAACCGATTTTTTTCATTTAAATGATTATTTATTTTATTTAAATCTATTTTAGGTAAAAATTAATTTATAATACCTATATAAGTCCAATTTAATTCATTAGAGTCATTTTATAATAATTTTAGATATATAAAAATTTTATTGAACTTTTCACTGTCTTTTACCCACCTCCTAGGAGAATTTGAAAATCTACATAAAACTGACTTTTACCGCTTCTGTGAGTGGAATTTTTAAAATCTTAGAGACATGGTTAATATTAAGGAGTAAAATTTTGTTCAATAAGATAAATATAATTTTTGGTGAATAGTAACTTTTTACTTTTATTTACCACGGTTAAAAGTAAATTGGGTAATTAAGGGTAAAAATGATATTATTATTACCCTAAAACATGTCATAATTCTATTGGATAAGTGTAATTCGACCAGAAACAACCTTAGGAATAAATTATTACCCTTTAGGTCCACTAGGATTAGATTAGGACACTTATTATTATTTTATTTAAAGAAGAGTTAAAATAGCTAAAATCAAAGTTTAATAACTAAAACATTTTTAATATAGGGTTATTAATAAGATACATTAGACTACAAATATTCATTAGAAAGATAAAAATATTTCAAAAATAATGGTATTTTATTTATAATTTTTAGACATTAATTAATTTAGTTTATTTATGACACAATTATGATGTAGTAATTACCTTATTAATGAATTATTAACATAATTGATGTTATAAATACCCAAATAAATATAATTTGAGACTTTTTATGAATTACACTAATTTTATAGGTTAATATGACATGTTATTATTGATTCAATCAACCTTTTTAGAACTAATCATGTTTTTATGATTTTCATAAAAATCAATTACCAAATAGTGTCAAAATTGACATAAAATAGTTTTTAAAACATATATTATATTATTAATTGTTATAATATTCTTAAAAAATCTAATGTTAAGCCAAATGAATTAGATAAGGTTATATATATTAATAATGAACCACTTTGGGTTATTTTGTCTTGTTATAGTAAGTTTAATTGGAATATAGTGTAAGAAAACAAGAAGACACGGAAAAAGTTAAATTATTTATCTTAGAGTTAAATCTAAATGATAAGGTTAAAATTGTAACCTAAACTTGTCTAAAAGCTATTGGTTGAAAGTATTTAGACCCATACCCACTTTTCCCTCGATATAAATCAATTTAGAGCAATTATAAACCGAATATGACTTTATTGTAAAATAATATTTTAAGTTTTTCCAAAGGTGCCCCTCTCCTCCCTTATAAAAAGGGAACCCCTTCCCTCTTCTCTTCACACCGTTTTTAGCCTTGAATATCGTCCAACCCCAAACCATGTTCCTTCTCATATTCCCTAGAAACATTATAGAGGTTCTGGTCTCCTAAAAATACCAACCCCAGTGCCTTAAGAGGAGGTTAAGAAGAGGCGCGTCAAAGAAGAGGTAATATCCTTTACCGATTCTTTCCAATTTATTTCTTCTTCTACTTTTTAGTATTTATTTTTTTCATCATAAATTAATAAAATCAGTATCAATAATATAATGATATGTTATTATAATTATGAAACAACCCAATTTCATTTTCTATCCATCCTACGAAATCGAAATCACCACGCGTGCGTACGTACGGAATACCGTCTCCATGCTGTGGTGTAATCTGTTTTCCACCACCACCTTACTTGGATGGGTATAATGGTTTAAATAAATAAATATATATGATTATTGTAAAGTGATATTGATTCTGAAATATTATACATACACTTCAATACAATTCCAAGATCGTGGGAATGATATCATCGCTCGTGCGTACGTATGGACTACCGTCTCCACGAACTCGATGAGATTCATTTTCCATGATTAACCATTAAAGTATGATTATAAATTATAAATAATAAATAACCATTAAATATATTAAATAATAATTATACTGGTTTTATGTACATATATGTTTCATTTACTTAATTCCATTCAATTAAATAAGGAAACGAAAAACAACGTTCATGCCTACGTACGACCTACCGTCTCCATGAACGGTGTATTTCATTTCATTTATCTATATTATATATATATATATATTGAATATATATGATATATAGATCATGATTTAAATTCTGGAAGTAATTAAATCATGATATAATTAATAATAATATCAATAACAACAATTCCAAACACGTATGATAAATAAAATGATTTTACCCAAAACGCAACTTTAACATGGAATTTACAGAAGAACGGGTAATATAAAGTCATAAGTAAACCATATATGACATCATAACAAAGAATATGATTCTGTAATAAGTAAATGACATTATTTAAATCAGTATACAAGAGGTTCAGATACGTACGAAGCATATCGGGCCTAAGGTAAGGGATAATTTTACAATCTCATCTTTATCCGAGATTTCTTATTAGTAAGTATAAACTGGGGTTATATTTTTTCATCCATGCCCCTAAAATGTTTTTAATAAAGTTATTAATATTATTCCATGTATTTTTAATGTTATTTTACCCCTATTTGACTTTTACTTTTTGTTATGGAAGGAATCTTTCTTTTGTTTACCCTACGAGGAACTTTTTGTCTTTTCCAACAAAAGTACTAGGAGAATGTTTTCTTTAACTTATATGGAATGAACGGATTTTTACGGTTTTATAATGCCTTATTTTCATGAAGTTTAATCTACAAGATTTCATGAATATTTTCAACAAAATCCTTTTCTTTTAAAATTTCAAGGCATTTTGTGAAAAGAAAATGATTTTGAAGAAGAAAGGATGTTTTCCTCAAAAATTCATTTCAAGTGTTTTGTCAATACCATTTTCCATCTAAGATGAAATTATTTCATATGTGTATGTTTCAAGTATAATATCTCTATGATTTACATTGTTTCACTTTTCTTATGATGAAATGATATCCATTTTTTATATATGGATTATGTTATGATGGGATGATGTTTATGAAACCCATTTTATTATTTGGGTTATCATGAATGATTTATGTTTATGTTGTGGCACAAGTAAGAATGATTTAATTATGAGAAGGGTGGGACCTATATCTACCTAAAATGAATTGGGTAAATATTTATATCTCATGAGATAGACGTGGCTAAAATGATAAGTTAATCCGGTTCAGTGATACACGACTAGAATGAGGATTGAACTCAATTCAGAAAGGGACTGTGTCCACTAAGATGGTCTTGGCAGCAATGCCTTGGATAATATGGAAATAATATCATGTGATTATTGTTTTACCATAATTAAATGTTTTATTCCCATATTATTTTATCATGATTTATGTTCCTTTATGTTTAATTCCTTACGTACTGCTAAGATTTATTTCACGACTCAAGATTTTGATGTTTAAACTTTATGTTCATGTTTTGAAGTTAAAATGTATATGGTTTTTTTCCATGATTACCCTTACTGAGCATTTGATCTCACCCTTTATTTTTTTTCTTTTCCCTAGGATATAAATAAAGGTTTTAGGTAAGAAAAAAAAGGGAATATCTTTATGGGAGATGTTGAAGATCTTTCACCAAGATTAGAAGATTACGTTCCAATTTTCAAAAGACACTAAACTATTACGGTTCTTTGGTGTCTGTTTTTGTTATGTATTAAGTATTATACAAAAGTAATTTAATTGCCATGTACATCAAGATTTGGGTCTCTATAGTTGGCATCAGAGGAAAGGTTTAGTCACCCTTTGGAAACTAGGATGAAAAAACTTTAGCGAGATCCCTAGAGATATTTCTAAGGTATGTCTAGGGATATCCCTTAGGTTAAGTATAAGTATAGGTTATAGTCCTAGAATTATTTTAAAAATCTTATAATTAACCCGAATATGTTATATATTGAAGGTACTCCCCATTTATTATGTTGTTTTCCCTAGCATGATTTTTGCCTCTCACACTATTCTTTTTTGGGTTTTAGACGATGGATGGAACCTGAAGGAACCGTGTTGATCAATGTAATGGAAAATACAATGATTGTCCTCCGGAACAACCAAATTTAATGGGAGATGGAGTGAAAAATCTTATTGCTATACTTACATAAGATATGAATCATTCTAGATTTCCAAATGATCAGAGAAGGGAACAATATTCTATCGAGTCCTTCATGAGGAAACATCCACCTTCTTTCAATGGGTCTTCTGATGAACTTGTTGCTGTACAATGGATCAGTACCATTGAAAAGTTATTTTCCATACTTCGAAGTTCAGAACATGATAAATCCATTCTAGCTATTTACCGTTTATAAGGTGAAGCAGACCAGTGGTGAACTCTAATTAAGAATACAAGGCTCCAAGATGAAATTGAATCCATGGAATGGGATGAGTTCAAGAACTTGTTTTTTAGTAAGTAAATCACTCGTATTCTTGGAACAAAGATGGAAAAGGAGTTCCATGAGCTTAAGAAGAAGGATGATGAATCTGTTGGTAAATACGAAGAAAATTTTACAAGGCTTTCAAGGTATGCATCTGACATTATCATCCAACCTGAAAATAAAGTTTATCGATTCCTCAGTGTCTTAAAACCAAGTCTTCGAAGGGCATTAACTATAAGAGACTTTAGTAGATATGAAGAAATTGTGTGTTTTTCTATCAAGGTAGAACTGGAAGTTGGTGTTATATATCCATCTCATGGTTTTGACAAGCAACTAAAGATGGTGTTCAAGGAGAAATCTCAGAAAAATAGTGAAAATAAGATGAATGTTTCTTTATGCTCAAATTGTGGAAAGAAGCATGGTGGAGATTGTCTAAAAGGTACTAGAAAATGTTTCAAGTGTGGAAAAGAAGGTCATCGAGCATCTGAGTTCCGAAGTAATGGGAAAAAGGATTCAAATGACATGAATCGAGAAATGACTACAGATAATTCTCCACCAACACTTCAAGGCTATAAGTGCAAGGAAATGGGGCATTATTATAATCAATGCCCTAATCCGAGGGTTAATGATGATCAATGTGAGCAACCTCTTAAGGAAAAGGATAAAGGGAAGTCACATGTGATCACTATTTATGATGTTGAGTATGAAAATGATGTTGTGTAATGATTAAGTGTTTATGTAATGGGATTTCAGAATAGTATCGTTGAATCTCATTTATGGCTTTGTGGAATTTTGGAATATCTATGTATTGGTTTATTGTGGGTTTCAATAATTATATGGTACTGGTAACCATGGAAAGTGATTGAAATATTTTTGGAAAGTAGATTATATGTGCATAATGAATGGATAAGGAGAAAATAATATGTTTGATAGTATTCAAGAGCTCATGATTGATATAAGGACTAAGTGATATCATGTTTTGAGTATATCGAATTTTTGGGATTTTGGTATGTGGAAAGAGTTAACTTTTGACAACATTCTTGTTTTTACTAAGGTTCAATGGGTTTTTACTTTTCAAGAGAATACATGAGTAAGGTAATCACATGTTTAGAATGTGACCAACAAGATATATCATATGATATATGGGGGATAAATGATGGTATTCACATGATCGGTAGATGAAATTTCTAGTAATTGTTTTCTTTATACTATGAGCTTGGACAGAAGTATTTTAGATAAGCCTAAAGATTGGAATGAATTGTATTGGACAAAAGTTAGTATTGTTTAAGGCTAGAAATTTTTTCGATATTATGGATGGAATGTTATAATATTGTTTTTTAAGAAAAGGGACAACATGCAGAACGAGCGACAACCCTTCGCGTCGAACAAGGCTGTGGGAATTGAACCCACAACTGAAGTGAAACAGGCCCTTATCGCCTACCACTAGCCTACAATAAGTCCCTGGTTAGTAGAAGCTAGTTTTATTATATTAAGCAGTGTGATATATGAAGTATAAGTCCATTTTAGAAACCATATACGATTAATCTCACTATAGATGGACTTATGTATATTCAATAACTTTTACTAACCTTTTGTTTGAGACAGATGGGATGACCTATCATTCTATCGCATGATCTACTAACACTTCACAGAAGAAAAATTCAACATCATTTCTTTAAGAGATGATTGGGAAATTTTTCAAGGCACAAACAATAGTAAGATTGTTCCAAAATCAAGTAAGTATTTCTTTAATTCAACAATTCTTCAACTTTAGGGAAATGATCTTGAATACAAAAAAATGTTGTCCTAGTGTCCTTATATCCGATGAATCAGATGGTACCTTAAATTATCACAAATTTAAGGCTTTGTGATGGTTGGATTTTTCATATACATGTTCTCTACCACTCTCCATTAGAACATGATGGTTAGATTTCTCTTCCATATCCATATATTTACCTATGTTCTCCTATGTGGAAACCCAGTGATTAGTTAATTTGGGTAACCGTTATTTTTCATACTTTAGTTTTTAAAGATAAGTTTTGGTATTCCTTTTTACGATGTGGGTTTCTATTAAAGAAAATTTCTAGTAGTAAACCATTTACAACCCCGACGAATTTGGAGGGCGAAATTCATTTTAAGGGGGGTAGATTTTAACACCCTGAGATTTTATGAAAAATATTTTTTTTAATTTCATTGATGTCTTGTGTTGTACGCTACACCAAAAGGATCTTGCACTATATGCATCCCTGACTTGGCTTTCATTACACGCAATCACAACCTTCCACGATAGCATGTGTTGTACGCAATATCGAGTTTCACTAAACAACGATATGTTTTATAAACTAGCCGCAATGAATAGTAATACCCACTTTTTGAAATTTTATAAATTTTATATTTCTAAATGAACTTCATTTTTGGATTTTCAATATCGAAATTATCCTAGGGTGAATTTTTGGTATTTTTCTGAAAACTTTCAATTTTTGATGAATAATGAAAACAGCGAGTTATAGTTTAAAACCATTTTTTTATTTGAATGATTATTTAATTTATTTAAATTTATTTTAGGTAAAAATTTATATATAATAACTATATAAGTTCAATGTAATTCATTGGAGTCCTTTTTTAATAATTTTAGATATATAAAAATTTTATTGAACTTTTCACCGTCTTTTACCCACCTCCCAGGTGAATTTGAAAATCTACATAAAACGTAATTTTACCACTTCTGTGGGTGGAATTTCTGAAATTTGAGAGACACGGTTAATATCAAGGAGTAAAATGTGGTTCAATAAGATAAAAATAATTTTTTGTGAATAACAACTTTTTACTTTTATTTACCACGGTTTAAAGTAAATAGCATAATTAAGGGTAAAAATGATATTATTATTACCCTAACACACGTCCTAATTCTATTGAATAAGTGAAATTCGACCAAAAACAACCTTAGGAATTAAATATTACCCTTTAGGTCCACTTGGATTAGATTAGGACACTTATTATTATTTTATTTAAAGAAGAGTTAAAATAGTTAAAATCAAAGTTTAATAACTAAAACATTTTTAATATAGGGTTATACATAAGATATATTCAACTAAAAATATTCATTAGAAGGATAAAAATATTTCCTACATAATTGTATTTTATTTAAAATTTTTATACATTAAATAATTTAATTTATTTATGACACAATGATGATGCAGTAATTACCTTATTAATGAAATATTAACATAATTGATGTTATAAATACCAAAATAAATGTAATTTGAGACTTTTTATGAATTACAATAATTTTATAGGTTAATATGACATGTTATTATTGATTCAATTAACTTTTTTCGAACTAATCATGTTGTTATAATTTTCACAAAAATCAATTACCAAATAGTTTCAAAATTGACATAAAATAGTTTCTAAAACAAATATTATATTATTAATTGTTATTATATTCTTAAAAATCTAATGTTCGGACAAATTACTTAGATAAGGTTATATATATTAATAATGAACCACTTGGGGTTCGTTTTCCTTGTTATAGTATGTTTATTAACCATATAGTGTAAGAAAAAAGAAGGCACGGTAAAAGTTAAATTATTTAACTTAGAGTTAAATCTAAATGATAAGGTTAAAATAGAAACCTAAACTTGTCTAAAAACTATTGGTTGATAGGATTTATACCCATACCCACTTTATCTTAGAAATAAATAAATTTTAATCTATTATAAACCGAATATGACTTTATTATAAAATAATATTTTAAGTTTTTTCAAAGGTGCCCCTCTCCTCCCATATAAAAAGGGCACCCTTCCCTCTTCTCCTCACACCCTTTTAAGCGTTGAAGCTCGGCCAAACCCCTCCCATGTTCCTTATAAGGTTCCCTAGAAACATTATAGAGGTTTGGGTCTCCTAAAAATGCCAACCCTAGTGCCTTAAAAGGAGGTTAAGAAGAGGAGCGTCAAAGAAGAGGTAATATCCTTTACCGATGCTTTCCAATTTATTTCTTATTCTACTTCTTCTTCTTTATTTGATTCATCATAAATTAATAAAATCAGTATAAATAATATAATTATATGTTATTATAAATATTAAACAACCCAATTTAATTTTCTATCCATCCTACAGAATCGAAATCACCGCGTGTGCGTACGTACGAAATACCCTCTCCATGTCGTGGTGTAATCTGTTTTCCACCACCACCTTACTTGGATGGGTATGATGGTGTAAATAAAAAACTATATATGATTATTGTAAAGTGATATTTATTCTGAAATATTATACATGCACTTCAGTACAATTACACGATCATGGGAATGATATCATCGCTCGTGCGTACGTACGGACTACCGTCTCCACGAACACGATGAGATTCATTTTCCACGATTAACCATTAAAGTATGATTATAAAGTATATATAATAAATAATCATGAAATATATTACATAATAAGGACACTGGATTTATGTACATATTTTTTTCATTTACTTAATTCCATTGAATTCAATAAGGAAACGAAAAACAACGTTCATGCGTATGTACGGCCTACCGTCTCCAAGAACGGTGTATTTCGTTTAATTTATCTATCTTTTATATATATATATTGAATATATATGATATATAAATCATGATTTAAATTCTGTAAGTAATTAAATAATGATATAATTAAAAATAATATCAAGAACAACAAGTCCAAACACGTACGATAAATAAAACGATTTTACCCAAAACGCTGCTTTAACATTGAATTTACAAAAGAACGAGTAATATAAAGTCATAAGTGAACCATATATGATATCATAACAATGAATATGATTCTTTAATAAGTAAATGACGTTATTTAAATCATTATACAGGTTTTTCAGATACGTACGAAGCATATCAGACCTAAGGTAAGGGATAATTTTCAATCTCATTTTTATCCGAGATTTGTTATTCGTAAGTATTTACTGGGGTAATATTTTTTCATCCATGCCCATAAAATGTTTTTAATAAAGTGTTTAATATTCTTCCATGTGTCACTAATGTTATTATTACCCCTATTTGACCTTTACTTTGTGTTATGGAAGGAATCTTTCTTTTGTTTACCATACGAGGAACTTTTTGACTTTTTCGAAAAAAGTACGAGGAGAATGTTTTATTTAAATTATACGTCATGAAAAGATATTTACAGTTTTATAATGATTTATTTTCATGAAGTTTAATCTAAAATATTTCATGACCATTTTCAACAAAATAATTTTATTTTAAAATTTCAAGGCATTTTGTGAGAAGAAAATTATTTTAAAGAAGAAAAGATATTTTCCTAAAGAATTCATTTCAAGTGTTTTATCAAAACCATTTTCCATCTAAGATGAAATTATTTCATATGTGTATGTTTTGATTACAATATATCTATGATTTACATGGTTTAACTTTTCTTATGATTAAATGATATCCATTTGTTTTATATGGATTATGTTATGATAGGTTGATATTTATGAAACCCATTTTATTCTTTGGGTTATGATGAATGATTTATGTTTATGTTGTTGCACAAGTGAGAATGATTTCATTATGAGACGGGTGGAACCTATATCTCCCTCCAATTAATTGGGTAATGATTTATAACTCATGATATTGACATAGCTAAAATAGTAAGTTAATTTAGTTTAGTGATACAGGACTAGAACAAGGAGTGAACTCATTTCAGAAAGGGACTTTGTACACCAAGATAGTCTTAGCAGCAATGCCTTGGCTACTATGGAAATAATATCATGTGATTAATGTTTTTCCACAATTAAATGTTTTATTCCAATGTTATTTTATCATGATTCATGTTCCTTTTTGATCAATTCCTTACGTACTGCTAAGATTTATTTCACAACTCAAGATTTTGATGTTTAAACTTTATGTTCATGTTTTGAAGGTCAAATGTATACGGTTTGTTTTATTTTTTTATTCCATGCTTACCCTTACTGAGCATTTAATCTCACCCTTTATATGTTTTCTTTTCCCCAAGATAAAAAAGAAAGATTTTAGGTAAGAAAAAAAGGGAATATCTTTTTTGGAGATGTTGAAGATCTTTCACAAAGATTAGAAGATTATATTCTAAGTTTCCAAAGGCACTAAACTATTACGGTCCTTTGGTGTCTGTTTTTGTTATGTATTAAGTATCCCGAAAAAGTATTGTAATGTCCATGTACAGCAAGCTTTGGGTCTCTACACACACAGATCCTACATATTAATGAGGATAATGCTTAGAGGCCAACCAAATTTAATTAAAGTAAATAAATTAATGGAAACCATTCACATACAAAGGCCTTGATCTTAAAAATGATCATCCATACATGTGATGATATTTACACATTAATTAAACAAGAATTCAATTATTTAATAGTTATTTTTGAATAAAAATCTTGCTCGAATCAATAAATTATCTTTAATTAATAAATCCTTTTACCTTGAACCCTTTTTCTGAATTTCCTTGAAATTATCACCCAAAATAATTTCAAACAAATAAATTCATTGAAAATTATCTTTTTATGTAACTTGTACCTTGGAGGCAACCCGGTGAATTCTCGTTCATAACTATCCATTGAGTAGAAATGAAAATTATAAATACATGAAATTAAACACATATATGTAAAACACCTATCCTGTGTTGTACCTTAGATTTGCGCATGCACTATGGTACATGTCTCAAGGGTTTGTATAATATAACAATAAATTTTAATAAATATATGTAATTTGGACAAGTACACAACTTGTAGTTCTGACTACACATTGTGTACTTTTGTTCACTATCCATCCGAAGTACACACCTGGGGACATGGCTTGTAGATTTAATTCAGAAATCATCAGAGTACACGACAAGTTATGTGGGATGCATTCCATCTAGTGTCCACATTACATGGTTTCTAGTCAGGCAATCCGTGTACGGGGTACATGTTCCTACCCAAACCTGAAGGGACTACACACTGTGTTTAGTGGGACATACGACATGTAATTCTAAAGCCGATTAACACCTATTACTGGTCAAATACAAGGTCTTAAAGACTTAGATAAGATCCAATGACATGACCTAGTTTAGCGGAGCGTCCCGGTGCATGGAACCTCTACTACACGACATGTAGTTTCGAATACACGCCTTGCATTTTGGTGTTGTACGAACATGAAGATTTGACACCTGAAAATGAGATCTTCTGTTTTGTTAATCCTAATTAAAAGAAAAAACCATTTATATAAGGTGAATCAAAAACAAAATAGGAGTAATATCTTCCGAGATTCAGATTTAAAGAATAATTAACTTGAATTGAAATAACTAAATTATTAAATGTGCAAGTCACCAAAGATATGATGTGATCCTTCATTGCGTTATAGAATCCAAGTGTAGGATTCCTCTATAGGTGATCCACACATGTTGCACATTTCTCTAGAAGTATCCTAAGGGATCTCTGGGTGTTAGTGCAGAAGGGCCTTCACTTGCGATGTCCGCCTTTGATTAGCTTGATCCGGTGGAGAAGGATATCTCTATAGTAGTTTGAGAGCGTTATTGGAAGAAAATAATTCTCTCTTGGTTTGAGGGTTTTTTAGATCTTTTGTGCACCACCCCTCAAAATGGATAGGCTAATGGGAATTATATAATTGGGATTTAATTACTTAGAATAATAAAATAAATTAATTGCCTAAAATAATTTATCCATTTCATTTAATTCTTAATAATACCACATGTCTAATAATAAAAGTTGACTATTATTATTACTTGACATGAGCCCAGAAAATTACACCAAATAATATTTAATTAAATAAATAATATAAATTCTCGTAAATTCCCAGAAAAAATACATGGCATGTATATAAATATACCCGACATTTACTTTTGTTTTTTCTATTCTCTTTATTTCCTCCACCACATTTATCAGACCTTGAATAATGGATATTTATTTATCAAATAAACATCACTGAATTACTTGATAATAAATATATTATTTCATCCATAATATATTCTCTCGAATAACTAGTGTCGAAATCAATGCGATCAGGTATACTTGGATAGTTATTAAACCACAATCATGAAAAATACTTATTCAACTTGTTAAATTAATATTTAACTGAGATACTTGGACACACTTAGCATGTGACCCTCTAGGCCTCTTTCTCAATGGCATTAGGTAGATCATGCCTAAAGTCCAAGTTTAGCATCAAGAAACATTCCGAGACACCCATTGAAAAAGAAGTTAACACAGCAATGACATGTCATCTCCTATGAATTCTTACAGTTTAATATAATACCTTTGTCTTGATATCTCGAATCAAGTAGGTTTCATGCTGGTGAGATCAAATCATGTGTTTGATTATTCTTTCTTTAACTTCTTGGAATTGAATTTTCCCATTCCTTACCATGGACATGAATTTATTTAGGCTATATCAATTCAGTCAAAGGGCTTGAAATATCTACATACGTTATAGAACAGAAGGGACAAATCCATTCTCTCATTATCTATTAATGCAGTATTATTGTGACACACCCAACATAGCCTACCTCGCTGTGAACAATGTGCCTTCACAGTTTTTGCCAATATATATAATTGTGCGATTTTTAATATCCATTAATAATAATCTTAAAGTTTAAGGACCAATAGACAGGTCTGTAGATATGAACAACCAGTGACACTATGAAATGTGGGTTTCTTACTGTCATGTCTCATTCTCATAATATTCTCCTGGATATTACCAAGGGCACACACCATGAGAAGGTCCATCAATGTTTTATGAGTCCTAACCCCTAATGGACTATAATAATCATGTCACTGAAATAACATCATCCGGCCATAGAATATATATTCAAGAGCAGTGTTATGGAACTTTCGGGTTCTCATCATAAGAGGGATCCACTCTGACCTTTTTGTGCAAAAACCATCCTTAATACATTATCACATGAATTTTCACATAGAAGAACAATAAAGATGTGGTAAGGTATTTATTAAGGAATAAAGTACAAAGTAGTTAGTTCTAGGCTACCAACTCCCACAAAACAACCCCTCAGTCCAATCATTTTCCAAAACAACACACTAACACGAATTTTATATATGAAAATTCAAATGGGCCCTTATGTTTCAAACACATAACCAAACTCTTCACAATTTCCAAACTGGGCTTTACCATTCCAAACTCACTCAAAGCATGTTCCAAGGCCAAACAGACCAAAACACGTGGAACACATTTAAAACCAAGCTTTCCCAAAACACTTTAAGAACCCTTTATAAAAAACCAATCTAAAACCTTCTTTAGAAGTCTCCTAAGGGAACCAAAAATGTTTGAAAACCAAGAGTCATTTGAGAAATCATGATTTTTTAAGAATAACATTTTTCAAGTGTCATATTCATTTGAGAGAACATCCATGTGTTCTAATAGTGCACCCATATATGCTCCAACATCTAATTTCACCCCTTTCATCTAATAAACCATTTGAAAACAAAATACAACCATTCATTATTTAAAATAACACAACCATCCCATTTTTTTTCCATAAAACCCCTTTCAAATACGTTTAAACCCACCTATCAAGTTGCAACATTTACAAATTACACACACAAAACCAAGTTCAAAACCAAATATGCTCCATCACACAACATAAAAGCAAATAATTTAATAAAAAAAACTTAATTCCATTTAAAAAAAGTAATTTCATAACATGCACCATATGTGCTTTAAACATAAAAATTACAAAAATATCTTTAGAAAGCCATTTTTAACAACATCCATCAACACCCAATCCTCATTTATATATATCTATGGGTATAATAGAGGTACAAAGAACATTTAAGAAACAAATGAAAACATGCAAGTTCCAAATGGTTATTCTGGAAGGGAAAAGTTGAATTCACCTACCTCAAATCATGTGTGGATGGAGTAAAAAATCAAGGAGTGGGAGATCAAATCCCCACGAGAAAATCCACACACCATAACCATAAGAAAATGAACCAAAATTATCCAAACCTAACCTTAGGGTTCATCCAAAAATGGTTAAAAGCCACGTGAGAGTGATAAATTGAGAGAGAGGAAAGATGAGAAGAGAAATGGGGAAGATTTGATGAAAAACCACTGAGCTTTGGTGATAAATCTCCCAAACAATGTCAAAAATCGATGGAAAATGAAGGGGGAGGTGCCTTTGGTTTATGAAAAACTTGTAACACTTAATTTTGGTGGTAAAATAACTTAAAACAGAGCTCCAAATCAAATGTTATTATGCCTGAAAGTGGCTGCATAGTTTTTCTGAATGGTTTGTTCAAACCGTGCACAGACCGTGCAAGGGATACTGGAAACTTCTGCTACTTTGCATGGTTAGGTTGCAAAGTTTGGCCAGGCCGTGCTCTGACTATGCAACCCCAAAAATTGGCCAATAAACCCCAGATTACACCCTAAACACTCGGGAATACACTCCCAAAGATCCTTAAACATTTTAAACACAATATGGAGACACCGTGGGCATCACAAACTCTCCAAGATGACATTTTATTCCCACAACGTTCACAATAACCATGAATTTTGTTATAAGAAAACAAATACTAAAAAAATACAAAAAATGTTATTGGACACCCAACCCAAACCTCAACCAAAAGATCCAAAATATAGAAAGAAATAAAAAGGAAGAAGTATTTGAGGTCGGTGTTTGACAATTCTTCCCTCCTTGGACACTTTCTTCCCCTAGAAATTCACCCAGCAAAAAGATAACCAAAACTCGAATCCAAGCCCATTCAAAACCAATATAACATGAACCCCAGGGTGACTATTCACTTTATAAGTCACATCCAACTGATCAAGAAAAAACCACAAAACATGAATGAGAATGAGGGGAGAACACGAAAGGGTTCTCCCCACCATAAGAACTTAACAAATATGAACAACATTTAAACCCCAATCAACACCCTCATTACAACCAGGAAGGAGAGATTAAAACATTTGAAATTTTTGGACAACTCATATAGTTTGGCTGCATGGTTTACTTAATCGTGCACCAACCATGCGTGAGGTACTGGAAGAATGGGGGCACCCCAAATGTCTTGGCGGTACAGTTTCAAAACCGTGTGCCAATCGTGCCAACGCCTCTGCCTGAAAATGACACTAAGATGCATGGTTATGAGACATACCACATGGTCATGTGCTATTCGTGTAGTTGGTTATGTCTGTATGGGTAAGGTACATAGTTTTGAGTAACCCTGTGGTAACCATGCGGTAACCATGATTCACATGTAGAAGTCTCCCAAAAACTCCAGAAACCAAAAATTATGATTGTGATCAAACTTTAACATCTATGTAAAAAATTGACATTACCACCACTAAAATAGGGAACCTACCACACGAAACAACCCCACAACACATCAATTCTGAAAATCTCAAGCATCTCCAAATGAGAACTATTGAAAGTTAAAATGGAGACCAATCTACACAATGGTGAGTCACACTCAAAGGAGAATGAGAACTTTCAAAGGACACATTTAGATAGAATCAATGGCTTGGATCAAAATAGAACAAGCCCAAAAAATATTACAATGAAATGATGAAATTATAATAGAAGGAAGACAAAAACAAGTAAACCATAAATTTTTTTATACCAACACAGAAAGAAAAACTAGGTCGGGGATTCACACCCCCCGTCACCCCTGACTGTGCACGAGCTTCACCCCGAGGCCTTTTGGCTGGGGCTCTGATGGCTAAAGCATCTCCTACATCACAAACAGGTACATGCATCCTCTGGTCACAACTACTTCTTTGACCGACGCTTCTTACATAACTTTTACAAATTTCCCAAATGAACCCAACAGTTGTAGGTCTTCAGAGCGTTATGACCTGATGGATTAAAATTCCCAAACCAACATTACAAATGTCACACCTAAAGGAGTCCTGATGAACTAGATACATGGACCAACGAAGATAACCTCTTGGGGAAGGTTCATCCATCCTGAACCCCTTTCCAGATAGGGAACCTTTATAGAAGCCAACCACCACCAACTACTCTTAGAACTCCAACGACGATTAGATAACCAACCTCCACTTGTCCCAAAATAGACCCTTAATCCAACCTGAGACCAAACAGACTCTAACAACCCTATGAATTCCCAGTAACTCGAAGGAACTCTTTAGTGCCATCAAACCACTTCTAGTAGACCCAAACCAACTCGAAGGACACGTAACATCTGGAAGGAACTAAAACTCGGGATTGACACCTTAGAAACAATAGGGACCTTTCTAGGTGGTATAAACAAAATGATACAAAATAAAAGAAATTATAAGCAGCATCGAGCCTAACAAATACCAGCAGAATCAAAATCTTTTTATTTTTAAAAACAATTTTTTTCCATTTAAAATTTAGAACAGCCTCATCCTAAGGCCATATTTGAAAGAGAAAAGCTACTTTTCTCACGATACAATCGACTTCTAAGGGAAAAAAAGATTTCCAAAACCTCTATGTTCCAAAAACTCACCCATGGAATCCTATAAGCCATCTCATGTATGTACATTCCTTTCTAACCACAATTTCCATAGACAAGTGACCCCACACTTTTTGTTTCTGTCCACACACATGTGATCCTCTATAAGGAATACTATGGTTCACATCCTTTCCCTCCCCCATAAAAACCCAAAACATTTTTAATTCCAAAACTCCACTTTACCAGTTTAAAACCATACGAGGGAAAACAAATCAATTCCAAACATATTTTCATTTCCAAATACAATTTTTATTTTCAATAACACATTTTCACCAACAAAAATCAAAATGAAGCACAAATTTCATTGAACTACCAAAATGAAGAACTAGTAGTTACGCTTAACCTAGAGACATGGAAGTGAGCCACACCCTACACAAGAATAAATTACTAAGAGGAGCTCAACCATCCACTCGGACTCCACATGGGTCACTAATCCATGTGTGGTCACGACATGAAACTGTATAGCCACCATTTTTATTCCTCAATCAAAAAACAAAATCAAAAGACTCAAAACCTAGAGTACCTTCGAAAACTCAAGGTTCGGAATGGGAAATTGTTTATCATTCCCTTATCAAACATACCTCCCTGAGTCCTGACAGTCCTAATGTCCTTCTAAAAAACACCCCAAATAACAAGGGCCTCCTATGATACTATTTTTTCAAGAAATATCTTGGATCGACCCTGAACCGGTCTCTCGAGCCAGTCCACGACTTGAACTGAAAGGCGTTCACGATCCCCATAGGCTGACAACTAGTATTGAGCATCATATATAAATCAATTGGGAATGATTTCATCCCAATAACCAGGATCAAATAAATAAACTAATAAAAATTATCATGAAGAAACATCCCACAACCGAACATAATTATGTAAATAGAAGATCTAGATACAATGCAACTAAACCAACTGAATAATAAACAAGAAAAATAGAACTGAGTACAAACTAAAATTGGGAAAAGCTACTGCTATCTCCATGTGAAAACTTGGTCACCTCCAACCATAATTCCAACCTCACTCCATCACTAATGAGATGAACCAAGAACCTGAAAAAAAGTTGGATCTTTAACTGAAAAGACAGGATAGGAGTTATCACTGAAATTCTCAGTAGGGATGACAAAGATAACCAATGAATCTAAGAGTTTCCTTTCCCAGAACAAACCATTAACACAAGGTTGAAACACAGTTACAAAAGTATGGTTTTCACATTTAAAATAAACCCACATTATATTCCCATTTCAGAATCCAACACACAATACTGATAATTTCCAAAACTATATGCCATTTTATAACAAAAAACCAAAACCAAATGATACTAGTAAAATTTTTCAAAGGAATAACTATAAATGGAAAATGTTTTCAAAGAATTCAACATTAAAAACAAAATAGTTACTTTTAAAATTACCATCCCAACCTACCATATGCCAACGGAAGGTTCAATATATTCATTGATCACTAGTCACGGGAACACCCCTAGGAACTAGCTAGATGTGGGCCATAATTACCTTGTATATTGGTGAAAAGTAACCATAAAAATAACTTTTCTATGCATGATCCACTTGAAGGGAGCATACGCATAACCTAGTGTTCCCTAACATCATCATCATAGTTTATTTAGTGTTGTCATCATCAAAATTCCTATATGAAAGAGGGGCCAAACCCCATAAGATCACAAGCATACTAGTATAAGTCCACCCACCTAGATACTCTAGTTTTATTTTTGTGCTAAAAAAAGTTCCACATCACATGATGGCACTTAGGAAGTTCATCAACCAAACCAAGCATAACATTTAACAATCCACCAATTTCACATCACAAACCCATTATTGAAAACTTATGCACATCGAAACATTTACAAATAACTTCTAAAACCATTAGGAATACCACTTCCCAATGAATTTTCTAAACAAGAAATTTCAAATTTTAATAGAAACATAAAACTTTAAAACCATTCCAAATGGGCCTTTATGTTTACAGACCCAAATAAATTTACGAAAACATTTGAAAATAATTTCTAAAACCATATTGAAGGGTGAAATTATAAATAGCCCCTCACGTCAATAATTTTACAAAACAACACACCAACACTACTTTTATATATAAAAATCCAAATGGGTCCTTATGTTCAAAACACATACCCCAACTCTTCACAATTTCCACATATTCCTGTACCATTACAAACTCACACAAAGCATGTTCCAAGGCCAAACATACCAAACCATGAGAAACAGATTTGAAACCAAGATTTCCCAAAACACATTAAGGATCATTTTATCAAAAAACCATTTTAAAAACTCTTTAGAAGTCTTCCAATGGAACCAATATTGTTTGAAAAACAAGAGTCATTTCAGAAATATGGATTTTGTAAGAATACCATTTTTCAAGTGTCATCTTCATTAGAGGGACATCTATGTGTGCTCATAGTGCACCCGTAGATGTTCCCAAATTCAATGGAACCCCTTTCATCCAAGAAACCATTTGAAAACCAAATCCAACCATTCATTATTTAAAAGAACACAACTATCCCATTTTTCCATAAAACCCCTTTCAAATACCTTTTAAATCACCTATCAAGCCACACCATTTCCAAATCACACACCAAAAACTATTTTCACAACCAAATAAGCTCCATCACACAACATATGATATAATAATTTCATAAGAAAACGGTATTGAAAAACATGAACCATTTGGGCTTTAAACCTAAACATTTCACACAAGTCTCTTTTGAAAACTAGTTTTAACAAAATAAATCAACACAAAATATGCATTTATATTTATATATGGGTATAATAGAGGTGAAAATAACATTTATGAAAAAAATTAAAACATGAATGTTCCAAAATATTATTCCGAAAAGGAAAAGTTGAATTCACCTACCTCAAATTATGTGTTGATAGAGTAAAAAACCAAGGAGAGGGAGATCGAATCCCCAAGAGAAATATGAACACCCAAACCATAAGAAAACGAACCAAAATTATCTAACCCTAACCCTAGGGTTTATCCAAAAGGGCACATTCCAAGACAGAGTGAAGAAATGAGAGAGGGGAAAGAGGAGAAGAGAAATGGGGAATATTTGATGAAAAACCACTGACCTTTGGTGATACATCTCCGAAAAATGACACAAATATATTTATAATGAAAGGGGATCCACCTATGGTAGATTCCAAACTAGAAGGGATTCATTTTGGAGGTGGAATCAATTAAAATATATTCCACCTCAAAAGTTATTAAGCCCATAAGTGGCTGCATGATTTTTCAAACTGTGCGCAAACCATGCAAGGGATACTGGAAACTTTTATAACTTTTCATGGTTAGGTTGAACGGTTTGGAGAGGCCATGCTCAAACCGTGTGACCCCAATTTTTTTCCAAAAAACGCCAAATTACACCCCTAATTCTAGGGAATACCCACCCAAATACCTTTATCATTTTAAACATATGGAGACACCAAGGGCATAAAAAACTCTGCAACATGCCACATTATTCTTAAAAAATTCACAATAACTATGAATTGGGTTATAAGAAAAAAATAACAGCAAAATACAAATACTTTTATTGGACACCCTACCTAAACCTCAACCGAAAGATCCAATATCAAGAAATTAATAAAACATAAGAAGTATGTGAGGTTGGGGTATGAAAAAATTATAGGAAAATGTTCGTAAAAAATAATGATGGTAAACCCATAAATATATTAAGGGTTGATGAAATAATTTACATGAAGAGATTATATCAAATTTAAGTTCAAAATAACAGGGCTTATAGTCCAAAATATATAGTTAAACATTTTATATGGATTATTGTGAATGTAAAAATAACAAAGTTTTTAGACCACTGTTTCTGCTATTAGAGAATTATCCATAAAGAAAATGATTATTAGACCAACATACCAATGTGTGGAAAAAGTAGAATGCCTGATTTCAAGGGGATCGGGACTGGAATAAAGAATATACCTACAAGAATAATCAGACATCATAGTTAAATAATAATATTTATTATAGGAACATATTTTATTACTTTTAAAATTTATATGAGTACTGAAAAAAGGTGGTTATTATTATGAAGTGTGATGGTATGAACCAATCATGAAAAACTCTTATATTTTTGAAAAAATAATTCCAATATAGTAGAGAGAATAAATGATAAAAATTGAAAAGTCTACATTTTGGAGTAAAAAAATCAAGGAAATAGAACCGAACACTCTAAAGAAGATTGAAAAGAAATCCAATAAGTATGTTTAACCTACACGGAAGAGATAATTATACTATGGATAAAAATTTCACATCATGGACCACTAGAAGATACCCATTTATATTAAGTAATAAGTGATAAATATATAACCCATTAAGGAATAAATCTATGAAAGTAATAGAGATATTAGTTTAATGATTGAAACTCTTAAAGAATAATATGTGAGGATTACCAAAAAGGTAAGTTAAAAGGTTAATAAAGAAGTTCTTGGAAGGTGTAGTATAGATATCGAAACTCCTAACATGTGAATAAAAGTTCTTGGTTGTAAGATATATGTTTTATGGAAAAAAGGAAAACCCCATGTGGTATTAAGTTCTATAACATTTACCATAATGAAGTAGTTCACAAAAAAAAACAAGGTTGAGTATGTGCCTAAAGAGTGTCATTGTATTTTTCCTTCCTAGTTGGAATAATTAAGAAGATGTTGGAAGATGAGTAGAATGAAAATTAATTTCCTAATAAAGAGATTAAGTATAATCAACTAAGAAGGAATGAATTGACGATAGGAAATTCATTCTTCTTAAAGGAATAAAAAATTGGAAAGTCATAGTTTAATTTAACATGAAGAGTTTTCAAATGTGGGAACCTTTAAGGAAAATAGTCTCAAGGTTGAGAAATAAGTCTCAACTAATTTTTTCAAATTCAATACATGATAAAGATCCAACTTATTTATATATTATGTTAGACTGAAATATTGGAAGAGGTAATTAAAAGAGAAGCATTAAAAACAAAAATAGTGTGTGTTCTAATTTTAAACAGCTTGATATAAATAATTCATCATGGTGTATTGAAATTTTTGTCTCCTTTCAATGCATCATTTTAAAATTATAAATTTATATTAGAATTTAAATGGTATTAAAAATTATGGATTTTATTTCTTGATGAAATACAATCGATGATGAATTCAATTTATAATTAATGATTTGAGGAGGAGATTAGAAAAACATATTCCTAGATATTTACCATTTCTTATTAAACTAGAAATTATGGACATCCCCTACAAAATTGAAAGCTAAGGTACAATTTTAACTCTATAAATATTATTTTTATTATGTTTAGTCTATTTATAAAAGGGGAGTGATTTTATAAAAAAGTGAAACAAAACTAAATTGACCTAAGATGATCATAACTTAAATTATACATTGATCAGAATATTTAAATAATAAATCACTCAAATAATCTCATAACTAAAGGAGAAAAAGGTTTGTTTTCTCATATATTAGCTACATAAAAATAGTATTTTTTCAAAACTTGTGAACATTTTTCCATAATCATGCTGTTATAGGCCCTTTTCTAGATATCTCATGTGATGTAATCATTTTTACAACCTAGGGAATGTATACTAAATGGTTAGGCTTAGATACACAATTTTAGAAATACATATCATAAATGTTAGATAATAAAAATGAAGGATTACATGAAGAATAAATATATATCATAATAAAAGAAAGAAAATCCTTATATGATAATCATAAAATTGGGTAGAGTAACATAAGATAAGAAATAGGCCATTGATTAATCCTAAATGATACGATATGGGTAAAAATACATCTCATAAATTATATAACATGTGAGAATGAAATAAAAGTGAAGAATATATTAAAAATAATGCATAATAATGAAAACATGGTTTTTCATAGAAATGTAATGCATCTTGAATTTTTAAAATAACATGATAAACAAATTTGAAGTGTAGAAAAACTACAATCATATAATTACCAGTGTGAGGAAACCCATTATACCCACCCCAATGTGAACATACTCATGATATCGATGCCTAGAAATTTTAGAAAACCCATCATTACCATGATTGTGTGAACAATATAATTATTGAAATATATTAATATATCATGAGATATATAATTAAACCAACTCAATGTAATGATATGTTGGACCCCAACCATCATTATCCATATAGTTGTGTGCCACTTGAAATCAATTGTAGACATATCTTAATCAATCCTCAAAAAATGAACGGGTTTATTAAACTTATCACATAAAATAAACTTAAGAAATAATAGGATATAAAAAAATAATTTTCCAAAATGAACCATAAAATAATAAAATATAGAGGATGATATAAACATCACACCTTGAGTGATAAACCTTGTAGGGAAGATAGAAGTGAAAATATGAATGTTTTCAAAAAACATTTTAGAATTTGTAATAAAAGAACTGTAAAATATTATTTTTTGATATGGTTAAAATATTTTTTCTAAAAAAATATTATAAAGAGTTAAACATAAAATATCATTTAAAATACATAAAGTTTATCTAAAAAATGTTTAGTGGAAGATAAAGCATATTATTTTAAAGGATATAAAACACTTTTTTTATCTTTTGAAATAACTTTGTCTGAAACCCCAAATTTTTAAAAGGATAATAGGAACTTCGATTTAAAATGAATTAAGGGTAATAAAAGGACTATTTAAGATAAAAAAAATTGTTTATTCATTATGTAATGGATAACATTGGGAGGAAGTAAAAACATGGACATGGAAGAAAAATTTAATAAAAGTAACATGAATAATTCTTAACAAAATGATTTTTAATGAAACAAAAGAATCATAAAGGAAGAAAACTTTGGTTTGAAATATGATTTCCCAATAAAATATGTTTTAAATACACAATAACTTAATAAAACTCTAGAATATATAAATCTTGAATTATAATAGTCAAAGAAGATTTGATTACAACCCAAGGAAATAATTTGTGTCACAAAACCCCTTAACTTTAATCCCGGTTAGTTAGATGTGATCTAATATACTATAAAAAACATAATGATATTAATGTACTATTATATATCTATATTAATACCTAAAAATATTTATAATTTGACTTTATAATCTTTATCTACATGTATATTAGATTGTTTTTTCTTATTTTCTACATCAAGTGTTTATTGTTTTGATTATTTATAGAAGTTTTGTTAGAGTGTGTTGGTATTCATTATTCATCCAAAGTACATAATTAAAAATTTATTAAAGTTAATATAATTTATTAATTATAAAATTTCTTATGGTAAATTTTACTTTCATGATTATTTTAGTCTTTATCCAAGAAAATGAAAATTATAGTGAACATTTTTCAGTGATTTTCAACCTAAAAAGGGTGTTTTCTTGATCAAATATTTAAATATTGTTTTATAATTAAAAAAAGAAAAAAAATAATTATTTAAATATTTATATCATATTATACAATTGATAAAGTTTTCATAATCATCCTCGATATAATTTCCTAGTTTTTATCAAGTAGGTGTTGAAATCGACCCAGTCATGAACTTACTGTGATTATTGATTATTATGAGGTGATTTGTTTGTGATATCGTCAAAAAAATATAATAATGATATAATTTTGTGTTTATTAGTGTGATATATAAGAATTATAAAATAATTATAATAATAAATAATGGATATGAAAATATTACAAAATTTGAATTAAAGATTTTCCTCTTTGTACACTTCTTTTAAACGATTAAATTTATGATGATCGTTTGTTGATAATATCATTAATATATTATCCATTTTTTCCTAATATAAAATTAATTATATAATAAAAATATTATTTTTCATTTAAAACCATTATCAGGATCATCCCCGTATGGTACTGATGAAATGAAATGTGAGAATCAATCATTCTATAGAGGCTGTAGTCCACACATAAGCAAGAATGTCGATTTGATTTTATATAGAATGGGGAAAAGGGGTAATATTGAATATATTTTTTAGAATATAAAATATTATTTATATATAAAAATTAAACATATTAAAGTATTTATTTATCCAATACTTGTAATGCGGTGAAGTAAACGGAAACATATTGCATCGTGTAATTGGTAGTACACAAAAGACTTGATTCCCATTTTCATTTTTATTAATAGAAAAGGGAAAGGTTGTCAATGATGTTACCATCATTATAAAAACATATAAATATAAAAATGATACTTATTTCACCATTTTATGATGGTGAAATTAAATTTTAGGAAAAATAAAAGCATACACAGAAATTGAAAAAAGAGAGGTTAATAACTTTAACCTTACATTTTGGACTATCTACTTTGAAAAGGGTATTAAACCATTGAGGTATGGTCTTTTGAGAATAAAAATACATCATTAATGTTTATATGAGTGTGTAGGATAGGTTTGGGGAAAATATGGTCTAAATTTAATGGGATTTGGTGTGATGGGAATCAAGGATAGAAGTGATTCTTTTGTAAGTGAAAAGAAGTGGAATTTCTACAAATACCAAAATATTTTAAATAATTGGAAGTCATTATCAATGAAAGTAGACAGAAAATTGATAAATAATAATGTGTATGATAGATAAGGCTAATAAAAACTTCCAAAAATTAATTATACACATGTGTGAAACATGTTAGGACCTTTACTTTTGAGGTTACTCATTTTTTCAATTTTGGTTTTCACCACTGTAACTAGTTTCCACCATATAAATTTGTCCTTTTTAGAAAAAAATGGTCCTTATTATATAATTTGGACCTAATGATTACAAATTTTAAATATATATATTTAAAATTTTTAAAAGTTATAAAAATAAATTTTAAAATACTAAAAGTATAATTTGGAAAAACAAGTTTTTTTTGAAAAAATACAACTTAAATAAAAAAATACGGGTTTATAAATTAAATAAAACATTTTTAAAATTATATGTTTAATTATAATTGACTTATTGGGTCTTATAGAAATGTTTCATAATTTTACAATTCATACTTATATACAAATAGTGTCGAAAATTCAAGTTACTTGTAAAAATGACATTTTTTACCATTCACTTAAAAACCAATATTTTTATAAAAATCATAAAATTTATATTAATATAATATGTAAATAATAAATTAAAAAATTCAATTATTTTTTTCAAATTAAAATTCAAATGAATATAAATTTTATTTTTATTTGAAAATATATAATATAGTGAAAAACTATTTTATAAGAAACCAAATTTTGGTATATTAACTATTATTTTTATAAAATACTAAGTATTCTTGTGTTATATTATTATATATACAATAAATATAAATTTTTATCATATTAAAATTAATTTATTATAATAAAATTACAATTTCTAAAAAATACATTTTTTTATCAAAAACTGAATTCATAAAAAATGACTTTTTAGAATGTATAAAAATTCATGATAGGTCTATACATATTTTACAATATTTTAATATAATTATAATTTATACTTAAATGAACACTTATAATATTTGTGTGAGACCTAAGAATCAAATAATATTTGGTTTTAGTTTCAGGTGGTGGTTCATTTAGCTTGGGTCTTGTGGCAATCTCAAAGAACATTAACTTAACTCATATAGAGTTTTTTTTTCAAACTATAATTACTATAGTTCATCTTGGGATTCTTCATTGGAAAAACATAGTAAAGATACAACTCATCATTGTCTTGATAAATATTCTTGATAAGAAATAATTCCACTTTTAGACTCCATTTCTTCAAACATTCTTTATTTATTTTGTGATATGGCTACTTCAATTTATTTCAGCTAATTTAGATGTTTTGTTTTTAAAATAATATTTATTACTCTAAATAAATAATTTTTTATCATTTTAGTTTGGTTTAAATGTGAAACATGATATTAAATAAATATTAATTTAAGTATAATATATTGTATAATATCAAGTTGTTAAATTCTACCACTTAAATAAATTGTATCCTCATAATTTTAATTATTAAATACCAATGAAGTTATCCAATCTCATAAGAAATATAGATTTTTTTAGGATATATTTTTTTGAGAGATATCAACCCTAATTTTATGACCTCCTCCCCCCAATGGTACCCATCTTAAGCCAACAATAAGATAAGGGATACAATTATGCCTGAAGCCCGCCTCTAATAGGACATAGGTTGGTGAAAACCACTAAGGGTATATCATACACATATATGAAAGGAATTACCCTCAAAGGAAAACAAGGGTAAAATGAGATAACATAGAAACACCCAATAAAAAATTCTCAAGATAAAAATGAACAGATATAAAATAAAATTATGAAATTTGATACAACTAAAAAAATTTGATAAAAAAACTAGAAGTACCAAAATATAATCACTGACAACAACCATGAAAGACTAAATAGATACCAAATAATCCATGAGATTGTAAAGTCTAATCTAAACACCGACTAGCTCTAGAAGACCTGAAAAAAAGTTTTTATATATTTGAGGTGTTAATATTAGGTATACTCAATAGGATCCTCCCTAGAGTCACACATGAAAAAGATAAAGAATGCATTCTAGAGCCTAGTGAACAAAAATTAATGCTAAATATCCACTTAAATAGTTATAATTTTTTCCTAGACTTAACATGGCTATCTCTCAACAATTATTTCATAGATGTGATCATATAGAATAATATTTATAGAGGGTACCCACTACCACTTCCCCACCTGTTTTCCACTCTACCCCAACGTTGAACATCCTAATCTATCTCCCTCCGAAATTAAGCAGGTTTGAAGACACTTGGGATAAGTATCATACCATAAATCCTATAAATCAAATCATATCATCATCACTTACCATGAACCTCATGAATCACCCTATCACCTCATCCCATGACACATCTTTTGATAGTAGCATACTAGTTTTTGAGAGCCAATATTACCCATAAATCATGTATTATATCTCAAGTCATCATAACCCATACACTTCATAACTATAACAGTCCATAGGATACTATATCTAGAGATACATGTTTTTGAAATAACCAAAATCCATTATATCCCACTAAACACATATATGGGAAAAGATGAACACCATGAATACCTGCACATAACACTCTAAGGATAAGAGAATGGAGTCAGAGGGGGTAGTTTTCCATCTGTTCATCGCAAACCTAGATATTAGAAAAAACACCCACCCAGAGTCCACTGAGTATAATTATCCATACTACCATGGGTGGGGAAGCATGTGAAATCACAAAACTATAGGATATAATATAACTCACAACTAGGTTCCCTCCTCCATGCCACTATGCCACCATAGGACACAGACCAATGCAATAGGATGCATATGTTACACATTCTCTTAGATTTTCTTGACCTCCATTGGGATCTACTTGAAGGTTTCATCATCATCAATTTGAATATCACCCCCATTGATGATGTGTGAGTAGTCATTTAGATAACTATGAATCTACGAAACATAGAATACATCATTATTCTGGCTTATCTATTGGGGGACGTGATTTATGATATGAAATGGATCCAACATGCTCTAACACCTAAAAATTTCCAAAAAACTAGGGAGAAATATTTTCTCATATCCAAAACATTATTGCCTATAACATGGAGTCACCTTCAAGAACACCTGATGTCCAAAATCTAACTTCAGAGGTCTATTCCTATGATAAAATAGAACTTATGATAGTCCTATGCTATGTCTATGAGATCTCAAAAAACCTAAACCATCTCTGTCATGATCTACACTAGTTTCAGCCTGAGAATTGCTAACTCTCTAACCCAGTCCATCACAATGAAGAATGAAAAGGTTGGATATAAAAAACTTCAAATTATTCTATACCAATGTAGGAGTGAAAACTATTTTTTTAATAAAAATTGACCAAAGGAATGTTCCTCATCCATGAATATTTAAAATCAAAGACACAATCACACAATATATCCTCAGGAGTCTAAATAGTCTGCTTTAACTAGCCATACGTCTGCAGATAAAAATTAGTGAGATGTCATAAATGAGAGACAAATGAATGATGGAGGCCTCTCTACACCCTAAAGGTAAAACAAGGTTCATGATCTAAGTTGATCATCCTTAGGAATCCATGAGTCTTACCACATAATTTAGGTACTACCTCAATAAAACCTTAAATGATCATGACTAATTGATCAATATAAAGTGGGATGATTTTTTCAAATAGCCCACTATCCTCAGTATAAAAACAAATCCTCCTCGATCACAATGTATACTAGTGAAAAATTTGATCAAGATTTATTCGGATTTACACTAAGGAACACCCAATAGATGAAGAAAACCACCAAGAACATGGAGGTCTACCTTCACTTTCTGGTTGAAAAAAATAGAGACATAAAATTTTCCACTAAACATTTTAAGCCCATCATCCAAAACTAACCCCTCAAAGTTTGGTATATTTTTTTCACAATAAGATATACTGCCAAGGGAGAGATATAAAACTCATAGAGAAACAAATCACATATCATTAAAATAATGAAAATACTCCCTTATAACAACATTTGATACCATTCATCCTCAAAAAAACTATTAGGGGAATGACTAAAGACAACCCAGTCTCTCAAGACCTCCACCTTAGAATCCCCCACCTAAGACTCCTCCAACTACTACTCTAAAGAAAACTACACTGTCATTTGAAAAAGGAAAACTGCACCGCCAAACTATCCCATATCAAGATATTTCACTGATATATCTTTAATCACTCTCCATAAATCACCATATTCATGAACAATATCATCGTGTGACTTCTTTGTTAGTACATTAGATACAAAAATACCCTTTCCCATTGAATATAAAATGTTAATATCATAATCTTCTATGATTTTCATCAGATTTAATTCTGAAAAATTTATGTCACACTTGGATAAGACATACCTTTGGATATTTTTATTTATGAAAACCATAAATCACTAAATGATGAGTTAATTTTGAAATAAATCAAGGAAAAAAACTACTGCCAACTTATGGTTATGGGTTGAATTGTTACACTCATGGAAAAAATAATTCTAATACACAAAAGAAACCATTTATATATACAATATCAAAATTTATCCTAGAAAAGGATAAGAAGTACAATAGAATTACTCAAATGTAACTCCCCTTCTGGAAAACAAATAACTATAGATATGACTAAATTATTGTTTAGTTACTTGAAATATTCCTAACAATGATCAATTCAAAATAATTATTTATCCTTTCTAGTCAAAGATATAAAAGGAGTCATAAAATGAGAGAAATAGCCTATGAACCTCCTATAATATCCTACAAGAACAATTAAACACAAAAATATTGAAACTATCTTGGGGTTTCCAAAGAAATGACTACCTCAGTCTTTGATGGATCTAAAAATAAACTATAGAGAGACCTGACATGAACCAAGAAAAAAGATTCAAAATCCTAGAACTCACACTGAGAAATGTTCCCAAATAGATTATGATGATGATGTAGAAAAACAAAAATTACACATGTATAATCTTTATACTCATCCTCATACACATATCACATAAGGATTCCATAATTAAAAACTATCATGAAATAATCCAAGACCCATCTGATCACTACTTTCATCTAACCCATGAAATCTATTAGTGGATTTTTAACACTGAAATACATAAAAAAACTCATAACTACACTAAAAACATTATAAAGTGATATTTGGAATATTTCCATCCTTTATAGACATATGATGATATCTTAAACATATAATGATATTTAAGGTCCAACTTTATCCTTTTAGCTGACTGAAGATATCATAAATCCATGGAAGATGATAATGTTTCTTCACTTTCATCAGGTTTAAGTGATGATAATTGATATAGAGATGTATATAGTCCTCAGCCTTCTTGAAAAAAGGAATTGGATCACTACAAGGTGATAAAATCATCCAAATAAAAACTCACAAAAAGTATCATCAATATCTACCCACATCTCTCACAAATCAAAAGGCACCATGCTATATAGAAACATTGAGATTAGAGAAGTTCCTAGATTTATCTCTATCCCAAACTCAATATATTGTTAAGGGGGTAATACCAAATACTCATTAAGAAGGACATCATGGTACTATTCTATAACCCCAGTAAGCACTTCCCTTTTTCTCTATTAAACACTTTGAGTTAACTGAGCCATCAAGGATGATGACATAACATGCCTTCAACCCACACATGGGTCTCTCAAAACAAAAAACACACAAAAATATATTTCAACATCATAAAACATAATATACCTCTTGGAGAAATCCATAATATACTTCAATAAACATATCCAATACATGGTAAGGATGGTGTAATATATATATATATCCATAAACATAGGATATCTCCCTAAGTAAAGGGCTACCCAAACCCTAACTCACAATATCTACACACTTAAAATAGAGCAGCTTGACCTCTGACTGGAGCTGTCAAGGCTAAGTGAACTATAATACTATCTACCTCTTTTCTTGGAGAATAGACTCGAGAAGGTGACATAATAAAATGTGTAGCTCCTGAGTCGAATAAAGCATAAACCCAATCATAAAATCAGTAAAGAGTACCAAAAATGATATATGGATATCTTGGGTTTGAAAAATTCAAAGCATACTATAGAACATGACTTGATCCACAACCTATTTTACATTAATGGTGGACATCACCATTAATTATATATTCTACCAGAGGTTGAGGAGAGTCTAACGACTATCCTCCTCCTACCTTATCTCTTATTTGCTGATCCAAATATGGATCTCCATTATGGTGCTGCATTGGCTCGAACTGCCTCAGTAGAGGAACCTAAAGTAGAACAACTTATTTATACTATCTTCTTAGAAAGATAGATCACTCCAACCAATGGTGACCTTATCCTCTATATAAAAAAAATGAGTTTAATCCATTGGGAGGGGAATGAGAGTCGCCAACCCTAAAGAAACAAGATGACGAGTTCCCATACAAACCCAAACTATCTGAAATATCTTTTTTCCAGGGAACTTAGAACCCATGATATTAGATTTTATATGCGAGGAATCATAATAAATCCCCTTAGATGATGATATGGTTATGTATTTCATCTTCTCAATGATCATAAATCTCACCAACACCTCAAGATACATCAGAATCATAAACAGGGTGAACTCGAACAAGATATATGGATGAAAATCCTCCTTAAAATGCCTCACCCTACACTCCTCTTTTGACAACATTTATAAATAATAATATAGAGGGGGTCCTGAAATGGATCCCAAAATCCCACTCACTTGAACTCCCCTATCCTAGGGAAATTATATCATGGGAACTGGACACCTATTTGGTATAAGAAGGAAACTTGACTCAAAGCTAGTCTCAAAAATTATCACACGAGACAACCCACTCCTCATGACCCCATAGGAAAAAAACCACCACTATATTGATACACCATACAGTTTCATCACCACCAATGAAACCCAATTATTTTTTCAATAATGTGTCAAACTAAGGATATCATAACATCTTACAAACAATACTCTTACAATGAGTTCAAAACAAACCCCTCATACCTATATAGAAAATGAAATAGAAACTATTAGAGTTTTCTACTCCAAGTGTCTTCATCATAAACCTCTACACTATGGTGATATATTGGAACATCTACTAAGCATCCTTAGTGAGAAACTAACAAGGACATCGATCTATAGTGACACCTATAAAACAAAAAATGATAGGTACTCATAAACCTTGAATATGTAAATTTTATGATTTATTTATTTGTTTATTTTTTCAACATGTAACCTAATCCCTAGGTCTACCCATTTGAAACACAGACATAAAAAGAATATTTATAACATTCTAGGATTATTATACATGGATATTATATCTTTTTAAATGAATACTCATTACATTATTGAAACTCATTCATGTGTACTGTAATAGTTTAGTGCCTTTGGAAACATGCAACACAATATTCTAATCCAATGAAAGATCTTAAACATATCCCATAAAGTTCATCACCTTAATTAATATTTACCAATATACCCTACTTAAAATCTTTCTCCATAACATATAGAAAGGAAACATAAGCAAGAATGATCTCACATGCTCAGTTCTGGTAATAAAGGAAGATACTTAAGCATGAAATGAGAATTAGGGAATGAAAACATTAACAAAACATTGGAAATCCACACCCTATTTCAAAGATCATAAACTTAAAAAATTTAATAAAGATTAGAAGTTAATAAGACATGAATCATAATGAAATCAAAGAACATGAATTTTGACTCATGAGAGAATAACATTTGAATAAGACGTAGATTTGTGGCATATATATAATCATATAAAATTTTATTTTAAGGAAACCCACCAGGATGTCCATAACATGTTAGGCTTGGGATGAATGCCTGTGCACCTTCTTTAGGCTTGGGCTAACCACCCATGTACCCTAATTTAGGGGCTTGGGATGACCAACTATGTACCATCCTTTTCAGGCTTGGGGTTACCAACCAAGAACCCACTAAGCATATTAGTCAAGGATGATTACCAATACCACCATAACAAACAATGTCCATTATTAAACAAGGTTTACTCCCTACTCCATCCCTGCATTACTGAGATAAGTTCACTTTCCATTCTATCCCTATCATATTGAACTAAATTCACCTCCCATTCCAACCCAGTATTACTGAACTGAGTATACTCCCCATTCCATTACTTTCTATATCATTAGAAATAAATTATTACCCAATGCATTATAGGGATATATATGTCCCAACCATATCATAATGAAAACTATATTTATGTGTGACAAAATATCATAATCATTTATCATATCACAAACCATGAAATTGAATGACTATTATAATAGTTTCATCATATAATAAACTATGTTAAAGAGGTAAGTTTGATAATAATTTTATCATAGAATTACCTATGAAGATTATTGGACTTAATAAGCAGTTTATCATGTTATGACCCATGGAAGAGAAATGGATTTCATAAAAAACTTTTCATTATAAACAAAAATCATAAATAGAAAGAAAAAAAAATGAATCATTGGATAATATCCACTTTAAGGTATAGGTATCATCAATGAATGCCATCTTATATAGAAAATAATTTTGAAAGAGCATGTAAAACTTTTTTGGAGGAAAATATCCTTTTTGTTTTTCAAAATATAAAACTTTTTGAAAAACGTTTTCTTTGAATATAACCATGAAAACCTATAAAAAATTTTAGAAAATAATTTAAATCACTTTTATAGCATATAAATTTTTTAAAACCATTTTCCTTGAAAAAGATATTAAAATATCATTTATTTATTTTTTGGTTTTTTTAGAAAACATTATTTTTAATGAAAATAGATTTCTAACTAAAGAGAGAAATAAGGTTGGATTTTCATAAAAATAGTTTCTTAATTATATTAAGTACAAAGGAGTGAAAAAATGTTAGAATTAATTAAATATATCATGAATAAAAATATGACAACAAAATTCATGAGAATTTTTGATAGACCAATCATAATTTTTTTTATCATTGGATGCATAATCATAAATAATCCCAATAAATGGTGAGATTACAACATAAAATTATTACTAATTTGGTAACCTTGAATCGTATGACCCATGAATGAATAAAATAAAACGGAACCTAATATATAATTAGGATAGATAAATTCATGATTTTATATTTCAAATTGGCTGTATATACTCCTCATAAAATAATATAGGTCCATATTATAACATACGTCTCAAAGAAGAAAGATTGTGACAAAAATCCTTTACCAATTTCATAACTTTTGAACCATAAAACCCATGAAAGAGAGATAATAAAATAGATATATAAAAACAAATAAATTTTAGGGGAATAATTATCAAAAAAATTCATGGTCAATATATACACTACAAAGAAGAAAAAGGTGGTCAATATAACATTTGTCTAATAAAAATAGAAACTGAGACATGAATCCCTTATTGTTGGATAAATTTTGAATCATAATACCCATGAAATAATATCATCAATTGAAAATTAATTATAAATAAATGAGGTAGATTCAAGATATTTTATTTTATAGGTAAATATATACACCATAAAAATGAATAATGTTTTGAATATGGAATTAGTCTCTTAGAAATAAAAGTGTAACTAGAAATACATTTACGGATTTGTTAAGTTTTAAACTTTAAAAAAAATGAAAAGGAGATCATAAAATGGATATGTAAACCAAAATAAATTTAAGATAATAATCATAAAATAAATTCATGGAATGTATACACACAAAATAGAAGAAAGAGGAGGTGAATATGGCATGTGTCTCATAGAAAATAATATTGATATGGGAATCCATTACCTTAAGAGTTAACTTCAGTTGTAATCATTCAAACCTCATGTGTAATAAATAAAATTTTATTATACATATATAACATAATAATATTAATATATATCATACCATATATGACTTTATTATGACATTATATTTACAGTTTATTTAAAATTCCTTGTTAATGTTATATTCTAGGTAATTACCACTTTGTTTTTCATACATGTTTTAACTTTTCATTTTTTGTTCTATTAATTAGATCCTAGTTTAATAATATCAAGAATATAAACCATGATATTAAAATATTATATATTAATAATATATTTATTTAGAGTGTTCTATAAATTTTTTTCATAGGAAATGGATTACACCATTCATGTAGATGATAGGCTGCATGTATGCATGAATGCTGTTTCCATTTTCTTTTATTTTTTAGAATAAATAAAAGTAAATGATATATATATATATATTATCATAAAATTAAAATGATTATTTCATATATATAAGATAGTTTTTTTAAACCCATCATTAAAATATTTCAAATAAATCACGAATGAATCACATCGATTCGTGAGGCGGTAGTCTTCCATGCACACTAGCGACATTATCGTATTCTCACAAAATTTAAATCATGAAGGTATGTGTGATAAAACAATTAAAATAATAATAATAACAATATAAATATCTCATATATCATATATAAAAATTATTTATGTCATTATTACCATCCTAGAAAATTGGTAATGAAAAAATGAGTGACATTATCTTGCAAGGCGGTAGTCCGCCGTACACACGAACAATGATTTAATAACCCATTTGATGGAAGTGTTTGTGTTTGAAGGTAAAAACCTTAAAATAAAAAAATTAGTATATTTTATATTCTAAATTTATTAAATAATAATAATATAAAAATTATTAAAGGTGTTTTTGGAAGTAATAAAACAAAAACCTTCATGGAGGAACATTACCTCTTCTTCTGGTATCTACTGTTGGTTTGCACCAAAGACCTTCATTGGTTGGACTTATGATCAAATTAATGCTTCTAGGATTAAGGGATGGAATGTGAGAAGTTATTTTTTTCGTGATTGGATGAGCCAAATGTATTGAGAGGTGTAAAGAATGAGGTAGATTGAGTGCCCTTTAATAGTTGAGTAGGAATGACATTCTCATAAATACACAAAAGTATTTACTATTGGTATATCTCCCTTACCAAATGTGGAACCAAAATTGAATAATAATGTATGGGAGGGTTTATTTGGTACAGAAAAACCTCCAATAGCAAAAAATAAATTCATTCTTATAATGTCCTTCCTTAAATTCTATGTTTCCATATTTTTTACTATTTATGGTTTTTTAGGGTAAGTAACTTTTAAACCTATGTATTTTTTCCATTAAGACTAAATTAAAGTTGAAATTATTTTAAAATTTAGACCCAATAATTATAAAATGTTTTATCAAATTTTTTAAATAAAAAATCTATAGGCATTGAAAATTAATATTAACAGAAGTGAAAGTAAGTAGTAAAAAAATTCTTTAACCCTAACCGCACTAACAAAATTTTTACTATTTAAGGGTCAATATGTTTATTATAAAAAATCAATTGGTTTATTTATGAGGGAAAAAATCCCTCAAGGTATCATTGAAGCATTTTTGAGGTGATTGTGTTTGTTGACAAAGCAGACATCTATGTTGTGTTTGTTGACAAAGCAAACCATGGTGAATGAGTGTGTTGACAAAGGGGGTTTAAATGGTGATTTTTCAGGTTCAAGGGATGCTTTCAACAATCCATGATTGATTGAAGAACCTTGACAAAGGAATAGATGATCTGGAGGCGGTACAAAAAGAGCAGATACAAGGTGGCGCCGTTTTCCAGTGTTTGCCAAATTTATGGGCCTGAAAATCGCCAATGGAAAATGGAGTGATATGTTTTTGGAAAAGGTTGAGGAGAGAGAAATGAAAGAGGTGCGCGGAAAAATTAAGCGTGGCGCGCAAAATTAGCGGGTTGCGCGAAATCTTGAAGTGTGGCGCACAAAACAGCGGGTTGCGCGAAATAGTATTTCGCGCAAAAGATGTTTCAAGGTCGGAAGCTTGAAAATCGGCAAAGGCATTAGGAGCGCGCAATTTTGGAGACCTGCGCGAAATAATTACGTGGTGCGCGAAATTCGTGCGGATTGCGCGAAATAAAGGGATGAAGTTTTTCGCGCAAGAGGTGTTTCGAGGTCCGAAGCTCTGAAAATGGCAAAGGCATGAGGTGCGCGAAATTATGGAGCAGTGCGCGGAAAATGGTTGTGCGCGGAAGATTTGTATTTCGCGATCAAAGCGGATTACGCGCTCAAGGAGGGTTTTTCGCGCGGGGTCGATTTTGCCTATAAATATGAAGTGACCCTCCTCCATTCATAGAGTTCAAGACATAGAAAATACCCGAGCTCTGGTGCGCGAAATTGAAGTTAGAAAAGGTGTTGTGCGTAAACATAAAGTTTGCACGTAAAGTCAGCTGTTGCGCGAAAAGCTAAGGCTGCGCAGAAAGTTGGTGTTGGCGCGTAAAAGGAAGGTTGCGCGAAAAGTGGATATCGCGCAAAAAGCAGTGGATTGCGCGCAAGGCAGTTTCCAGGCTGCGCGTAATATTTTGAGGTTGCGCGAAAAAGGAATTTCGCGCAAATCATAGAAATTGTGCGCAACACACCGTAATGGTTGCGCGTAAAAATTGAGGTTGCCCGGTACATCTGGTGCAAAGTGAGATTCATCTGCGGGTGAAAGTTGTACTTCAACAGAGCATCTACATACAAGAGAAGATGCATTCATTAATGAAAATGAAGAGACCTACAGGTCTATAAATTGTGAGTGGATTCCTTCCAAGAGCAGTGAGCTTAGGAAGAGGAAAAAGGTGATCCTCTCCACCGGCAGTGAGCCAAGGAGAGAGAAACAGGGAGTGACCCTTGGGAAAGCAGTGAGCTGACCCTAAACATTGTAAAGGCAGTGAGCCTGGGCATAGAAGTGATCTAGCCCGAACATTGTAATCCACAGCTAGTGAAGTTATTGGAATTTTGTACGAACCAGCAACTTGTCGGCGTATGCTCCTTGGACATAGCCCTTAGTGGTGAACCAAGTAAAATCGCTGTGTCAACCTGGTCGCATCCGTACACTGCATTTGAAGCATCATCTGATAAAGAAGAAACTAACTGATCATAATATACACACAAGTGCAAACAAAGTGACCCTTGTAATAAAGAGGTCAAGATCCAGTGGAGCAGAAAGTATTTTGAAAAAGAATATCCATACCCTGATTCACCCCCCCTCTCAGGGTATATAGGACCCTATTGACCCTAACAATTGGTATGAAAGGGACTGGTTGCTTTTATCAGATTTGTTTGCTTCAACTTGGTGTAGTCGATCTGTGTATTTTAAGATATTGTTTGCGCTTATATCAGTCTACCATGGGAAAAAGAAAATCTTCAAAGAAGAATCAGAAGTCAGGTGGTATCCCTCAGTGTGGAAGTGTTTTTGGAAAAAGTGTGATTCAACTAAAAGAATCAAACAGCTTACTGAAGGAATCATGCAGTGAACAGAAAAATGATTTGGATAAATCATACCACAAAAATACTTACTCAGTCAATGATGCTGATGGAATGAGTGAAGAACCTGACTTTCCAAGTAACGTTGTAACCACTGACGGTGAAGAAGAAAAAATTGAAGGAAGAATTGATATGAAAGCTGAGTTGGAGGCTTCTCTTGAAGAGATAGATGTTTGGAGGGCCAAAACCAAGAAAGCTAACAAAATTGTTCGTGATGCCAAACTCTATATGAAGCAGCAAGAAGAAGAGAAGTCTGAGCTGATGGAAGAAATTGAGAAACTTAAGTTATCAACATCAGAGAACTCAGAATCAGTTAGTAAGTATAAGCTGAAGGTTGAAGAACAGAAAAGAGAGATCGATGGACTGAACAAAAAGGTGGAATTTTTCCATGGGGCTAAAGAATTGGATAAGAAATCCACTGAGGAAATTAAATATAAAGGCATTCGGATCCATGATCTGGAAACTGAGATCAACAAGCTAAGAGGATTAAATCAAAGGCTTATTGATATAGTTACTGACCTAACAGAGAAGAATGATTCTCTAGGTGAGCAACTACAAAAGCTGGCTAAAATAAAGGAAAAAAAAGGCTGGTGAGTGTGAAGAGAATCAAGAGTCCGATGAAGTTCGGAATCTGAAAGCCAAGAGTGATGATCTGGCTACACAACTATCTAAACTAGTTCAGAAGAATCAAAGACTACAGTAAGAGAATGCATGTTGCTCTGATTCTGTTGCTCAAGAAAAATTGAAGGTAAAGGAGCAAAATGACATGGTTGATGAGTTGAAGCATGAACTGGAAGATGAGATGAGTAGAGGGAAGCTTCTCAAGGAAGAAAATGATGTCAAACTTGAATTAAGGGATATGAAGATTAAAAAGTTGGAAGAGGAGCTAGAATCAATGAAGAAGGAAATGGAGAAAGGCAATGCTGAAGGAAAGCCAAGAATGAAGGATTCCTTGCACCTATTATTTGATTATCCTTCAGCAGGTGATGATAAAATGAAGTCCAAATATGCCGCATCAGAGGAGAAGCATGAAAGGATTGTATCTTCCCAAAGGTCATCCTTTTTGGGAAAATCTGGAATTGGATATGATAATCCCACTCCTATGGCTGATAAGAAAAATGTAGTGAAAAATTCCAAAGGTAAGAAAAATCCTGTAGGTGCTGGAGATAGGCCTATGAGGATAGTTTCAAGCAGTGATGATATGTGCTATTTCTGCAGAGTTCATGGCCACACATCAAGCTTCTGTATAGAGGCTCTGGAGTACATCTCAGGCTGTGAAAATAGAAACTTCAATAAATCTGAGAACATGAAGAGGTACAATGACAAATCAGAGAGAAGAGTCTCTCAGAGGAAAGCATATGTTAGATGCTATTACTGCGGAAGAATGGGACACACAATGAGTATGTGTCAGGAAGCTCAGGAGTCCAATATCAAAAGAAGAACTCAAGGTGCATTAACATCTCAACATAGAGATGATGAAATGATGTATGCCTTTGATGTAAAATGTTTTATATGTTCTCACTATGGGAACATGGCGAGACATTGCAGTAAGAAGAAATCAGGAAAGGGAAAGGAACAAAAAAAAAATATCTCCACCACAGGAAGTGTACAAGAAAGAAGCTTGTACTGGGAGACAAAGTGGTAAGGAGAAGAATAGGCTTAGAGCCTCGGGGAAATCACATGGAGCTGAACGAAAGGTGTATCCGTCACCTCCTCTATTGTACTCACAACAGCTCTCAAGGAGAGAATGTGAACATACTTGGAAGATTAAGGGGAGATCTACACCAGTTGTGATAAAGAAGAATGAAAGTTCAGTGGAGGACCCACCACCAATGCAAAATAGGGTGGCGACTCATAAATCTGATAAAAGGCAGATAAGAAAAGAATGCATTGAAAAATTCGCCCTGCAACGAGAAGTGGAAGAAAAAGGCAGATCCCTGCAATGGACAAAGAAGACCGAGAAGATGACAAGAAAGGAGATTCATGCACTGAGAAACAATCAAGGGAAATGGAATTTCAGTAGAATATCAAAGACCAAAATGTGTACCAGTTGGTCTAAACCCCAGATTGTGAGAAAGGCCAAGTCTGCAGAATCTTCATATCAGAAAAAGGCTCAGAATGTGAGCAAAGAATGCCTAGTCATATGGCCAGAACAGCTGAAGTTGGCTAGGCAGTTAGAGGAATCAAGAAAAGAGTGTGATGCGCTCCAAGAAAGAATCAAAGGGTTGACCCATCAGGATCAACCATCATCCTCATATTGAGGATTCTAGAAGAATCCCCTCTCCCTATGTATAAAAATGATATTAACTGATGATGCATGTGTTTCAGGTTCTAGGGAGATACGATCCAAGGGGAAGTGGCATCTAAGGATGCGAAGTGGATATGTGATATGCTCTACAGTTTCAATTGATTCAAATCAGGTACCAGAGTTGAAGAAGAAAGGGAGAAACAGAGCACAATAGAATGTGATTGTGTTGTTAACTTTGTCTCTTGTTTCCTACACCGAGTTCCAACTCAGTAGGCTTAGAGATTTGGTTAATGGCTCGATTCTGAGTGCCGAATTACTATAAATGGTGCACGTGGAGAAGAATGGTTATGGGTCTCTACCATTGGGCCTACCAGATAGAAGTTTTGTGTAACACAGGGGGAGCATTTAATAACAGAATCAGATGCCAGATCCATCAAGGAAATAATTGGATGACCCAGCTCAGGTGTTGTCTATTGAGATAAGATGTACTGTGGGAGAAGCAGCAATGATCAAGAATTTCATGATTATTTATTTTGATCTTACATTATGGTATCAGCTGACTGTTTTCAGGGTACCAAGAAGCTGCGAGAAGTAGTTGAAAGGAATGATTCCACTGAACAGTGAAACAGTGAGAAATTTTCTGATAAACGTGATGAGGAGGAAAGAAACAGAGGGGGAGCATAAGTGACTAATGCTGATTTAGAAAAGAAAAATCCTCATCAGCACAATATTCAAAGAGATGAGCTGAAATTGACATGCAGAATATCATTGGTGATTTGTCAGCTCTAGCTCAGAAAAGGAGAATGGAATCATTGCAAAAAACATCTTTTATATCCCAGGTTGAGCTGAAATGCTTTTCTGATGCAGCTGGAAATGAAAACTGGGTTCATGCTATGAATGAAGAGCTTGATCAGATTGAGAAGAACCAGATCTGGGAGATTGTCTTGAGGCCATTAGACAATAATGTCATCAGGACTAAATGGGTCTATTAAGACAAGATGAATGAATATGGCACAGTGATTCGGAACAAAGCATGACTGATGTGCAAAGGAGACTCCCAGATAGAGGGAATAGATGGTGATGAGAGATTTGCACCGATTGTAAGGTAGGAGACAATCAGATTATTCCTAGCCATTGCAGGGCAAAGAAACTTCAAAGAGTTCCTGATGGATGTAATGACTGCATTTCTAAATGGGTTTGTGGAAGAAGAGGTGTATATTGAGTAGCCATATGGTTTTCTCATTCACGAGGATGAGAACAAAGTTTGCAGGCTGAAGACGACGTTATATGGGCTGAAACGAGCACCAAGAGAATTGTATTGAAGGCTATATCAGTATTTGAAGAAGCTTGGTTTTCAATATTACACAAGGCAGGAATGACACTTTTATTTCTCAACCCAAATATGCCAAGGAGGTTCTAAGAAGGTTTGGAATGGATAATTCCATGGAGATGAAGATTCCGGTTGCTACCCGGATGAGATTATCAAAAGATGAGGGTGGCAAGATAGTTAATATCACAGAATATAGGCAAATTATCGGAAGTCTGTTGTACTTGACCGCGACAAGGCCTGATATTGTTTTTGCCACATGCCAAGCAGCGAGATATCAAAGTAATCCCAAGGAAAGTCACATGCTTGCAGTAAAAATAATACTTCGGTATATCAAGGGCACAATGGACTTCAGGCTGACATATAACGACAAGTCTCCGACAGAATTATTGGGATATACTGATGCAGACTGGGCCGGTTTAGAAGATGACATGAAATAAACATCTGGAGGTGCATTTTATCTTGGCGGACTATGTATTGCTTGGTTGATCAAGAAGCAGGATTACATTTCATTAAGCACCGCAGAAGCTGAGTATATTGCTACCACTCAAGCATGCACACAGTTATTGTGGATGAAGCAGCATCTTTAAGATATGGGGGGTTGAAGTGAAGTCTCCGATCGGAATCCAGTGTGACAACTCAAGTGCTACAAATCTTAGCAAAAATCCTATCCATCATTCCAGGACAAAGCACATTGAGATCAAGTATCATTTCATCAAGGAAAAGGTTGAGAAGGGCATTGTGAAGTTGGAGTATGTGCCTACAGAGCTACAGGTTGCAGGCATTATGACAAAGGCCTTACCCAAGGAAGCTTGTGAGAGGCATCGACTAGCTCTGGGAGTTCATTCGATTACCCGCACTTGAAATAGTGTGGATGTGGGACCCCCCCTCTCCCCGAGGTATGATGTGTTTTTCCCTAATGTGCGGATATGTGTTCTGTACTATGTTACAGACTACAAAGGAGTGTCCTTTGGGTTCGTTGACAAAGGGGGAGAAAAGTGTTTGTTAATTTGTTAAAGAAGGATAAAATAGTGATTGTTCAAGGGGGAGACAGTGTGGAGATTTGATATATCCTAATTGATACGGGGAGAAGCTGACAGGTGGAGTAGCCAGAAAGGGGGAGCAATGAGAAAGGGGGAGTGTATTAAATCTGACGATGCTAGAAGTGATCGATCAAAGAATAGATATCACGATAGATGAGGATCGTGATAAAAGCAGAAGAGAGGTGTTGGAAAGTGGTAAGAATACTTCCAAACAAAACATTGGTCTTCCAACAAGTCCATCGACAATTGGTATCAGTTTAGTACAAATTGGTATCAGTGTGGTGTCAACAGTGGATGTCAGAGATGAAGTGATTCATTGATGAACTTCTCATTTACTCTTGTTTCTCACGACGAGCATTGCTCATGTGGGCTTAGAGTATGTGTTGAGTAAATCCTTGATCGCTATCAGAATCGCAATGAGGTGAATGGTGGATGAAGAATTAATGATTTATCTTTCCATAGAAGAGTTGTCAACAAACCCAAAGGGGGAGATTGTTGGGAAAAAATCCCTCAAGGTATCATTGAAGCATTTTTGAGGTGATTGTGTTTGTTGACAAAGCAGACAACTATGTTGTGTTTGTTGACAAAGCAAACCATAGTGAATGAGTGTGTTGACAAAGGGGGTTTAAATGGTGATTTGTCGGGTTCAAGGGATGCTTTCAACAATCCATGATTGATTAAAGAACCTTGACAAAGGAATGGATGATCTGGAGGCGATACAAAAAGAGCAGATACAAGGTGGTGCCGTTTTCCAGTGTTTGCCAAATTTATGGGCCTGAAAATCGCCAATGGAAAATGGAGTGATATGTTTTTGGCAATGGTTGAGGAGAGAGAAATGAAAGAGGTGCGTGGAAAAATTAAGCGTGGCGCGAAAAATTAGCGGGTTGCGCGAAATCTTGAAGTGTGGCGCGCAAAAAAGCGGGTTGTGCGAAATAGTATTTCGCGCAAAAGATGTTTCAAGGCCGGAAGCTTGAAAATCGGCAAAGGCATTAGGTGCACGCAATTTTGGTGTCCTGCGTGAAATAATTACGCAGTGCGCGAAATTCGTGCGAATTGCGCGAAATAAAGGGATGAAGTTTTTCGCGCAAGAGGTGTTTCGAGGTCCGAAGCTCGGAAAATGGCAAAGGCATGAGGTGCGCGAAATTATGGAGCAGTGCGCGGAAAATGGTTGTGCGCGGAAGATTTGTATTTCGCGATCAAAGAGGATTACGCGCTCAAGGAGGGTTTTTCGCGCGGGGTCGATTTTGCCTATAAATATGAAGTGACCCTCCTCCATTCATAGAGTTCAAGACATAGAAAATACCCGAGCTCTGGTGCGCGAAATTGAAGTTAGAAAGGGTGTTGTGCGTAAACATAAAGTTTGCGCGTAAATTCAGCTGTTGCGCGAAAAGCTAAGGCTGCGCAGAAAGTTGGTGTTGGCGCGTAAAAGGAAGGTTGCGCGAAAAGTGGATATCGCGCAAAAAGCAGTGGATTGCGCGCAAGGCAGTTTCCAGGCTGCGCGTAATATTTGGAGGTTGCGCGAAAAAGGAATTTCGCGCAAATCATAGAAATTGTGCGCAACACACCGTAATGGTTGCGCGTAAAAATTGAGGTTGCCCGGTACATCTGGTGCAAAGTGAGATTCATCTGCGGGTGAAAGTTGTACTTCAACAGAGCATCTACATACAAGAGAAGATGCATTCATTAATGAAAATGAAGAGACCTACAGGTCTATAAATTGTGAGTGGATTCCTTCCAAGAGCAGTGAGCTTAGGAAGAGGAAAAAGGTGATCCTCTCCACCGGCAGTGAGCCAAGGAGAGAGAAACAGGGAGTGACCCTTGGGAAAGCAGTGAGCTGACCCTAAACATTGTAAAGGCAGTGAGCCTGGGCATAGAAGTGATCTAGCCCGAACATTGTAATCCACAGCTAGTGAAGTTATTGGAATTTTGTACGAACCAGCAACTTGTCGGCGTATGCTCCTTGGACGTAGCCCTTAGTGGTGAACCAAGTAAAATCGCTGTGTCGACCTGGTCGCATCCGTACACTGCATTTGAAGCATCATCTGATAAAGAAGAAACTAACTGATCATAATATACACACAAGTGCAAACAAAGTGACCCTTGTAATAAAGAGGTCAAGATCCAGTGGGGCAGAAAGTATTTTGAAAAAGAATATCCATACCCTGATTCACCCCCCCTCTCAGGGTATATAGGACCCTATTGACCCTAACAATTGGTATGAAAGGGACTGGTTGCTTTTATCAGATTTGTTTGCTTCAACTTGGTGTAGTCGATCTGTGTATTTGAAGATATTGTTTGCGCTTATATCAGTCTACCATGGGAAAAAGAAAATCTTCAAAGAAGAATCAGAAGTCAGGTGGTATCCCTCAGTGTGGAAGTGTTTTTGGAAAAAGTGTGATTCAACTAAAAGGGGGTTTAAATGGTGATTTTTCAGGTTCAAGGGATGCTTTCAACAATCCATGATTGATTGAAGAACCTTGACAAAGGAATAGATGATCTGGAGGCGGTACAAAAAGAGCAGATACAAGGTGGTGCCGTTTTCCAGTGTTTGCCAAATTTATGGGCCTGAAAATCGCCAATGGAAAATGGAGTGATATGTTTTTGGAAAAGGTTGAGGAGAGAGAAATGAAAGAGGTGCGCGGAAAAATTAAGCGTGGCGCGCAAAATTAGCGGGTTGCGCGAAATCTTGAAGTGTGGCGCACAAAACAGCGGGTTGCGCGAAATAGTATTTCGCGCAAAAGATGTTTCAAGGTCGGAAGCTTGAAAATCGGCAAAGGCATTAGGAGCGCGCAATTTTGGAGACCTGCGCGAAATAATTACGTGGTGCGCGAAATTCGTGCGGATTGCGCGAAATAAAGGGATGAAGTTTTTCGCGCAAGAGGTGTTTCGAGGTCCGAAGCTCTCAAAATGGCAAAGGCATGAGGTGCGCGAAATTATGGAGCAGTGCGCGGAAAATGGTTGTGCGCGGAAGATTTGTATTTCGCGATCAAAGCGGATTACGCGCTCAAGGAGGGTTTTTCGCGCGGGGTCGATTTTGCCTATAAATATGAAGTGACCCTCCTCCATTCATAGAGTTCAAGACATAGAAAATACCCGAGCTCTGGTGCGCGAAATTGAAGTTAGAAAGGGTGTTGTGCGTAAACATAAAGTTTGCGCGTAAAGTCAGCTGTTGCGCGAAAAGCTAAGGCTGCGCAGAAAGTTGGTGTTGGCGCGTAAAAGGAAGGTTGCGCGAAAAGTGGATATCGCGCAAAAAGCAGTGGATTGCGCGCAAGGCAGTTTCCAGGCTGCGCGTAATATTTGGAGGTTGCGCGAAAAAGGAATTTCGCGCAAATCATAGAAATTGTGCGCAACACACCGTAATGGTTGCGCGTAAAAATTGAGGTTTCCCGGTACATCTGGTGCAAAGTGAGATTCATCTGCAGGTGAAAGTTGTACTTCCACAGAGCATCTACATACAAGAGAAGATCCATTCATTCATGAAAATGAAGAGACCTACAGGTATATAAACTGTGAGTGGGTTCCTTCCAAGAGCAGTGAGCTTAGGAAGAGGAAAAAGGTGATCCTCTCCACCGGCAGTGAGCCAAAGAGAGAGAAACAGGGAGTGACCCTTGGGAAAGCAGTGAGCTGACCCTAAACATTGTAAAGGAAGTGAGCCTGGACATAGAAGTGATCTAGCCCGAACATTGTAATCCACAACTAGTGAAGTTAGTGGAATTTGGTACGAACCGGCAACTTGTTGGCGTATGCTCCTTGGACGTAGCCCTTAGTGGTGAACCAAGTAAAATCGCTCTGTCTGCCTGGTCGCATCCCTACACTGCATTCGAAGCATCATCTGATAAAGAGGAAACTAACTGATCATAATATATACACAAGTGCAAACAAAGTGACCCTTTAATAAAGAGGTCAAGATCCAGTGGGGCAGAAAGTATTTTGAAAAAGAATATCCATACCCTGATTCACCCCCCTCTCAGGGTATAAAGGACCCTATTGACCCTAACATGATACATATATTATAATTATTAAAATTTAAAAATAAATTTTAAGAAAAGATGATTTTTAGTGATTTTAAATCATTTAATAAAATATTACATATTATAAAATAACATTAATGTCAATTTGGACATTATTTATTTAATTTTTTGTACATTACCATTAAATATTTATAGTATCATTTATTTTCTTTAATTTACTAAATAATTTATACATTGACCTTTTTTTGATAATTTAGAGTAATTATTTAACTTATAAAGAATTAAAATAAATTATCATGATAAAAAAACACATTTTTCTTTGAAAAAAATATTTATATCCGAATATATAATGTTTTTTCCCTAACCTAAATCTTTTTAAATTTTAAATGAAAATAAGTTTTCTTCTTTGTCTTTTTCATTACTTAACTTATTAAATAGGTCACTTTCATGGAATTTTATCCAATTAACTCATAAAATAGACCCTAAGGTTTTAAGGGTAGAAATATTTCCATCAAATGTATGTTGTAAAATTTGGTAGGCCACTTTACACCTTATATTCTATGTTTTACCATGAAGTAAACACATTTTTAGCTTAATCACTATAATTAATTTTAACTATTTTCAGGGTCACTTGGGTAACAAATTATTTTTTCCTAATTATTAGTTATAAATCATGAATATCTAAAATATGGAATAAATTTTTCAAAATTATATTCACATAAGTGTTATAATTTTAATTAAAAATTATTCCCATAGATGTGATGAGAAATCTAGTGTTTAAAGTGAAAATGTTCAAAACTTTACAGTATTTTATATCAAATTCAATATCAAAATGATTACAATTAGCTAAATTGGATTAATATATATAAAATAGAAATAACATTATTTTAAAATAAAATTTAAAAATATAAATTATTTAAACAAAAAGATAGTTTTTAATTAAAATTCAGTATTTTTTACTGTTCATTGAAAAATGAAATATTTCAGAAAATTAATAAAAATGAAACCTAATATAATTTTGAAGTTATTATTTAAAAAATGAATTTTATTTTATAAAATTCAATTTATAAATGTGTGAAGAATTAATTTTAATATTTTTCACAAAAATGAATAAGAAGAAAAATTGTATTTTTAAATGTATAAAAACATTACCAAAAATTAAGTATTTTATAATAAATTTATTTTATTTATATAAAAATATTATAACTAAAATTTAACAGGTATTTATTTCTATTAATATCCGTATGTTTAGAATATAGGATATAAAGTTCACATTTAAATAACGATATTAATAATATATCATAGTTTTTTTAAAACTTGGTGTTTTGTGTAACACAAGATAAACCAGTGAGGCATATAATGAAAGAATAACTTGGTGTTGCATGAGACACTAGTCCAGATTATTTTTTCATGTAACCGAAGATAAAATTAGCATTTCTTAAAAATAAAAATATAAACAAATTAAATTAATTTGACACAAATATTTCACGAACTCTTAGGGTGTTATAATAATGATGCATGATACTTTCCTAGGTCTCTACCTTGAAAGTAGTATCACATCAATTATTATGATCAATAAAATTATAGTTCTATGTATATGATAATTGGGGCCCCTAAATAACCATGTCTCAACTGTCCCCCCTTTTTTACATTACTTACATAACATAGCTGTCACCATTTCACTACTAAACCATGCTATCCTCATCTATGCCTACATCTTAAATACATACTATCCCTAAAATATTAGTATTTATACTAATCTATCATGAATTATCTATCTAAAGGTACCCCTCCTCAGCAAAAAATCTGAGAAGGGAAAAATTTCCCACAAAGTATGCCTCTAATAGGCTATGGGTTGGAGACAAGCACTCAGGGTGTGTCATAAACACATATGACAGGTATTACAATCTAAGAAATACATTCAGAAAGAGTTATAATATAGAAACAACCATTAAAGAATGATAAAGATAAAAGTAAAAGATCCCAAATACATGCATGTAGTGTCATAAAACTTAAACAACTAACAAAAGGGTACTAAAACAACCAAAAGTTAATCCTCAACATCGACCATGAAATCAAAAACAACTCCTGAAAAACCCACAAGATTTTAATGTCTTGATTAATCACCAACTAGCTCATACATACCTAATTTTTGTTTATATAAACATAGAGTGGGTATGACATGTATACTTAGTATGATCCTCTAAGAAACCTTTTTTAAAAAAGATAATGAAATATTGGTAAAAACTAATGATTAAGAAGTGAAGATAACTAATCTCCCAAACTGGTATACTGATTTCCCAACCTCACCCTGGATACCTCTCATCATGTGTTTTATAAAAGAGATCATATAATATAATATAATAATTGGGTACCATGCTACTACTTCTCCACTGGTTTTCCATTTTGCCCTAATGTGTCCCATCTTGAGCCATCTCTCTCAAAAAGTAAGCTAGTCCAAAGACACTTAAGATAAGTATCATACCATGAACCCCATGTGTCATATTATCTCATTATCACATTCCATGCACCCCTTGCATCATATTATCACATCATCCCAAACCTTATCTCTAGATGCAACAAAACCGGTATGTTGTGTATTAAACCTCAATCTATCCCAACCCTTATAATTCAAACCTTTAATAATCCATCATACAATATATCTAGAGATACATGTGTGTGAAATAACACAAAGACATTACAACCTTAAAACCACATATATAGGGATATATAACCATCATTAATAATAGTACATACTATTACTAAGAGAATAGAATGGGGTCCAAGGGTGTAGTTATTTATATATTCCATAGAAACCTAGATGTTAGGTGAAATACACTACCAATTATCCACTGGGTTTCAGTCATTATACTTAAATGGGTAGGGTAGCATATGAAATCATAAAACATAAAAGATATAATATATCTTATAAACACACTATAATGATTAACCTAGTCTTTGGCCTGGCTATAGGTATTTTCACTAAAAGACCAGAGTGCCACTATTAAGGACTAAATATCCTATAAGAATATAATAATTAAATAATACCTCCATTTGTTTCTTTATTTCCTCTAAAAATTCACATTACATTTAATCTTTAAAATAACCATTGAAATTAATTTAACATTACTTTAACATGATCATCAAATGATTCTCATTACCTCCAACAATAAACCAACCAACTGCATAGTTTATAAAGATTATCAGTAATTAAATTCCATTCAAGAGCCAACCCTATGAGTAAAAACATTTATTAATCATTATAATTCCCTAATTCCATTTATTCTAGGAAACATCTTAAGTTTATGCAAAAGAGATGCATAACCATGTAGAAATAGTTTCCTCAAGTAGTAGGTATATGAATTAAATTAAATAAGAAACCAGACCATCCAACCTTTAAAGTAGAATAATATCAAGTAGGAGTCTAACTTTTAGTAAAAAAAGAGCGGGAACAAATTCAATACATCCTATCAATCCCAATATTATCCTTGAAAATGCCATGTATATCACCATGCATTCATACTTCCATCATCAGCATCAATAAGTTCCAAAAACCTAGGCCTCTGCGCACATATATCACCAAAACATCACACATCCCAGGATCACATCATATTTCACAAAAATGTACCAATGTAGAGAAAACATAGAATACAAAAAACAAAAAATAGAGATAAAAGGTCATTTAGGACCTAAAAACATGTCATACACCTTTTACCTGAAAATAACCTCACAAACCCAAAACATTTATCCTTATCAAATTTACAAATTTATTAACATCGTGAAATAACTAATCTACTTATCACATGTTAGAACTATGGGTAACCTAAGGCATCAGCTACTGAAAGCTCTAAATTATTTAAACATGACCAAAATCATAACCTATTGTTTTAAAAACATTATATAATAATAACTTCCTTAAGATTCCTCATTATTATAATGAACAATAATAATTTATACCTTCATGTTATTTATCCAATTCCATTAACTTATGGAATAAAAATTAATTTAAATATATATCAGACATCATTTGATACCCACAAAGTTATAAGAAGAGATGGATTCAATAAACATGCATCTTTAATTATTTTTGTAAAAACATTACATTATTTACATTCTATAACCATTTAATAAAATTACACAAGAAAAACCATATTATAAAAAACATTCAAATCAAATCATAAAAATAGATATCACAATATCTAGTAAAACAACAGGCATACCATTATCATGGTTGAAAAATATATGATCGCTATAACAATGAATCGTTTGTTTTTATTATTCTAATTTATTATTTTCTAATTCTAATTACACTATCAACCAAAGGGAAAAATAATTATTTATTTATAATTTTACATAAAATAATAGGATATGTAATACATCCCCCACCTCAAATATTTCAACATTTTTTAATCAAGATCAAAATAACCACACAGATATATGATCTCCTCTCTCACAAGAAAACTAAAACCCTACAATAATTCCAAACCAAAAGCATGATAAAAAACATAAAAATAAATCCACAGTAAAAATTAAATAAAACTACATAGAATGAAAAAAACAATAGGATGAAACAAGATATACCATAAAAGAAATAACAAAAGGATGTGGGAAGACTCACGTCAGATCATCATAGATCGAATATGGTAATCCAAGGTTCAATACCAATAGAATGTGCCTCAAAAGATATTAATAGATATCATATAATTTACTATGGTTGGGAAATAATTAGAGGTTTTTTGGATGGACTAAGTGTGTGTTAATATTTTTTTGGTATACTGAGAAGCACATTTTTATGGCATGAATTGGTTATTTATGTTATGAATTTCCTAAGTTTGAGATATACTAAAAAAAATGTCACCAAGATACTCCCAAATTGGAATTAATTAATGTCATGAACTTTATTTTCTTATCATTATTTTATAGGGAAATATTCATAAAATAAAAAACTCATCCATTCACATCATGAATATACCATATATATCATTAACTTCACCCGATGAACTACCCTCACATAATCTATGAACATCCAATTCGGTTGTAGATTTCTCTTACAAAAACATTGAGAAACACATTAGTCCATAAACTTCTTACTCATGATGTGAACTATGATTCATGTCATGAACTCCTACTATAACCATATTATATCTCCTAAACACTACCAAACCTACTCTAGGTTTCTTCTATACACCATAATCTTTGAAAACATGAAAAGCGATGGGATAGAAGGATCTGATCTCTTTTACAGTCAATCTTGAGAATCATATACCATTCCTTAAAATAGTCTTATAATTTTTATTAAGTTTTTATCTAACTATTTAATCCAATATTCTATCATTATTTTGTATCATGATCCACATTATATAATTTTATTATAGAGTGTATTTTTTATTTTCATTTCACTAATATAATATCACAAGTTAATATGAAATATGATTTCATTACTCCACTTAATTATTCCTCTAAGTGGAGGGAACCAACTAATAATTAAAATCATGTTAAATTTATAAAAATAAAGGATTATAGGATCTAAAAAAGGTACATTAATATAAAACTAAAATTGTAATATAATAATCAAACCACTTGAATATTTATTTGATAATAAAATCATCAGGGTGGTACACTTCAAAAACAATCGTGCCAATATAGAATTGGTAAAATAAAGATCCCATATTATAAAATTTAAATTAAAGGGTTTAGTTATCAAAATATACCTTATTGGTAATCATTGAATATATTCTACCTTATTCAACTAGTTGTGGTGTCTTTTCACACCGATCTTTATTATCATCCTTATATTTATGACATTGACTTGGGGAATGTTTTTGTTTTCTACACTTAAGGCATTGTATCTTTAGTAGTGATTTTGGATACAAATTTCCCTCTCCTATATTGCTCAATAGTCACTTCATTTACCTATGGTTTTTTAATTCTATATTCCCCCTATTTTATAAGTAAATCATATTCCAACCCCCTTGAAGAAATTACCTTGGTGTTTATTATCATATTTTTGATATATAGGAAATTGAAGAATCTTACATTCATTGTCTTCATCAGTTGATATTTTATAAGACTATAATTGTTTTATTTGGTATTTTAGGACTTCTATTATTTACACATTCTTAATCATATTCCATGATAATTTGTTTGGAATAATCATAGGGTCCACTCTATGTCTCATTCTAACGAGTTTTTCATTATGGAAATCTTCGCATTGTCCCTCACACCCATGGTTCCTTCTTGTTCCAACCATTAATAAAACCAAAAGGGATGTAATGAGTGATGAAAAATTAACTATAAGGTTATATTATCATAACCATATTAATAAATAAACCTTAAAATGTATTTTACTTTTACATTTTTACATTTACACATAGTTATTTTAGTTCAACCTACATCAATATTAGTTTGAAATAGGATAAAATATGTTGGGTTATCTTATTTTTCTCATCCTAATCCCTCAAAGTTACTTGGAAATCAATAATTAATAATGGTTCATGAAGAGAATAAGATCAACCAAAGAATATTCCCTGGGAGTATCATACTAAGTGTGTAGTTATAGATATTAACCGTGAATGAGGTGATCATTGAGTTGTTACCCAATATTCCCCTTTTTAGGGTTGTTACCCCTAGGTACATCTGTTTTATATCTTGAATCAACCTTTAATATCCTTAAATTGATTTATTTCTAGGGAAAACCATCTACTTAAGCGTTGAAAAATATTTCAAAATATCATCCTATACTTAGACAAGTAATTATTTTTCTGACTAAGGTTCTCCATACTAATTAAAAAAATAACTAAACTAGTATTTAAAAAATAAAATTAATAATGCATGAATATCATTATTTAAATAATAAATCCATCAAATAGTATCGAAAACTACGGACCAAAAAATTTCACGTCTTAGAGAAGATTTATGAATTTTTTAAAATTTTGAACATCTATACATAATTATGATGATCTAGAACATTTTATAGATATCTCACATGATATAATAATCTTCATAATTTAAAGAATGAAAACATAATAAAGTGGTGATAAAAAATTCTTAGTAAGACAAAATCATGTCATAAAGTGTTTAATCATAAACATGAAAGAGAAAATGACTAAAACCTAAATATCTTAATATAATTTCAAAATTACTTAGATGATAATCATAAAAAATGATATGATAATATTATATTATAAAGTGTTGATTAAGGAATCATAAAAAATATTGAATGGGTAAAAACACATCTCAATAATAATATAACATGTGATCCTGACATAAAATTGAAGACTACTTTAAAAATAAGGCATAATCATGATATCAAGAAATTTACTTGAAAAGAAATGTACCTTGAATGTTTTTGGATAACATGATAAATGACTTGATAATGTTTCACAACCATAATCATAAGGGGATCTATGTGAGAAATCCAATTATTTCCAAACCTATGTGAACAACTAATTATGTATATGCCTGAAAATGTGAGAAAACCCGTCATGCCCATGTATATTTGAAAAAAATCATTATGTCTATGAATCAATATATCAAGAGATACATAATTTAACCAATTCATTGGATGGTGATATAATATTCCACCCATCATCATCCATACATTTGTATGTAACTTAATATCAATCATAAACATATATTAATAAACCCATGAAAAAAAGAATTAATTTCATAAACTTGTCACATAACGTGAATGTAAGAAATCATTAGATATAAATATTTCATTTTACCAAAGTAATTATAACATAGTAACATATATAATATTATAAAAACATTACTTTTTGAGTGAAAATCCTTTGAGGAAAAATATTATTAAAAATAATATTTTTCCCAAGACATTTTAAATTTCTTTGTAAAATATGAATTGTAAATAACTTAAAAAAATAAATTTTTATTAAGGTAAAGAGTACTTTTTTCAAAAACATAATATAAATTGATCCCAATAAAATATAATTTAAAATTCATAATGGTTATCCAAAAAATATGGAGTGGATTATAATAAAATTTATTTTTAAAAGGATGAAAAATCCCTTTTTGTCTTTTAAAATACAATTGTTTGAAAATATACATCATTAAACAAATTTAATTTTTTTATTTAAAATGAATTAATGGTAACATAAGAGAAATTATAGATAAAAAATTGAGTTTCCCTTAGGGAAATTAGGATATTTATGGGATGTAAAAAACTGGGATGCGGAAGAAAAATCCATTAAAAGTAACATGAATTATTATTTCCAAAATTTATTTTAATGAAAGAAAGAACCATCAAGGAAAAAGAAATTGGTGTGAAATATGATTTAACTAGAAATTATGGTGGAAATAAACATAATTTCATAATATGTTAGTATATATCAACCTTAAATGATAATATTCAAATAAGAGATATTTTCACCCAATGAAAATATTAGTGTCTTGAAAACAATTTACATTCATCCATAATTAGTCGAATTAAATATAAAATCTGATAAAAAATAATAACTATATTAATATTATATTTTATAACTATATTCATACCTAATTATATTTATTATTTAACCTTATTATTATTAATATATTAATATTAGTTAGTTTTTTCCTGTTTTACCACATCAGTTGTTTATAGTTTTGACTGTTTGTGGTAGTTTCATAGGAGCCATGTCAGTATTCATTATTATTGGAATTTTTTTATTATAATTTAATTAAATTTAAAATAATGGGTGAATTATAATCATTTATTAATTTTAAATTTCATTTTATGATTACTTTAGCCTTTATCCTCGAAGTTCCGATCGATGACAAACATTTTTTGATCATTTTTAACCTTTAAAGGTTGTTTTATTAATTAAAGAGTTAAATATTTATGTATCATTTTCATGAAAAAATGAATAAATATTTACATAAAATTATATTAGTGATTTATTTTTTTATAATATTACATGATATAATTTAACAATATTTTAAAAGTAAGTGGTCAAACCGACCCAATCATGAACATATCGTGATTATTATTGATTATGAGGTGGTTTTGTTGTAATATCATTACATTATTAGAATAATGATACAATTTAGTGTTTATTATTGTGATATATCATAATATTAAAACAATAATTATAAGAAGTAATGGTTATGAAAATATTACATAATTTGAATTAGATATTTTCCCCTTAGTATGATTATTTTCACCAATTGAATTTACGATAATCATCTATAAATTATATCATTAATAAGTTCTGCAATTTTTTATAAAAAACCTTAATGAAATAATAGAAAACATCTTTATTATTTAAAACCACTCTCATGAATATCCACATAAGGCAGTGATGAAATGAAAAACATAAAACAATCGTTCCATGGATATGGTAGTCCACACACACATAGATAACAATTTCATTAACCACAAAAGGGTAAATGATGTAATATGGTTTATCATTTAATAATTTAAAATATGTGATAAATAAAATAATTATATATTTAATTCTTTATTAGGACCATCCTTTTAAGGTAGTGAAGGAAAATGAAACACATTTCAACGTGAAAGTGATAGTACGCACAACAAATGATTCCCATTTTCATTTTTAATGTAAAATTGTAGAGTAGATAATTAATGTAAAATAAATATAATAACATACCAATATAATAATTATAAATATTTTTTAATTTTAAAATTTTGAAAAGAAATTTTATGAATACAAAAATAACATAAATAAATAGAAAAAATAAAGAAAGGTTAAGAAGATATACCTCAATTCTTGGATTATCTTCTTTGTAAATGGGATGGATTATTTCAAGGATGTTATTTTGAGAAGAAAAAACCTCATTAAGGTGTATATAAGTTTTTAATAGATTTTTGGGTAGATTATTGGAAGAACATAATGGGTTTTTGTGTTAGGTAAAGTGAAGATAGAGTGCCAATTTTATAAGTTAAAAACTTTGGTATTTTTTTAAATACCAAAAAAGTTTCAATAACGGGAAGTAAATCTCAATTAATGTGGATAAAAGATTGATAAATAATAGAGTTTATAAGTGATAAGGATGATTCACACTTACAACACTCAATTATATACATTTCTTAATTTTTTTTCTCTTTACCTCTAAGATTACTCATTTTTACCATTTTGGTTTTCCCTATGATGACTAGTTTTACCCAGGTTATTTATTCTTTTTGTAGAAAAAAATATGGTCCTTATAATATAATATGGACGAAATTATTCCAAATTTATTTTTTTATTCAAATTTTAATGTGCTAAAAATTAATTTTAAAACACTAAATGTATAATTTATTAATTTTTTTTGAAAAATATAATTAATTCTGAAATGTAAAGTATGGGATTAATTCTTTTTAAAAATTATAAATACACTTAAAAAATGAATATTTTTTATCATAAATAGGTTTGACAAATTTACAATCCATACTTATAAACCAATAATGTTCTAAAATCCATGTTATTTGTAAAAACTACATTTTCACTATTCACCTAAATATCAATATTTTTAGAAAAATATTAAAAATTAACAATAAGATAATATGGAAATTATAAATCAAAAAATTATTTTAATTTTCTTCAATTCACATCATAAAATTTATGAATTTTTATTTTTTTTAAAAACATAAAATATAAAAAAAACTTTTTTATAGGAAACGTTTTTTATATATATACTAGTATTCTTATAAACTAATAGATATTATTGTTTTTGTCATCATTTGTAAAATAAATATATATTTTTTCCAAAATAAACTAATTTATTTGAAATAAAATCCCAATTTCTGAAAAATATATATTTTTAGCATAAAGTGAATTTAGAAAAAAATGAATTTTCCAAAATTATAAAAATTGATGATATATTTATGCATATATTATTATATATTGATATAATCTAAATTTATATTAAAGTATTACCTTATGATCTCCATATAAGACCCAAACATCGAATGATCTATAATTGTAGTTTTGAGTGGCGGTTCATCTTGTATAGATCTTGTATCAGTCTCTAAAAGATTGAACTTCACCTGTATATAGTTTTTTTGAATTCATAATTACTATAGTTTGGAATGGTATTGTTTAGAGTAAAAAACTTTCTAGGCTACCAATAATTTGATTTCAGAAAATTAAGATTCAGAAGGAAGACTTACACCTATGGATTCCATTAATTCTTAATTTCTTTATGGATTTTATGATATTATTTATTAAATTTATACCACTCAATTTAATGGAAAATTTTAAAGGGTCATATTTAATATCCAAATTATATAAAATTTTTCCTTTTTATTTTGTGTTTTAATGTGAAAGACATTGTTTAAAAAATATTTATTTAACTATAATATATAGATAAATCTTAGTTCATTACAAAAAAACTTGTATTTGAATGTTTTTGATATATTTTTGTCAAGTTGAGTACATGTTCAATTTTTTTTTGATTTTTTTAATATGATCCAATATAAGTTAAGTCATAGTTGGTATCACATAGTAGTAAAAAAATGGAAGGTATTGTTGTTTAAATTTATCACACTTGTTTTCTATAATAGGTTATCCCATATTGACTTAGAGTCTATTAGTTTATGGAACATTTTGAAGAAAATTTATTCACCCCCTTCTCCCATGTGAAAATGATCCACTCACTCAAAAAGTAGGACAAAAAATAGAGGAGGAGAAAAAATGGGGAGAAGATGTTTTTTTAAAATTTATACTGATATGGGGTGGAAAAATCATTTCACCTTTATCTTTATTATCAATATTTGGGAAATGATTTATTGACAAAAATTTATGTGAACCAGTTATTACCATTAGTAATAAACACAATGAGGGATATTGAAGACCCAAACATTTGTGTTGGTTGTTTGTTTTTACAATGAATCAAGTTAATAAGATTTTTAATTTCTATGTGATGATGTTGGCTGATTGAATATGAATCTATTTATTGAAGAAAAGGAAACGACTTTCCATATCTAAATTGGTAAAGGAGATTATATATCCTGTTAAACATATAAAAGAAATATCCCATATTATATTGGAAAAAGAGTGTTGTCGAGTTTTTTCTTAGTGATAAACCCATAAAATTAGATGATTTTTGAGATAATTCTTATAGAAAGGGAAAGTGATGATGTGTTATATGTGATATCTATTATAGTTTTAAATGAAGTTTGAGAAGTTCATTTTATTGAACTGGATTTTTATATAACAAGTAAAACTGTAGTTTAAACGGTTAAAAAAGTTTGAAATTTTGGAGGAAGTTTGATGAATATTGGGAAGAAACCACCCATGGAGTTTCTTTCGTAAATGATACTAAAAAATTTATTAAAATATCTTATATGTAGGTTTGAAGAGTCAAAATTTGTCTAAAATTAGAATCAGTAAAACTACAAGATATACTCAATGTTGAGTACTTAAATTCTATAAAGAACCATTTAAATGAGATAAAGTGGTTTAATATTATCATGATATTTATGAGAAGTATTTTAAGTTATTATAATATGGTTTGAGGTAATTTGAGAAATCCTGTGGTGATTCCAAGTGACTCTTATATTAGTTGAATAAAATATGGATTACTAGTTTTCTAAATAAAAAAATGGACAAGTCTTGGTATTTTCATAAGGAAGACTGAGATCAGTATAAGGTTTATTTAATCATTAGTGATATAAAAAATGTCAAAGTTATGATCAACCTAATATTTATTTTGGAGGTTGAAAATATAAAATGAAATGGGTTCAATGACAATATAATAATCATAGAGGAAGTAAGTAGTGTTCATTATATGACTTAGCTCAAGAAATTGGGAAAGATATGATTCATGTAAGAGTCATTATAACTGTGGTGCATAGAATTGAAAATGGAAAACCATAGATGTGGATGAATCCTGAACCACATAAGGATCATATCTATCTCTATATTAATCATTTTAATCAATTTAACGATCATCCACATGAAATTAAAGGATGAATATTAGAATAAATATGTGAAAATATAAATTAATGACATATGTAAGGATGAACACCTACTATATAAAGATCATTGTCCACTGTGTAAGGATAATTTTCATGAAATGTAAGGATGAATATCAACTTATGTATGGATTAATAAAGAAATATTATGATTATTTTTGATCCATGTATATATGAATTATTCACCATGTAAGGATCACTATGAGTCTTACGAATAGTGTAAATTTAACAGTTTTACTGAATAGAAAATATATATTTCTAGAATTCATATTCTGAAGATGAAAATGATAAAAATCAATGTTTTTTCTATTATTTTAGGATCAAAATATCATGATGATATATCAATTCACGATTCAGTATTTATTTAAGGATTGTTAAATGAGAATCATAGAAAATCACAACTCTATTATTTTATGATTTTCAAATGGGGATAGTTGAAAATAAAAATTATCGGTCAAAAGATAATTTTAAAACTATTGATTTGGTAGTTTATTTTTAGTTTTTAAAGTGTAATTTTTTTTGACTAAACATGGTTAAATAAGGAAGATGATATTAAATTATTGGATATATGATATCAAAGTTAATATTAATTTCTATGAAAATAAATATCCCCTAAATAAATATATTATAGGTTAAAAAAATATGAAAATGTTAATGTGATAATGATTCTAATATTATTAATTGTTTTAAATATCCTAAACTAAATTATGATCCAAGTTGGTAGTGATAAAAAATATAAGAGATGAATTTTGAGAATTATAAATTAAAGATGAAGTTATACTATTATTTTTTATAATCTCGTATATGATGAATACCAAGCTATACCACGAAATTAATGTTATATATTTTATTGAAACTATGAAAAATTTTTCTGTTTAGATTATTTCGGTGATATTTGAGAAAAAAATCTTTATCATTCTAGAAGAATTAAAATTTTAGATCTGTTTGAGTGAGTTTGAATGGGGAGAAAATATGCAAAGTGTATTTTTTAATTTTACTATAGATTAGCTGTTTTAAGAAGAAAATAATCAATGATCATAGAGACACCCATATAAAAAGTGGGGGAAAAATTGAGAGGATATAACTACAAAAAAAATTTGAAACAGACTTTAAATATTATTTATATAGAAAAATTTATTGGTCATCAGATGATAAAAATACAAGGATGATGAGAGAGATATAGTGTAACTTATAAATCACTATAAGGAGAGAACTCCAGATATCTATGTGATAAAGTGAGAGAACTCGATACTATACTTTTTAAGAAAAAAAAATTTGTATATCCAATAATATAAATAATATTTTACTACCATCCCGAATAAGAAAAATATATTGATGATTAAATAAGAATAAGAAAAAAAAAGAAGATGATGATTCTGATCATACCTGTTCCTGGGATATTTATTATCCAAGATGTTTGAAACTGTGAGGAAGAGAAGAAAAAGTGTCCTAAATGCAGAATATCCAAATAAAATTCACTGGTTGTTTAATTCCTTTGAGTTTTAGTTGATCAAATCCAACAGAACATTTTCTAAAGAAGACCAAGAAACATGGATATGAATAGATATTGAGATTCATGCTATTATCCTTGAAAATATAAAGGCAGTCAAAGACTCTATATGAGGAAGAATATTTGATGATTTTGATATAGTGACATGTTATTCTAAGATAATATCTACTTTAAAAAGTTGTAAAGTATGATTCTATACCATTCTATAGACTTAATACCATTTGATGAAGTATAAAGACCTCTTCACTTGTGTAATATTATGAATAGTCACCTACACAATGTAGAAAACATGGTTTTTTGATAATCCCCAACTAACACAAATGTAATTTATTATAATATTATAGTTAAAAATCTATGAAATGGAAAAAATATACCACAAAAAGAAGCAGGTCTACCATATTGGGATCTAACCTTATAAAAATACAATGTGTTGAACTATAAATTATTAAAAACATTTCATGTGGTGTTGTGTGGTGAGTAATAGATAAGTAGATTCATTTACAGCCTAATAGGTAGAATAGGTCCAAATAACAAAGTGGGTAAATATATTAAAAAATTAATTTAGTATTTGGTTAAAGTTTAACCACACCTGATTCACCTCTCTTAGGTTTATATGAACAAATCTAAATTTGAAATATTATGGTATAATATTTTCATGGATGGTGTCAATTATGGATTAAAATGTTTATTTTATATTTCTTCACATTTTTTAGTGTCACATATTAATATTTATAGTTAGCTAATTTTCATTTTTATATTAGTTTCCCATTATTTAAAAATATACATTTTAAGTTTTAAGGATTTAAGATATCTAAATGATGGTTTCATGGTGTTTTTAAAATGTAAATCTATTATAGAAGACATTTCAAATAAAAAAAAATTAAATTATGGTTTTAGAATCTAAAGGGAACTCTTTTAATTAAAAATATATAAGTACAATTTATTTTAAATTGATGGCCCCTTCATTATCTTTAATGTTTTACACAAAAGGAGTGTCTATTTTATTTTTTGATATAAATAAATTATTTATTTTTATAATTGAAAATGAATAAAACAATTCTTTTAATTAGTTTTTTAAATCAAAAAGTGTACTTGGTATATTTTATTTTAAAATAGTCCTTAATTGGATTATTTTCAAAATGAGTTGTAATGAGTATTTAAAGGAATACTAATTAGTATATTTTTCTCACACTGTACATATACACTATGTGTGTATATACCATTATTATCCTCTTATATATTCCTTGATCATGGGTTTGACCCATACAGTGGTTTGGGTACAGAGATGGTGAAAAACGACAAGTATTTTCCTTGTCTCATGGATACGGGAAAGTTATTTTCATTATTTTATACATTTGAATTGTATGTTTAGTACCATATATATGGGTTTCTATCACAATTATCCTCTTATTGTGTGCTATGTATCATTTAAATTTTATTTATTTCACATGTTCTAGTTATTTATTCAAAATTTCCAATCTTTATTCATTTTTTTCTCATGTATTGTGGTTGTTATGGTTTACATTATTGGAGTAGTACCTTGATTGGATGTTTAAAATCTCATATCTATTTATCTATTATGTATGGAATCCCAATATTTTGAATGTACTTTCCAGTCCTTCAGTTAGAGGTTACGATAATTTTCTAATTTATTAGGTTAAATTATTCCCATTTTTACTATGAATTATACCCAAACACTAGTTTCTAGCCTATGGAAATCTGGAACATGATTCAGGCCTTCTAGTTGATTGAATTGAGTGACATGGTTGATTGAATTTGTAAAGTTCATTATAAAATAATATTAAAGCTATGTTTTTTTGGAGGAGTAAAGGTTTACAAGAGGTTAAATCATAAGAGATTAATAGGTCATCACATGAGATTACATGGACAACTATATATCATGTTGATCCTTGACCTACCATGCCTAGCTGAGAGATATAGTTCTAGTATGAACTTTGATATTCAAGTAATTTTGGGTTATTTTTTTAAAAATAATTGGTTCTATTTTTCCATTGAATTTTTAATTTTTATTTTGAGAAATTATATTTTTTTGTGTGGAAATATGAAGAATCCACTCATGCTTTCTTATATTGCACAATTTTGAAAACAATGTAGTGTTCAATCATATTATTCTATAAAATTTCAGTATAATTCTTCATAGTTTGTGCATGGTTTGGAAAACCATTCACCCAAACCATAAACCAATAAAAATTCCATTTTTATGATGTTTTGATTTATTATTTTTTCAAGTTTCCACTATTAATGTTTGTAATTTGTTTGCGGTGAATTGGGGGATAAGTTGGCGTTCTTTGATACTTGGTGAGATTTATTTTATAATATTAATATTTGTATAATATTTATTTTTAAAAAGGTTAAGTGATATTTTTGAGGTTTTTGGTTTTGATTTATTTTCAAATATAGTATTATATAGTTTTGAAAATAATTTAATGAATTTTATTGTATTTTCAATGTAATATTGTCATGTTTCAAATAGTTTTAGTGTCTTTTATAGATAGAATTTACCTCGATTCATGTTTTCCATTTTTTATATAAGTGTTCAATATAATAATGTTATAAACTAGATTTCTATAGAGCGTGCCTCATAAGGGATTGGATGGAATGTGAATGTATTTTTTATGAAACAATTCTTTGAAAAAGTGTGATTTTGAGGTTTTGATGGATTTTTAAAGTGGATAATTGATTATTTTTCATGGGGTTTAAAGTGTATTTTTCTAATTTAAAAAGGTATAAAACCTATCTAAAGTGGTGAATTAGGTTTTTTGAAAAGGTATATTTTATTTATTTAATAAAAATTTTCAATTTTTAAATGAATTTTATCCTTTAAATCATGGTAATATTTCAGTGAAATTTTCGGTTTCATAAATTCCTTAAGGATATTATGATTTATAAGTCTTATTATAATGATTAAAATTTCATTTTACATATTTGAATACTAGGTTATATGTTGATATTTTTTGTTTTCATTTCATTTTAGATTTACAAAACCCAATAAAGTCATATTGAATTCTCGATTTATAGGGACTGATTATTTTTGAAAATCCTATTTTCTAATTAATCTATGTTTGGTTGGGTAAGATATTTATAGTTTTTAGTTTATGAAAAATTGTGTAGTTCCTGATCTGTTTTAAATTGTGGATTAGAGTTTGGAACTCTCATACCATAGTTCACTAATCTTCTTAGGGGTGAAGGTTTATCTGGAAACAGAAGAGTGGATTGAGAAGATTCAAAGAATATTTGATTGTATCAATATTCCTAAAAGTTAAAATGTTATATTCACTATTTTTAGGATTGCGAGTTCAACTTGAAATGGTGGAAGTCAATCATTAAGGAAAGACACTAAAGGAAAAATTATGGGATGGTTTCAATGTGTTGCGTATCCCTTTGTTTTAACCTAGTAACACAATATTGTCAAGGGTTATAGATATTTTTTGGATTTGAATATTGTTAGTGGTGGTGATGGAGTATAACCATAATTTATTTCCTCTTGTATTATGTGTTCCTAAGTTATTATTGAAAATTGTTTTCAAAGTATAATGTTTAGAGGGTGTCTTTTTTAAGATGTTCTGTTGAATATATATTTGGATGGTAAAATATCTTATATTGAGAAAGTGGTAGATCCTTTTAATATAGATATAATTCTATCTTGTCTATCCATAAGCAATGAAATTTGTTCCGTACATGATAGTTTTAAGGAATTGAATAATGATACAAATATGAAGCAAGTTGAATCTAGTGAAATATGTTGGTCCATTATAAAAATTATATCTTTAATTACTTCCTCAGTATCTACTAAGAGTAAATATCTGGTGTGTTTTCCGTGTTCCAAGATCAGTCACCAATATCTAATATGATAATATGATCTAAAGTCACTTCATGGATTTGGATGGTTCAATCATCTATAGATATTATATAGTGTTTCCAAAACAAATAATAAATTGAATCAATTTTAAGCAACTTTTTAATTTCTTATTTATGTTATTTCTTTAATTAAAGGATCCCTTCCCTTCATTAGATTGAAACCAAAAATGGGTTTCTTATTTGGGAATTATTTATAGAAGTCAATGGTAATTTTTTGTGATGATTCTCCTGAGAAATATTGAATTCTTTATGATATACTTATGTACTCAAGAGTATTTGATAAGAGATAGCGTCTGTATATTTTATGCTTTTGTGTGCCTCATCATTTTGTAATAAAATAATGTAAAATTTTATTTATCTAATCTTATATATTTGAATATTATAATCTAATATAAGAGTTATAAATTGATACGAGACCACCATTGTACGGTCTTATCTCTTATTAGTGGGTCTTTTCATTTATAATCATTCTTTGTTCATTTATTCTTGGAGTAGTAAGTGAATATTGATCCGATAAGAATTATTTTTCCCTACCCACCCTTACTTAAGAGAGTAATGTGGTTCTCATATGTTGGTAAATGGTCATAAAATGGATAATTAATGTGTCAAATGTTCATTAATAGAGTTATTAAATATAATTTGTGTTAGTATTCTGTCTTTTAGGTTTTTTGTTTATAATTTTTATGTTAATAATTTAATTCTGATGTTCTTTTTTATACATATAAGTTTATATTGGATTTATAGGGGTACAATGTCATGGGGGGGGGAGAACTTTGAAATCCATAGTGCCAAATTTGGAAAATAATTTTATGAATTTTTATTATAAGATTATTATTTTTTTAGTTTTTTGTTAAAATACGATGTTTTTGGATGCAAAGACATAGGATACATGTTTGATCAACCATTTACTAAAAATTAAATGTAAAAAATTCCATGTGAAAATGCACTTACAGTAGCATGTTCATTGTTGATACACAATTGTGTGAACCATGTGCTCTAACATTATAGGTAAATTTTGGTCTCTAATTTCTTTCAAATGGTTGGAGAAATATTAGAAAAACCATGTATAAAAACTTTACCAGTGATACATTTGGGTTCCATTGACTCATACATTCATAGTGCGTTGTTAGAGTAACTATGCACTTAAACTACGTACATGTTTAGAAATGTTTTTCTATTCTTTTTTCCATAATTTAATCTAAATATGGGGTATTATATTATTCCTATAACTATACCATCCGAATCCATGAATTAATAAACCCTATCTTTTTTTCCATAATTTAATCTAAGATCACCAACTCTCTTTTTATTTTTCATTCATTCATTTCTTTAAACAAAATATTCAAAAAAACTAGTGGTTTTTTCTTTCCTGATATATACATGGGGTTTTCTATTTTAGGGATATTTTTATACTTATAAGGTCCCCTATAACTCTCTCTTAATTGAATAACAGAACTTTTTTATGGATTCACTAGTTTATTGTTAGGAGACACTTTATAATTCCTTTTATTGATGAAAACATGGGTGATTTATTATTTAAAACTGTGTTTTTGTTGATATAAAATTCATATAGTATTGTTAAAATTGTTTTTATGAGTTTTACATGTTTTTACAAAAATCAAATTTGATATAGAGTTTTTTCCACACTCAATGTGTGATTTTATTCTCAAGTAAAATTTTTTGTATCTAGGTGTTTGATAAAATGTATTTACTGGTCTTCATAATAAATTATAAAAAATGTTCCAATTATGAATTTATTAAGAATTATAAAAGTCACAAAAATAATTATAGTGTATTTTTAATGAATTTATGAGTTGTTTTATACTTGAATTATTTTTTTAAAAATTTATGATTGGGTTGTACAATTATGACTTCCAGGTTTTTCTTTTTGATTTATAAATCTTACTTTTGGTTTCCTATGATTAGGCTTATTCATTACTATATTGATTTTATGTTTTTACTAAATAATTAAAAATCCAAAGGAACATTTTGAAAATGAAATAATGTTTTTCATTATGGGATTTCCATCCTTGAATATATGCCCCGTGCTTATTTTATATATTATAATGATATATTATATAAAAATTGGAATGAATAATCATTGGAATTTTTATGTTATAGTTAAGGTGATATTTTTTTATGTGTGGTCATATGTGATCTATGGGAACATAATTTTATTATTATAGATTATTTTAATATACATACATGTTTACTTGATAGCTTATATAAATTTGAGAAATCATGGGAAAAATGGCGTAGCTAAATGGGAGTTTTAATGAAACTTACTCTACTATTTGATATTACTCACTAGCCAATTCCCACTTTAGTGTAAGATTATTACTATGGTTAGAATATTCTTACCTCTCACAGAGGATGGTAGAAAGAAAATATGAGTGAAGTATAGTTATCATCATCAACTAGACTTATAATGATTTTTATTGAGTTATGTATAAAAACTTTCCCATAGTTACTTGAATGTTATCCCATGATGAATATTGTATGATATTTATGTTTTTACATTATATTTGAGTTTTTATGACCAATTTATATTATTCATTCTATGTTATAATATTTTTAATGTTGATGTTTTTATATATTTCCATGTTTTTACTTATTTATTTTCATGTTTTAATAGTAATTATTATTGTTTATAGTTAGTTGATATATATGGTTTACAAATAATCTATTTCATTTATGTTTTAAGGTTCAAGGGTTTATGATACCTAATGTATGGTTTCTTGGTGTTTTTTAAAAACTTCTTTCACATATAATATTTTTAAAAATAAAATTCAATTATGATTTTAAAATTCAAATAGGTATATTTATAAGAAAATATATAGAATTTTAATTGTTTTTCACATGATATTCACCTTTATTAGATTTATTATTTCAGGCATAAATAGTTTTTACTCTATTTTATATTGTTAATAAATAATTATTTTTGATAAGTGAAAATGACTAAGCCACCTTATTATTATTGTTTTTATAAAAAAATTTACTTTTTTAATTATATTTTAAACTAATTTCACATGGAGTAATTTTAAAAAGTAATTATAAAGTGTATTTTGTGGAATACTAATAGGAATATTTATCTCTCACTTTATATACATATTATATGTTTATGTTGTGTCCTTTTCTTCTTTTGATGGTTTTATCCAGTTTCATGATCATGGGTTTGAACATGACATTGGTTCTGATACAGAGGAGGATTAAAGTGACACGAATTTATCTGGACACTTGAACATGGGTTGTTTGTTTCATTTCAGTTATAAATTAATGTTAAATTTTGGGTAATGTATTTATGTTCAACTATCTCAACATTACTCTTATTCAATATTATGCCTAAATTAAATTTTTGATGTTGTACATATTGTAATGATGTATTAAAAAATTATAATCTATGGAAATGTTTGTTTCATAAGTATTGATGTTATTATGATTTACATTACTGGAGTTGTTCCTTATTTGATTGTGTCCAATTTCAAAAATGTTTGTTTATTATTCCTGACATCCCAATGTTATGAATGGTCAATTAAAAATTTTTAGTGGAGTTTCTAATTAGTTTATGATTTATTGGGTGTAATCATTCCCAAGTATGTTAAGGATTATTCTATAATACTCGTTTATAACCCGTGGTGATCAAAATCCCACTTTTGGCCCTATGGTAAGTTGAACCATGTGATGTTGTTAGTTGACCCAAGATAATTAATCAAACCCCCATAAGATGTTTATTTCTATAAAATACTAGCCTAAAAATTCTAGATTAACTTTTCAAAGAGTGAATCTTTATATCTTTGAATTTATCGGTAGTAAGATTTTTGATTTTTATATCAATGATTTAATTGTAAAATCATGTTAACATCTAGATCAATTTTTTTTTATTTTTAAGATTAATTTTCTAAAATTTATCCACCAAACCTAAATATGAACCCACTAAATTTTGAATTTTTAGTAACTTTAGATTCCTTAAATGAAATAATTTAAATGAAGATGATCCATATAAAATAAAGAAAATATTTGAAATGAATTTTTCTAGAAATATTAAAGAATTAAGAAAACTCAAAAGAAGGCACACCTAAAATAATAGAGTCATGAAAAACCTATAATGAAAGTGTATAAACTTCACTAAGTTAATGAAAAGTGTAATGTTTTCCAATGGGATGATAATTTTGTTAAATATTGTGATATATTTTTATAAATATTATTAATTATCTCTAGTTTTTATTCCAATAATTTAAGAAAATACTCTAATATTCTGTGTTATATAATTTTAAGGGTCAATTGGTTATATTTTTTCATAGAATAAAAATTTAGGAAAATAAATTTCTCTTTATTATCTTAATCAGATAACATCAGAAGCTAAGAGTAGATATAGTACAATTATGTGTTATAAATCTCCCTCTCTTATGGTGTTTTCATTATTACAAACACAATCGTTCTTCTCTAAATCTTCCATTTATGTGTGTTTTAGTATTTTCATTAAACTCAAAGTGGTGAATGAAATGTAATCATAAAGTATATTTGAAGTCTTGTTAGAAGATTAAATTTTTTCCTTTCCTCTATTCAAGTGCTTGAAAGTATCCAAAAAGAATCAAGGAAGACCTTAAAAGGAAGTTGTGTTGGATCCACAAGATTTTGGAGAGTTCAAAATAATATCGTCTATCTGGTTCCATGTTTCTAGAAATTGTGTTGCAGTAAAATTTCCACATTCCACCCGGTGGAGTCCCAACAGCCTTCTGATGATGTAGACTGCTATGATGTTCTCCAGTAGTTGCTGACCAACTCACTGATGTTGGTGTATTGGATTGCTAGTGCCAGTTCCAATAGTGAGTATTCCTCTAGGTAGTCTATTAGCTACCTGATAGCGACTACCTGGTATCTGGCGGCATTGGGTATTATCCAAAAAGTTATACTTAAATATGATCAAAATGAGCATTATAAAGGCCCAATCTAGGATCAATTCACCCAATTATTCCAGAACATTCTGAATCATTTTAAGATCCTATAAATGGCCCCCTTAGATCCTTATAGTTTAAAAAAGAAAACTTGTTTTACTTACTCTTAATTATGTTCTCTCAAGATTAAATTAATGGTGATTCTCTAGATTTTTTAATGACCTCAACAACATTCGATGTTTAAAATACACTAAATGATTTCAACCATTCTCCCAATATATTATTACTCTATATTACAACAATCCATTAAAGTGATTTGCGAGTGGAGGGTAAATGATTTCCCCAAATTGAATCTCTATTTACTCAACCTTATTTAACTGATGGTTCACACTCCAAAAAAGTGTCGGATGGGTTATTTGATGATATATAATGTTCAAGATGGTGTTCATATGACACAATTATGGGGGATGGTTTCTTGGTCACTATTAAAGCCAATGTATTTATATATCAAACATTTTGAGTTGAGGGGAGAATATATAGGGGATCACATCCTTATTTTTCTAAATTCCATATAAACTATTTTTATATCCTATTTACATTTCTTCATTGCGTAATTAAATATCATCTTTCATAATTACATAATTTTGATTCTAATGTTTCTGTACATTAATTAACTTGGTATATTATTTATAAAATAAAATAGAAGTTATAAACTATCATGTATTTGATTTCTTGCTTCATTATTTATAAAATAATTATTTTAAAATTAATATTTTATTATGAAATTATATTTAAAAATGTAAATTTACCCCCTCTTTCTATAATCTACAACCAACACTATAAAGAATTATCATTCTCTTATATTTTTAGTCAAAAAGATGTGTCCTTATCTATAACATTTTTAGGTTCACTGTAACAAAACCAGAATCCTATCAACTAAGTTTACCTTATTATAATTACATCCAATAGTATTAATCATATAAAATCACATGAAGAAAACAAAAAAAACTTTATAAATGAATAATTAATGAAATTAGAGGCTTTTTCAAAAATTAAGAAACCTATAACAATAGAATAGTCTCTTGACCTTTGGAATAGTAATATACACTTTATGAATAATAAACTAGAAAAATAGAATTGTAACCTCACCTATGAAAGTAAAAATAAAATTTAGGTATCTCTTAAATTATAATATGACATAATTATATCTCACTATAAGTTAATAAATGTTTTGATAATGATAAATTAAGTTTTTGTAATTTTGTGAAACAAAAACATTAATTCAAAATTTTCTTATTAATATAATTATTTAAAAGAAAGTTTATTTTCATAAAATATATTGATAAATTAATATTATGTTATATTATTATTATAAGATAATTTTATGAGACCTTAATTAATTTTTCAAAGTGTTATAAAATCGGTTAAAATTTTAAAATCGATATTTTTCAAATTATTGATAATTTTATTTAAAAATTAAAATTCTAAAATTTGTAAAATTATATTCATAAAATGGATTCCATTTTTGAATTATACATTTAATAAAATAGTAGGGTTGATTTTTTGGTATTTTCCTAAAAAAATGAATGTTTGATGAATAATGAAATACAATATTTTATGGTATAAGATAAATACATGAATTATTAAGTCATGGATAATGTATGGATGATGTAAGAATCATTTGTTTGAACTCACATGAACTATTTAGTATATTTAGTTATAATATTCCTCACTAGAGATATTCTAGAGCCAAAATAATAAACAAATGAATAAATATTCAAAAAACACCCACCTTTTCCACTATAAATACCACCCTCACCACCTCTTATCCTTAGAACAATTAAGACTTCAAGATTGAAAAATTTACACAAAATAATCTTACCAAGTATATTCCCCACTTCCTGTAGTTTATGGTCTCAAAAAAATAACAAAAATAACTTCCCTAAGGAGGTTCTCAAGGAGGAGAATTCAAGAGGTAAAATCTTCTTTTACTTTCTTTATTTTCTTTTCACTTTATTTTAATTCTGATACTCTTTTCACCTCCTATGTAAAAAAATAAATGATAAATCCATTTAATTATATATATTTTATTTTTAATATTTTAATAAAAAAAATCCAACATCAAGACTTTTATCCTCTTACTTTAATTCTAAAAATGAAAATATCATCCGTAACAAGTTGATTTATTGACTTCGAGGATGAAAAGTTTTGATTTTCCTTTAATTAATTCAAGGATGGATATAAAACCATTATAATCTTGGTAAATATTTTAAAATATATATTATAACCATTTTTATGTTCTAAAACTAACTTTTTTAATAAATAATAAATAATGAAACAAAACTAGTTTGTGATAAGCAAAAACCGCCATAATATTTTAAAATATTATCACTATCATCCTTTCTAAGGATTCATCCTCACCCCAAAAAACCAAATGAATTATATAAACATTTCATATCATGTTTTTTAATTAATAAAAAATAAAATAAATTTTTTATATCTATTCCCATTTTATATGATCTTTCATACATTTATCGAAGTGAAGCAATCATGAAAAACAAAGAAACAAAAACTCTTTAAAGATGAAATTTTATCATATAACTAATAAAAAGGCCATAAACGAACTTAAAATAGTTAGATTAAATAAAATTAATCTAGAAAAGTTAATTAATTAATTAATTAATTAATGTATTTAGTTTAATTATTCATGAATGTAAAGTGTTGAATGCTTTCATACATAAGGTAAGGGATTCTTTTCGAACCATTATTTTTTCTTCGGGTTTTTATCTCTCTCTATCTCTATCTTTATCCCAATGTAATTATTAATTAATCTTATGTAATAATTCTAAATTTTGTGCTAATTTTTCAAACATATTTCCCTTTTTCTATTCTTCTTTCTTTTATGGGGAAAATTCATGTTTTATAATGTTCCCTTCACATTTCCTCCCTCTAAGCATGCCAGATTAAAGGAAACTTCTAAAATTCTTAGTCATTTTAAAGTAAAATAATTAATATGTTTTAATCCAAAATTACTTTTCTAAAATCACTCATATTATCCTGAAATAACATATCATTCCACATTTAGTTTTATAAAAATAATTGTAACCTTTCCATATTAAAGACTCTTTAATGTCTTCCCATGAACCTCACTAAAGTGTCTTATTTATAGCATTTCCTAATCACTCTGTTTAAATGTTTTCACATAATTGGGACATAAGTTTTCATTATATATGTATATTTATCTTAATGAATTCCCATTTATGATTATATCCATTATTTCATGAACTATTTTATGACACACCCTTTGGTTATTCCTTATGACATGTTTATGATACCCAATTCTTTGCTTTGGTAACTGTTATGTTTATACCAATCACTTGATTCTTATTATGGAAAACAAATGGATTAAGAGGCTATGATGGGTGAAAATAGATAGTTCTATAATATATTGGGTAACGTTTTGTCTCATGAGATGTCAGGTTGTGATATTGAGTAAACCTAATTCCTTTATAGAACTTTGTCCAAAATGTTCAATGGTCTTGATAGTTAGCCATGACTCATGCTTTTATCATGATGTTTGTTGTTATAACATTACTATTATTCTACTATTATATGTACCCATGCTCTACATGTTATTTATTTTATTTTTATTCATAATACATACCTTTTTATGTCATCATGTTATGCCTTATAACCCATGTTCTTCTGTTTATTCCTATATTTATACACTTACTGGGATTTTTAGTTCATTCATTTTGTTGATATATTCCACAGGTTATCCTATGAAGATACATGAGATCAATTTAATATATGATATCTTTGTGGATGATTAAAATACAATGTTTTATTATATTTCCATGTTTTCAGTTTTATTTACTTAATCATCCAAAGACACTAGACTTTACAATCCTTGGTTTGTAATTTGATGGTTAATTATTCTTAAAATCATGTAATAATATTCGTAAAAGGATAGGGTCCCTATATTAACTTGACCTCCTTTATTAATCCATCAAAAATATATTCTTGTTTATCTATGTTGACTGAATGATTAGTTGGGTGGTATATAAACCTTATATAGTTTTATATCTACTTCATTTCCGAGAAGGTGGCCAAAGGGAAAGCATTGAAAACTATCTTTGAAGAACATACATACCCAAAACACTCTAATTTGGGACATCAATCCCTAATGAGGAGGTTTTCTCAATCTATGTAGCTTATTAGACATGGAAAATATACTTTGATAGTGCTTCTCAAATTCCAAATAGAAAGGAAAAGAAGGCCCAAAACTAAATCGGGTCAATCATAAAATCATTTATATATATAGAAAATAAAATCTTATCATACTCTTTACTTAAATAAAATAAATTCACCAATATTGAATTAGAATATAAATTCCTCATCATTGGATTTAAACCGTCCTTAGAGATACAGGTCACCAAACTAAATGTTGAAGGTGACTTAGAAATGGTAATCAAGAAAATCAATGGTGAATATATTATCAATTAATAGGATTTGATATATTTTATTTTCTATATATGGAAATATATTGGCCTTTTCTGGAGATGTATCAAGTTTTTTTTAGGTGCAATTTTTTCTATTTTGAATATTTTTTTGGGGTTTTAGCTTGTGGATTTTTAGGTGAATTTGGAGAATTTTGGAAGGAACATGGGAAATGAATGGTTGGTTCATGGTTTTCCCAAACTGTGCTCCCAACCCAGAAAACCATTAAAACCTAAACATAGGTGATTTTTTTGATATGGTTTACCCTTTTTGAAACCTTGAACCCTTTTAGGAGTAACAATGTGAGACCCCTAGGTGAGGAGCATAGTTAGGGAACATGGTTAGGGGAAACCCAACACCCCGAGAATCAAACTATGAAAATGAGATTTTAAGCCCTCAAAAATTATTAAAACAATTCCCAAACCCCCATCTTATACCTTAAAATACCCTAGATTGATCCATAATTGTTTTATATCATTTTTAAGACTCTCAGATTGATGGTAAGCCCTTCTGACCACCTTTATTTTTGATTCAAAGCCAGGATTGAAGATCAAAACCTCTCTATTCACTTTTTATTTATTTTGAATACCCTTTTTTGGGGTTTTAACTTGTGGATTTTTGGTGAATTTTGAGAATTTTGGAAGGAACAAGGGTAATGCATGATTAGTGCATGGTTTTTCCAAACCGTGCTTCCATCCTAGAAAACCATAAAAACCCAAATAGAGGGTATTTCCATGGATAGTTCACCATTTTTAGAACCTTTCACCCTCTTAGGAGTAACCATATGAGACCGCTAGGTAAGGACCATAGTTAGGGAACACTGTTAGGGGAAACCAACGCCCTGAGAAACAAACCATGAAAATGAGATTTTAAACCCTCTTAAATTTCTGAAAAATACTTTAACCCCCATCTTATACTCCAAAATACCCTAGATTGACCCATAATTATTTTATATAAGTTCTGAAGGCTCTCATATGGAATGTAAACCCTTTAGACCACCTTTCATGGTAATTTAAATCCATGATTGAAGATCCAAACCTCTCTAGTTAACATAATCTTCACCCAATAAGTTTTCTCTCTTTCTTGAATTATTCTTCAATTCATTGAAGGGATGTTTTACCCTATTTGTATTATATATAGATCTAGGTTTCATAGGTCTTTATCTATTTGATATTTTTTCTTGGATTTGAGTTAATATCTCATTCTTTATCATGGGATTGACCATTCCATTTCAATTTTTGAAATTTACATTAGTCGATCAATCATCAATGATTTGATCTTGGTGGTATAAATTACAATCCCATAGTCTTGATTTAATTATGTGTATGAAATTGTGAGTTTTTAACTTTCATGTGGTGGAAATTTCATTGATAATTGAATTGATTTATCTTAATTTCTAAGTGATAATAATTTGGGTAAATTTGGATTTTTTAATTTTAAATAACTAATTTTTGAATTAATTAATGTGATATTAGGATTGTGGAATTTGGAATAATAAGTTTTTCAATTAATTAATGGGATATTGGGATTGAGGGATTTGAAAAAAATAATTATTTAATTAATTATTTTTATATTGGGATTGTTAAATTAGATTAATTGATTACTGAATTAATTAATGGGATATTGGGGATTATTGAAATAGGTTTTATTATTGGTTGAATTAATAAATGGGATATTTAGATTGTGGAATTTGGAATATTTAATTATTGAATTAATTTTTGGGATATTAGGATCGTGTAATTTGGAATAATTAATTGTTGAATTAATTAATATGAGCGTTTTTGATTATTAAATTCATTGAATTGGATTAATTAATTTTTGAATTAATTAAAAGATTTTTTATTTTGAATTCTAATAATAAGGTTAATGTTGATTAATATTGATTGATTTCACATATGTGTTATTGAGATTGATTGACATTCATCAGTGGGACCTGGCCTACTGCATCAAAATCCCTTAGTGATACATTGATTAATATCCATGTGTTGGATATTGTCTTATATATAAAAAGACCATAGTGATAAATTGATTTATAATCATGTGTGGGACATGATATGCTACATCAAAGACTATAGTGATTAGTGAGTGTGGTACATAGAATACTGCTTTAAAATACCATGGGGTCATCGGCATGGCAACCTAGACCAAAAATGTTGGCATTAGAGCACAATTCCAATTATAAAAGAAAGATAATTGAGATGAAATGGATTATGAAATCCCTTGTGTGGTAATGAATTATGAATTGGATATTTGATATGGTCCAGAATCCAGCATGGGATGTAGTTAGTATTGATTAGTTCAGGTGATCTCCAGAACCTGGGGGAAGTTATGTGGTTAATATAAAAGTAATTGAATAAATGTAAAATGTTCACTTTATTTTATATTTTATTCTTTATAAAACTGTATACACTATTTGTATGGATATTGTTTTAGTCATCATTGGTGGGGGCCTAATGAGTTGTACTCACAAACTATTCAGGATACCTGATCGGTACCTAAATAGGTTTCAAGGTTATAGGATAGGTTAAAGGAAATGGCCCTATTTTATATAGCTGAGTCTAGATGGATCATGGAATAGGGAACCATACATGGTGTTGGGACCCACTTAGAAGTTTTAAGTGTCTTTATTTATTTTTGTGTTTTTGTCTTGACACCTGATACATACATGGTATGAAATATTTTCTACTTTGGTTTTGGATTTTTTATTTTCTTCTTTAGTCATCATATGATATTGGGTTGTCTGGTTATTGGTTATATCACTTGGTTATTATTTACTTATTTCCAGTATTGTGCTACTTTGATAAATAGGTCATGGTCTCCCAATGATCGATGTTAGACACCCATTACTAGTCGAAGCCTATGACACATAGGGAGGTGAACCTAAGGTCATGTGACCGACTAATTTTGGGCACTGGTGTATGGCACCTAGGCCAGGATGTTACAAAGTGGTATCCAATCAGATTTTTTCTATTTTTATTTTGTATTACTCTTTAGGAAAGGTAGATAGAATAATTGTATGAGTTGATACCTGGTACACAGTATGTGATTATTGTTATTGATTTGTTCTGTTACAGTTTGATTCTATTTCACCTCAAATTATGTAATTGTCGTGTGATGTAATTATTGTTTAAGAAATTTTATAATATTTGAATCATGACATGATATGAAAAAAGAATTTATTATGCATGCATAATACTATGAACTCATGATTTTTTTTGACATGAATCATTTTAGGCATGTTAGAGAAAAGATGTTTTGGGTGGTTTGTTAAAAAATAGAAATGTTTTTCCTTGCTTGGGAAATTTATCTAAAAATGGTTCCTGGTATGAAATAGAATTTTTTTAAAAAGTGTGAATAAATGGGTGTATAATGAGAAACAATAATTTGGGACTGAGTTTACCCTTTGTTAACCATGACCAAGATGTATGATGGTTAATGTTAGTGATAGTGCCTTGGTGTTTACCGTGTGATGGAAAAATGGGAATTACTTGTTATGAACTTGTGTGAATATCTCTTGTTAAAATTTATAAGGTTGTTAAATGTTACCTAAGATGTGGGTTTGCAATTATAGAGATATGAATCCATAATGACACTTGTTGGGAGGATGAAAAGAGGATATGACTGGATGTGATCCTCCAGTGGTGGAACACAAAGCACCGATAGTCCCTGGTGAGGAATTTAGAGAGCAGTTCTGTGAGAAAATTGATTGGTTTATACTATTCACGTAAAGATTACTAGGGTGGGTTGTGAAAAGAATGTTTGATTAGATATGAGAGTTTCAGTTTCAACACCCTCTTACATTTACCAGAGAGGGTGGACATGAGGTTTTCAAGATCTTTATTGAGTCTATCCAGACTATACATGACCACCTGGAGACTCATGTTGATAAGAGTGTCAAATTACGTATTTATATGTTACGTGGTCAAGTGAGTGGTGGTGGGACATCTATACTCAGGATAGATAGCTAGAGAATATAGAGTTGAAGGACTCTCAGAAGAAATTCTTGGAGAACGTTTATCCATGGATGCTCAGGTAGGATAGATTTTCTAAGATTATTTGGTTGAATCCATGGATCATATCCGTGATGGAATATTATAGAAGGTTTACAGATTTGTACTTATTTTTTCCAATAATTGCAGGGGATGGGGTTACTTTAAAAAAATGATTTTGGGATGGGCTTAATTGTGAAATTAAGTCACCAATGAATAAATCATGGATGATGAGGTTTTTAGAAGCAGTGAATTATAATCTCATATATGAGGGGAACATAAAGAAGGATTATGGTGGAGGACTGGTGGTTTCTTCTAGATGGCTATGAGTTATAACTTCTAAGAGTTGGAAGGGTCGCTATAAGAATATTATCTAGGGTTCTTATAGGAAGAGTGTCTATACAGAGGTGTTATTTACACATAACCTCGATTTAATGATATTCCCCCAGTGTAGAACATCTAGAGATAGTAACCCCAACCACTGGTAGTATGCCAAGGCTATGGGAGGATGAGGAATCTATAGAAGATTTGCAAGAACCCGTGAAAAAATGGTAGCAATAGAGAAGATAGATAAAGGTAGAGTGTAGGAAGGGGATTTTCAACACATTATCAGTCTGGCAGTTGTAGTTCTATTGGTCATAAATATCGAGGAAGTGGATTCAATTCTAATATCCAAGGGTGATTGTATCATTAGAGTGGTGATGGTTAGGGAAATCCGAATGAACCATAGGGAAGAGGGTCCAGACAATTACATGCCATTCATCCCACACTTGTGGATAGGGAGGTTGGACCCATGACAACAAGAGGTATTGTACTTGTAGATTTTATGATATCTAGTGACTTATTTGATACTGGTACCTCTAATTCCTTTATTTCTAAATATATTTTGAATTGTTTGAGTCTAGCGGTGTAGTTCATGAGTGGGATGAGGACGATTGATACACCATTTGGAGTACGGTAGAGTGAATTGTATTAGTGAAAGGGGTGTTCTCTTGAGGTTGGGAAGTATCCTTTTTATGTGATATGTAATTTATTTACTTTTCAGGAATTTAACTAATTTTAGGTATGCAATGGTTAGTGAAATACAAATTCCACGTTGATCATTACCATATGAGAGTAACTTTTCATCTCCTAAGAGTAACAATAATATTTAATAGGGAGAGTGGGATATCTAGGATAGCCGTTCATGGCTATTTCATTAGTAACAAGTGGAGCATACTACCTAGGATGCTATTATTTTTCTTAATTATGGAGGTGAAAGGAATGATTTATTTCCACCAATAGTGGGAATGTTTTTGGTAGTTTTTCCTGAATAATTCTCTGGGATAAAACTTGAGATATATGTAGAATTTACCATTGATCTCATTCTTAGGGCTAAGCTAGTTTTTATTCTACTATAAATAATGATTCCAATATAGCTTCCAGAGATCAATACTCAGCTAGAATAGTTGATGGATAAGGGGTTTATCAATTTGAGTACACCACCTTGGGGTTTTCCAATATCATTTTCAAAGAATCTTGATAAGTCTCTACACTATTGTGTTGATTACCCAAAGTTTAACTAGATTAATGTGAAGAGACGATACCCTATTCCCTATGTTGATTATATATTTGACATGTTGAGGGGATCTTTTGTTTTCTCAAATATTGACTTGAGATATGGGTATCATTTTTTTAGGGTTTGAAATTATTATTTGCAAGGTCTATTTTTTGAAGCATGTATGACCTTTATGAGTTCATCATAATTCCATTTGGATTGAAGAACACACTAGAAATATTTATGGAATTGATAAACAGAATCTTCCAACATTACTTGGATTAGTTTGTTGTAGTATTAGTGGATGAAATATTAGTGTACTCTAATACTCATGATGATCATTCCTAACATCTTGACATCATCATGAGTACACTGAGAATGAATCATCTCTATGCCAAGCTACCAAAGTGTTATTTTTGGATTGATTAGTTAAAGTTCTTGGGTCAAATCATCTTAGAGGAAGGTGTGATAGTGGACCTAGAGAATGTTTATATAGTTTTATATTGGGATAAGCCCAATAATTTTTTTATATCCATATCTTTATGGGGTTTTATGGATATTATTAGAGGTTCATCTTGGAATTTTCCCATTTGGTAGCACCACATTCCAGATTGATCAAAAAGGGAACAAAGTTTGAATGGTTAGAAGCATGTGGGAATTCCTTCTAGGTTATAAAGAAGTGTTTGAAATAAACACTAATCTTAATACAACCTGATTCTAGTTAGAAGTATATGGTGTTTTTGATGCTTTTGGGATTGTTATTAGAGTAGTGTTAATATAGGGAGATTGTGTTGCAGTGTTTGGGTGTCTTCCGTTAGGGCCACATGAACATAACTACCCTATACACAACCTTGAGTTATCTTTAGTTGTTTATTCCTTGAAGTTTTTTTGGAATTATATTTTGGGTAAGAGGATTATTTTGTATATATATTACAAGAGATTAAGGTAAATCTTTTAAAAATGATATTTGAATCTCTAGTAGTGGAGATGGGTTGAGTATATGTAGTCATTTGAATCCCTTTTAACCTTTGTTATTGGCGATTTAAATCGTAGATTAAAGATTCAAACCTCTCCCCGTAATAGAATACCGACCCAATTAGTATTGTTTATTTCTAAATAATTATTAATCCATCCTTTGAAGGTATGATTTCTTCCGTTGGTATTATATGTAGATCCATGTTTTATTGATCATGATATTTTTTATCTTGTTTCTAGGATCTGATTCAAGATATCATTCTTCATCATGGGTTTGACTTTTCCCATTCAATTTGGATATTTTTTATTGGAAAATCTCTTTTCAATTATTTGAGGTAGGTAGTCTAATTTTAAATCCCATATTATTGATTTTATTATGTGTATGAAATTGTGAGTTTTCAACTTCTATGCGGGGGAAATGTCATTAATAATTGAATTGATTTAACATAATTTCCATATGATAATAATTTTTGTTAAATTGGGATTGTTGAATTTGAATTAATTAATTTACGAATTAATTAATGGTATATTGGGATTGTAGAATTTCAAATAATTTATTTTCTAATTAATTAATGGGATATTGAGATTGTGGAATTTGGAATGATTAATTATTGGTATATTTGGATTGTTAAATTTGATTAATTGATTGTTGAGTTAATTAATATGATATTTGGAATTTTTGAAATTGTATTAATTAATATTTGAACTTATTAATGGGATATTGATATATTTTAATTTGGAATAATTAATTTTTGATTTAATTGTTTGGATATTGGTATTTTCGAACATGGAATAATTAATTGTTGAGTTAATTAAAGAGAATTGTTTTAATTATGAAATTGATTGAATTGGTTTGATTAATTATTGAATCAACTACTAAATGTTTTAATTATGTAATTTAATAAGAAGGATAATGTTCATTAATCTTGATTGATGTGATATATGTGTTATTATGATTGATTTATATTCATGTTTGGGTCATGGTCTGCTAAATGAAAAGCCTATTGTGATAATTGGTTGATATTTGTGTGTAGGACATAGTCTACTACATCAAAATCCCACAGTGATAAATGGAGTTATATTCACGTGTGGGACATGTTATAATGAATGGAAATACCATTTTGATAAATTAGGGTGGGACACATAATACTGCTTCAAAATATCAAGGGGTCCTTGGAATGACGACATAGGCCCAAAATGATGGTATTTTACCAAGGTTTCAATTGTCCGTGATAATGAATTGACATAAAATGGATAATGAAATCCCATGTGTGTTAAGGAATTTTGAATTGGATATGTGATATGGTTCAGACTCAAACACATGCTGAAGTAGGCATTGATTGGTTTAGGTATCCTTGGGAGCCTGGGGGAAGTTATGTGGTTAAATGAAGAGTAATTGAATAAATATAAATTGGTTACTTTATTGATTGTATTTTATTCTTTATAAAACTGCATACAAATTTATCACTAGATATTAATTTATATTACATTATTGGTGTCCTATTGAGTTGTACTCTCACCCTACTCAGACTGCAATTTTAGTACCCAAATAGACTTCATATTTATAGGAAAGGTTACGAGAAATGACCTTATGTTAGATGGAAGAGTCAGGATGGAGCATGGATGAGGGAACTAGAATTGGTGTTGGGACCTTCTTGGGATTTGTTATTGTATTGATTTATTTTAATTTTTCCATATGTACACATGACACGTAATTTGAATGACACATTTCCTACTTTGGTTTTTGATATTTCATTTCCCGCTTTAGCCATAATTTGATACTAGTTTGTCTGGTTATTGGTCATATCACTTGGTTATTATTAGTCATTTCTACTATTTTTTTATTTTTATAAAGAGGGTATAGTCTACCCATGATAGATTCTATACCGTCACTGCTAGTTGGAAGCCTCTAGAATATGAGGAGGCACACCTGAGGTCTTGTGGCTAACTGATTCGGGGAACTAGTGTGTGGAACCCAGTTCAGGATATTACACATATGGAACTTTATGGCACAATTTCATTCAGATCTAATATTATCTCATATTAAATATTCACATATTGATTAAATAAATTAATTGGTTAATATAGTTATAGATCTCACCAATATATATTAGTATGATACAATCATTTATATGATAGACGAAAGAGTGGTGCTTCTATTCATTAGTAAGGAAATGAAATAAGTAGATATGGTTGTTACTACCATTGTTCAAGATAGATCCTCATCTCATCTAACTAATGTTTTATCCAACCAGAGGTATCTAATAACTGAGTATCCCCAAAATAAAATTATAACATAATATATAGATAAGAAAAGGGAGATTCATCAACAAGTTTTGAATTTTTTTTCTTCTCTGATAGACTAAATTTTTAGAAAGTTTTATATAATTTGGGTATCAATGGGGTCCTTCTATGGTTCTCTTATGAGAATATACCCTCACAGTTATGTGAGGAGTCCATTATATCATATGTCATGGAAATCATATAAGATCCAAATTCAATCATCAAAGAAAAAGAGTTGGATTCTTAGGCCTTCCCGGATACATGATTATACTGAACTCACTAAGACGTTTCATGCAGGTCAGGTTCACATCAACTTTATTCATCAACCGCTTGTATAGTAAAAAATATTCTTATAGATTTTTTATATATGAAATAAAAGTTATAAGAGCATAACCACTAAAAAACCTCAGGAAATTTAATTATATAAAATCTACCGACAAGTTCTTTTTTCATGTGAGATGATGTTATAACCTTTATGATGGTCAAGAAAAAAAATCTGATATTTTTTTGAAATATAATATCATCACCAGATTTTGTATTCCTCTAAATTTCTTTTTAGATATTGGATAAAACTTATATACTATTGAGTTTAAAATTTTTTATTTGAATTGTAACATCCAGTCTAATCAATAATCCCATTATCACACGACCTAAAATGGGAAGATAAAGGACTTCAATAATTATTTATCAAATATCAAATAAAAATGGTGGATAGGGATAAAAAGGTATCATCTTTATAAAATTATCAATTAATTGAAGGCTTACTTAATGCCATGCATATTGCCACATATTTGACCCCATATTCTCTAGTGTATGTAGATGAATCCAAGTTCCATATTGAGGTTAAATTTTCTTCACATGAAATAAATATTTGTAAAGAACTATCTAATGATGAGTTATTATAGATGAGGGTGAATTAATTGGTGATTATTTATGGGAAGAGGTTTTAAGTGTTTCATAACATTGAGTTTCGTTAAAATCGTGTTTCTAGAGAGTTCACTAATAATGTTCATCTCCATGAATTTGTTTAAGTAAAATTGGTGTTATATTTAAAGGTAATGATAATACCTAGGAAGATACTTCCAAAATTAAAATCAAAATTCGAAGAACCGTATTTCATACACAAATATCCAACCATATATATGTTTCAGAATATTTACATCATAGAAATATATGTTATATTCATATGGTCATTTTTCATGACTCTAAACTATATGTTGTAAGGTCTTTACTACATGACCTGAAATTTTTGGTGTAAGGTCCTGGCCAACTAGGAATTAACAGTTTCCTCTTCGACATGTGGTCCCCTAACTATGTCCCACCCACATGCCTAAATGGGTCATCAGACAAATAAGTTTCCCCATAATCCAACATAAGTTTTTTTTCTATGTTATTTTCCACACACACACACCCACACGCACATTGTGAAACTTATAATAAGGACACCCATCAAAACCACCAATCCTGGACAAGCGTGAAAAACTATGGAGTTATAATTAGGTATACTCCTGAAATGAAATCTACACCATGTTGACATGAGTAGTAACATTTATTCTTTAAACCCTTTAACTTCGTTGGGTGTTATAGTGAAAACAACCTTATATAAGATCCAAATATATATAATAGTTTTTAGTTTCAATTTACATTGTTTTATCCCGAGTAGACCTATACTAAGACACACAATCCCATTTAACGAACTATATGTTTCTTGATTATTACTCCTCTTGGATATGTAGTGAAATTTATATCTCATAACCCAGAACTTCCCATAAAAGCACCCTTCCTAAAAATCCCCATTCAAACTATTCTAGTGTATATTATTACAATTCAAATAAAACACACAATGTAACCCCATATAGTGTCCCAAATCTTCTATAATAGGCATAACTAATTTTTTTTTTTTGGATTTTATTACCCATACTATCTTAGCACAAGGGTCCTTTAATTCATGTCAAGTTGTATCATTTAGCCTTTCACTAGCATAAAAAAATGGAACCTATTCTATATAATTATTAATTACTTGATTATAATTTTCATATGATATATAAAAACTCATGGATCACTAATCCTAGGCACAACCAAAACATCTTCTCCACTTCCATCCCCCCATCTTGTCAAATCAATTTTATTTCCTCTGATTTAAAATATTATATCTTTTATTTTAATAATTCACTCCCATATATATAATTTTATATTTTAATTATTTGAATTACTACATAAATTTCATGGATATTAGTAACAAGTATATTTAGTCCAATGGGATCACATTGTGATGGTGATGGAACATACACTAGATATATGACCACCCAATATGAATCAAAAGTCACATATATATATCATGAGGAAAAAAATCATTAAATATATTTTTCAGGATAGTGTTATTGTAGAACCCATCATTGAAATTTTTTCAATAGTCAACCTCAATATATCTAACTAATTGTACTATAACATAATCCATATTTGAATGTGATCAATAGTTATTCTAGCATGCCAATCATCATTTCACCATGTATAATTGAAATACCTTAGTTTATGATTTTAATCATCCAACACCATTACGTAAATATTCTTGATTCTCAAACCATAATTTGGTTTAAACATTTCATGAATGAATTCATCTCTGAATCCATACCCCAAATTTATTGATGTCAATTTAAACCATTTCAGAATAATTATGTTAATTGGGTGAGTGTAATTTATTAATCTATGTCTATAAAATAACCAATTTTTTTTAGTAAAAGGCCTTAAATTATGTGTACATTGTTCCCCTTTGAGGTTATTTACGTTGGTGGTGGGTTTTTCATTCATGTCGGGTCAGTTTTCCCATTATCACTAATCATGAGAAGTCACTTTAGTTAAAGCATAATAACCTTAAACTCCATCCACAAATTGGTCAAAACTGTGTGAACTTAAACTCCAAACACCAAATTTTGGTGAAATTTTCAAGACCATAAATTTAAATAGGGTTGTTTTATAGAACTTTTCTTGTTGAAAATCCATAAATGTTAGCCTAAGAAGAAGTTAAATGTTAAATTTCTAACCCTTTACTTCTCATGTTTTAGATAAAGTAAGAGTAAAAAAAGAACCAAAGTTGACTGGGACTAACACATGGCCCTAAAAATTTCAAGATATGATCACTAGATCAATATATATTGAAGGAAATTAGAACCGTATATTTTATTAATATATATTGGGTTTGATATTTATCTCAAGAAATATAATATTATAATTTCAAGGGTACCTAAACCCTTATTAATTATTTCTTCATTCATTATAAACCCTTCATGATTTTATTTCTCTTGAGTTACTCAAACATTGACATACAAATGGTTCAACCATTGACTATGTTAATAGAACACATGCTACATATGCAACCAAACTATATCCACTTAATAGAACATGTCTAGGTGGAAATCAAACCAATTTAATTTTTATCCAACATGATAATACTAACCTATAATTATGACACCTTTACTCTATATGAAACCTTACAATACCAATATCGAGTAAACACCCTATGAAATAATTGATTAATTTAGTATTTTCATCATAGAATCAATTATTTTAAAACACGATTTTAAAAAACAATAATCATTTAAATGTTCATATGGATCTCATTTCTTTTATATTACTCTTTGTGTACTTCTTTAAGATAATAGAAATTAATTTAAATGCTAAATATTTTGAATTATAATGAAATATTCTAGTATTTAAGGAATCAATAATGAAACAATATCTAAATATGTAGTTATATTGGGTGGTGGTAATTTGTTTTGAGTGAGGATTAATGCTATCAATTGAATTAAATAATGGATGATATCCACATATCACAATGTATATATAATTAACTAATAGAAAGGAATATATAAATAAATAATAAAATAATAACAAACATTGTTGGATGAATGATCAAATTCAACCATTATTTAGTTGGAATAACCAATCACACATTAAAGATTTTCTTATTTAATAATGTCCACCTTAGCTGATGGGTATGGATACTCAACCATTGTATACAATTATTTACATCTTTTATGATTTTTTTCAACCTCGGCTGCTATTTACACTAGAGAAAATTTCAATACTATTATTCAGAACTCATGTTACTAAATATCTATTGTTTGGATTTCTATATGTTTCTATAATCATGATTATTCCACATTTTATTGATTTTGTTCCTAATTAATTATTTATACCATCCTGTATGATGATATATGACTTTATTCAACTAGTGGTATTATTCTTGAGTATCCTGTTATTGTTAAAAAATTATAATCCTTTGATTGATGAAATATAATACTTGGTAAAAAATGTCACACACCCCAAATACTATAAAAATATAGCATAGATTATAGTATTTTCTAACCATTTTAGTGAAAGTAGTTTTTATAAAGAAAGAATGATTATTTTTCAATGAACTATCATATATCATAAATTTTTTAATAATTGTTTCTACTATATAGTTTTTCTTGTCCACAGAATTATGATGTACGGTAAAATGTGACAATCTATAGAGAAAGACCTTGATCCTGATGATATATTCATGACTGTGATTATAGTTGAAGCTCCCAATCTAAGTGAAACATGATCTATATAACCTTTCTAAATATGAGTGCTATGTACATCCTAGGTAGTAGAGTTATCTAATGGTGTTCTTGAGACCCACCTCTTGGAACTCCTAACTCATGTATTCACAATAAAAATGTCATGTTAAAGAATATTTAGATTCTATGATCAACTATGTGTATAATATAACTTAATACCTAAAATTATTTCCCCATCTGTTCTGGTTACTTTTATATTTTGAATCATAGTTCATTAATTGGGTTATATAACTTAATAAAATGATCATTATTATCTATTTTTCACCCATCATACCATGTAAGGAACATTAAATCCATATCAGATATTTAATTAGCTTATTTTACAACAAAATATACTAATCAATGAAGGAAATTTTCCTCAATCCCTTATGAAAGGATTCATATTAATTCAAGTAACCTCACTTTTTAATATATCACTGGTGTAATATTGAATCTAATACCCAAACTTTTCGATCAAAAAACTAATTAGAGTAGCAGTGGTTGAAATATTTATCTTGATGTTGGTATCCTCATGTGAAGGACACTGATGGAATTCCAGGTCCTAGAATGGATGATTTATTCATATATTTTTTTTCATCTTGATCGCAACACAAACTTATAGGCTTTAGGATTCCCCCTCGCCTTGTGGAAAACTGAGACCCATACACCTATATCCAGTGCTAAAAAAAATCTTGACATTTTATCTTTGATACCAAATAAAATGAACTAATTTTAACCATCCATAATTACAATATTCATTTCTGCCATTGAGTCACATATATACACAATACTATTCAGGTTTAGAGTTTTCAAGAATTAGGGAAAACCATTTTTGTTAAAAAAAACCATGTATTTCTCCCCAAATGGATATTTTTTCCATTATAACAATATTTTGTTATTCGATAGTAATATTTTGACATCTAGAAAAATTATCTCTACATATGAAAACCTTTTATTCCAATCATACATAATAAGATTCTTCATAACCTAGAAAAAATTGTAATGTATGAAATAGTGGGATTGGATATTAAGTAAGGGTAAATATGGGAGACATCAAACATAATATATCACAAGATGATAATAAGGGTATGATAACAAAATCAAGTGAATTTTTTCAACATAAAAGTTTTATACCCTGAAAATATTATATCATAAAATCCAAAATTAATTCATATCCAAAAGAATTATTAATAAAGGTGTCAAATGAGTAATGGTCATTCAAGATTCATAAAATAATTATGTGACATCATAAGGAGAATCAATCATAATTTTGGGTGCATTGATATTTGAAATATTATATACACATAATATTTTGAGTGTAGCTATAAGTAATCATACCCATGAATCATAATGTGAACATAGATAATCAAAATCATTTCCAAACATAATATTTTGATCATAAATATAGGGAATCATAATCATACATCCAAATGTGAACATATCTATTTTCAATCATGAAAACACATAATATTTTGATAATCGATAGATGTAATCATACTTAGAAATAAAAATGTGAGCATAGTTATTCACAATTATATCCACACATAATCTTGTGATCGTAGATAGAAGCAATCGTACTCACTCATTAAAATGCTAACATAGAATATCACAATCTTTTATATTCTTATCATCATCATCATCATCATTATGTCATAATATATATATATATATATATATATATCACATTACCTGATAAATTGGATGTCTAAAATGGACCCACCCATCCTGCGGTCATAATCTATTCGTATGTATTCTTTAAGGCCATGAAAAAAATTATCATTACTTCATAGATTAACCCATGAAAAAATGTGATTATTCTTGATTTAATCATTATAATCAATTACCATATAGGTAATTTATAAGGATGTTATATTTGGATAAAATCCCTAGTTAATTATAGGTAACATCAGTGGTTGTTTTTATAAATGAAAAATTCTATTAAATTATCACTGTAATACATCTTGAAAGAAAATACCCTTTTTATTTCGAAATAAATTATTTAAAATCTAAAAATTTATAAAATATTAGGTAAAAACTTTTATTTTAAAATATCCATGAAAAATTAAAAATTAAATGTCATAGATAATATAATTCATGGTAGTGGGACCAACATTTTGTATGGTATATGTTAAAATACTTATTATGTTCAGAATTTTGTTACAAAGTTTCTCATTTGGAAAATGATATGGAGATTTTTTTTAAACATTTTTATAAGAATAAAAATATGGTTAAAAATAAAATTAAAAACCATTATAAAATAATGAAATTATTATGTAATACATTTCATAGAATATATTGACATGGAAGAAAAATATTCTCGACCAAAGACGAGATAAATTCATCTTTTATTATTAATATTCTCTAAATAATTTTATGTTCCAAATAATATTTAATGAGAGGAAAACGTGATAACCTCAAAGATAAATAGATTATAATGAATCATAAGAGGTTTAGTGGATAAGGATCATATCATTTCCTTCAAGGTATGTTTAACATAAACAATCTTGAAAAGAAATGAGATTGTAACATAAATCCATTACTTATTTGGTAATATCTGAATCAAAACCTCATAAATGTGGTTACCTTAGATGGATTTTTAAATCCATATAATTTTCATGATTATAATCATAAATACATTTATGTATTATATATACACCACACAATATACTCAAGTGGTGAATATAACATATGTATGAAAGAAATAAATGCGATATAAGAAACCCTTACCTCAATCCCTAACTTGATTCATATATATTAAAACATATTTTAGAATAAATATAAATTTATTTTACATAAATACTAGAACCATATTAATATATATATATATATATATACACACCAGTCCTTTATATTTTTCAATTGTCTTTTTATTAACAATTATTCATTCAAATCATAATTTTGGTGAAAAATGGTCTATTTCCATGCATGTTTCAGTTTGACAGTTATTGTATTTGATCCATGGTCATGGTTTCATATTAGAAATAATAATAATAATGTCATAATCATTATATTTATTCTTTATATACTATTTTATAATCACATATATAAGGTGGAGATGAAAAATGAATTACCTGACTTCATGAAGATGGTAGTCTGTACATATGCACAAGTGATGTTTCCACTTTTTAGTGGATGGGAAGAAATAAAGTCATATAAATATTAACCATTATAAAATAAAAATTAAATCATAACTATCATATATATATTCCCAAAATATTTACTTTTTACCACCCATTTAAATGAAAAATAAAAAAAATTCACATCACTTTTTGCGGGTTTTATTCCACATGTACACACGGACGATACTATCATTTTCTAATGGTTATAAAGGTATCAAGGTATGTAAAATATTATAATTATAGAATAATAAATATATCATAAATATCATATATCAACATAAAATCCATCATAATAACAATCCATGAATTAAGTTGATGGAAAACGAAATTCATCATTTCGTGGAGACGGTAGTTCGTATGTACACAAGAGAAATGCTCAAATTTTTCATTGGAAAAGAATGATGTTGAAAAAAGGAAATAAAATTAACTTAATAAAATTTTAATTTATTTTAGATACATATTTTATTTTATTGACATGGTTATAGTATATTTGTAGTATTTGGAAGAAGAAATATACATGGAAACAGTCAGTTAGGCGTTATAACTCTACTTTGGAAAAACTACATTATATTAGACCTTAAGACATAATATGTTTGTATTTTGTAAGGAACATAGATTATATTACTTGGATAGTGAAGTTAAGAAGGTACTGGGGTTGGTATTGGATTATCTTATGTGTTTAAAAGGTTTGAATAAATGAGGATATATGGTTCCCTATTATAAGTGGGGGAAATGCCACCCTTATAATTTTCATAATATTTTAAATATAATAAATATAAAATTCATTATAAGTGGCACAAAATCTCTATAATTTGGAAGAAATTATAGTTCAATATCAAAATTCCTATATTTGATAATAATTTTATATGTTTAATTTTGATTTTAAATATTATATTTTGGTTTAACCCCCTCATTAACCCCTTCTAACTTTAGCCATGGTAAGAACTTATTCAATGATTATGGTTTAAAAATTAATTTTTAAGATGTAAATTCACTACAAAATCGAATATGTATCATACTAGACACCATTTAACAATCCAATTTTCCAATTTTAATATTTTTTATTTTTTATTCACTTAATAATATATTATTTAGAAAAAAAAATCATTAATTTTTTTTAAGGCTATTGAAAAAAATTTAATTAAATGAAATCATGATAAAAATGGATTTAAAATATAATATATGTAACCAAAAATTATAATTTTTTATTAACCATAAAATTTATGAGAGACCAAAAATCATCCTTATTTTTTTCCTTTTAAATTTTTTAATGTCATTTACTTGATTTTTTCTACTACTTTAACAAGAAGTGTCCATTTTTTGTAAGAATTTTATGTAATTGTATGAATAATAAAAATAAAAATTAAAATAAAATAATATAAATATATTATTTTTTCAAAATTATTTTTTATATTCTATTATAATATCTTCTTACATCAATGAAAACATATAATTGATATTAAAATGAATAGAATGAAATATTTTTAATTATTCTCCACTTAAAATAATATATAGGTTATAATCATAGTAAAGTAGGAATAATTTTCCAAATTTTCAAATCATTAATGGTTATGGTAAAAAAACTTATAAAATAAAATACATAAAAGTATTAGTGTGATTTTTTTGTCTTATTTTAGAGTTTGAAAACTATTTTAACCATTTTAATCTTACATTGATGACAAAATTCTTAAAAATGTTACTATGAATAAATAGAAAAAACGAAACATATCTTTTTAAGAAATCTTAATATCCCTATTGAAAATATACAATCCATTTTTTAAGATTAAATTTATAGAAGTGGAAGATAAAAATTATAGTATATACATGTAAAATGAAATGATTTATTTAGATAGATGAATTTTTAAAATTGAAAAATGAGATTATACAAAAATTAAATATGATATTATGAAGAACCTGACCTAGATACCCTATAAATACTAGTACCCAACCTAAATTTCAACATACCTGAAGGGTGTTCACAATCCCAATGGGTGGGGTCTGGCACCTGGGTATCAACAAAAAAGATGGAATTATTTTCGCCAACCTTAAGAAGACAACATGACATCTATACATTTAAAAAAAGAAATAGTGAAATAAAACATGAATATACTTGTAATAGAATATATTGAACAACAAAAGTGATATTACTAAAATTTTAGCAGAACAATATCCAAGAGACAATTCTAATTTCAAAGGTATGAAATACTAAAATAGATAATACAAGAGTGTCCATTTGATAGTGTGGAAAACTCTCACCATTTCACCACTAGCTACCCAAAACTAACTGATAGAAACTATCACCGCCCCACTGCAAAAACCTTCCGTTCCCTGCATCAAAATAAATAAAAAGGTCTATTTACTACTAAATGGGTGCACATGGTGTGAGCTAACCATAACATTAGGCCCCCACCCAGATGTTCTATATCAAGTCTCTGAAAAAAATCGAGTAATAGTCAAATTTAAAGCAACCAAGGCATGATTAATAGTTTAATTGATTAATATAAAAAACATTTCAAAAACTATTTAATTTATCCTTTTTCCACGTATCCAAACGAATATTGTAAAGTAGTTTTAAGTAATTTCATTTACATATATCAAAAAAGATATATCAAATCAAAGAAAATAACGTATGACATATCACATTAAATCCATGGAATTAGAACCAAATAATTATTAAAAAAAAGCCCAAATAAACAAAGAACAGACAACAGCATGCTAAGGATCACACTGGGTCAATATTTCTCAGACACTCACTCCTAAAATAGATAATCATGCATGAATCAATCCTCTAGACATATTCATTAAATCTAGAGATTATAAGAACACTGTGTAAAGTGTACCCTGTAATAAGATTAACATGTCCCTAGAAGAACCGTCTTAGGAAGCATTGGAACACCCCATGAATGTACCCCACAATAATGGGAACAACTTATTTTGAAAACTCCAACCTTTAAACCCTAGTCTTCCTATGTGTTCTATTTTACAAACCAGTTCATCAAAACAATGATTTGAAAACCATTTTACAAATCCATTTCAAAATTCTTTGAAAATACATTTTTATTTATCAAAACATGGGGGAAAACAACTTTTTTTCAAAAACCCCCTGTCACACATATATCAAATCAGTCAATAATGCCATTCCATTTATAAAACAATTTTTCAAAAGAAGAGCTATGTAGTTCACCAACACATGCAATAGACTGAACCACCTACCTCAAAGAATGGGTTTTACATGACTACAATAAGATCCACCAATAAGATGGAACACTACTATGATAATGGATCCCCTAAAATAAATCCAAACATATCAGAATTTATTGAATTTAAAAAAAGGATTGGGGGAATAGAGGAAACCATACATACCATAAGAACACACACCCGTTGTATCAAAACTAATAAAGGATCAACCCCCAAATAAATATCATACAATAGATCTTGAAAGAATCATGAAGAATCAATATATTAGATAAAAAGATCTGATAATGCAATAAAATGTCCCACTATGATTAAATGAAATGAATAAGATGAAAGGATACTCACCTAGAGAGGTACAATGAAATAATTTTGATGATCTGAAACAAAATGAATCGATCCAGAATGAACAGACGTTCCCAAAATTTATTGGGAAGGGCTCTATGTTGAGAGGGAGAATGGATGTTTATAGATGAATATACCAAATCACCTGTGTAACACCTTAAAATCAAAACTCATGATGATAACACATAATGTAATCCCATTACACATCATAAAATCTATAGGGTACTTATGCAAAAAAAATATATCATCTTTTTATTAAAAAGTGATATTTTATCACTTACATGGTGAGTAGTCTGTACATGGAATGCACAGTTTTTTGTTTTTTATTTAGATCTAAAAAATATATTATCCTTCAAATACACAATGTATAAACTCGTCACATTCCTTTCACTCTCCCAATAGACTATAAAAACAATACATTCTTACATGAAATATCAAACCACCTTAGGTGTTCTATGATCCTAGGGAGAACCCCATTAATCCATTAAAAATTTATACCTAGACTTCATTAATTCAAATAGACATAAATACATGAGATTTAGGTCATATTTCTTAGAAAATTATCTCAATACTTGAGAGTTCAAAACACACCCCAACAAAAATAATAATAAAGAAATGGTATTTACTTAAAATATGATGACAAAATGTTACAAACACCACCCATAAGGCTTTCTATCCTTGTGTTCTCAAGTAGAAGAATGAATTCCGATAAGAAGGTGAGGCCACTGACCCCCCCATCAAGGAATCATGATCCCAAGTCTCATGATGATTTGATCCATGTCACCATAATACTATGACCAATGGAACCAACTTCCCTTACAAGGCTTTCACTTGAGAGTCAATGTTCTCTACTGACTATTCCATAACAGAAAATTCTATCCCTAAATCAATTTATCCCAAAAATAGAAAATGAGTGACACCATGATGATATTTTATGGGCTTTTATATTTGGAAAACATCATAAATTCATAACATATGAACTATAAATGATAACCGATATACTACTGACCCAAGCTTCTCAGCGATTTTAAATGATTTGAAATACATTAGATCCAAATTTTCATGTTTTCCATGATTATGGTTATAAGGACCCATCCTTAAAACATTATATAATATTGAATTAAATTAATAATTCACATTGAGGATCTTTTCAGGTTTAGATTTTTAGAGAATTAAATCATAAATCATGCATTACATTCCACATTTAAACAAGGTGGTTAAATCAAAGACAATATTCATTTTTTCCACCAAAGGAAACATATTTAAAATAAAAAATGGTTTCTTTCATGACACTTAATTGACACTATCATCACATCATGTACCTTTCCCTTGACCTATGAAGAACATTTCAAAAACATGGGATGAGCATAAAGGCTCAGTAAGGGATATAAAAATATGGAAAGAAAACATTAGTCCATATATAAATAAGAATCAATGAATTCATAATTTACTCATAAAACATAAGAACTTTAACATACCTCATGAAATCATAAGATTTATTAGTAACTCATAGAAATCATAAGACATAAAGGTAACTTGAGGCATCCATAACATTTTTACGTAGGGAGTAACCCTCATGGTTACGTTTGGAATACCCATCGTAGTATATTCCCTAAATCTCTTTAGAGAAACCATAGAGTTTAACTCTGCGTTACCCAATGAATTGGAGAGCTATCTCGGGCTCACCCGCCATAAGTTTATCACGGAACCATCCAAATTCATAAAAAATCCCCAATTACCATAACATAATCGTATCACATGAGACATGCAAAAAGGAAACATAACATTTCCACATTTCAACCACAAGATATAAATACAACAATTGATATAATCAAAATATTATCAAAACCATTTTCAGTACCAAAATAAAAGAAAAGTAAAACATGGTATTTATTTTTCATTTAAAAAAAGTTATGGCTTGTAGAGGAATCCAAAACTCAAATAATGGTCATGGCGGTGGAGAAGTCGTTGTCACCACATACATAAAACAAAAAAATTCCATTTGTCATTTAGTAAAATGCTTCATGTAAATAGATTCCTTTTGAATGAAATTAAATGTAAAAAGGGTTTATTATATAACTAATAAAAGAAGGTCGTATATAAATTCAAGTATGCCTCAATGAAAGGAGATTGAGTTGAAGTCCCTTAGGTCAAGTCCGACTTGTTCACGTTCATTCTTTATATTCCCGAATAATAAAACCTAGGTCAATTTAAATTGATCAAGGACTTCCTTTAATGTTTATTATTCAATTCATATCACATATTATCATGTTATAATAATTAGTTAATTATCTGAGTTCATATCATACGTTTTGTAGATGTTCGGTACATGAGTAAAAAATGAACTTGTTTGAAAAGACTTGCCCATGTAGTTATAAGTAAACCATATCCAGAATGGTATTAATGATTTAAATATCATATATATCCAGTATACATTCATTTTATACAATTCCATAACATTTGGAGATAAAATTTAAATGCACCGTTCATGGAGACGGTAGGCCGTACGTACGCATGAATGCTACTTTCATTTCGTTGTCATATTAAAGGAATTAAAACTAAATGAAAAATATATATATATTATGATTACATCATAATATATAGTTTATATAGGTAAAATAAGTTAATTAATTACATTATTTATAAATTCCATATTTTTCATGAACGAGTCACATCACTTGAGGGGGCTGTAGTCCACACTTCCTCATATGAAATTATCGCATTTGCACAACATGAAAAGAATAAAGGTATGTTTTAAATATAAAATAAAGATGCATAGATAGGACATAAATATAATTTGTATAATATATAAATATAGTTCCATTATAATGTCCACCATGAATGGTGTTAAAATAATATTGAACAATCATCGTTTCGTGAGGCAGTAATTCACCACCCACAGAAACTGTATGTTCTTTAACCATTAGACAGAGGTGTGTGTGAGTCTAGGTATAATACTTATCATAAAAACATACTAGTATATAGAGGATACTGGTGTTATTATGGGATCAAATAATACGAAGATATTGGTGAGTGAAGAAAGAAAATAAAAGGATGAAACTCAAGAGAAGACATTACCTCTAAATCGGTTAACTCCTTTTCATTTTAGCCAAAGGCTTCCTTGGGATGAATTCTGCCCAAAGTGACGCTTTTAGGAGTAAGGGAGGGATGTGGAGAGATAATATGAGTAGATTATGGATGATCCAAGTCCATGAGAGGTGTGGGTAAGGGGATTGAGGTGGGGGCCTTTTATAGGAGGGAGGAGGGTCACCTTTGGAAAGTCTTGAAATGTTACTTTATTATAAAATGGTTTTCTTATTTTAAAGGTCCCAAAATCTTATATTTCAAGCATAAGGTGATAAGGGTTTAAAATAAAACCATACAATAGTTTTTTTGACAAGTGTAAGTCTTAGATTTTATCTTGTCTTTTCATTTTATTTAAATCATTCATTAATGAGTTAATCACTGCATCATCATGGTGTCATAAATAAATATTTTTATTTAATGTCTAAAAATTAAATAAAAAATACCATGATTTAGGTAATATTTTTATACTTCCAATGAATATTTATAGTCAAAAAGATAATTTATATAACCACCTGTAAAAATTGTTTCAGTAAAACAATACATGTTTGTGACATTTTTATTTTTACTTTAAATAAAAAGTTATTAATGTCATTATCATACCCAAGGGATCCATGGGGTCCCCAAATTGACCCATGGATTGTATTGGTCGACCATAAATCATCAAATAAGTTTAGGAAATGTGTCAGGGTATTTTTATATTTTTATAATATTACTTTTACATTAAATTACCCTAATTACCTTTAATCGCGGTTAACAAAACTCAAAGGTTACTATTAATCAAAAATTATTTTCATCCAAATGAAAGAAATTTTACTTAATAATGACAAAAATGAATGTCAGATTTTTTAAATTCAATTCATATAAGTGGTAATATTTCATTTAAATGAAAAAAATCAGTTTTTAACTACTACTTAGTGGTTTTACTATTTATCAAAAATTGATGTTTTCAGAAAAATACCAAAAATTAACCCTTAGCTATATTTGATATTCCAAATTAAAAAATGATGTCTATTTTACCAAATTCAAAACATATAAGTTTCATTAATTAATTTTATAATTAATTCCCAATGTGAAAACCAATAGTGTGTTTTTAATAAACAATATCTATCAAAAGATTGACACTTGTTTATGTCCAATTTCAAAATGAGATTAATTATAATGACCACCATTGGATTAAATGGTAAAAATATATCTTAATTACACTTTAAACCCAATTAAAAAGATTATCCAACCATATAATTAAATTAGATGAAAAATCAGTTTTGAAGTAAAATGCAGTATTTTTCACTATTCATTAAAAAATGAACATTGTCAGAAAAATACCAAAAATTTATCCAAAGTAAATATCAATGTCCCAATTCTAAAGAATAATTTTATTTTGACAAAAATAGCTTATATAATTGTCAAAATTTATATTTAAAAATGGTTTGCCATCAAAAGGCGGTAAAACAATCTTTTAAAAAATATTAGAGTGTTCTATGCTTAAGATTGGATTTATTCTCATTTTAACCCTCTAAAACACTATCTAATTCATAAATAGACATAGATATGAAAATATATTATTCTTTACTTACTTGGGATTTTACATCCTTCCCCCCTTTAGGAAATTGAATCCTTACAATTTATTTACTTATCGAATAAGTGGGGGTATTTATCCCTCATTGCATTTTCAGATTCCCATGTTGCCTATTCAAGTATATGGTTTTTCCATAGAACTTTTACTTGATGAATCACCTTATTACACAACACTTGCTCCCTGTGTTCAAGAATCTGGACCGGTTGTTCCTCATAAGATAAATTCTTTTATAGCTGAACTACCTCAGGACTCAGAACATGAGATGGATCTGGCATGTATTTCCTTAACATTGAAACCTGAAAAAAATTGTATACCTGAGATAAATTTGGAGGTAAAGACACTCGGTATGTAACTGATCCAACTCTCTCCATAATTTCCTATTGTCCAATGAACCTTGGACTCAAATTTCTTTTCTTTAAAAATCACATCACACTTTTCCATGGTGAAACTTTAAAGAAGACATGATCACTTACCTCAAAAGAGAGATCCTTCCTCCTATTGTCCACATAACGTTTCTGCCTGCTCTGAGTTGTTCTCATATGTTTCTGTATTAGCTGAACTTTTTCTGCCATCTTTTCTACAAATTCTAGTCCCATCAACTTTCTTTCACCTATTTCATCCCAAAAAGATGGAGTTCTACACCTCTTCTCATATAATGCCTCAAATGGTTCCATCTGTATACTGAAATGAAAACTGTTTTTATAAGAAAACTTAACCAATGAATGATGTTAGTCCCAAGTTCCTTGATAATCCATCAAACCAGCACGTAGCATATCCTCCAATGTCTGAATTGTTCGTTCTGACTTCCCATCTGATTGAGGATGAAAAGCTGTACTAAAATTTTATTCAGTACCCAACAACTTTTGAAGGCCTTTCCAAAAGTTAAAAGTGACCCTGGGATCATGATCAGATACAATGGAGAGTGTAACTCTATGTTACCTGACTATCTCTTTAAGATACCATCGATAAATTTGATCTAGGGAAAATGTATCTCGTATACCAAGGAAATGAGGATATTTAGTCAAACGATCAACAATAACCACGATTTCATTATTACCTCAAGGTGTCTTCGGTAATCCCACAACGAAGTTCATGGATATATTCTCTCATTTCCACTCTGGCACTGGTAAAGGATGAAGCATCCCTTTTCCTAACTGCCGCTGTACTTGAACCTGTTGACAAGTCCAACACTTCATAGTAAAATTAGTAATATCTATTTTCATTCCATCCCACTAGTAATACTCCCAAATATTTCTATACATCTTAGTACTTCCAAGATGAATTGAATACAGAGAACTATGAGCTTCACATAACAACTCTCTCTTCAACTGTTAATCACAAGGCACACACAATCTTTTCCCAAATCTCAAAACACAATCATTATCAATGTCGAATTCAGGTAACATACCCTTCTGAACCAGCTCTACCTTTTTCTACAACTCACTGTCTTGCTTTTGTGCTTGCTTAATTCTGTCTGATAGAGAAGATTTCACTGATACCTGAAACAAAACAGAAGAATTTCCTACCACAACAACTTACAAGCCAAAATTTATCAAATCCTCAACCAAACTATCACGTTCTAAATGTAACATGGTTAATGAAGCATTACATTTTTGACTCAAATCATCTGCCACTTTATTTCCATTTCCTGGGTGGTAGTGAATAATGAAATCATAATTCTTGATTAATTCTAGCCATCTCTTCTGTCTCATGTTCAATTCTTTCTATGTGAATATAAACTTTAAAATTTTGTGATCAGTATATATTTCACACTTTACACCATAAAAATGATGCCTCCAAAATTTTAAAGTGAAGACAACAACAGCTAATTCCAAATCATGTGTAGGGTAATATATCTCCTGGGATTTCAACTGACGTGAAGCATAAGAAATTACCTGATCATTCAGCATTAGGACGCATCCAAGTCCTTTCAATGAAGCATCTCTATGGATAACAAACTCACCATTCCTGGAAGGTAGTACCTATACTTGGGCATTCACCAATCTTCTTTTGAATTAAGGAAAACAATAATCAAATTCTTTTTTCCAGAAAAACTTAACACCCTTCTGAGTTAGCTTAGTCAATGGGATGGAAAACCGTGAATTTTGTTTAACAAACCTTTGGTAATATCCTTCCAAACAAAGAATACTATGAATCTTTGTTACATTTTTGGGTCTTGGACATTTTTTAATAGCCTTTATTTTTGCAGGATCAACAACTATTCAATCTTCAGAAAAAATGTGACCAAGGAAAGAAATTTGTTGCAACCAAAACTCACACTTGCTGGATTTGCCACAAAATTTCTTTTATTGTAAGGTTTGAGAAATAACACTTAAATGACTTTCATGATCCTATTTACTTTTAGAAAACACCAAAATATCATCAATAAAAATTTCCAAAAACATATCCAAAAACTCATGGAAAATTATATTCATAAGGTCTATAAATAAAGCATGTGCATTGGTTAACCCAAAAGGCATAACTACAAATTCATAATGGCTATATCTTGTACGAAATGTGGTCTTTGGAATATCTTCTTCCTTTACCTTCAACTGATAGTACCCCGATCTCAAGTCAATGTTTGAAAAATAATGAGCTCCCTGGAGCTGATCAAACAAATCATCGATATGAGGAAAATGATATCTGTTCTTAACAGTGATGTTATTCAAGTCTCTAAAATCAATGAAAAGTCTCCTTGAACCATCTTTATTTTTAACAAATAAGACAAAATCACTCCATGGTGATGTGCTAGGTTGAATGAAACCACTATCTAATAAATCTTGAAATTGATACATCAACTCTAAAAGTTCAATTTGAGCTATTCGATAATGGGGTTTTGAAATTAGCTTTACATCAGGAACTAAGTCAACAGTAAATTCAACTTCCCGATCTGGTATTATTCCAGGAAACTCATCAAGAAAAACATCAGGAAACTCATTTACCACTGGAACATCATTAATGTGAATGTTTTTTTTGTTTTCAACAATATGTGCAAGGTAACATTCATTTCCATCTTTTACAAGTTTCTCAGCCTCTTGATATGTTATCAATAGTAAGGGTTTATTCTTGTACACAAACTGAAAGTATTTCTGAAAAGAAACTTCTTTAGCTCTATAATAAATCTTATAATGGTAAAAAAAGAGCCAATCTATACCCAAGATAACATCAAACTCTACAAAAGTTAAAACAATAAAGTTTTCAAGAAGATTCTTTCCATGGATAATTATAGGAAGATTCTTATAAATTCTTTTTGCCTTAACATTTCTCCTAGGTGTTTTTACCACAAGTTCAGAAGTCATTTCATGAGATGGAATTCCCAATTTACTAGAAAAGTTTTTAGAGATGAAAGAATGTGTATACCGTAAATCAAACAACACATTGGAATAATCAGAAAAAACAAACAAAGTACTTGATAACACTTCATTTTATGGCCCAACATCTGCTGAAGTATTTGCAAAGGATTTCACCACACCTTTCTAATAGTAGTCTGGATTCTTCCCATCATTCTATCTCTTTGTCGAACAATCGTTTTCATAATGACCCATCTCATTTCACTTGAAACATTTCACTAACTGTAAATCAAATTTGGTCTTACCATTACCCTGATCTTTTTGAGTGCAATAATGACCCTTATTTACCATCTTACCACATCAGAAGGACTTTCCAAAATTCAAAAGACATTCCCCATCATGATTTTTACCACATTTATCCCAAACTAAAAACTTAGTTTTTTTACCATCAAACTTTTTTGAAGGATTCTTCCCTTTCTCCTTCCACCTCGGTCTCTTCTTCCGTAGGTTGTCATAGAACACTTGATCATCGGCAAACTCCATTTCCACCTTCTCAGCACATCGAAAAAGATTTTCATAAATTTTGAACTCACAATAAGCTAATTCCATTTGATATTTGGGTTTTAATCCTGAGTAAAAATGATTGATTTTACTATCAAGGTATCAGATAAAATTTGGAGCATACCTTGCCAATCGAGTGAACTTTTCCTCATAAGCAGCCACTGAGTCATCCTCTTGCCTCAATTCCAAGAAATGTTTTCCATCCTAAGTCGAACATCCTTAGGAAAATATTTATCAAGAAACATAACTTTTAATTCATCCCAATTAAGAGCATCAATCTCATTAGCATCCTTGATATTTTTAACCACAGACCACCACTGATCCTCTTCACCCTTCAAATTGTAAACAACAAGATTAACCTTTTGATGTTTTAAACACCCCATTACATAAAAAATTTTATCCAGTTCCTTAATCCACCCTTCTGCTAGCACAGGGTCAGATGTTCCTCTAAATTACGGGGGATGTTGCCTCATAAAATGATCCACTATTGACATGTTCTTCTGTGGTTGGTCTGGATGATCTCGTGTATGGATACCACCACCATTTATAGCCTGAGTCAACACTGCCATCACTACAACAAAATATTCAGTTCCAATTTTGACCATCTCAAGTTTCTGATTTGGAAGGTTGTTTTCCTCCTGATGTTGTCCCAGTATAGCTGCCCTGTTTCCCTTGTAGAAAACCATTCTGAACACAGAAATATCTTAGGCAAAGAAAAATGGTATTATTTAAATTCCATATCATTTTGATCATACCATTAATTATTTTACGGACTTTAATTTGACAATATTCTAACTCCTAAAGTTGTCTAAACCTCCCTTTGATACCAAATATAAGGGCCCATCCTTAAAAAATTACATAATATTGAATTAAATGAATAATTCACATTGGGGATCTTTTCAGGTTTAGAGTTTTAGAGAATTAGATCATAAATCATGCATTACATTCCACATTTAAAAAAGGTTGTTACATCAAATACAATATTCATTTTTTCCACCAAAGGAAACATATTTAAAATAAAACATGGTTTCTTTCTTGACACTTCCTCGACACAATCATCACATCATGTACCTTTCTCTTGACTTGTGAAAAAAATTTCAAAAACGTAGGATGAGCATAAAAGATCAGTAAGAGATATAAAAATACAGAAATAAAACATGAGTCCATGTATACATTAGAATCAATGAAATCATACTTTACTCATAAAACATACGTAGGGAGTAACCCTCATAGTTACGTTTGGAATACCCATCACAGTATATTCCATAAATATCGTTGGAGAAACCTTAGCATTTAAATCCTTCACATTACCCAAGGCATTAGAGAGCTATCTCGGTCTCACCCACCCTTATTTTATCATGGAACCACCCAACTTCATAAACAATTTCCAAGAACCATAACATAATTGTATCACATAAAACAAGCATAAGGGAAACATAAAATTTTTACATTTCAATCACAAGATATCAATACAACACATTGATATAATCAAAACATTATCAAAACCATTTTCAATACCAAAATAAAATAAAAGTAAAACATGATATTTATTTTTCATTTAATAAAAGTTATGGATTATAGAGGAAGCCGAAAGTCAAATAATGGTCACAGCAGTGGAGAAGTCGTTGTCACTGCATACGTAAGACAAAAACATTCCCTTTTGTCATATTTTAAAACGATTTGTGTAAAAAGATTCACTTTGAATGAAATTAAAAGTCAAGAGGGATTATTATAAAACTAATAAAATAAGGTAGTATATAAATTGAAGTATGCCTCAACGAAAGGAGATTGAGACGAAGTCCCTTAGCTTAAGTCCGACTTGTTCTCGTTCGTTCTATATATTCCTGAATAATAAAACATTGGTCAATTTATAAATGCTTAAATACTTCCTTTAAAGTTTATTATTCAATTCACATCACATTTTATCATGTTATAATAATTATTTAATTATGTGAGTTTATATCATACATTTTGTCGATATTCAGTACATGAGTCAAAAATGAACTTGTTTGAAAAGAATTCTCCATGTAGTTATAAGTAAATAATCTCCAAAATGGTATTAATGGTTTAAATATCATATATATCCAGTATATATTTATTTTATACTATTCCATAACATTTGGAGATAAAAATTAAATGCACCGTTCATAGTGACGGTAGGCCGTACGTACACATGAACGCTACTTTCATTTTTTGTCATATTAAAGGAATTAAAACTAAATGAGACACACACATATATATAGATATATATTATAATTTCAGTATAATATATATGTTATATAGATAAAATAATTTCATTAATTAAATTCTTTATAAATTTCATGTTTGGCATGAACCAGTCACATCACTTGAGGGGGCGGTAGTCCACACTTCCTCATATGAAATTATCGCATTTGCACAACATGAAAAGAATAAAGGTATGTTTTAAATATAAACTATAGAAGCATAGAGAGGACATAAATAAAATATATATCATATATAAATATAGTTCCATCATAATGGCCACCATGAAAGGTGTTAAAGGAAGATTGAACAATCATCATTTTATGAGGCAGTAATTCGCCACCCACCGAAACAGTATGTTCTTTAACCATTAGATGAAGGTGTGTGTGAGTGTAGGTAGTATAATTATCATAAAAAAATCCTAGTATATTGATGATACTGGTGTTATTATGGGATCAAATAATAAGAAGATAGCGGTGAGTGAAGAAGGAAAATAAAAGGAAGAAACTCAAGAGAAGACATTGCCTCTAAATCAGGTAACTCTTTTGGATTTGAGAAAAAGGCTTCCTTGGGAAGCCTTCCGCCCAAATTGAGGATTATATGAGTAAGGGAGGGATATAGAGAGACAACATGAGAATAGGTTGGATTATACAAGGGCATGAGAGGTGTGTGTAAGGGGGTAGAGGTGGGGGCGTTGTATAGGAGGGAGGAGGGTCATATTGGGAAATTCTTGAAATGTTACTTTATTATAAAATGGTTTTAAGATTTTAAAGGTCCCAAAATTATATTTTTAGAGGATAAGGTGATAAGGGTTATAAATCAACCCATAGAATAGGTTTTCTACAAGTGTATGTCTTATATTTTACCTTATCTATTAATTTTATTTAAAACGTTCATTAATGAGGTAATCACTCCATCACCATGGTGTCATAAATAAATTTATTTATTTGATGTATAAAAATTATAAAAAAATACCATGATGTAGGAAATATTTTTATATTTCCAATGACTATTTATAGACAAAAAGGTAAATTATATAACCCTATGTAAAAACTGTTTTAGTAAAATAATAAATATTTGTGACATTTTTATTTTTACTTTAAATAAAAAGTTATTAATGTCATTATCCAATACATGTGGCTTAATGGGGTCCCCAAATCGACCCATGGATTGTCTTGGTCGGCCATGACTCATAAAATGAGTTTAGGACATGTGTCAAGGTATTTTTATATTTTTATAATATTATTTTTACCTTAAATTACCCTAATTATTTTTAATCGCGATTAACAAAACTCAATGGTTACTATTCACAAAAAATTATTTTCATCCCAATGAACCAAATTTTAATTAATTCTGACAACCATGTATTTAGGATTTTTGAAATTCAATTCACAGAAGTGGTAATATTTCATTTAAACAAAAAAATCAGTTTTTAACGAGTACTTAGTGGTTTCACTATTCATCAAAATTTGATGTTTTTCAGAAAAATACCAAAAATTCACCCAAATCTATATTTGATATTCAAAATTCATGAATGATGTCCATTTTACAAAATTCAAAACATAGGAGTTTCATTAATTAATTTTATAATTAATTTCCACTATCAAAACAAATATAGTGTTTTTAAGAAACAATATCTATCAAAATATTGACACTTGTTTATATACAATTTCAAAGTGAAATTAATTCCAATGACCACCATTGGATTAAATTGTAAATATATATTTTAATTAAACATTAAACCCATTTAAAAAGATAATATAACCATATAATTAAATTAGATGAAAAATCAGTTTTGAAGTAAAATGCAGTATATTTTCAGTATTCATTAAAAAATGATCATTGTCAGAAAAATACGAAAACTTTATCCAAAGTAAATTTCAAAGTTCTAATTCTAAAGAATAAGTTTAATTTGACAAAAAGAGCTTATAAATTTTTTGAAAGTTAGATTTAAAAATGGTTTTCAATCAAAAGGTGATAAAACAATCTTTTTAAAAATATTAGAGTATTCTATGCTTAAGATTGGATTTATTCTCATTTTAATCCTCTAAATCACTATATAATTCATAAATATACATAGATATGAAAATCTATTATTCTTTACTTACTTGCGATGTTACAATGGTGATCCAACTGAGGAGAAATATTCAAGAAAACCTTGTAACCTAGGTAAAACTCCAAATGGAGACACTGGTGACCCTAATAATATTTATTTTAAATCTATGCTATAACCAGATGCAGAAATATATCTAGAATCCTTATAGATTTTTCTTGAACCAAACTCAGTCCCACCCAAGAATCTACACACACCTCATACCTACAAAGAGGTGATCTTCCTGGGTGACCATACAAAGCCTCGAAAGGAGAAATTCTGATCGACTGGTGATAAATTTTGTTATAAAAAAACAGTGCTAATCCAAGACAGATATCCCAGGATCCCCAAAAATCCAATACACATGCACAAATCATGTCCTCAAAAATATAAAAAACATGCTTTGTATGACTATTTGTCTATGGGTGGTAAGATATTATAAACCTGAACAGAGTCCACATTGTCTCTTGGAGTCTCCTCCCGAAACTCAAAGTAATCATATTATCCATTACCAAAATAATGGGTGAGGGATCTCCATGTAACCTCAAAACCTCCTGCACATACAACTTTCCCAGATCCTTACCTTTATTGGTGTCATTGATCGAAATAAATTAAAAAGACTTATTCAACTGATCAATCACCACCGAGATAGTATTACATCCTTAGAGAGTTCATGGTAATACCAAAAAGTCCATATAATCCTTATACCATTTCAAAAATAGAATTAGAAGAGGCTATAGCAAACCAAAAGGTTTCAGATACTATTCTTTTATCTTTTGGATGGAGTAATATCAGACACATAATCAACAATGTTACGCTTCATAGCTGTTCACTAGAACCACCGAATCATGTAATAATACATCTTCATAGTTCCCAGATGAATGAAATATAAATAACATTGAAAATAATAAAAAAATGAGGTCAAAATAAATAATAAGATAAAAAATGATTCTCAAAAGAAATAATACCATATTAAGAGAGAGACCAATGAGAAAGGATCTCCCCACCATGAAGGGTTTGTCGAATTTCTCTAAAATCACAATTCTACTATTATTCCTATATTGTTTTGATTTTATATATTTTAAAGCATTATAAAATTGTATGAAAAAAATATATATTTATCACTATAGAATGATATATCACAATAATTATTTTTTTAGATTAGGCAAAATTTTTCTATGAATTCAAAAACTAGACCACCTGTTGACAAAACAAGTGAGAAAAATTACTCAACGTTTAATGATTTTAATATTGATTTCAAAAAAAGTATGAAGAACATTGGGAGGGATGTATAAAATAAGTGGTTTTTAGTGTGTGAACTTCCATATTAGAAAACATGGAAAGAGGAACATTCTTTTGATCTAATATATATTTATATGAATTTTTTTCATGAAATAACTACTATGATATATTAAATACTTGTAAAAATAAATGATGACGTCAGTGAAATGATTGACATTATTTATTTAGAAATAAGAGAAACCATGATAACATAGGAAATTAGATCACATAATTTTCTTGATATAGAAGCTTACACAGTATATAAATGGTTATATAATATTTTTATGAATTTATTACTAGATTTTCAATTTTATGGGTTACTCTTGAAATATTATAAATCTTGTTTTAGTGAAATAACGCAATTCAATGGGTTTAAAATCTAAATATTTTTATATGTATATTAAAAATTTTATTCTAGTGGTAATACATTCAATATTACAAGATAAGGTGGGGCACATAATCTTTGGATAGTGTTATTTATTTATATTTATTAGTATTAATTTTATTAATCTCTTGATATTATCATACTAGAAAGTTCAAATTATAAGAACCTAGTTTAGTCTTGAGATGTATTTCCCACATTAGTTCCTTTATATCATTATTCATGTAAACTTTCCCTTAGTTAAAGTGGTATAATTGTGTTTTATGATTTATTTACGAAGGATATACCCCATTGAAAAATATTTGGAATAATTGAAATTGAATTGGATAAAATAATGTATGTTCATGGGTTCCATCATAGTTCATTACATTAGTATAATGGTTATTCAATTCTGGAGTGAGTTCATTAAAAATTTCATTACTTTTGGGGTTCAAATGTATCAAAATGTATTAATAGAATATTTTAATAGGATAACTTGGATTTTTTAATATTTCATATGTACAATGAGATTAGAAGCATCAATTTTTTAAGACATAAATGTTTTTTAAGAGTACTCATATATGTGCATGGTCTATATCATTCAAAATAACAATAAGATAATTAAAGCTTATATTAGGAAATCAAAAAATATATTAAATTGTTTATTGTTTCAAGTGATATATATTTTTGAGGTTAAATGTTGATTGAGATTAATTTTTTACAGTAGATGGATAAAATTCTAGAATTCCAATAATACAACTGACTTCTTATATATCCTATATCAGCAGTGGTTATACATTCTACACTATTGTTCACAATGATTGTCTAGAAATGAATAAATTTTTTTGAATCTATTTTAAAAATCAATATATATATATATATATATATCTTGTTCTAATGGAAAAAAATCACATTCATTAATGAATTTAATTCTATGGTAATAAAAAAAATCAAATTGAATTAGGTTAAGACTACGTTACTAGCGTTCAATTGAAATTGTTCTGATAAAAATAATTGAGTTAAAATTGATGATTTAGATTAATTTTAGTGAATATCATTAATTTTGGGTATAAAGATGAACCATTATTATTATTTTTATTATTTTTACCAGAAACGTTTCTATGTCAATGATCATGTTACTCTGTATTACTCAATTATTTTATTTAAAAAAATATAGATAAAGGGGTAAGTGATTATAAAATTTATTATTTTACATTTGTTGGTACATGAATTGAAATTGTTTTCTGATGATCATAATATCATATTATTGAATTCATATAGGGGAATATTATACGAATCCAAATTATAATATAATTTACAAACAATTAGTTATAATTTCAACTATACAACAAAATCTGATTTATTTCATCATTATAGTACATTGAAAGCAAGATAATTTCATTAAATAGAATTGTTGTAGCTATTTCTATTATGAACATGAATATATACGAAACCAAACAAATATTTAACTCCATAGGATCACATTATACAATAATAATATTAACTGAAAGTTACATTTCTATTATGAATAAAATTGTAAAAAATGGAATAAACAAAATTTAGAAGGTAATAAAATAATTTAAATGGTTTTATAAGTTATAATGATGTGTATTTATTTGAGGTTATATGATTATTTGATGGGTAAGGTGACCATTCAAATAGTAACATAGCAATATGGTCTCTTTATTAGTAATTTTACCTATATGAGTAAATTTTAAGTATCCAAAAAGATACATAAAAACATTTTATAATTTTATAATAAAAAATTAAAACAAATATTGTAAATAGATTAATAAATAATGATTTATTTAAACACAAATATTCTAGAATGATATAAAACTTAGTAAAATAGAGATTTCAAAATTTTGGCATGAATTTCTGTATTGTAAAATATATGAAGTATTTTATTTAATAATTATACATTACATTTATAAGTTTTTTCATAAACAGTACATAAAATTTATAATTAGTTCATTGAAATTAGAGAATGATTATTTTTTTGTATATTTAAAGATAGTTGAATATTTGGGATATTTTTTAAATACGATACACATATAAGGTACATATTAAGCTTCATTTGGTTGTAAATAATATATAGTAATAAATATTTTATAATAAATGACCTAAAACATTCCAATCAAATAAAATGTTTTTCTAAAAAATATTTATATAAATTTAAAAACCTATAATGGACTTTCTAAATTGAAAAATTGAAGTATGGGGTTTAAAAAGTTTTTTGGGAAAATTGAATTTACATGAACAAAGTTGTATTAAATAATATAGTTTGGTCCTAAAAAGAATAAGTTAATAAAATTACATAAATAAAACTTGAAAATGTTATATATATTGGAATATACCATGGTATTTCATTCTCCACAAACAATATTTCTAAATTATACATAAAAAAAGTAATAAAAAAATTCTAATATTTTCTAAAAAAACTGTCCCATACATGCACTCTTTTATAAAAAAATCATTTATCATTATTCGCCTCTCAATTTACTCTTCAAAGTTCTGTTTGGGGATATACTAAAGGTAATTTATGTTCTTTCTTTTTTCATGGAAGAGTCTTTACAAAGAAAGGGTTCTTAATTTACACTTTTAATTTCCTACATGAGTTTCTGGGTTAAAATATTTTTTAATCTCCCATTTAGTATTTTTAAATCATTATAGTTCCATTTTCATACCATCTATTTCATATATTATCAATGATAAATTACACTTTCCAATTCATTATACCATTTTATAATTTCATTATTATTACAAAATAAGGGTTCTTAATCACTTCCCTTCATTAATTTTATGTAATCCAATTCAATTAATTTTCATTTATTATAATTTTTTATTTATTTATTATTATAACTTAATTATCATAATATGAATAATTTAACAACATTACCTCTCATTAAACCAACATCAAAATTAGTTATCATGGTAAAATGTTTTCTTATCCATAAATAACATTATCCAAATCCCTATGTATTCCATTTATTAGTGGTATTACAAATATATTATTTCAAATAGTGGTAATTTTTCTAAAGTAGGATAACAGATATGTATATCATGGAGGATATATTAATGAATTAATATGTTAAACTTAGTTTTCTCAAAAGTTAAAAATTTCTATCAAAGAATACCTACTTGAAATTTTATCTCTAAGAATATTGTATAACCTCACTGTGAATAATTTTTTTGTTACATACCCTTATTTTTAGATGGAATTTTTATGTCATTTCTTTAGTCTCCTCCCATTTCTAAATATTATAATCATTGATTATTAATTATTCTTATCCTTATTATAATAAAATTTTCTACACTATGACTTTATAATCATTACTTTGTTAAGGATATTTTCTATAGCATTGTGAATTTCCTACAACTTTTATTTTATTGATATATGTTCACTAAGATAGACATAATATTCCATTAAATATTTTTAATTTGACAATATATATTAATTATTTTAATATGGATTAAAATGGAATGGTAATTTATGTTTTATTGAAAATTATGAAAATGTTTCATCTTCAAGTTCTCACAAATTTTATCCAGGTGACTTGGGTGTATTTTGAATTAATAGTCAAAATATATGTTTAATGGGTAATAGGGATGAATTAATTTATTCTATTTATAATTATACACATGAAATTGGCCTTTATTATATATATTATAATCTGGTATTGAATACAATAAAATGAGGACATATGAGTTACATGATAGTGTGGTCTCTATTGGAGACACATTTATGAAACCAAATTAGGATGAAATAAATATGGTCAATGAGCAAATGAATATTGATTATGAAGTTTTAGAAATATATAGTAAAATGGGAAGCTTATTTAAAGGAATGTAATGATGAAGAACATTGAATCCATTTAACATCCCAAATCTAAAAAACTAGTGTTAGTTGTTATATAACATTATGTATATTGGAAAAAAAAGTTCATGATGAATTGAATGGTATATTATACTTGGAAGGCTTTATAAATTATAAATTTCCTTTCATAACATAAGATACATCTTAAATATATCATGAGAACATGATTAGCCCTTTCATAATATCCCAAAAAATTTCATACAGTTCTCCTCTAGGTTTATTTAGGAAAGGAAACAAATAAAGGTGAACTCATATTCTTAGTGTAACACCCCAAGTAAATAAAGAATATGAAATTTTAATATTTACCCATATTTTTTAATAAAATGTTAATATTAATTTAAATGTAACACTATGTTATATGGCGTACCCAATACAGAACAAAAAGTTTCTTGGAAATCTCACATTGCACTCTAATAATAAAACAATATTATTTTAAATGGTAGTTAACGCCTAGCCATTATAATGGCAAGAATGAACATAAATAACTAAAAAATGATTATATATGTTTTTCAAATATTTTTAATTTTATCCAATAAATGTTAGAGGCTTAAAATGTGAATGAATCCAATTTTAAGCGTAAATATTCTAATATTCTTTAAAAGGACGATTAACCACCTTTTGATAGAGAACCCTTTTTATATCCACTTGTTGAAAATTTTATATTTTATATTGGACCAAATAAAATACTTATTTAGAATAGGGATATCAAAATTTACTTTGTGTAGGTTTTTGTTATTTTTTTTTGATAAATTCCATTTTTAATGAATAAGTGAAAAATATTGTATTTTAATTCAAAACCACTTTTTAATCTAGTTTATTTATATGATAAGATAATATTTTGAATTGGTTTTAAAGTGTAATTAGAATATATTTTTACCATTTAATCCAATGGTGGTCATTGGAATTAATTTTACTTTGAAATTGGACTTAAACTAGTGTCAATCTTTTAATAGATATTGTTTCTTAAAAACACGCTATTTGTTTTGACAGTGGGAATTAATTATTATATTAATTAATGAAACTTATATGTTTTGAATTTTTTAAAATAGAAATCATTTTTGAATTCAGAATATCAAATATAGCTTATGGTGAATATTTGGTTTTTTTGAAAAACTTCAATTTTTGATGAATAGTGAAACCACTAAGTGGTAGTTAAAAAACTGATTTTTTGTTTAAATGAAACTTTACCACTTGTGTGATTTGAATTTCAAAAATCTGAAATACTTGGTTATCATTAAGTTATAAAATGTGGTTCAATGGGATTAAAATAATTTTTTTTTGTGAATTGTAATTTTTATGTTTTATTAATCGTGATTAAAGGTAATTATTGTAATTTAATGTAAAGATAATGTTATAATAATATGAAATGACCCTGAAAAATTTCCTACCTTTATTGTATGAGTCATGGCCGACCAAGAAAATCCATGGGTAAACTTGGGGACCCCATGGATCCACTTTTCTATGAAAATGACATTAATAACTTTTTATTTAAAGTTAAAATAAAAATGTCACAAACATGTATTGTTTTACTAAAAAATATTTTACATGGGGTTATACAAGTCATATTTTTTACTAAAAATATTCATTATAAATTTAATAATATTTCATACATCATGATATTTTTTTATAATTTTTATACATTAAATAAATTAGTTTATTTATGACACCATGATGATGCAGTGATTACCTCATTAATGAATGATATAAATAAAATGAGAAGATAAGGTGAAATCTGAGACGTACACTTGTAAAAAACTTATTGGATGGGTGGATTTAAAACCCTTATCAACTTAACCTCTAAATATATAATTTTGGGACCAGTAATATCCGAAAATAATTTTATAATAAAGTAACTTTTCAAGACATTCCAAGAGTGCCCCTCCTCCCTCTTATAAAAGGCCCCATCCTCTACCTCCTTACCCACACCTATCAAGCCTTTGGCTCGGTCAAACTCAGCACATTTTATATCTACACATCCATATCTTCATCCTAGAAGCCTTACCTTAGGTAGAAAGCTCTTCAAGAAACCCTTTTGTTCAAACCAAGAGGAGTTACCCGATTTAAAGGTAATGTGTTCACTTTTGTTATTTTGTTTTTTATTGCTTCTACAACCCCATAAACTCTTTTTATACCTTTATTTTGTAACAAAACTAGTAAATTCAGTATACTAGAATGTTTGTATGTGAAGGATTCGAGCTACACTTACATACACCTTCACCTAATGGTTAAAGAACATACTATTTCTGTGGATGGTGAATTTCTGCCTCACGAAATGATGACTGTTCAATCTTCTTTTAACACCTTTCATAGTGGCCATTATGTTTTCACTCTATTTACATATTATATATATTATTTTTATGTTTTCCTTATGCTTCTGTATTTTTCATTTATGTCATACCTTTATTGTTTCCATTATGGGTAAACACGATTTCTTCATTTTAGGAAGTGCGGACTACTGCCCCCTCAAAGTGATTTGATTCGTTAATTCCATATATGGGATGTATAAAGGATGGAGTTAACGATATTATATATGATATTATACTTGAATTATAATATAAATCTATACAATTATTATTTAAATCCATTAAATATGAAATAGAAATGAAAGTAGCGTTCATGCGTACGTACAACTTACCGTCTACATGAACGGTGCATTTCATTTATTACCTCTAAAAGTTATGTAATATTATAAATTTAAGTTTATACTAGATATATGATATATATTATATCTATACCATTAATATTATTCTAGATATAATGGATATTTTACCACATGAACAACTTGTAATTATAAGAAGTTTATTTTTGACTCAAGTATCAATGATCGACAAAACTACCGTTATTAACTTTTATAATTACGTAATGATCATAAAATGTTAATAAATTATATAAAAGGAATAATGAACTTAAAAAAGGATCTTAAAGAACTATAAATTCACTCCAGTTTATTATTCAGGAGATTAAAGAATGATCGAGTCATGTCGGACACGAGGTAAGGGATCCTACCTCTCTCTTTCTTTTTAAGTACTCTCTTTTATGACATTTCTTTTAATCTCATCTTTCTTATGTTTGGGGATGTTATTTTATATTATTAATTATGTAATTTTTATGTTCATATTATGAGAGACCCTATTTTATCTCATAAATCCATTTTTGGAAGTTTTAGGTGGCACCGTTAGGCTGTCGAGTTTTCATAAGGGATTTTTCATCTCACTTTTATGCCCGTGAGATTTATGCTACATTTTCCAAAATTTCCTTTGAGTAGTGTATGTACTTCCAATTATTCTAGTATTTGTGTAATATACATTCGTTTATGAGTATTTACATCAATGTTGTATAGTACTTCTTTCATGGGGTGTACGTTTCGAAAGTTACCCAAGTCGGTAAGGGAACCTTTCACCCTCCTATTTTTAAAAGTCTTTTTTTGTATTGTCTTTTAAATTACATATTCCTATGTTGGGATATGTTATTATATATCCTTATTGCTGTATATTTTATGTCCATGTGATGAGAAACCCTTTATCTCTCTCATCAAGTATTTTTCTAAAATTAGATGTGACGTCGTTAGGCTATCGAATTTTTGCAAGGGAACTTCTGAACCCAATTCCAATTCTTTGGGTTTAACCTCGACTTCTTGATTATGTCGTGCTATGAATATGTGTGGATGACATCTGATTGTTCTAAATTGAGTATCCACTTATATTTTGTGTATTTATATTTTTCACACATAATTATTTCATTTCTTTATCCTTTCTCTAATGGCATGATCCTTGATTGGGATTACATCTCAATTTCTTCTCATTGAGACATTTATTAATGATACACACTTTTATTCTTTTATAAAGTCGATATACAACCCCATTGAATCTTCATATCCATATTACGTCTATACTAAATTCATTTAAATGTTTTGAAAATGGCCTACTTTCATGTGGCTTATAATTGAAATGTTCAAAATGGAAAAAGGACTCTTTTATTAAAACATTGTTTTAATGGTTTTAATGATTTATTCTTTTAAACATTTATCATCCATGTTCATGTTTTAAAAATGGTTTTAAGGATTTATTTATATGGACATGAACATTTTAAAACCCTTTTAGAAGTTTCAAAGTGGTATGGGACACTTTGATTCTAAAATCTCTTTTAAATGTATTCTTTTAATATTTTCAAAATATAAACGGATTTTTCTCTCATAGAGTTTTAATAATTTTGTTAGATGTTTTTATTAATGCTAATATCATGATGTGATCTCTTGTGGTTGAAATGTGGGAATTTTATGTTTCTTTTATGCATGTTTTAAGTGTTATGATTATGTTATGGATCTTGGGAAATGATTTTGAAATTTGGTGGTTCCATGATAAAGTAGGGGGGGTGAGCGTGAGATAGCTCTCCAATGCATTGGGTAACGCGAAGGAGTTAAATGCTAAGGTTTCTCTAAAGAGATTTAGGGAATATACTACGGTGGTTATTCCAAACGTAACCATGAGGGTTACTCCCTACGTAAGAATGTTATGAATGCCTCAAGTTACCTTTATGTCTTATGATTTATATGAGTTATTCATAAATATTATGATTTCATGAGGTATGTTAAAGTGCTTATGTTTAATGAGTAAAGTGTGTTTTTATTGATTCTTATGTATACATGGACTAATGTTTCGTTTACGTATTTTTATATCTTTTACTGAGCCTTTTGTGCTCATCCAAAGTTTTTTAAATGTTTTCCTCAGGACTTAAAGTGGAATATGGTCAAGGATGGGATCAAGGAAATGTCATGATGTCTAAAACCTGGAACTAGACATGACTCTTTTGTTCATGAGTTTTTATTTTGTGAAAAAATGGGAAATGAGTAGATGTGTCTACTTTGAAATCTTTGAGATGTAATAGATATGTCGTAATTCTCTAAAACTATAAACCTGAAAAGATCCTCAATGTGAATTTTTTAGTTAATTAAAGATTATGTAATGTTTTAAGGCTGGGTCCTAATAGTTGGTATCATAGGTCGGTTTAGACAACTTTAGAGGTTAGGGTATTCTTTAAGCACAAGTGACATTACAATAATGGTTAGGATTTCAGAAATAGTCATAGTTTTGGATAAAGTGAATGAGTTTATAATAAAATGAATAATTATATCACAGTATTATATGAATATTCTAATGATATACTCACACTGAACTTTATGGTTTTAGTAAATGGATGGATCTAGCAGGCACCAATGTGAAAGTGGATGTGAAGAAAACTATGACAGTTTTCTGAAAGAATAACTAAATGATATGGGAGATGCAATGAGAAATATCGTGGTTATTCTAAACCTACTATCATGAGTCATGATCAATCAATTGAACCTTGGTGAGTTATCTAATGCATCATGTATGAGAGAACCAACATGATGTGGAAGTTCAGGAAATAATTTTAAAGGTAAACATTAGGGTTTATTTGATCCTTACTTTTGAGTTAATTATGAGTTACTATATGATATGATGGAATATGAACGACATGATATAAACTTGAGGTTCAATTATGTTATGGTTATTTTTGGAGATTTTATCACTTTTTGGGAAATGTTATAATAATGATGTAGTTTTGGAAAAAGGACAACACGTAGACTACATGACAACCTGTCGCGTCGGGTGAAGCTGTGGGAATCGAACCCACAACCAATGTGCGACTGATATTTATTGCCTACCACTGGACTACATGAAGTCCCTGGTTAGTTTGAGTAATTTTTTTAGTTAGATGATCTTATAAATCTAGAATAAGTTTATTTTGGTTTATCTACGGAAATTATTAACCTATCATAGAGGATATGTGATTAGGTTAGATAATTTTCAATATGAGACTTTAAGAGTAAATGATGATTGGGGAAAATTGTTAAGGTTTATCTTTGAAGAATATGTGATTAAATCCTTCAGATATTTGGGTTTCAATATTAGTTTTGATTACATTGAAGAATTTTTTGGATAGATGTTTATTGAATGGTCTTTTTTGAACGTTCAGTATTGTTTGAAAAATTTTGGAGATTAAGAATAGATTTTATTTTTATAAATGATTATCCTTTTTGGGTATTATCTGATCTTGTACTATCCTTTTTGGTTTTGGTCTAAAGACATGATAAGTATATAGTTCTCTTTTTGGGATTAGGTGATTTTCTTGAAGTTTATTATAGTGCTCTTAATGTGAACAAGTTATCCTAAATACTCATCTTTTGGAGAAAATATGAGTTTGTGTAAGAAATCTAGCAAAAGTTAAAAGTCAACATGATAAGTAAGTATATTTCCTTATGTTTTATTTAATCACATAAATAAATTACTCAATGAAAAGTAATTTAAAATAAAATTTTTTTCTGTTAACTTTTCCTACTGGGGAATCAAATACCGTTTAACCCATCAAAAGTTTGTGATTTTCTGGTCGTTAACTTTCTCCTAAACATGTTTTCTATCACTCTCCATCAGAACATGACCCTTTGTTTTTTTCTTCCATATCCATGTTTTCATGGAATCCTAGTATGGGTAAACTCGTGTGACCTTTTTACTTCGCTTTCTTTATTTTAATGTGGTAGTTTTACCGACTCTTGTTCCGATGTGGGACTTTCAATGAAGTTTTCGAGCCCAATTTTAAAATTGAGAGGACGCAATTCCCAAAAGGGGGGGAAGGATGTAACCCCCTAGGTAAATAAAGAATATGAAATTTATATATGTATCCATATTTGTGAATAAAATGTTAATATTAATTTAAAGGTAATGCTACGCTCGATGGCGTACCCAATACACAACAACGAGTTTCTTGGAAATCTCACGTTGCACTCTAATAATAAAATAATATTATTTTAAATGGTTTTTAACATCGAGCCATTGTAATGGTAGAAATGAACAGAACTAACTACAAAATTATTATATATGTTTGTCAAATATTTTAACTTTTATCCAATAAATGTTAAAGGCTTAAAATGTGAATGAATCCAATTTTAAGCATAAATATTCTAATATTCTTTAAAAGGTCAATTAACTGCCTTTTGATGGAGAACCCATTTTAAATCCACTTTTTGAAAATTTTATATGTTATATTAGACCAAATAAAATCCTTCTTTAGAATTGGGATATCAAAATTTTCTTTCTGTGTGTTTTTGTTATTTGTTTTGATAAATTCCATTTTTAATGAATAAGTAAAAAATGTTGTATTTTAATACAAAACCTCTTTTTAATCTAATTTATGTATATTATTAGATCATCTTTTAAATTGGTTTTAAAGTGAAATTATAATATATTTTTACCATTTTATCCAATGGTGGTCATTGGAATTAATTTCACTTTGATATTGGACTTAAACTAGTGTCAATATTTTAATAGACACTGTTTCTTAAAAACACGCTATTGTTTTGACAACGGGAATTAATTATTAAATTAATTAATGCAACTTATATGTTTTGAATTTGGTAAAATAGACATCATTTATTAATTCAGAATATTAAATATAGCTTAGTGTGAATTTTTGGTATTTTTCTGAAAAACATCAATTTTTGATGAATAGTGAAACCACTAAGTGGTAGTTAAAAAAATGATTTTTCGTTTAAATGAAACTTTACCACTTCTTTGATTTGAATTTAAAAAATTTGACATAAATGGTTTTCATTAGGATGTAAAATTTTTTCCAATGGGATTAAAATAATTTTTTTGGTGAATAGTAACTTTTAAGTTTTATGAATCGCGTTTAAAGGTAATTAGTGTAATTTAAGGTAAAGAGAATGTTATAATAATATGAAATGACATTGAAACATGACCTAACCTTATTGGATGAGTCATGGATGACCAAGAAAACCCATGGGTCAACTTGGGGACCCCATGGAGCTACTTTGGTAGGAAAATGACATTAATAACTTTTATTTAAAGTTAAAATAAAAAGTTCACAAACATGTATTGTTTTACTAATTTTTTTTACATGGGGTTATACAAGTCATATTTCTGAATATAAATATTCATTAAAAATATAATAATATTTCCTACATCATGATATTTGTTTTATAATTTTTAGACATTAAATAAATAAGTTTATTTATGACACCATGATGATGCATTGATTACCTCATTAATGAACGATTTAAATAAAATGAGAAGATAATGTAAAATATGATACTTACACTTCTCAAAAACCTATTGGATGGGTGTATTTCAAACCCTTATCATATTACCCTATAAATATATAATTTTGGGACCTTTAATATCTGTAAATAATTTTATAATAAAGTAACTTTTCAAGACATTCAAAGAGTGCCACCCGTCCCTCTTATAAAAGGCCCCCACCTATACCTCCTTACCCACACCTCAAAAGCCTTTGGCTTGGACAAATTCTACTCATTTTATCTCTACAAATCCCTATATTCATCCTAGAACCCTTACCTTAGGAATACAGCTCTTCAATAAACTCTTTTGGTTCAAAGCAAGAGGAGTTACCCGATTTAAAGGTAATGTCTTCACTTGTGTTATTTTGTTTTATTTTGCTTCTCCAACCCCTTAAACTCTTTTTATAACTTTCTTTTGTAACAAAACCAGTATATTTAATATAATAGGATGTTTTTATGTGAAGGATTCGAGCTACACTTACACACACCTTCATCTAATGGTTAAAGAACATACTGTTTCTGTGGATGACGAATTTCTGCCTCACGAAACGATGGTTATTCAATCTTCTTTTAACACATTTCATGGTGGACATTAAGTTGTAAATCTATTTATATATGATATAAATTATGTTTATGTTTTACATATGCTTCTGTATTTTTCATTTATGGAAAACCTTTATGGTTTCCATTATGGGTAAACGCGATATCTTCATTTTAGGAAGTGCGGACTACCACCCCCTCAAAGTGATTTGAATCGTTAATGCCATATGTTGGATGTATAAAGGATAGATTTAATGATAATATATATTATATTATACTGGAATTATAATATATCTCTATTCAATTATTATTTTATTCCATTAAATATGAAATAGAAATGAAAGTAGCATTCATGCGTACGTACGACTTACCGTCTCCATGAACAGTGCATTTCATTTCTTACCTCTAATTGTTATGTAATATGATAAATTCATGTTTATACTAGATTTATATGATATATATGATATATACATCATGAATATAATTCTGGATAAATTGGATATTTCACCACATGAACAACTTGTAATTATAAGAAGTTTATTTTTGACTCAAGTACCAATGATCGACAAAACGACCGTTATTAACTTAAATAATTACATAATGTTCATAAAATGGTAATAAATGATATAAAAAGAATAATTAACTTAAAAAAGGTTCCTAATAAAGTATAAATTAACTCTAGTTTATTATTCAGGAGATTAAAGAATTATCAAGTTAAGTCGGACACGGGGTAAGGGATCCTACCTCTCTCATTCTTTTTAAGTACTCTCTTTTATGTCATTTATTTTAAGCTCATCTTTCTTATGTTTGGGGATGTTGTTTTATATTCATAATTCAGTACTTTTTATGTTCATATTATTAGATACCCTATTTTATCTCATAAATCCATTTTTGGAAGTTTTAGGTGGCGTCGTTAGGTTGCCGAGTTTTCGTAAGGGATTTTTCATCTCACTTTTATTCCTGTGAGATTTATGCTACATTTGCCACAATTTCCTTTGAGTGGTGTATGTAATACCCATTATTATACTATTTGTGAAATATACTCTCATTTATGAGTATTTACATCAATGTTGTATAGTCCTTATTTCATGGGTTGTACGTTTCGAAAGTTACCCAAGTCGGTAAGGGAACCTTTCACCCTCCTATTTTTAAAAGACTTATTTTGGTATTGTCTTTTAAATTAAATATTATTATGTTGGGACATATTATTATATATCCTTATTGCTGTAAATTTTATGTCTAAGTGATGAGATACCCTTTATCTCTCTCATCAACTCTTTTTCTAAAATTTGATGTGATGCCGTTAGGCTATCGAATTTTTGCAAGGGAACATCTGAACCCAATTCCAATTCTTTGGGTTAAACCTCTACTTCTTGATTATGTCATTATATGAATATGTGTGGATGAAATATGATTGTTTTAGACTGAGTATCCACTTATATTTAGTGTATTTATATTTTTCACACATAATTATGTCATTTCGTTATCCTTGCTCTAATGGCATGATCCTTGATTGGGATTACATCTCAATTTCTTCTCATTGAGACATTTCATAATGATTTGCACTTTCATTCTTTTATAAAGTGTATATACAGCCCCTTGGACTCTTAATATCCATATTATTTCTATACTAAAGTCATTTGAATGTTTTGAAAATGGTCCAATTTCATGTGGCTTATAATTTAAATTTTCAAAATGGAAAATGACTCTTTTATTAAAACATTGTTTTAAATGGTTTTAAAGATTTATTCTTTTAAACATTTATGATCCATGTCCACATTTTAAAAATGGTTTTAAGGATTTATTTATATGGACATGAACGTTTTAAAACCCTTTCAAAAGTTTCAAAGTGGTATGGGACTCTTTGATTCTAAAATGTCTTTTAAATGTATTCTTTTAATATTTTCAAAGTATAAAGGGATTTTTCTCTCATAGAGTTTAAATGATTTTATTTATGATAATATCATGATGCGATCTCTTGTGATTGAAATGTGGAAATTTTATGTCTCTTTTATAACGTTTTAAGTGTTATGATTATGTTATGGTTCTTGGGAAATGTTTATGAAATCGAGTGGTTCCTTGATAAACTAAGGGAGGATGATCCCGAGATAGCTCTGCAATGCATTGGGAAATTCAAAGGAGTTAAACTCTAAGGTTTCTCCAAAGAGATTTAGAGAATATACTACGGTGGGTATTCCAAATGTAACTATGAGGGTTACTCCCTACGTAAGAATGTTATGAATGCCTCAAGTTACCTTTATGTATTATGATTTCTATGAGTTATTCATAAATATTATGATTTCATGTGGTATGTTAAAGTGCTTATGTTTTATGAGTAAAGTGTGTTTTCATTGATTCTTATGTATACGTGGATTAATGTTTCCTTTCTGTATTTTTATATCCCTTACTGAGCTTTTTGTGCTCATCCCAAGTTTTTGAAATGTTTTCCTTAGGACTTAAAGTGGAATACGGTCAAGGATGGGATCATAGAAAATGTCACAATTTCTAAACATGGAACTAGACATAACTATTTTGTTCAAGAGTATTTATTTTGCGAAAAAATGGGAACTGAGTAGATGTTTCTACTTTGAAATCTTTGAGATGTAATAGTTATGTCCTAATTCTATAAAACTCTAAACTTGAAAAGATCCTCAATGTGAATTATTCACTTATTTCAAGATTATGTAATGTTTTATGGATTGATCCTTATATTTGGTATTAGAGGTCTATTTAGATAACTTTAGAGGTTAGGGTATTCTTTAAGCACAAGTGACATTACCATAATGGTTAGGATTTCAGAAAGAGTCATAATTTTGGATAAAGTGAACGAGTTTATGATAAAATGAATAATTATATCATAGTATTATATGAATATTCTAATGATATACTCACACTGAACTTTTTGGTTTTAGTAAGTGGCTGGATCTAGCAGGCACCAAAGTGACAATGGATGTGAAGAAAATTGTGACGGTTTTATGAAAGAACAACTGAATGATATGGGAGCTACAATGAGAAATCTCGTGGTTATTCTAAACCAACTATCAAGAGTCATGATCAACCACTTGAACCTTGGTGAGTTCTCTAATGCATCATGTATGAGAGAACCAACTCGATGTGGAACATCAGGTAATAATTATAAAGGTAACCATTATGGTTTTTATGATCCTTACTTTTGAGGTAATTATGGTTTACTATATGTTATGATGGAATATGAACGACATGAGATAAACTTGAGGTTAAATTATGCTATGGTTATTTTTGAAGATTTTATCGCTTTTTGGGGAATGTTATAATAATGATGTAGTTTTGGAAAAAGGACAACACGTAGACCGTGTGACAACCTGTCTCGTCAGACAAAGATGTGGGTATCGAACCAACAACCAAAGTGTGACTGGTAATTATCGCCTACAACTGGACTATGTGAAGTCCTTGGTCAGTTTGACTAATAATTTTTAGTTATATGATCTTATAAATCTATAATAAGTTGATTTTGGTTTATCTATGGAAATTATTAACCTATCATAGAGGATATGTGATTAGGTTAATTACTTTTCAGTATGAGACTTTAAGAGTAACAAATGATTGGAGATAAATGTTAAGGTTTATCTTGGAAGAATATGTGATTAAATCCTTCAGAGATTTGGGTTTCAATCTTAGTTTTGATTACATTGATGAATTTTATGGATTGATGTTTATTGAATGGTCTTTGTTGAACGTTGGGAATTTTTTGACAAATTAAGGTGATTAAGAATTGATTTTATTTTTATAAATGATTATCATTTTTGGGTATTATCTGATCTTGTACTAACCTTTTTGGTTTTGGTTTTGGTTTTGGTCTAAATACACGGGAAGTATATAGTTCTATTTTTTGGATTAGGTTATTATATAGAAGTTGATTATAATGCTCTTAATGTGAAAAAGTTATCCTAAATACTCGTCTTTTGGAGAAAATATGAGTTTGTGTAAGAAATCTAGCAAAAGTTGAAAGTCAACATGACAAGTAAGTTTGTTTACTTATGTTTTAGTTAAGCACATTAATAAATTCCTCAATGAAAAGTAATTTAAAAGAAAAATGCCCTCTGTTAACTTTTACTACTGGGGAATCAAATACCGTTTAACCCATCGCATGTTTGTAATTTTCTGGTGGTTAACTTTCTCCTAAACAGATTTTCTATCACTCTCCATCAGAACATGACCCTTTGATTTTTTCTTCCATATCCATGTTTTCATGGAATCCTAGTATGGGTTAAATCATGTGACATTTTTACTTCACTTTATTTATTTTAAAGTGGCAGTTTTACCGACTCTTGTTCCGATGTGGGACTTTCAATGAAGTTTTTGAGCCCAATTTTAAAATTGCGAGGACGTAATTCCAAAAGGGGGAAGGATGTAACACCCCAGGTAAATAAAGAATAAGAAATTTTTATATTTATCAATATTTTTGAAAAAGGTTAATATTAATTTAAAGGGAACTCTATTGTCAATGGCGTACCCAATACGCAACAACAAGTTTCTTGGAAATCTCACGTTGCACTCTAATAATAAAATAATATTATTTTAAATGGTAGTTAACGCCTAGACATTGTAATAACGAAAATGAACAGAACTAACTAAAAAATGATTATATATGTTTGTCAAATATTTTTACTTTTATCCAATAAATGTTAGAGGCTTAAAATGCGAACGAATCAAATTTTAAGCGTAAATATTCTATATTCTTTAAAAGGTCGATTAACCACCTTTTAATGGAGAACCCTTTTTAAATCCACTTGTTGAAAATTTTATATGTTATATTGGACCAAATAAAATCCTTCTTTAGAGTCAGGATATCAAAATTTACTTTGTGTAGGTTTTTGTTATTTTTTTGATAAATTCCATTTTTAATGAATAAGTGAAAAATGTTGTATTTTAATTCAAAACCTATTTTTAATCTAATTTATTTATATTATTATATCATATTTTGAATTGGTTTTAAATTTAAATTAGAATATATTTTTAGCATTTAATCCAATGGTGGTCATTGTAATTAATTTTACTTTGAAATTGGACTTAAACTAGTGTCAATCTTTTAATAGATATTGTTTCTTGAAAACACGCTATTTGTTTTGACAGCGGGAATTAATTAGTAAATTACTTAATGCAACTTATATGTTATGAATTTTTTAAAATATACATCATTTTTTAATTCATAATATCAAATATATCATAGGGTGAAGTTTTGGTATTTTTCTAAAAACACGTCAATTTTTGATGAATAGTGAAACTACTAAGTGGTAATTTAAAAACTGATTTTTCATTTAAATGAAACATTACCACTTATGTGATTTTAATTTCAAAAATATTACATACATGGTTGTCATTAGGATATAAAATGTGGTTCAATGGGATTAAAATAATTTTTTTGGTGAATAGTAACTTTTATGTTTTATTAATCACGATTAAAGGTAATTAGTGTATGTTAAGGTAAAGATAATGTTATAATAATATAAAATGACCTTGAAACATGCCCTATACTTATTGTATGAGTCATGGCCGACCAAGAAAATCCATGGGTCAACATGGGGACTCCATGGAGCCACTTTTCTAGGAAAATGACATTAATAACTTTTATTTTAAAGTTAAAATAAAAATGTCACAAACATATATTGTTTTACTAAAATAATTTTTACGTGGGGTTATACAAGTCATAATTTTGACTATAAATATTAATTAGAAAGATAATAATATTTAATATATCATGATTTTTGTTTTATAATTTTTAGACATTAAATAAATAAGTTTATTTATGACACCATGATGATGTAGTGATTACCTCAGTAATGAATGATTTAAATAAAATGAGACAATAAAGTAAAATCTGAGACTTAAACTTGTTAAAAACCTATTGGATGGGTGTATTTAGAACCTTTATCACCTTACCCTAGAAATATATAATTTTGTGACCTTTAATATCCGAAAATCATTTTATAATAAATTAACTTTTCACAACATTCCAAGAGTGCCCCTCCTCCCTCCTATAAAATGCCCCCACCTCTACCTTCTTACCAACACCTATCAAGCCTTTTTCTCATCCAAACTATGCTCAATTTATATCTAAACATCTCTATCTTTATCCTAGAAGCCTTACCTTAGGCATAATGCTCTTTATGAAACCCTTTTGGTTCAAACCAAGAGGAGTTACCCAATTTAAAGGTAATGTCTTCACTTGCGTTATTTTATTTTATTTTGCTTCACCACCCCCATAAACTCTTTTTATCCCTTTATTTTGTAACAAAAAAATTATAGTAAATATACTAGGATGTTGTTATGTGATGGATTAGAGCTACAATTACACACACCTTCATCTAATGTCTAAAGAACATACAGTTTCTGTGGATGGCTCATTTTTGCCTCACGAAACGATGATTGTTCAATATTATTTTAACACATTTAATGGTGGAAATTAAGATGTCAATCTATTTATATATGATATATATTTTGTTTACCTTTTAATTATGCTTCATTACTTTTCATTTATGGAATACCTTTATGGTATCCATTCTGGGTAAACGCGATATCTTCATTTTAGGAAGTGAGGACTACCGCCCCTTTAAAGTGATTTGATTAATTAATGCCATATGTGGGACATATAAAAGATGAAGTTAATGATATTATATATTATATTATACTAGAATTATAATATACCTCTATAAAGTTTTTATTTCATTCCATTAAATATGAAATAGAAATGAAAGTACCATTCATGCGTACGCACGGCTTATCGTCTCCATGAACTGTGCATTTCATATCTTACCTCTAAATGTTATGTAATATTATAAATTCATGTTTATAATGGATATATATAATATATATGATATCTAAATCATGAATATAATTCTGGATATAATGGATATTTTACCACATGAACAACTTGTAATTATAAGAAGTTTATTTTTGACTCAAGTCCAAATGATCGACAAAACGACCGTTATTAACTTAAATAATTACATAATGTTTATAAAATGGTAATAAATGATATAAAAGGTATAATTAACATAAAAAGGTTCTTAAGAATGTATAAATTAACTCTAGTTAATTATTCATGAGATTAAAGAATGATCGAGTCATGTCGGACACGAGGTAAGGGATCCTACCTCTCTCTTTCTTTTTAATACTCTCTTTTATATCATTTCTTTTAAACTCATCTTAATTATGTTTGGGGATGTTATTTTATATTCATAATTCTGTAATTTTTAATTTCATATTATGAGAGACCCTATTTTATCTCATAAATCCATTTTTGGAAGTTTTAGGTGGCGTTGTTAGGCTGTCGAGTTTTCGTAAGGGATTTTTCATCTCACTTTTACTCCTGTGAGATTTATGCTACATTTGAAACCATTTCCTTTGAGTGGTGTATGTAATGACCATTATTCTACTCTTTTTGTAATATAATTTCGTTTATTAGTATTTACATCAATTTTTTATAGTCCTTCTTTCATAGGGTGTACGTTTCGAAAGTTACCCAAGTCGGTAAAGGACCCTTTTACCCTCCTTTTTTTGAAAGACTTCCTTTTTTTTGTCTTTTAAATTAAATATTCTTATGTTGGGATATATTATTATATATAATTATTGTTTTAAATTTTATGTCCAAGTGATGAGATTTCTTTATCTCTCTCATCAACTCTTTTTTTTAAAATTTGATGTGACGCCATTAGTCTATCGAATTTTTGCACGGGAACTTCTGAACCAAATTCCAATTATTTGGGTTAAACCTATACTTCTTGATTATGTCGTGCTATGAATATTTATTGATGACATATGATTGTTTTAAACTGAGTATCCACTTATATTTAGTGTATTTATATTTTCGACACATAATTATGTCATTTCTTTATCCTTGCTCTAATGGCATGATCCTTGATTGGTATTACATCTCAATTTCTTCTCATTGAGACATTTCTTAATGATATCCACTTTTATTCTATTATAAAATGTATATACAGCCCCTTTGACTCTTCATATCCATATTATGTATATACTAAAGTCATTTAAATGTTTTTAAAATGGTATACTTTCATGTGGATTGTAATTTAAATGTTCAAAATGGAAAATGACTCTTTTATTAAAACATTGTTTTAAATGGTTATAAAGATTTATTCTTTTAAACATTTATCATCCATGTCCATGTTTTAAAAATTGTTTTAAGGATTTATTTATTTGGACATGAACGTTTTGAAACCCTTTTAGAAGTTTCGAAGTGGTATGGGACACTTTGATTCTATAATATCTTTTAAATGTCTTCTTTTAATATTTTCAATGTATAATGGGATTCTTCTATCATATAGTTTTAATGAATTTATTAGATGTTTTTATTTATGAAAATATCATGATGCGATATATTTTGATTGAAATGTGGAAATTTTATTTTTCTTTTATGCATGTTTTAAGGGTTATGATTATGTTATGTTTCTTGGGAAATGTTTATGAAATCGGGTTGTTCCGTGATAAACTGAGGGCGGGTGAGCCCGAGATATCTATCCAATAAATTGGGTAACACGAAGGAGTTAAACGCTAAGGTTTCTCTGAAGAGATTTAGGGAATACACTATGGTGGGTATTCCAAAGGTAACCATGAGGGTTACTCCCTATATAAGAATATTATGAATGCCTCAAGTTACCTTTATGTCTTATGTTTTATATGAGTTTTTCAAAAATCTTTTGATTTCATGAGGTATGTTAAAGTGCTTATGTTTTATGAGTAAAGTGTGTTTTAATTGATTCTTATGTATACATGGACTAATGTTTCCTTTTCGTATTTTTATATCCCTTACTGAGCTTTTTGTGATCATTCCAAGTTCTTTAAATGTTTTCCTCAAGACTTAAAGTAGAATACGGTCAAGGATGGGATCAAGGAAATGTCACGATGTCTAAAAATTGGAACTAGATACGACTCTTTTGTTCAAGAGTTTTTATTTTGTGAAAAAATGGAAAATGTGTAGATGTGTCTACTTTGAAATCTTTAAGATGTAATAGTTACGTCCTAATTCTCTAAAACTCTAAAACTGAAAAGATCCTCATTGTGAATTATTCATTTAACTCAATATTATGTAATGCTTTAAGGTTGGGTCATTATTCTTAGTAAGAAGTAACACATAGTGGAATATTAAAAAAAACATATAATATTTGATGTCAAAAGAATCAGTGAACAACATGAATGCACAATAAAAATAAAATTAAGGAATTCTATAGCAATGAAAATAAATTAAAATATAAATTATAATATTTATTAATCTGATATTGATATAATTAATGATATCAGACATCAAAATCATTCTGTAAATTCATTGTTCTAAGATTCATTCTTTTTATGGGAATATGTTTACAAAAAACCCAACCATTTTTCTCTCATGGGACCTATCAATGCGTCTAGGGGACATATAATCTCAAGTACCACCCATTAACTGATTTAATCCTACAAATTCCAAATAAGAGTCATAAAAACCATTTATACCATTCACTAAAGAATCTTTTACTTAAGAAAACATGGTTATCTATATATTTAGAAATTAATAAATCAATTACTTCGACATTTAAAAAATTAATATCTATTTCTAAGAGAACATCCCTTAGTATACTATGAAATAGTGGAGTATCATCAATATAAAATAAATTACCCCCATAGAAGAAATATAGGGGAGAGGTTAATTCCAATGTGTTATGTCATATATGGTAAATAAAAATTAGGTTTTAATGGTTTTAATTGGTAGGATATTAAATATAATTTATTAAAAATCCTTTCTCATGGTTCATTAAGATCACATGAATATTTCAAGTAAAATCCCATGGGAGTGTCTATCTATGTGTGCAGTCATAGGCCCACACATCATGCATCGAGGTAACGATTGAGTAAAATGTGAATCATTTTTTTATGTTGATTACCCCCAGGTGAATAAATTCCATAATCATATCAACATGATAGTATCCATATAATTTTTTATTTTCTAGGAAATTACACAGTTGTTTACTTTACAACAACACATGATGTTTTTTCAAAAAATGGGAAAGGAAACAGATAGATCATGATAATATGATAGGGTTATAATAATTTATATATCAAAAATACTTTTAATTTCATTATGGGTATGGAAAAAATTCCTTCATTGAAATGTATGAACTATAAATAAGGAATTAGGTGTTGAATTTAACATGAGTCCCAAATACATAAAATTAAGATAAAAAACCACCAATTATGGTTTGGGTAGAAATTAAATTATAACATGCTAAAAAAGAGGGATAAAACATGATATTAAAATACTATTAATAACATTATTTCACAATGTAACATATATGATGTATAATATATACATTGTGAAAATGATATTATGTGTGTAATAGAAAACATTTCTTAAAGAGGGGAATTAGACATGAAAAACTATTTCCTATTGTCCTATCATCCATTAATATGCATTTAAATCTTGTATCATAAAAATATCTATCTTAATTGATTAATTAAAAACCTTACTCAAATCCAGTTTTATTCACACTCTTCATAAATAGTCATTATGTACATAATTTTTTTTAAAATTTTTCCCATTAGTGTTTATAGTTTTGATCAATTATAAAGGTGTCATAATTGTGCTGTTTATATTCATTCTTCATGAAAATTACATTATAATTATGTCATTAAATTTAAAATTAGTTGTTATTTATAAAAATTTAGAGATGATGTCCATGAGAAACATGTTTTTGTGATTCAAGATTAGCACAAGGTGTTTTACAAATTTATGAAATAGATATTTATATAACATATAAAAATACAAAATTATAATTAATTATACATTTATATAAAATTATACCATTAACTTGGCTCCTATAGTAATTTGTGACAAAAATGCATAGTATTGTTCATGTAGGAGGTTATACAGACCCAAACATTAACATACCACGATTTAATGAATGATTATGATGTGGATGTTTTTAATATTATATTGAAATAAGAATAAAGATCTTATTTATTATTTATTAATGTGATTTATCATAATTTTTGTTGATGTATACTGAGAATGAATTTATATGAAAATATTATACAATTTCAATAAATGTTTATCCTTTCATTACAATCATTTTAAATTATTAAATTAACAATGACATTTTATTGTATATAAAATTAATGAGATGATAAATTTTCTATAATAGAACCATAATTATATAATAAACACCATATTTATCTTTTAATACCATCGTTATATCCAATATTATAATTCAGTGGTGGAAAATTAATCATGTTACTTCTTGGATGTGGTAGTCCGCACCACACATGAACAATTTTTTTTCTTAATGGATGGGGTTTATGAGAAAAATATTTTAATAATTTTAGTATAGTGACATTAAATTATATAAATTATAATAATATAATTTTATTTGTTTTTCTATAATAAATTTTATATATAATAATAATGAATAAATCTATGTAGTTGATAATACTCACATCGAGGACCTAAATTTCCCCGGGCAGCCTTCTTAAATTTGAAGGATATAGGATAACTGTGATTGAAAAGGGGATTGTTATTATAGGAGAGGGTTATAGGGAGAGTAAAATTTAAAATTTAAAATAGGTAACTCTATGGGGAAGATAATATATTTCTTGTGAAGGTGATACCATTCGATAAGTAAAGGGAAGGTTAGTTTTGGGAGAGACCCTTACTTTTTCAATTATATAAGGTTGATATTAAAATTTTAAAGGAATTAAAATGGAAAAAGGGGGAGGTGAAATAGATTTGGGTTTTAAACTCACCTCAAACACTCATTTTTTAGAAAATGTTGAGTAATTTAGGGTTTTTTTACCTACTAACTCTTACCCAAATTTAATTGTACTATAGAAATTAATTTTAAACATTAATAACTAAATTTAATGTTACATAATAATATTTAAATTTAATTAATTTCATAATTATTATTTATAATTTTGAAATAATTTTATACCTACTTAAAATTAATTTTTTATTCTTAAAACACTTATGAATGAAAACTGAGAAACCACAAATGTTAATAGGACAACTAGAACACCTAGAGAAATCAATCGGCCCGGGCCACCGTAGGAACTGTTCCATGATGAGAAATAACATTCTTAAGCATTAATTTTATAATAAATATGCTTAATTAGGTAAAAACTATTTTTTATAGAAATAACCTTCTTAAGCATTAATTTTTTATATATTGTGAAATTATTTTGGGTACAGATTTTAATAAACCAATGTGATATATTTTAAAATAAAGAAATGATATGAATCATTATAGGAAATCCAAAACATAACATCCCTTGTAAATATATGATTCAACCAAAATTCCCAAAATAGTTGTTTATATTAAAGTATCATTTTATTTATTTCTAAAAATGATTATCATAGTTTTTTAAGTTTAAAAAATGTAGTTAAATGTATAATTTTTTTCCTTAAATTCCTATTTTTTAAATAATTTTTATTCTCAAATTCTAGGTCATTATTTTATAATAAAAAAGTAATAAATATTACTTGTTTTTATAAAAAATATAATTTTTGAATAAAAAAGAATTTTTTTAGAAATTTTTTAAAAATTATTACTATAAATATTTCCCTATGATGAATTGAAAAATGGAGTTATTTTGTTAAATTTCATATTATTAAATTAATATAGTAAATAATATCATGAAAAATGGGTCTTTTATTGGTACATTTTATGATAGTCCATGATATAGTGTTTATCTGCTACAATAGTTGCTAGAGTATTAAATTCTTCCCCTATTTAATAATCGAATATTTATGATTAGTGTAAAAATAATATATTGAACCAATGTGGATTTTTATTCTTCATTTATTCATCAATATATCTGGTCACCTCTTCTAGATTACTATTTCTCCATAGGACCTTCACCAAATGAGTTTTCTGATTATGCTACACTTTCTCTCTTGTGTTAAGAATCTACACATGATCCCCATTATAAGACAACTCATAATCGTAATATATTCTCTCATAGATGATCACGTGCATCATATATAGAATATATTTCCTTATTAAAGAAACATGGATGACTTCATATAGTTTATAATGGTTGGGTAACCTATCTAGTTGGTTAGCTATAGCTCAAATTATTTCTAGTTTTACAAAAGGCCCCATGTGTCTAGGGCCCCACTACTCCTTTTTATTGATATATTATTACTCCATTCTAGGATAGAAACTTTAAGAAAACATGATCCACAACATTATTGTCCTTATATTTTCTTAGATTATCAATATAATTTTTTTTCTCACCTACTTTAATATGATTTGGAATTGTCTATCCATAAACAATAATTTCCTCCATATGTTCTAGGATAACTTAATTTTGATCCCCAAATTCTTCATAATAAGTTATATTATTTCACCTATTATAGTAAAATTATTTATAAGAAACTATACAGATTCTGAAACATATTTAATTATTGTAGGAAATTTACACCAACAGTAGGTATTGAATGCACATACCTTGGAAGTCTAGAGAATTTGATCTTAGAATATCTTCCAATTTCTAGATAGTCCTTTTAGACAACCCATTAGTCAGGGATGAGAGGCGGTGCTAAAGTGTAACTATGTGTTAAGATCCCATCATAGTCTCATCCATTATTTCAGTTTGAACTGAGCGTCGTGATTAGATTCAATCACTATGGGTTCCCCATGAACCCTTTTGATTTATTTAACCAAAAGTTGAGAAAGGTAGTCAAGGATTAGATCTCCTATTATCACTTTAAAATGTAAAAAATAGTAATATGATCAACGATGACCCATAAAACATCATTATTTATAAGTGTATTTGGGAGTATAGTGAAAATTTCATATATATTATTGTCCCAATTTTATATGTAGAAGAAGAGGTTGCATGTTACCCTTATAAAATTTTCATTTAGCCTTTACCTAATGGAATAAAAATCACATGGACACATAGTTCACAATTTTCCACATCATAACATCCCACTGGAAATATGATATTAAATCTATATAAATATTTATACTATCGAATTTTATAGATAAATATGTTGTATGTTCTACTTCTTGAATTTCAATTTTAAAATCTAGTATAGATGGAACACATAACCTATTCTGAAACATTAATACTAAATATCTATAGAATATGTTTTTAAATTTTACATTAGTCAAATCTTTAATAATCAATTATTGGTTATCATAATACAGATGGGACTTAACTACCATTTCTAGTTATAATTAATTATAAAATTTCTTTTAAGAGGAACAACAGATCCCCTTTCCTAGATTTGACTATATCCATCTTTATAATATCTCTATATTTGGGATCTTTGTAAATATTCTCCCAAGGTAGAGCTCCATGGTCTCTCATACTCAATTCACCTAACACATTTTTTTCCTTCCTTGGGTGGTAGTATATCAAGCAATCATAGTCCATGAGTAGATCCAACTTTCTTATTTGACTCAATTTGAGATTATTCTGAGAGAATATAACCAAAACCATCTTAGGGTATATATATATATATATGTATGTATATCACATATTTATCCATAGAGTTAGTTCCTTCTTATTTTAAAATAAATTATTATAGATGCTGGATCATGTTAATGAGTTTTATAGTTCAGGACATATATTTTCAACTACCTTTATATAAAAAAAACCACCCTATCATTATTCATAAGTAAACAACCAAATCCTTTTATTGATTCATAACTAAAAATTCAAAATCCTTCCAAACATGATGATAGATTTATAACTGATTCTTTTATTAGTCTCCAATTCAGATATTCAAAATTTTTTTTTGATTCTATTTAACTTGTTAACTTAATATATTTAAATTATAACATGGTTAAGGTGTTTGATGACTAGGTAAAATTTTTAAGATACCAATGTTAGTAATCGGGTAGGCCTAAGAAAGATCATATCACATTTTTTATTATTGGTGTAGGATATTATTTGATAATATTTTTCATTGAAGGGTTAAACATTTTTCCATCATTGGAAACAATAAGGACATATAAATAAAACTGCACTAAGAAAAAAATCACACTTACTATAATTTCCATATAATTGTTTTTATATGGGTCTCCAGAATTGTTTGTAGATAACTCCCTTTCTCTCCAAAGCTCATAGAGTATATCAAGATATAATCAATGAATACTAAAACAATGTTATCAAGAAATTCCTTTAATTATATATACATCACACCTATAAATAAATAATGTGAATTAATGAATCCTAATGGCATTAAAAAAAACTCAAAATGTGTATACCTTGTTTGAAATACCATCTTAGATATATTTTCCTCTTTCAACCATATAAAATGTTAACCAGAGAGTTGACCAATCATTGAAACCTATTATTCTCTTTGAAGTTAACCTAATAATTTATCAATGTGAGGAATAATATACATACTATATATAGTAATATAATTTTTCTCCCCAAAATTAATCCATATTCTTATATAAATACCACTATTTTTCACAAATAAAATAAAGGATCCCCATGGTGAATGTATAGGCGATATAAATACATTTTCACTCAAACCATATTTTTTTGTTCAACTCATTTAAATCCAATTATTCCAATATATATATATATATTTCTATATATCAACCTTGTGTCTAAAACGAGTTCAATGGATAACTCAAAATCATGCTCTGGTGAATAACTAAGAAAATATTATGGAAAAATAGGAATGAAATTTTATACCATGGGTCTATCATCTATTATTAGTATACCTTCATCATTCATAGATCATTATAGATATTACACTTATACTAAAATTTCATTAAGGATAGACATTGTGGGAGGATCCATACATGATTTATATTATGATGTTTACCCTCAAATGAGAAGAAATTATACCTTGCTTTAATGAATCCAAATATCATTCTCATGGCAATAATTATTTTCATTATACCTTTAAGTAAAATCCATACCAAGAATCATATAAATGTTAACAATTGTTATATTAAATCATTTGGAGAATTTTTTACACCCAAAAATATTAATTGGGACATCCTAACATATCTTTTTTTACATAAGACTCCCACTTGGTGTCTTTTCTAACTCCATTACAAGGGTTCCATGTTGGTATTCGATATTTTTAGAAACCATGGAACAAATAAAAGTGTCAAAAGATATAAAATCAAAGAAAAAATCATATAACTTTAAAGAAGTGGTCAAAGTAACTACCACTACTTCATTTTGAACATTTAAATTAGCTACAATAATCACATAAGTTTGGCCTTTCACTGTTTACATATACTTGGGAAAATTTCCTTAACCTTTGGGGAATTGGTTAATGTATTGTTAATTATCCCTATAGTTAAATAATTAAAAATAAATATATTATACCTTTAATTTATATTTGTGAGATTGATATGCTTTTATTTAAACTCTAATAAAACACATACTCACTTCCTTCAGTCCCCAGGGTTTTCCATACCATAGTTATAAAACATGGGAAATCACATCCTTTATTTATTCTCTTTTGTTAAATTATTTTTCCCATGATTCTCATCTGACTTATTATTCTCCTTTTTTCCCTTGAAAAAATACATGATGTAGAAATACTTTTTAGTATTAATGGTCCTTGAGACTCTATCCGCATATAAATAAATCTTCTAATAGGCTAGTGAACTTTCAAGGATCTACATTAACCCATTAATGTAGTGATAAATCTTGCTTCTCATTTTATGAATATATTTTGAGACATTCCTAGATATCTTTATAAATTTAGGCTCATTTTTAGCAACATATTGCTCCTCATTTTGTATAATTATGACGATATACATTTTCTATTTCTACCCATTACTCATGAGAAAATAATTTTTTATATAATACCACCTTAAAAGTTCCTCCATAATTTTAATTCACATCATCTTCATAATTACACCATGTTGTAGAGTAGTAGAATTCACTAAGTGAGTAAGATTACTAATCATAACCTAGGAAACATAATATAACATGTTTATGAACTAATTACCCTCAAATTTAGCTTCATTATATTTTTCAGTTGGAATATTCATGAATTGAATAAAAGTATTGATACAGTTCATATTTCTCTTTATAGAAATCATATTTCTACATTTACATACACATAATTTGATCATGATATTTAATTCTAAAATATAATTCCTATTATGTTTTCTAGAGTGTTCCCTAGAAATCTTGATGTATTTTTATTGTACTTAAACTATCTTACTTCGTTCATTTCAATCAATTCCCCAAATTTTCCACTAAACCTCATTTGATACCAAGTATAATAGCCTATAATCCAAAAAACAATATCCAACTGTTATATTACACTATTATACTTGATTCATGTGTTTCCAATGGATTTAACATTTTAGTAGTCTTGGAAGGACATATATATATATACATTACATTTCTAAACATATGATATAGTGTTATGGTTTTTTGAGAACATGATTTTACATTCCAACATATCACTAACAATTAAACATAGACCTCTTATAGGTTTCATGAATAATGGAAAACAAATAAGGGTGATCTCAGATACTCAATAAGAATAAACATATGGTAGAATATTTCATATCATAAACATGGAATAAATGATATATAATGAATCAAGTGACTATATGAAGAAGTAATAAACTATAATTTAAGAAGATTATATCTATAAAAGTAATTGAAAAAATTAATAACAATAATCATTGGTCTAATATTTATGGAATTCATAATACTGGATTTAAAAACATGCATTACTAGCTTTTTTCTAAGACACCTTCCTATAATTTGTGGAGGTATACGAAAAAACCAAAACATTTTTTCTTGTGATACATGTTCCTAAATCGAGGTGATATATCATTATAGGGCCCTCACATCACCTTATTATATGAAATACATTCCCCATTAGAGTCCTCAAATCTATTAGTACTATTCTAGGATGAACCACTTATTAAATAAAAAATTTCTATACATATAATGAGAAATATGAAATTCAAATACTTTCCTATTCAGTAAAATAACGCAGATGTCTAGGTGAACATCCATTAAAAAATAAAAACACTATGTGGTATTATCAATATACCACAAAGTTCCATCAACAAATAAATAATGTGGTAAAGGTACTTACAATGTGATAATACCTCCATAGAAGATAGAAATTGTGTTTAATTGTTTTCATTATTTTGATACTAATAGTATTATAGAAAAAATAATTTATCATGGTTCATTGAGAGGAAGTTAATATTCTAAAACATATCCCTTAAAAGTTTCGCACATGTGTGTAGTATTATACCCAATCATTAATCATAAGAGTGATGACTAAGTCATTGATAAACCGACGCTTTTCAAGGATAATTCCTCAAGGCTTATGTATAAAACAACCACGTCCACTTTCCAGTATCCATATATGTCTATGTTTTATATGAAATCAAAAACACTTTTAATTTACCAAAACATAAGAAGGTTTTCCCACATGATAAAAATAACCGTCTAATTAATAAAATATGAGAGGGGAAGAAAAAATTATATTTTTAAATCACTTACATTTAATGATTAGTATGGAAAATAATCTTCCATGTCTATGTATGCACCACATGAAAAAATTAGTGGTGGATAGAACAAGAGTCCCAAAGAATGAACACTAAGATGAAAAATCCCCACTTATATATTGAGTAGAAATTCAGTCATAACCTCTGAAATGGGAGGTCATAAAATTAAATTAAAATTATATAAATAAATTTGTTTCATGAGATAACTTCTCAAATAGGTAACATATACAACATATAAAGTAAATTAAGTTTATGGTACATAATATCCTCCAAAGAGAGGAATTAGAGATAAAAAACATTCCCACTTGTCCTGAAATACATGACGTAAATTATCCCCCTGTATCATAAAAATATACATCTCAATAATTTTATTTATAACCATACTAAATTTAAGTTTCATTCATACTCATTATTAAAATTCATTCTATACTATAATTATTTTGATTTTCCTCATCATTTTTTATAGTTGTGGTCATTTTTACTAATTTCATAATACGAGTGTTCATATTCATTATTCTTAAAAAAATTAAATTATTACATATTCATTATAGTTATTATTAGAGTTAATTTATGAAAATTTATATTGTTTAATATTTCTTTCATGAATTTTTTAATAACTTATCCATGATGACAATGTCGATAATAAGTCTGTTTTGGTGATTTTTTTGTGAACGAAGGTGTATCCGTAATTGATGAATTAGATATTGATATAATATTTAATAACAAAAAACATAATTATTATTTAAAAGAATATATAAAAATATTTCATTAATTTTTCCCCAACCTCATTCATGGTATAAATGTATTATATTCTTCAAGTAGGTGGTTAAACCCACCCAAACATGAATATACCCTTGTTTAATGAATGATTGTGAAGTGGTATTATTGTAAAACCATTATGATAGAAGAATAATGAAATTAAATAATGTTTATTAGTGTGATATATCTAAATTTTATATTATTACAATAACAATTAATTGATAATAAAACATTAATCGTTTTGAATAAATGATTATATTCTTAGTACACTTATTTTAAATGATAAAATTAGCGATGATTGTTTGATGGTCATGTCAATAATATAATTTTCAATTTATCTTACCAAAAACATAATGATATCATATATATATATATATATATCATATTTATATTTTAATATTATCTTTATATCAAAACTCGTGACTTGGTGTAGAAAAAAATACACATTGCGACATGGAGGTGTTAGTCCACACGACACACGAACGATAATTTTTCTAACGAATGGGGTATATGAATAAATAAAGTTAGTGCTCTTAATATAGTAACATTATAGTATGTAAATGATATAAATATAATTATATTAATATGGCTATATAAATTTTAAGAAAGTTAATAAAGGATAAACTAAGTAGTTGTTAATACGCACATTAGAAAACTGAATTATTATTTGCCATATCCCTGAAAATGATGGTTTTAGGCTAAAAATGATTGAACATATGAATATATTCACTGGAGAGGGTTAAAGGGAGAGTATAATGGTAATATTTAAATAGGTAATTTGAATGATAAGTGAGTCATGAAGTTGTAAAGGTGATACTCTTTTATAATTGAAGGTAAGGGTAGCGTTTGGAATAACCCTTACATTTTTAATAATTTAAGATTAATATTAAAGTTTAGAAAGACAAAAGTTAGACAAATTATGAGACAAAATAAGGCACAGATTAAAAATTAACTCAAACCCACCATTTTATGAAATTTTTAGTGAATTTTGGGGTTTTTAAATTTTTTATATTAAACCTAATTTAATTTTACCGTGGTAATTAGTTTAAAGAATATTAAATAATTTTAATGAAAAAGATTATGATTGAAATTATAACTAATTTTATAATTATTATTTTAACTTTTAATATAAATTTTTATCATAAAATTTCTAAGGTGTCAAAATTATATTTTAAAATAAATACTCTAAATCATGTAAAAACCATTATTTAGATAATAACATTTATAAGATTTTAATTTATATATAATAAACAATTATTTTTGGATATTGATTTAAATGGTTAAAATTTACTTACTATAAAAATAACTAAATGATATTTTACTTTCATGTCATGAAAAATCCAAATATCCCTTGAAAAGTCTTAATTAAATGAAAATATCGAGAAATGATTTTTATATAAAAGTAAAAAAAAATTATCACAAAAAATGTTTTACCATGGTTTTATAAGTTTAATGAATCCTATATGCTATATAATTTAATTAATTAAATATATATTTTATTATTGAAAAGTATTTCTAAACTCATAGTTCATGCTTACATAATCATAACATCACCAAAATTACATGTTTTGTGAAATCTATAATGTTTGACTAAAAGAAATATTTTTAGAAAAAAATAAAAAAAATCATAGTAAACTAATTTCAATATGTTGAATTAAATAATGAAGTTAGTTGGGGAAATTTAAAATTCTTAAATGAATATATTAAATAAATTTACAAAATAAAGGATATTTAAAGCAAGCATTAGGTGATGGTCTGTAATATAATGTATACTTGTTATAGTATAACCTCATGTATTAAATTCCCATTACTATGAAAATTTGTGAGAAGATTTGATGTAGCAAAAAAGTAAAATTGTTTGATGAATTCTGAAATTTAATGTTTTAAGGAAAAATGATAAAAATTCATTGTTAGAATATAATGTTAAGATGAGTTTATTTGAATAGAAGAATGAAAAGAAAAAACTAGAAGAAAGGTTTTCTTTGTTATGATGGATTACAACCTATGATGTATAGAAAATAATTTTTTTAATGGTAAAAGAAAGTTATTTCTTCTATTAATTATAATATATTATGAGATTTTTTACATTATTCATATGACTATTTCTTAATATTTATTGAATATATTGGTTATAAGAATACTTTTCTACCTAAATATTCTTTTAAGATTAGATTGTCAAATATTTATGTAGTATGGGTTCTTAAAGCTTCTTATTAAAACCTAATTAAACATAAATGGTTTAAATTACCTTGTAATATTATTCCACATTTTGAGCTCATATAATATTTTAATTTTTATCATCTGGTATTATACTATAAGGATATTTATGTGTAGTATATATTACATCTAGTAAGCATGAAGTTTTTCTTTTAATATATGGTTTATTGGAAATTGATTAACTATTTTTAAATATAAATTCATTAAAATATTTACATAATTTATTGAATTTTTTTGCATGATATTTTGGATATTTTTTGTTTTATTTCTTTTGATATATGATTTGATTGCCTGATTTTCATGTACTGCCAAAATTATCCAAGAAAAGTATCCTGAAATAAGGTGACAATTTTTTATTATTTATTTCATAATAGTTTTTTCGTTAATTCATATTATTGATATTAGGGGGGTTATTCTTTTATTTATTTGTTTTAACTTTGGTAGAGATTATTTTTTGTTATATTAATTCTTATGTTATTAAATTTATGATATTTTCCTTTATTTAAATTTCTATATTGATGGCTCAATTTGATTATTATGTTTTTCAACATTAAAATTAGGGGTAGTGTTTTTCGAGACTTTTAATTTTAAAAATATTTGAGAATTTTGAGTGGGCTACTTATATTTCATCTTTATTAGTTTGTTCATAGTCAATATTGAACTCACTTTTTTATTAACTATTATTATTTTTTTGAGCTATTAACTGTTATTATTTGTTAATGTATGTCACTCATTTTTATTAGTCTTTAGTTAGGGTTTATATTTCATTGTCATTATTATTATTGTGTATTCAATATTAATATTCTATTTTTTTTTCATATTTCATGATTTTATGGTTTAAATTTAGATATTTCACTTCTTATTGGAGAAAAGAATAATGTCAAATAAAATTGAATTTATTATTATTATTATAATTTTTTTATTTTTTATCATTATTTATAATTATTATTTTATTATTATATTTGGGTTATTATTTAATAGTTATGGACATTAAGATAACCAAAAATATGGATGACCATAACATAAGTTCTGATTTTTCTATCGTTTACTTTTATGCATGTATAAATATTCTTTTAAGATTAGAAATTTCATAAATCTTATCGTATTACATACGAAATATAACTGAATAAAATAATTACGTATGATGATTCTTGAAATAAACCTATGTAAAAAGTAATATATATCATCAAAATATAAGAACTATCTTATAAATAGTAAGACATTTCTTAGTCATTTACACTTACTTTGCTCAAATTAATTTAAAATTTCAAAAGTGTTTGAAGACTCAATGTAATTAACTATTTCCCATTACAAGGAGAGAGTTTTAGATGATTTTTTCCTTTATCATTTGAGATAAATAATTTTCATGACTCTAATGATATATGTCATGCCGTTATGATTTATTATAATGGATTTTAGATGTTCTCAAAATTTTTAGTATCCCATGTTTTGATGACGATTACCATGACATGACCATGATAACCTATTTGAGGAGTAGAAAATAGTTTTTCCATGGGGATATAATGACTACATTGATAATTTTTTATTCCTAAATGGAATATTATTCATGATTGATAATCTAGAAATATTTATTATGTATAAATTAAAATATTTAAAATTAAAAGGTCATATCCAGTGACATTCTAGTTATAATTCAATGATTTTTTTGGAAATTTTAAAAAGTATTTACTATTTTCCATAGTAATGTTGTGGTTATTATGATAATCATGGGAAATATTATATTCCTTTTTAATTAAATTTTCTTAATTTTTTCCATATTGTGATGATACATAAAGATAAATCCATAAGAAAATTGATTTTTATTATATATAGATGACCATGGAGATTAATAAAGATTTTTTAATGGTTTAACTTATATAAAATTAGATTCATTTAGTAAATTCCGAGATAAAACATGTTATACATTCATAATGTTAAAAAACTTTGTAAAACCACCTTTTTCTACACTACATCAATGGTTCAAACAAGTTTAATAGTTGAACTAATGTGAAAGGATAATGTTGAATTTGTTTTACAAAAAAAAATTCTTTAAATCAATTCATTAGTTTTAGTATTTTAATATTCGTTAGGTTTTATTTATTTATATGGTAAAGTTATATCGATTTATAATTACTTTACTTAGTCATTTATATACCACTATTAAAGAGAATGTATTTGTTATGCTAACCTGATAAAAAAGTAGATAAAAACGTGTTCCATATACCTAGGTGGTGGTCATCCCAGCTTGAAGTCCTCTGATATTTTTATTCACTTTTGGATAAACTCCCATTTTTAGCTGGGTTGAGGGGGAACCCTTACATAACCCATAGGGTCAGTGGTGTGAGGCCCCTTACCTAACCTAACCAAAATTCCCAAAGAAACAAGTCCTAATACAAGACCAAAAGGCCCAAGAATTAAATAAATTAGATATTCCTCTCCCAAAAATCTAATTCATTAAAAGAACTTATCTCTCCAAATTATACGGGAGATCAGCTAGTAACTCCCTGTGGAGAGTTTCACGGTGCATGTTTCTGATGGTGATTGTCTTACCACATCATTCTTCTAATCTAGTTATCTCTTTTCTGTTGGTTGTCACTTTCCATGACTTCTCTTTTGGGGAATGCTACCATGTTTTCCTCATATTCTACTTAATGGTCCTTGTGGGCTAACATCACATGGAAGTGAGGCCTTAGTGAGCCTATAGGCCCTATAGGCTAAAGTCTCTATCACCGATAGGCCCAAACCACTAACCCAAAGGCCCAAATATGATGAATAGTCATAGCTTCTACAATGATTCATAGTATGTTCTATTGTAAAACTACAGTATCCTAGAAATACCCCTCCACTAGGAATTAGTCACGGTCTACATACAAGATTATGGGATCTTTTAGCCACTTAGCTACCACCACCACATTTTCCTTACCCCAAAAAAGTCAAGTGTTTAGGGTTATTCACTAGGTGTGAAAAAGGAAAGGTTTAGTTTTGGTTGTTCCATGGGTCCAGAAAAATATAGGAAGTAAAAAGTTATGCCCATTTATTAATATTTAAAGTCAATATAATTTTTTAATAACATAGATTTCCCTAGGCCTATCCTTTGTGAAAATTTAGTGGTCATAGTGTTCGTTGGGGGTCAGAGTGGGAGTTTTCCAAAAAATCATTTATACCAAATGGTTTCACTGAAACGGTGGCATCTTCATAGTCACACCATCACAGTAACACTATTTATGGTTGCACTGTTATAGTGTCTCACCAAATGGTGTCACACCCCCTCGCCCAGTTTTCCATGTTTTCCATGTTTCACCACTATTACGTGTTTTTCTTCATTTAAAGTAAATCTATCAACTCACATCCATCCACTTTTCAATCTCCACCATTTATGTGGGGAATTATTAAACATCAATTAATTTTAACACGTGAAACTACCAAGACGCATGGTCAAATCATGATCTGACTTTCAAGTACTTCGAAATTGTCTCTATGATTTTGGGATCTGGCCTCTTTATGCCAAGATCCACTCTTCATTCTTTTTTTCATTTATATTGGTGTTCTTAGAGACTTTCTATCGAGATGAGTCATGTGCCTATGCTGGATCCCTACCCTCTTAGACTTCGTGGAGTTCTTCCTAAAGGTCGGGTCATCCCCTATTCTTTGCATAAGAAGGAACTATGATCCCTTGATCAAAAAGTATGGGTGTATTCTTCTTCTCTTTAATATTGCATCATACAGTGTGGGTATATTAACAGTTCCTTATAAGTAATGGTTAGATACTCTTCTTAAAAAGAGATTTAAACAGGGATTTAATATGATGAAAAGATAACATTCATAGATAAAATATTGGAAATGGTGTGGTTTGATGTGGTTTTCTATTTTATTTTTTTATATTTTATTCTCTTATAGATGTTGAGGCTGTATGCCTTCTAAAAATCATGGCCGTTGGTGGTCTTTTCTTGTGCACCAGTGGTGTTCTATTTCATTATGATGTTTTTTTGTATAGATCTTACATGAAATATGAATAATCATGCACACTCTGTTAAATATATGGATTCCCCCGGATCATACCTGTTTTATGGTCACCCTGGTTACATTAATGTTGAAATTACTGAACACTTTTCAATTAAATTTGAATACATATGGTTCAGTAGTTGTGGTTATGTGTTGTGTGTTCTGGTTTGGGTTCTTTGGGATTTGTATATGGAGTGGTACAAGGGGAGGTTATGTTGGTGTCTCAGTTCGATATATTTATTGATTGTGGAATGGTTTAACTTATAGGCAGCTGAACGGCCTTTTTGTTGTGTTGTGGTAACGAAGAGATGTCGGGCAGTGGGATTGTGAGATGGTTGTGAACTTGTTTTATAGTGGAACTTCATTGGGTAATTTTTTGGGCAGCGAGGCTACAAGATTGTTTGGTAAGAGAATGAATGGGCAGTATCACTTTGCAGAATGATAGTTGGTAGTAGTTGGACATGGGTGTGTGATGGGACAACAAGTCTAGTTTTTTGCTTTGTGTAGTGAGACTGGAGTTTGGTTTTGTTTGTTTCTTGGTATGGTTAAGGTCGTTAGTTTCCCAGTAGTTTTAGAATAATATTAATTGAGTACTCTTAATTAAATAAATGGAATTTTAACAAAAAGTGATTTGGTTTATGCTTTATAGTTGTTGTTGTGTGGTTGTACATATAGGGGTAGCAGCAAAAGCGGTGCTGGTGTGGGATTGTTGTCTGTTCGTGTGAAACCCGTAGGTTGGGGATCAGTTTTTGATTACCTATATATATGTATATTATAGTACATTGTGATTTCTATATTCACCCCATAGTTTTTTAGAACCATGTGGCTAACACCACCATCTCTTGGGGAGGGTGTCTTTCCTAACATCCTAGTGGGAGGACAGATGGATGGTTACTGACTTTCTTCATTGCACCCTCTTCTGAGATCTTGTTGCTCGGGCATTCTCGGGTATGCTATAATTACTTGAGGTTTACTAGTGTCCAAGATTATTTAGGTGAAGGTATGTTTTGGATGAGGTGATCATGTTTTTGCAGGCCAAGTATGTTTTCCCATGTATCTTCGGGATGAGGCCTCAATGTCTTTGGGCGTCGTGCATGGTTGTTGAGTCCTAGGTGTCTTCCGGCATGGTTTTTGGTTATTGTGGACTTGGGGTGTGTAGGCATAGCTGTATGATATTTGAGGACCACGTGTGTGAAGGTCGGTTGTGTTAGTGGGACTATATGTGGGAAGAGTGTGATCATCAAGATGAAAGATTGTTAGGAATGAGAAGTTAACAAGTGGGAAAGTGGTGTGGTGTACCCAAACGTCGATGTGAATATATTATTACTATACTTGACTTTCATTTCTTGGATGAGTGTAAATTTGTGAGGTTGGTCTATTTAGTATATCTTGGAAGGCTCTTGATGTTCTATTATTTTCTCACAAGTTAATTACTATGTTCCCTCACTTGTGCACAAGTAGCTTTAGTTTACCTACTGAGTATACTTGTATTCTCACCCTACATATATAAATATATTTTTAGGTTTCCAGGAGGGCTTTGAGGACCTTGATAGACTTTACTAGCTCTGGCATTGAGATAGATGCTATTGATGCTAAATTTCTTTTATTTGGTGTATTATTGGGGAGTTTTTTCATACCTTGTATTAGTTTTAAATCTGAACATGCATTTGGGAATGAATTTTTGGTTTTACATATACCTTTAGTCTTTAGTGTTTCTAGGATTTATGATATTATCTCCCAATCTTGTTCTATAAAAAGGGTAATTCCTTTAAATAATGTGACATTCTATACCCTTGGTGTTAGTTTCCAATCAAGGACCAATTGAAGGTGAGACTTGGGGTACACTATCTCTCCTTCATCTTGAGGAAGGAAGGGCATAACAATTTTTCATCCCTTCCCTCATCTGGAATAAAGTGGGTTACGAAAATTTTATTTCATACCTATCATGTATTAGATTAATCTGGGGAGTAGATATATGATATTGATTTTCTAAAGCACTATATAAATAATCGTGCTATCTTTTTTTTGTTATGTTTCATGCACTCCTCACACTTAAGCACCTTATATTTTATGTTTCAAAATTTTCATTCTATTTGTACATTGAATATTTAATTATTATTTAAATTATTTATATATTTGTATGAATATCAATTCAACCCCTCTTTACTTTTTTCTATCAACCTCTAACACAAACAATTTATATTAAATCAACTCTTTTTAAGAGTTGTAATTCAATGATATTTTACATGATACTTTCACAATTGATATTAGATCATTGGATCCTTTGGTAATTTTTCAATTGAAAAACTTTTTGTTGGAAATAATAATCAATAATCACATTCAATATATTTGGATGGTAAATTATCAAATGATTGTTTTATTCCATATATACTACCATTTTTTGATAGAAATTAGTATGGTTATTTGAATTTTTGAAAGGAAATATACATTATCTAGCTAATTGTGGAACATTGGAAATTAATGGTAAAAAGTTAAATAATTAAATATATTGATCCTGATACACATACAGGATGTGATGAATATAATTTTGTTTTAAATTATGATATCTTGAATATTATTAATTTTATAGGTAGAAGAAATGTTTTTCATGATTTATTCACATGTAAAACTGCTCATGACATTTAGAGAATTTTGTTTGTTAGTCATTACGATATCAATAATATAAAAAACATTAATGTTGGTTTTTTTTGATATGATTAGTAGGAATTTATGATGGGATAAAATGAATCTGTTAACAAAATATTCCATAGAATCACAAGAATTGTGAAGGGGATGAGAGCTCTTGGTGAGAAATTCTAAAGTATTTCTATAGTTAAAAAAGTTATCATATCACTACCCAAATAATGGAATAATAAAAAATTTAAGTGATAAGAGAAAAAAAATTATGGAATAATATTCCGATGAGATTACTAGTTTACTCTTATAATATGAGATTGATCTTAAACAAATTATGAAAGAAGATGAAAAAAAGAAAGATACAGATTAAAAAACTATTTTTAATTATTATAAATCATATGTTAATGATTTGGGTTCATTAACTCTTGGAAAAGTGTCGAAAAGTAATGTCATCAAAGGAAGTATACAATTATATTAAAACAAAATTGGTTCGAATAGATAAATTTTTTTTCAGATGGATTCCATAAGGGATCAATTAAAATAATGTTAAAATAATAATTCAAATATTACTAGTAATGTGTGTATGGAGAAAGGTTACACCAAACATGATTGTATGAGTTTGAAAATTAAAAGAAGTGATAAGAATTTTAAAAAGATATAAGGAAAAATTCTATGAATGTATAGATAATTTATGAACATTTAGATTTTATTTAACAATATAGAAGTAAAAAGGAATTTGGAAATATATTTTTAATCGAAAAATATGGAAATGTTTCATTTTTAGATTTTCTCTATTTTTCATGATGTGAATTGTTTTAATTTTCAATGAAATCCTAAAATATATCTGTTATGGGTAAAATTTATGAGTTATTATTTTTTGATATAATTCATCTTTTGAATTTAAACTTATTATGGATGTAGAAATCCAAATATTAAATATTTAGGGAAAATATTAATGAGTTATATGAAATAGTGGTAATTATTGGAGACACCAACCTGAAACTGATGAAGGATCACAAGAATATGGTTTAGGAGAAACAGAATGATTATTATGATATTTTGAAGAATAAAGTTTAAAATTGGAATATTAATACAGAAATTGAAAACATGAAAAATAGTTATTCCAGTTCTAATGAATTGTTTTTTTGATTTAGAGGTCATTAAAAAATGAAATTAGAACATGAAATATAAAATATAATGTTTTGAACAAAACATTATACAAATTAACTTTTATAAGACAATGTTTGGAAGAGTTTATGAGTATTGATTACATGACCATAATAAAGAATAATAATGATGGTCTTGGTTATCGTGGACTATCACCACACTTTTATGGAAACCAATTTGGTAAATATAAGAAATACGGTATTTAGTCTATTAATTAATTATTATTTTTTTGATTTTTTATTATGTATCATATTATTTCTTAATATTTATTCAATATCTTGTCCACAATAATTATTTTCAATCTAAATATTATTTAGAGATTTAATTTTATAGCCCATTAGTTATATGTAATTATAATGTTTATTATTCAAAGATATTTGGACTAAAATTATTTTACATACACATGTAAGATTATTCATTTTGGATATCATGTATACCCATGTAGTTTTATCAAATAGTATGAATATATTTGGAAAATTGTGAATTGTTTCAATTAGGCCCAATAACATTGAGTATTCTTTTTTAATATTTGTTTCACTAGTATGTTATTAAATGTTTATTATTTTAATTTCATTGAATATATTTTAATAATTCATTGAATTAATTTAATATGTTTTCCTGGATCCTCGTAGCATTATTTTTTATCTATCATATAATTTTTTCATGTTTTTGATGAACTGCTAAAATAACTCAAGATAATTGAACCAAAATCGAGGGGGTGATTTTATTATTTTTTGTTTTTTCTTAATCTTTTGATTTATTTTATATGTAATAGTTTAGGGGAATTTATACTTCCACTTTAGTAGATTATGATTAGAGGAGATTATTATTTGTTTTGTTAATTCCCCTTTTATTTCTTTTATGTGAATTTATATTATTTAAATTCTTAAATATATAATTCAATAATATTCTAATCGACTTGATCTTTAAAGAAAGAGGAAGTTATGTTTTGGATTTGTAATAATCAAATGGTGATGATTTTTTATTGGGATACTTTCTATTACACTTTATTCAAGATTTTCTAAATATTATTCCACTAAATTTATTTTATTTACTACTATTATTTTTTTTAATTATTAATTGTTAACTGTTAGTATCCATTATTATCATCTATTGACTATTGTGATCTGTTATGATTTCCAATTCACTATATTTAGTTATTATTAATAGTTTATATTTCATTCCATTTATAATTTTTTTATTCATTATTACTATTATATTATTTAAATATTTCTTATTAGTAAAAATTAAAGACTATATAATCATTGTTTAGAGCATGAATTTGTTATATAATATTTGAATTATCTTGTCTCGTCTATAATTTTGTTTATTATTTTTCCTAAATTATTATTTTTCATTTATTACTATTTTTTATCATGATTATATTATTATTTTTATATGTTTGTTTTTATTAACATTAATGGTCACATGTCCCAGAAGATGGATGATTAGAACATAAGTTTAGATGTTTTAAAAATTTACACATATGATGGCTATGTTTACTCTTACATTTGGAATGTCATGAAACCCCCACTAAAAGCACTCCTAATCCAATGGTGAATTGGAGTGACCCATGAAGCACAACTTTAATAATCCCAGAGTTAGTGAAAAAAAATGAGGGCATAAAATATACAATGTGGTGAATTAACTTCATTTTATAAATTTGGGAAAAGATATCATTGGAGAAACATAAACAGACACCTCATAATATAAAATTATAAAAGACATGTTTAATAAAGAAAATAATTCATGTCATGTATTACAGGATAAATCTCTAAAAAAATCCAAAACCATATATATGCATCATGTACAAATAGTTACTCCAGATCCATGCTATTCCAGAAATATTTAGTCACCAATATAATCACAAACACTTGGGATATATATATATACATGGTTGAGGAAAATATGTATACTCAGTAGGATCCTTTGCAGTTTCTCTTGTGAAAAAATGGGAAAGAAATATTAATTTAGTGAGTAAAAAGTAGAACCAAAATGCACCTAATAGGTTAATTACCCATTCCCAGCCTCACTGAGTCTCAGTCACCATGTATCACATACATGGTGTACTAAAATAGTTTTAAAATAATATAATCATAGTCACTCCATAACCCCTTCCCCATTTTTCTAAATCAATCACACCCCCAATTAAAATAATTTGTCCTCCCATCCCTTCTTTCCTAATGTTGATTGGATTGAAGTTCTAGCAATCCTGAGACCTATAAGGTCCAACTTCTCAAGTTAGCATCATAAAAAACCACATATCACATCATCACATATATAACCTCATAACCATAGCAGAATGGTATCATGATCATGAAGTTTATTAACCTTATTCCCTCCCGAAACCATGAGTATTCTTAACCACATAAATCTCATCCAATAATCACCACTTCATCATATACACCACATTCCCCTACCATGAATTTAGTGATCTTACCAATATTGGTCCATCACAACCATTCCACTAGTAATGGGATAGTAGTGAAGTGGGGGTATTCATCCATCAACAATCTAAAACCTAGGTGTTGGGGAAACTTGTAGAAAAATATATTTAGTTTTAGTATTAAATACTATACTTAGGTGGGTGTGAATTTTTAAATACTATGAAAATACATGAATCAGTAATCTTATAAAAAAATATCCAAGGGGTTCTCATAAAAATTCTTAAAAAGATCAAATATTCCACCATTTCATCCACACTACATATCCACCACCATCGCAGACACTAAAACCTAAACTAGCTGATAACTATAAAAAAATTATTTACAAAAAAACATTTCTTATCCTTAAATAATTTAGTTATAAAATTACATATTAACAAATTGTAAATAGTGTTTAGGTCATTATAAACTTTTTCATTAAATATTTAATGAAAAAAACTCTCATCCATTACATAAAATTATTCATCATTTTAACTTCCCATTTATATATTCTTTTAGTTTGGAACATAATTATAACATATTAAATTATACCCCAAACCTATCTTCCTTCCACACTATGAGGTTTCTATAACACCTTAAAATCATTTATCATGTCCAGAAAAAGAAAATAATACATAAAAAATATTTCCCTGAATCTATATTATATGGGCTAACATCAACATCATTCATGGATGAAATATTAAAACTGACCACTTAATTAAAATATTAAATTATTATTTAACTCTGATAAGTCATTACCATAAACAAACATAGTGACATCTTATGTTTTTATTAAAAATAAATATCACATAAATCATGGTTTAGACAAAAAACCACAAATATATGCATTGTTTCTTTAATGTTTTGAAGGATAAAAATAATAAAGTGATTCATGGGTTCGTATTCCACTTTATTCTCATAATTAACTTCTTCCCCTTTAATAAAAAATTTAATCTTCTAATTAATCATAATTTTTAATTTAAGTAAAAATACATCAATATTAGTTTATAAAATAATCTAAATAAAATTAAAAACATGTGTGAAAAACATCCCATTATTTATTTTAATCTTTCACCATTTAATATTGTATTAGTTAATTTATACTAATTACCCTACTATGTCAAAAGCATCATATGATAACAATTTATAGAAATATTATAGTTTAGGTATTGAATCCCCTACCTCAAGAAGTTTTACATGCCACAACACTGAAATAGAGGAGAGAAAAAATATACACTAGTAAAGAAATAAATAAAAAATTTATTAAATAAAATTATAGAAAAAAAGTGTCTATAAGGAGATAATTTTTCATATAAGGAAATTTATAAATTAAAATAATCTAAATAGGAATTAAAATAAGATGAAACTTGTATTTATAATGATAAGATATCATTTTAACCAAATATTCTCCAAAGATTTGTCCAAATTCCAATTTGAATTCACATAAATTTAGTTTCCATTTAATTACCTAAAATGAACTTTAAAAAAACATTTTATTTAGTTTTTTTATAGTTTGTTTCCATTATCATTATAAATTATTTTATATCCAAAATTTTACATTATTATTTCAAAATATATTTATTAAATGTATTGTAGGTCTATTTTGAGGGTCAATAAAAGTATTATGCCTGAAAAACACTTCCCCCTTACACCGTATATGTATTATATAATGGTAATGGCAATATAACCTTATACATCTAAAAACTATGACCCTGATATGAGAATTGTGGTCCTCGTAGTTCCATTATTTAAAAAATATTATATAATAAATTCCCATACATATAATTAGAAAATTTAGTTGACCACTACTATGTCCTCCACCATGCTATTGGGATAAATCCCATTCTATTTTAACATTCCACGATGAAGACCACAGGTAGATACCCCATATTCACTTTTTTATATATTTATTTCATGATAATATACGTCTCTTTAACTTCCACATAAACTCATCACCATCTGAATCAAAACATCTAGACCAAATAGTTTTAGTAATAATAATTTTCTATAGGTGGAGTCTCTATAAAAAAAGCAATCTAAAATATCCAATTATAAAATTTCACTGCATGTGGTTCATGTCAGCTAAAAAATCCCTTCTGCCATGTTGGTGTGGGCTGGTTTGGTGTTTCTACTGACTTTAGTTGACATCCACAAGAAATGAACATCCAAAAATAATTTCTAGGGTCTTATTAAAACATTGTGGGATGATTTAACCTAAATAAAAAACATAACTCCCAGCAATAAAATACCAATAACAAAAAAAAACAATATGAGCGTGGGTAATAATAATAAAACTAAAGTGAAACAAAACTAAATATAAACATAAGAGTATCATTCATAGGTTAATAAGAGATGAGATAGAAAAGTGAAATCATATATAATATCATAACTCCAGTATGGAATCACTCAAAAAACACTAGGAGATAATACCAACACCCAAATACCAACCTGTGGAATAAGTTTCACGACGTGCCACTGGATAAGTATGAAACATTTACATTTCCAATATCTCAATTAACAAAATATACAGATTCACCATTGTCCCCATCTTGAGATCGAATATAAATATTGGTAGTTAATCCCCATGAACTTTCCATCACTTTCCAATAGGATAATAATGTGTCAGAACACATTATAAAATATAAAAAAGAAGATTAATAGATCAATAAAATTCTATAGATAAGTTTCAAGTAAAAAAAACATTTAACAGAGTTCATCATCATTTATTACCACTTGGAAACCCATCCAATGTTCAAAAACTCACACAAACTTGTATACCATGAATATCCCTATAATCTAAGGTTGTGAGTCATCAGTCATGAATTCATCACCTAGGGACCGCCATTTATACTGGTACGTCTGACCATAACATGTCCCATATTTTCTTTATTTAAGGTGGTACATCTAACTAGGATCCATCCTCATTCACATCTTTTTACACCAAACACACATTCCATGTTTTCTATTAAATCAATTTCTTTTGGAGACAATTTCTTTCATTAATTTTATCAAATTAATTGTGTAAAAAATTTCACCAACAATGATTTAAGTTATAATACGAAGAGTTTTTTCCATAAAAAATATTAAGTGGAATTTAATCATCAATAGTAAAAGTTTTAGAACAAGTTGAATAGGAGAAAATACACCAACATCTCAATGGATGACAATAAATTGGAACGAAACTAAAAATCTGCTAGATTTAGGCTCACAAAACCTTTCCATTAATATATCCCAATAATATCTCCTAAAAGAACCTTATAAAATAGAGATCTATCAATAATAGCTCATATGTAATGATCAGGGTAAGGGGATATGAGAGGATCTAAATAGAACAAGAAAGAAAAAGGACTTATCATCGATTCTGGAGATTCAATGCACTTTGATTCATAAAAATAACATTTAGAATCAAAGACAATCACCTAGGGATCTTGGTGACCAATTAGAGTTTCATATCCTTGGATTAAAGTATAAAAATATTAGTTTCGAGACCTTAATCTGAGTGAAAATATAATTTTTGGAGAATTAAAAGCGCATAACATGGTTAGTCCACAAGGTTGGTCAAACCATGTGTTAACCATGATCATTGTACTATATCAAAACCAATGGTTTTTATGGTGGTTCCACACAATATGGAAAACTGTGCCATGATACTATCCATCAACTATAGGGCCATACACTTTTGCTACATGGTTTGGAAAACCACACCCAACTATGTGAATTACACTATACAAAGTATCCAAACACACATGGTTTATCCTAAGAGCCTATATAGTTTAGTCAAATCATGCACCTTCTCAGTGACTCCTAATACCATCCTACATGGTTTCCTCAAAATAATGTATGATTTCCCCTAATCATGCTCAAACCATGGACCTCAAAAAATACTTCTAAAACAATAAAAAACCATTTTTGATACTTTGAAAAAAATACTATGTATTATATAACACCAAAGTACATACTAAAAGGATAATTTACCAAAAACTAGTGGTGATATATCCTCACCATCAATCATTTCCTATCATAAAAAATTTGGGAATTAGTATTGCTTTAGAAGATATCATGGAGCTCCTACAATATTTTCTTCTCATGCTACAAAATATCTTCCTAAATCTTATAATGTTGTCATAATACTCCAACCAAAATGCTAATATTCTCATGTAAGGGATTCTATCATCTATCCATAATGTGTATCAGTACATTAATCCAGGTAACATCATTATTTAGCTCATCTTGGCCCCATCAAGTGTCATGTTCTGGATGAAGCTAAAACAGTTTAAATTCAGATCCATAAAACACATTATGCACTCATATGAACTTTATAACTAAATCAAAATGATAACACAATTCATGTATATTTATAGTATCTCAAAAGGGCTAAAATACATAGGGGTCAATTTTTCTTTATTATAAAACAATGATTCATTAGACTTTTAGTGATTCTATTAAAAACATGACAACCCACATTAATTCATAACAATATGATCATAATCTACATAAAATATTTGGGGACTATGAGACATTTCCTTCTACTTTATAATAATATGAATGTTCTATACCATCTCTAGTGAAAGGATAGGTCCACTAGATGAAGGATCCCATGTTTCCTCACACAAATGTTTTTAAAACCAAAGAATACAATACAATTATTTGATGGTGTACATATGTATTGAGGCATGATAAATATTGTTGTATAAGAATTTTACTAATAGTATATAATCATATAATGGGACTGTAGAATCTATAATTAAATCATTTACCATGTCATCCAATGTTTGGACCATTAGTTACGATTTAAAAGCATTTTTATTTTGATGAGTGGTGATCACATTCTACTAAATTCCTGGTGATTTATTTAAGTATTTCCAAAATAGTGTGGTAAACCCAAGGACATAGTCATCGATAATTGATATTAGTACATTGTGAAATATTTCAAATTCCTATATGTATAGTGTTGACAATTATTCCATCATATTTGATTCAATAATTGGGGTGAAGTGAGCGGAATTTTTGAGCTAATCCCCAACAACTCATATGGAAAATTGTGTTGAGTCTATAAGGTTTTCGTTATGACCCTTACATTCCTTATTGTTTTGAAAATCACAAACACCTTATTCTTAATGAAAATCACTTTTATAAGGAAAATTTCATTCTTAAGGGAAATTGCTTTTATAAGGAAAATCACTTTTGTTAGGAAAATTGCTTTATGAGGAAAATCTCTTTTATAAGGAAAATTATCCTTATCATATTTTCATCCATATATTTCTTAATTATATGATTCGGATTCATTTCTATATTCTCGGAATCGTTTGAAACTTTGATATGAAGCATTCTGTTTTAGGTTCCGAATTCCAGATGAGAACTGTATTGAAGTTTCATTCTGAATTCCGGATACGAACTCTGATAAAGTTCTACTCCGAATTCTGGATACGAATTCTCATTATGAATTCTGATAAAGAATACTCATTACGAATTCTGATGACGAATTATCATTCCGAATTCTCATTCTGAATTCACCAATTAAACAAAATATTATTATCTTTGATTTATACACTACGAATTTATTTAGATTCGGAATATTATTTTTGTTAGACTCCGAACCTTCATTTTGCTTACACTTTATAATTTGTCTACTCTTTGACATTTTGTTTACAGTCCGAACCTTCACTCCGAACTTTTGAGTTAGACTTAAAACGATGACGTACATTCTGTTACACTTGTTTTGTTATAAAACGATGTCGTCTATTCTGTTATAAACTAACCGTTGGTTAAGTGACATGTGGACAGGTCCCTCCGAATTCTAAGGAATATATGACCGTTGGAGGAGGGTGCCGACCTTACCTATAAATAGGAGCTCATTAGAATGAGCTCAAAACAACTTCTTCGACATTGTGCATACATGCTGTTGAAGTGATTTCTAGAGAGAGAGGCTCTTATTAAATCTCAAAGCTTCGTGTGACTCCGAATGTTGGTGATTACATTTGAGTACTTCCGGGGATAGGAAGACAAAGGTGCCGATTACCTTGAAGTTCGAGGGCTTCATTGCTGAGGAAGACAGAGGTTGCCAACTACCTTGAAGTTGAGGGCTTGTGGGGATAGCAAGACAGAGACTCCGATCTTCGTATCTAGTGCTTACGCTGGTGTGGGTAATACATACTTTCTTGAAGGTATAAATCAAGGGACTTTTATCAAGGTTGTTGGATACCCTTCTCTTTGGGTTAAAATACTTATATCTTGTTACTTGTAGTTTTACTACTTGTTTGTTTCCGCTGCATATTGTATTATAAGGAAAGTATAACTTTCTTATACTTCCTTTGTTGTACTCTGTTTCATTTAGATTCTATACGCTTTATGGTAGAATCTATCTTTGTGATATTTGGTTAAGTTTCAACTTCCGAAACCATATTTCTGGAACCTTCTTTCGGAATGTTTTTCCAGGTATAAGCAAGTTCATAGGACTTGAAGTTTATAACTTCATTTCCCATTCCTTGTTTTCATTTTTTGTTAGAGGTGTTGTGAATTTGCTTAGTTTAGCTTTTTTAAACTTAGCCCTTTCCTTTTCTTAAGGAAAACATAGTTATTTGTAACTTGCTTTAAAGGTTCAAAGGAATTTTTAAAATGTACAATTCACCCCCCTCTTGTATATTGAGCATCTACATCATTATTTCGATCCTAAAATTGGTATTAGAGTAGGTCTTTGAAATAATTGTACTCACGTATATTTTTTTCTTGCTCACTTTCCCATTCCGAACTTTCTCATTCCGGAACATTTCCATTCCAAATTTTGTCATTCCTAACTTTTTTATTGTGGAACTTTTTCTCCTAACAAGTTTGTGTGCTAAAGGTTATTTTAAGTATGGCAGGGGTTAATGTTGGTTCCATTGATAATCTAAATCATAAAAGACCACCAATCTTTGATGGTAATGACTATAAGTATTGGAGAGATCGAATAAAGACATTTGTTATCAATACTGGAGTGGAAAACTTTGTTATGCTTACCGGAGATTATAAAATTCCTGATAAGGAAGTTAGAACTTTCACTAACCAGGAAAAGCAATAGTATCAACTCAATTATAAAGTACGCAATACTCTATTGTTTTCAATGACTATAAATATATATAGACAAATTTCTTCTTGTGAAGCAGCTAATTGTATCTGGAAGAAGTTAGAGGTTACACACTTTGGAACTTCTAAAGTGATTGAGACTAGGAGAGCTATGCTTCGAGCCGAATACCATGGATTCAATTTTACTTATGGTGAACCAATTTTTAAAGTTCAATAGAGGTTTATGACAATAGTCAATAGCTTACATTCTATGGGAGAGAATGGGTTAGATGATGAAGCACTTGTGGATAAGATAATTGACATCATGCCCAATGAGTGGGAATCCAAAAGAACTACTATAGATGAGAACAAGAAGGTCACTCAAATTTCTCTTGATGAGATATTTGGAACTCTTCTACAACATGAGACAAGAATGAAGAGAGATACTGACAACATCAAGAAAAATAATGGAAATGGTACTGTTGCTTTTACAACAACATCAAATCAGATGAAAGCTAAGACTCCAGAGAGAGTAACCAGATCCAATTTTAAGAAAGTTATTTTCCAATCCGAATATAGTGAGAGTGAAATATATGAAAATGAGTTAGAAAATCTTTCTTAAAGGATGAACAAGATAGCTGCCCAGAGAAATTTCCAATCCAAGTATAAAAAAATGACAAGAAAGATAGGAAAGATGGAGAAGTCACGTGTTATGAATGCAAGAGAGCCGGACATATTAGACCAGATTTCCCTTTTCTCAAAAAGAAAGAAAGGAAAGAAAGGCATTCAGACAGGAACAGAAAGAAGTATTATAAAGCCAAATCTAAGAAAGTTCTGAAAGCTTATGACACCTAGAGTGCCAGTGGTGGTGACTCTTCAGATGAATCTTATTATTATGAATCTTCAGGACAAAAGAATCATGGTCTTATAGCCAGAATACCTATTGGTGATCATTGTTTTATGGCTAAGGTACGAAGTGCTGAATCAATGACCAATGTTTCTTTAAATTCTAGAGATAGAAAGTATTATAACTCTTCTAATGAAGAATTCTCTTCTGATGAAGAAAATTCTTCACCTACTTATGATGAAGTTTCTAGGTTTTCTGAACTTCTTGAGATTGATAATTCCAAACTCAATAAAAAACATGACAAGGAAAACTCTAGGAATTCTATTCTTATGAAAGAAATATCAGATCTTTCTAAAGATCTTGATAAGAAAAATGCTGATTCTAAAGTATCTCAAAAAATATTGAGGAAGTATGTTCTGAGAAGAAAAAAATTTCTAAAGAGTTAGAAAAAGTTATTTCTAGGAAAAATGTTTTCGAGCCTAGATCTAGTTCGAAATCTAATGATTTTGAAGATAAAAACTTGGTTATAAAACTCAAATCCGAAATTTTTTCCTTAAATAAGTGTTTATTAAACTTTACCCATGGTAAGGAAAATTTTGATAAAATGTATTCCAAAATATGAACTTTAAGAAATAAATCCATATTTGGTTATACCCATGCAAAACCTACTTTCAGTAACAATTATTTCCTCCTCAAATTGACCCATTTTGTACCAAGTGTCAATGTGGTGGTCATTGGGCAAAGAATTGTTCCTTAAACAAAACCCAATCTTTAGGTTTTCATAAAGCTTATTTCTCAAAGAAGATGTGGGTTCCTAAAATTTTCTTGTCTAGAAATATCAGATCCAAGCATGTTTGGATTCCGAATGTCTAATTCTTTTCTTGTTTTCAGGAAAATAAAGAGAATACCAACAACAACATGTGGTACATGGATAGTGGATGTTCCCAGCACATGACTGGTAACAAAAGCTATTTTGAAAAGATTATCAAAACGAAAGGAGGAAAAGTGACTTTCGGTGATAATGGTAAGGGAGAAATTGTTGGTATAGGTAATATTGTTCTTCTGGTTAAAACCTTGATTTCAAATGTTCTTTTTGTTAAGGGTCTTAAGCACAACCTCATTAGCATAAGTCAGTTATGTGATGAAGGATACCTTGTGAATTTTAGGAATGATAAGTGTTTAGTTAACAATTCCAAGGAAGAAGTTATTCTCTCAGCCAATAGGTAAGAGAATGTTTACACTTTGAACCTATAAGACCTCAGGAGTCAAGATTTACCTTGCCTAAGTGCAATGGAAGATCATTCCTGGTTATGGAATAGAAGACTTGGTCACTGTAACCTTATGAACTTACGCAAACTCTCGAAGAAGAAACTAGTTAAGGATCTACCAGAGCATAGATTTGATTCTTCTAAAGTTTGTGATCCTTTTAAATATGTCGAGAAACATAAATCTAGTTTTAAATCAGTTGGTGAAGTCTCAAAAACTGATGCATTATAGTTAGTGCACATGGATCTTTTTGGTCCAACACAAACTGGACGTATTGGAGGAAAACACTATGTGTTTGTTCTAGTTTATGATTACACTAGATTTACTTGGGTTTATTTTTTAACAAATAAGTCTGAAGATTTTTCTTATTTCAAAAGTTTTAGAGCTCAAGTTAAAAATGAGAAAAACCGTCCATTGAAAACTATTCATAGTGATCATGGAGGAGAATTTCAAAATTCGGATTTTGAAACTTTTTGTTGTAGAAAACGTATTACTAAAACTTTTTCAGCACCTAGAATTCCTCAACAGAATGGTGTAGTTGAGAGAAGAAATAGAATTCTTCAAGAGATAACTGGAACCATGTTGAGTGAATATTCTATAACTAGACATTTCTAGGGTGAAGCTGTAAGTACTGCTTGCTATGCTATAAATCGAGTTTTGATTAGACCTTTTCTTAATAAAACTCTTTATGAGTTATGGAACCATAGAAAACCAAGACTTTCCTAATTCAAGGTTTTTGGTTGCAAAGTATTCATTCTGAATACTAAAGAAAACTTACATAAATTCGAACCAAAATCTGTTGAAGGAATTTTCTAAGGTTATTCCACAACTTCTAAGGCTTATAGAGTCTTTAATAAAAATACTTGTACTATTGAAGAAATAGTACATGTAAAATTTGATGAGTCAGATCCTTTTGTTTTTAAACCATCCCAACCTACATCCTCGGATGTGTTTTTAAAAACAGATTGTCAACCTTTGATAGAAGAACCTTCTGATATGGAAATTGTTCAAGAAGATACTTCTGAAACATTTACCCCAGAAGACTTTCTACCCTATGTTGATGAACAGGTTTTACAAAACCCAAATCAGGTGTTTCTTAAGAATCATCCCAGTGATAGTATCATTGGTGATGTAAATCATCCTTTAAGAACTAGAAGTTCCTTATAAAATAAAGTAGAATATCTAGCATTTCTTTCCCAATTAGAACCAAAAAGCACAGATGAAGCTTTATGTGATGATGATTGGATCAAAGCTATGCAAGATGAACTAAATAAATTTGAAAGGAACAAAGTCTAGATCTTGGTTGAAAGACCTAAGGAAACATCTGTTATTGGAGTAAAGTGGGTCTTCAAAAACAAATGTGACGAAAATGGAGTCATAGTAAGAAATAAAGCTAGACTTGTTTCTAAAGGCTATAATAACCAAGAGGGAATAGACTATGAAGAAATTTATGCTCCAGTATCTAGACTTGAATCTATCAGTATTCTACTTGCCTTTGCAGCATTCATTAATTTTAAACTTTTTGAAATGGATGCGAAATGTGCTTTTCTCAATGGTTATGTTCAAGAGGAAGTTTTTGTGGAACAACCTACTGGCTTTGAAGATACAAAACATCCTGATCGTGTTCTTAGACTTACCAAAGCTCTGTATGGTCTTAAATAAGCCCCACGAGTCTGGTATGATAGAATCACTAGATTTTTTCTTCAAAATAACTATTTCAAGGGAAATTCAAATCCAATGCTTTTTATAAAGAAAGATAAGAAAAATGTTTTGATTGTTCAAATTTATGTTGATGACATTATATTTGGTTCAACTCAACAATATTTAACCGAATCTTTTGCAAGTCTAATGATGTCTGAGTTTGAAATGAGTATGATGGGTGAGTTAACATTTTTCCTTGGTTTTCAAATTTCTCAAAAACCAGAAGGAACCTATATTTATCAATATATGTATATTAAAGATCTTCTCAAGAAGTATGGTTATGACATTACTAAATGTATAAGTACTCCCATTGGTACCTCAAACTCTTTAGATCTTGATGAAGCTGGGAAACCAGTAGATCAAACATCTTTTAGAGGTATGATAGGAAGTTTACTTTACTTAACAGCTAGTCAACCAGACTTAATGTTCTCAGTATGCTTATGTGCAATATATCAATCCAATCCTAAGGAATCTCACTTAAAGTCAGTAAAAAAAAATTTTCTACCTTAAGGGAACCATGGATCTAGGATTATTTTATACTTCTAGAAATGATTTTGTTCTAAAAATATTTTCTGATGCTGACTTTGGTGGATGTAGGATGGATAGAAAAAGTACATCCGGAACTTGTCATTTCTTGGGAGATTCTTTAGTTTCTTAGTCATGCAAGAAGCAACATTCTGTAGAATATTCCACTGCTGAAGCTGAATATTTAGCAGCTGGAAGTTGTTGTGCTGAAGTGTTGTGGATGCAACACACACTCACAGACTGTAGCTTGAGTTTTACTAAAACTAAAATTTTGTGTGATAACATAAGTTCCATTTCCTTAAGTAAGAACCCTGCACATCACTCACGTGCAAAACTCATAGATATTAGGCATCACTTTCTTAGGGATCACACACAAAAAGGAGATATCATTCTTCAGTTTATCGAAACGCAGGATCAACTTGCTGATATTTTCACAAAATATTTTCCTTCTGATAGATTTGAATACATTAAACAGAAGTTAGCAATGATAACCATAAGGTAATCTTTCTTAATTAACTTTCTATTGAAAAAGTCTCCTTACAGTAATAAACTCATTTTCACAGGGGGAGTACATTTGATTGTTAGAGTAACCAAGTTTTTCAATTTTTTTTTTCAAACTTTTCGGAACTAAAAATTCGGAATGGAAATTTCCGGAACTGAAATTTACAGAATGGAAATTTTCGTATTGAAAACTTTCGGAATGGAAAATTTCGTACTAGTATTTCCATAACGAGATTTTCGTACCGAGACTTTCGTAATGAGCTTTTCATTTTCAAACTTTTGAAATTAAATTTTCTTACTGAAATATTTATAATTTTTGTGTGATGAATTTGTTTTTCATAGTGTTTTTTGTAAACTATGTCTTTTCGTAGTAATAAAGTTCTTTTGTAGTTAATTTTTCTTCAAAAAGAAGATTATCGATTATGAATAATCCTCCTAATCCAATCCGAAAGGTATGATTTACTTACTCAAAGTTTTCGTAATCATACTTTACTTGCTGGTATTTTCTTATATTTTGTTTTTGGATTATAGTTTTCTTAAATATTTGTTTTAATAAAAACCTCAAAAGATCGGATTTAAGTTTTTTTGAGAATTAGTTTTCAACCGTCAGATCAGATCTCAGCTTGTCACAACCGTTCAATCAACCGAGGAAGTTGAACCGTTATATCATTGCCCATATAAAGGGGACCCCAAATACTCGTCCCATATCAGTTTTTAAGCTCCAGTGTCCTAAATCTCTACCTCTCTGTTTTAAGTCCGTTTTGATCTTCAGTTAACTCCGTTCCGAAATTCTCAGAAGTCTTCAGATCTGAATTTCTGTGGAAGATGCTTCTCAAGACATGTGTTCATCTAAGCCGATTTCCAAGTGGTTAGTATATAGAGAAAGGTTGGTTCATCCTGATTTCTTCAACAAGTATGATTCCATTATATCCAACCATATTAATCTTAACGGATGGGAAGTTTTTGCTGTGTCCAAGCCCGGAAATCAAGATGAAGTTTATTCGGATTTTCTTATAGAATTCTATGAGACAGTTTCCTTCTATAAGGAAGATGGCAGAGACAAATTATCATTTAAGTCTTATGGCAAGACTTATAAGCTTTCTTATGCCAAGGCATCTAGCATGGTAGGGATGAACAATGAAGGAGAAGCTGAGTTAATTTCTCATGTTTTTCCCGATTCAAAGGGAAGCTTCGACAAGGAAAAGGATTTGAAAATTCTCGGACTGGCAGATGATAAGGCTTCGAAGATTGATTCTCTTTCTACGAATTTTCGGATTCTAGAATTATGGGTACAAGGTTTTATTGTACTGAGGAAGGGTGAAAAAGATAGTCTGAAGATGAGTGAGATATACATTCTAGATTTTCTGATAAATCTGAGGAAGTTTAATCTGATGAAACACATTCTTATTACCCTTGAGAATGTTAAGAAAGGGAATCTGAGAGCTCAGATCATAATGTATCCAGTAATCATCTCGAAATTGATAGTTCGGTGCCTTGAGTCATTCAATGAGGCTTGCAAGTCTAAGCCAAGAGTTTGCAAGATTATGTTGGTGAGTGGTGGTACTCTCAAAAGGATGGATGTAGCCTTCGACAAGGAGACTGGTCAGTTTGTTGATTTACCTGCTCAAGAAGAAACAGGTTCCGAAAGTTGGTGAACCCGAATCCTCTAAGCTAGTGAAGAAGAGGAAGTTGAAAGAATTTGAAGTTGGAGAAGAGAATCCCAAATCTAAGGAAGTTCATTATGCACCTCCAAAACCGAAGAAGAAGAAATCTTACCCAGATGAGGTAGTTGATAAGTGGAGGGAAATCAAAGAAAAGAGAGTGCAAGGGGAACCTAAGTTTGTCTTGGATCCTGCGGAGGCTAAGGCCTTGAAGGAAAGGACAGCTTCTAAGCTAGAAAAGCAAGTGAAAGAAAATAAGCTTAAGAAGAAGATTTCTGAAGCTGAGGTTTCTCAAACTTTGTAGAAGTTTGATGAGATGACTTCCGCAAAAATTCCCGTTCTGAGATCTTTTTCTCTAAAATCTCTACCTGAGACTCCAGGAAGAAACTTTGTCGCTCCGGAAGAGGCAGTTGCTAAGCCTGTTGAGGAAGTTGAGCAGATAGAGCAAGTAGAAGAGGTAGAAGCAGTTGCTGAAGGTAGTGGTGAGACCAGGGATGTTTTGAAGCAAGTAGATGATTATAAGGGGACACCTTCAGAACATTTGTCGCTCCGAACCTCAGAATCTGAGTCCTCTAAGTTAGTCACACCAGGGAAGGATGAGGATAAAGGAGAAGAAGAAGTATCTTATCATGCAGTGGAAGAACAACTTCTACATGATATTTCTCAAATGGAGAATGTAGAGTATGGTGCTCAAAAAGTTGCTGATGATGAAGAAAATGTTGTTCAAGTGTCTGACAGTGATAAGAGAACTCCGGAACAAGACACCATTCCGAAAAGGGACAAGGGAAAACAACTTGTTGTTGATACCCCGAGCTCAGTGGCTATAAAGAGAAGGGAAGTTGGTAGTTCTTCAAAGAGAAATCTTGAGCATATTGAAGAAGTAAATTCTCTAAGAAAATTCCCGGATTCGGAGTCATCTTTATTGGGGCATGACTTTGTTTTTCAGTCATTAAAGAAGTTGGTAGGTACTATTCCGACTTTCACAAGTATTGATTCAAGATGCCAGATGCTCCAACATGCTTTGAATCTGAAAATAGACTCTGTATCCATGGTTATAGACAAATGTGTTGAGATAGAGGCTCAGTTAAAAACTTTCTTTATCAGATATGAAGCCCACAAAATATCTTTCAAGAGGATGACTAGTTGGTCGAGGAAGACTGTAGAAGAGATGAGACTCTTTGATGAATTCTAAGATAATGTGAAGGATGACTTTGAGACAGAAGACATGAAGATAAACGAACTTACTTCATCATTTGAAGAAAAGTTGATAGATGAAAGGAATTTTCGGATTCAAGAAGTTAGAGATCTGAATGGGAAGCTAAATTCTGTTTCTCAAAATTGGAAGTATGAATGGGATCATCGGATTGAGTTTGATGAGAAGTTGTTAAAGTAAGAACAAATCTTGAAGGATCAGGAAGAAAAGCTTCAAGCTCCGGAAGAAAAGCTTCAAGCTGATGAAGAAAAGCTTCAAGCTCAGGAAGAAAAGCTTCAAGCCCAGGAAGAAAAGATTGAAGCTCAAAGTGCAAGAATAGTTGTATTAGAGAAGCAAGCCGAGGAAGATCATAAAGTCTTAAAGAAGATAAAGACAATTCTTAAGGGTCTCATGGCGAAGGAAAAAGATCCAAAATAGACAAATCCAATCTTTGGTTGTATCTTAACTTCCTTGTTGTTGAATTTATAAACTCAATGAGAATTATTCTTGCTTGTCTCTTTTGTTGTTGCTACTAATTTTTCAGGTACTTTGTTATATTTTCCATTCCCTTGAATTATTTTTGAAAATCACAAAGGGGGAGAAGGAAAATAATACTAACAAAAAGGGAAAAGGAAAAAGAACCGTAACAAAGGGTGAGAAAGAAAAATAACTCTAATAGAGTTTATATAAAGGGGGAGTTTTTCATTAAAGAAGATATTCTTGTTCTTAATGAAATATCATTTCGAAAATATAGAATATGATACTTAGTGTTTGAAAACCTAAGGGGGAGTTAGTCGTATTCATCAACATCCATAAGCAAAGGGATATAAGACATAATGTTTTCTTTCTTATTAGACTTTATTTTTTGTAAGGATGTTTGTGCTTTCCAAAAAGGGGGAGATTGTTGAGTCAATAAGGTTTTCCTTATGACTTTTCCATTCCTTATTGTTTTGAAAATCAAAAACACCTTATTCTTAAGGAAAATCGATTTTATAAGGAAAATTGCTTTTTTAAGGGAAATTTATTTTATAAGGAAAATTACTTTTATATGGAAAATTGATTTATGAGGAAAATCGATTTTATAAGGAAAATCATCCTTATCATATTTTTCATCCAGATATTTCTTAAGTATAAGATTCAGATTCATTTATATATTCTCGGAATCGTTTGAAACTTCGATATGAAGCATTATGTTTTAGGTTACGAATTCCAGATGAGAACTGTAATGAAGTTTCATTCCGAATTCCGGATACGAACTCTGATAAAGTTCTACTCCAAATTCTGGATTCGAATTCTGATGACGAATACTCATTACGAATTCTGATGATGAATTCTCATTCCGAATTCTCATTTCGAATTCACCTATTAAACAGAATCTGATTATCTTGGCTTTATACACTCCGAATTTATTTATATTCTAAATATTATTTTTGTTAAACTCCAAAATTTCATTTTGCTTACACTTTTATAATTTGTCTACTCGTTGAAATTTTGTTTACACTCCGAACCTTCACTCCAAACTTTTGAGTTAGACTTAAAACGATGACGTACATTCTGTTACACTTGTTTTGTTATAAAACAATGTCTTATATTCTATTATAAACTAACCATTGGTTAAGTGACATGTGGACAGGTCCCTCCGAATTTAAAGGAAGATATGACCTTTGGAGGAGGGAGCCGACCTTACCTATAAATAGGAGCTCATTTGAAATAGCTCAAAACAACTTCTTCGACATTGTGCATACATGCTGTTGAAGTGATTTCTAGAGAGAGAGAGAGGCTCTTATTAACTCTCAACGCTTCGTGCGACTCCAAATGTTAGTGATTACATTTGAGGACTTCCGGGGATAGGAAGATAGAGGTGCCGACTCCCTTGAAGTTCTAGGGATTCCTTGCTGAGGAAGACAGAGGTTGCCAACTACCTTGAAGTTGATGGCTTGTGGGGATAGCAAGACAAGGACTCGGATCTTAGTATATAGGGCTTACCCTGGTGTGGGTAAGACATAATTTCTTGAAATTATAAATCAAGGGACCCTTATCCAAGGTTGTTGGATACCCTTCTCTTTGGGTTAAAAGACTTATATCTTGTTACTTGTAGTTTTACTACTTGTTTGTTTCTGCTGCATATTGTATTGTAAGGAAAGTAAAACATTATTATACTTCCTTGCTTGTACTCTGTTTCATTTAGATTCTATATGATTTAATGTATAATCTCTCTTTGTGATATTTGGTTAAGTTTCACCTTCTGGAACCATATTTCTGGAACCTTCTTTCGGAGTCTTTTTCCAGGTTTAAGCAAGTTCATAGGACTTGAAGTTTATAACATCATTTCCTATTCCAAGTTTTCATTTTCTATTAGAGGTGTTGTGAATTTTCTTAGTTTAGCTTTGTTAAACTTATCCCTTTCCTTTACTTAAGGAAAATATAGTTATTCGTAACTAACTTTAAAGGTTCCAAAGGAATTTTTAAAATATACAATTAAGCCCCCTCTTGTATATTGAGCATCTACATCATTATTTCGATCCTACAACTTGTTTCCAAACCATGCATGGTAGACCTTTGACCAAATACATAGTTATATTCTCACATTTCTATACGGGAATTGGTAATTAATTCTTTATAATAGAAGGAAATTGGTGATTTTACTTGATCTACTGATATGTGAGGCATCTTGAGTCATACTTCACAACATTTTACTCCATTACATCCCATTAAAACTATGTTCTCATTGACTTACAAAAATTATAAATTTTAGGATTAGCAACCCATATCGAGTGGTGGTAGGTTGAAATAAGTTGTTCTTGATACGTAGGAAGAACAAAAATACAATTTATAAAACATAAGATAGATCTACCATGTAAAATATATCCTTAAATGGTATACTCAACATAGAGTTTAGACCTTAAATTTATACATTTAGGATCATATGAATTATAAAATTTATCATACTCAATCAAATTAGGACCAAAAGAAAATACAAATAATATCTGAACATAAAACTGTTTATCATAGTCCAAGTTCATATCACCTATAACTGACATCACCTACCACTAATTTTTATTCTTATTATCCAACTTATTATATAACTTCCTACTCAATGAGTTAGTAACATAATTAAATTTTTTATGTGTCTACATTAAGTCATAGTCAAGAATCTAAAGGTATTCCATCCATTTTTTATTCCATATATTAAAATATTGTTGTTAGAAAATGTGTTTCAAGACATTTTGATCCATGAAAATTATGAAATTATCACAATAAAGATTATAATGCTATGTTTTTAACGAATTCACTACAAAAACCAACTCTGAATAATGTTTTAGGAAAATCTTCACATGAAACAATTACAGTTGTAAACCAAAAGCTACAACATGATCTACCTAAATGAGAATACTCTCAAACCAGATCCAGATGCATCACAACACACCAAAAATCCTTTCCTTGACTCTAATAAAACAAGTATCAATACTATTGAAAGAAAAAACATAATCTATTGAATATTTCTTCCAATGATTGGTGTATTGGAAAAGAACACCTTTCTCTTTGAAATCTATTATTAGTGAGGTAAGTCATAAAAAATGATGAACAAATCATCAGTAATATTATGAAAATTTGAAGAAATTGCATATATCAAATAAATTGTTTGGTTGTTTCTAAGATGTAATATATTCAACATTTTTAGGATATATTGAGAATCCTTATATTAGAAACGATGTTTTTAGGTAAATATTCCTCTTGTATTCATAAATCACACTTTTAAAGCCTAACATAAATTAAATGTTCCTAAAATTTTCCCATTACTATAGAAAACTATTTTTCATGATCATTATGTAATGAATTTGTTTTTTCATTATAAAACTATATAATATTCTAATGAGTTTTTTTGAGGCCAGGTTTAGAGTTAACATGGTATTCGAGGATTTTTGGATCCTAAGTGCTAATAAAAATACAAATACAAAATATATTATATAATACATGAATTTTAAAAAATAATAATAGAATAACCCCTAAATATTTCTCTAGAAGGGAAATATGATACCATCAATAAATTTGAATTGTAAATTTTACCCTAAGCATTTTATAATCCTTTTATACATTAGGTACTTTTTAAACAGCATTCATGGTGGTAATTAAGAACTAAATAAATAAATTTATAAACATATTAATTAGTTTTTTAATTATCCGAAACCTAATAAATCTCTATTTAAATGTAGTTATGAAAAAAATTATATGTTTAGCCACATAATCTTATAGATTTTTATAATAATGAAGATGATGGAAATATGAGTGAATATGGGATCATGGATCTGTGATCGATTATCCAAGGAGTTGTCTTTTCAAAAGAAGTTTTTGGATCTCTCCAATGATAATGACATACAGTTGTTATTTTTCAGTGATAATTAAAATCATAGAATATGGATTCTTTTTGTTTATTTTAATCCTTATTTTGATTAATTTATGTTTAATATTAATTATTTTTTCTAAAAATTTGATTCATGTGTCAATTAATACATTATCCCCATAAAGTTAGGAAATGATGATGTCCTGGTTAGTCATAGATTTCTCCTTATGTTTGATGTTTTTTTAGTTCAACATTTTGAGGCCATTAAATACAATGGAAAACCTATATTCCACACATTTTGTACCATTATTTTCCCCACATGTTCATTGAGCACTAATCATCAGTATTTCTATTTGACTGACGATTCCAAAATACCCCAATCTAATCATTGAGTAATCAATCTTTAGGGAAACATATCATTTCTATAGGTTCAATTTTGGGATCAATGGTACGGTAAAGGAATGATATTGTGCAGTTAAAGATCATACATGTATTAGAGATCTAGGTTGATTTTTATAGTGGAATCAGAGGTGTTGGTGGATTGTGTGAGACATGCAGAGCAGTTTATATATTCTTAAAAATCATGATTTTCAAATTCTTTTTTCATATGAAACAATTACACGTGTAATACTTGGATAAATGGATAGGGTTACACATATAGATAAATATAACACACTGTGTGAAGACCAAAAATTGTGTGACATGATATTTGTGACCTAGTGTGTACCCCTGGGATACACAATGGTGACACTGCTTCATGGGTATGACCAGTGTACTCAGATATTACTAGGTTCATGAGAACAGAGAAAAATAGTTTACTTGGATGTAGGTAGATACATGTTCCTGACTACAGTACATTAGCATGTCTAGATAGAGTCAGCTAGACCTCAATGTGTGTCATGGTGTGACCCAATATCTTCCAGCCCGATGTTGGGTTAGAAATCCTGCTAGTAAATATCAAGTCATGTGGTCACTATCATATAAGGTTAATTAACATAGGATCGGTTTTCCCCCATAGTACCTAGTTGATAAATTTTGTGTCCTTTTGTATGTTTTTTATGGGGAGTTCTATCTGGAATGACCTCTTATTTGAGTATCATAACTCTTAGCATACACTATGGAGTCAGTTCTCCCATAATAACATTACCTTTATGACTCAAGTAAAATTCTACGATGAAATTAAGAACATGACTTAAAATGGGGGCTTGGTGTCTCTATTATGTATGTTAGGGTATTGTTTGTACTATCTAATATCTTGACTACCATAAATTTTTAATGATGCTCTAACAACTCCCCTGAACCTTTTTGTTTTGGTGATTTTGTAGTTTCTTACTTGTTATTATACACTTAACCCAACATCATATCATTGCACAAATATCGTGTATTATAGTGGAAAAAAGAATTTTGATGGATTTCTAGGAGGACTAGGAGTTGGTAGATAATAATGAGGAAAAATGAATCGTAACTAGTTCCAGGAGTTTCAATACATAAGCATTAAATTATTTATAGAAGATTGGACTATTTTATTGTATTGCTGGGATTGAATTTAGAATTTTTAATTCCAATAATTATTTCATACACTGATGCGGGATTTAGTTTTATGAATTCATTGTGGTATCCATTATAGTTTTCCTTATTAATTATTTTGGTGTTTGTAGATGTGTTCATGTGTACAAGTGACTTACGATAAAGCCTCATATATGTGTAACACGACTACTCATTGTTTATTACCATACCCTTTCTAGTTATAGGTTGTCTTGGGGTATGAAATTCTCTTATCCATAAACTAGGCGGGCCCTAGAGGGTTTGTTAATGATAGAGTTATATTAGAAAAAGTTCCTCCCAGGACCATAGTTTGGTGACATGAAGTTTTGAGGTTTGGTTTGGAAATTGAGGATGAAATGTTAAATTTTTTAATGTTTGGATCTCATGGTGGGGAACCAAGTATTGATGTTATGAGTAAAATATCCATTCAAAAGGTCTTTGATAACCTAAATTTTGAGTCAGTACATATAGGGTCTTGTTATAGGGAAAACATCAGTATATGCATCTTATAAGAACTGGTAGTAGTTTACTTATCCTTCTAGGGTATGCTCCCTAGATATACTCTTTGATCATGATATGTATTTTTTTTCATGATTCCTTCATGATTATTTCTATTTTGGGTTCCATAATATTATTGTGATGGTGATCTACCTAGAAGTGAGGCTTTTGTTCAAGAACGTATATTAGAGGTGGTACCTCTTAGATGTTTTCCAAATTAAACTCCACCCATTATGAAATATTATTATTTAAATACAGATAGATGTAATTCATAGTATGAGAATACTATATAAGATTCATATGCAGTTATCCCTTAGGTTTTGGGGTAAGGCATACATCTAGGCAATTGATGATTGTCTTGGGGTAGTTGGGTGAGTTTTCGGTATAGGTAGGATACATCCACATAAGATGGTTGTCCTAGCTATGAGCCTTACCTGTGGATCAGTAGGGAGATTTTAAATTATAGTGATATAGACTCATGATTAGGTGATCCATTCTTTGACATAGTTCAAGATTATTTGCAAGGAGTAGTTCTACCTAGCTATGTTTCGAGAAATAGGCATCCAATAACATCTGAAGCTTTATTAGGGTAGAGTGGAAGTTGAAGAATATGGGGAATGGTTCAATAAACTTTCAATATAATCCATGAACATGGTTATAAATCAATCAGTTTTGTCTCATACCATTGAGCATGTACTTTATCGGGAAATTTAAGATGGTGTGGTATCTATTTTCAGCTCTTATTATTTTGGGTGTTAGAGCATGCCTTGATGGTAAAAGAATTTTGTTGTTAAATAGATTATGATTGTTGAAGATTATAGTTGGAACCTTGGATATGAGACTTAAAAAGTAGGTAGATGAAATTGAAATTAGGGATTTAGTTATACGTGACATTTCATAATACAACATCAGGATATAGGGTCTAGAGTTTTGATCACTCAATATGGTTCCAGGAATACGAGGGAGAGTTGATTTTACTCCATTGAGGGGTGGAGATATCTTCAGTTGGATTTTTCGACACACTGTGTGACCAATAGGTATATAGTTAATGGAACACTTAGAAAATGGATGTTGTTGTATCAGGAAGGTATGTAGAGTATAACATTTGGTAGATGGGTTTAGTGAGTTTTGGTAGGTGGTTGAGTATTTTATCTTTTGTAACTACCACCATCAAGGGGTCCATGACAAGATCTAGGACCTCTTGTTCAGGGATAAAAACAACTACATGTAGTGGAGTCTTATGAATATGAGGCTCTAAAGATGCTTCAAGACACAATCTATGTATTCTATACATTTTGTGCAGTATTGATAGATAGATGAGTGATCTACTCTTTTCTTACCTCATCCCTTGATTGATCTTCAGAGATTCCACTAGATCCTTTTAGCATGAAACTTTCATTTGGTAACTCATACTAGTGATGATTAAATGATCATGAACATATGCTAACCATGCAAATTTTCAATTGTAGGAGAGAACATTACGTGGGTCCATTATCGGGTCATTATGAGAGTTTACGATGCAATTGTAGGAATGGAATATCTACCCATAGTTTATACACATATTGATTATTTCTGGAAGAATATATTGTTCGTATGAGTTGATGTGACTAGGTTTTCCTTCTTTGATGAGAAGGATGTCTAGGCATAGTAGAATATACTCACGTACTAAAGGATATAGAAAATTACTCACAAATTTGTTTTTAATACCCATGGTGTTGTATATTTTATGAGCTTTTATGTTTCATTAGCTATGGTAGAAAATGATGACCCATTACTTAAGGACGTGTTTGAATTACCACTCTACTGAGAGATAAAATTCTATACTAACAAGAACCTATGGACTGCCAAGATATATACATCAATATATTGGATGGCTATAGTATATCTTTGAGAGATAAAGGTGCAGCTGATGGTTTTGTAGAGTAAGGGATTTTTAGACTCGGTGTGTCCCCATCGGTAGCCTAATTTTTGTTTGCCAAGAATTATGATGGGAGTTAGTGTTTATGTGTGGATTAAAAAATAATCAATAATGTGAACATAAATTATAATTATATACTCTAAATGATCAATGATATATTGCTGTAGTTGAAATGGGTGAGGTGTTTATCAATGCCTAACATCATGTTAGGCAATCACTAGCAATGAGTTTGAGATGTGGATATACCAAATATGGAATTATGATGTTTCTATGGATACTATGAGTAATTAGTGATTAATTCGTTTATGAATAACTCCCTAGTAGTATTCATGGTAATTTTGAAAAATATTTTTCATCCATTATTTAATTGGTTCATGGATTTATTCACTAATGACATCGTTGTGTATATTGCGTTAGAGGAGGATCATGCAAGACATTTGGGGATGGTCTTAGAAATACTCCGGGAGAACCATTTTTAGAGGATTCTCCCAAAGTTTCAGCTCTAAGTTAAATTTTTCTACTAATTGGGATATATCATCTCAATATAGGGAGTAATGTAGAACACAATAACAATGAATGATGTACTATCTTGAGAGATATCATGAGAATGATCATGGTAAGGAATTTCCTTGGGTTATCAGGATGATATTTGATGTTCATTCTTAGTTTACCAAGGATTTCATGACGAATAACTGATTTTATCCAAAGGGGAATCCTTTCATATAAAAAAAGAGGTTAAAACAATATTTCATGGAGTTATGGAAGAGGTTGATCAGTGGCCCCATCATAAGACAGTAAGAGGAGGCTATTGAGTATGTGGTGTTCTTCCATGCCTCTGGAACTAGGATTTTATGTGTTCAGATGTGGAGTTAGGTTTGGAATGACTATGGGTCCTAGTAGTTGAGGCCCCATGAGAAGAATTATGTGACCCATGATCTTGATTTTTAATTAGTGGTATTCACATTGATGTTGTGGTGACACTACCTCAAGTGCGAGGGGTTTATCATCAATTCTAACTAGAAGAGTGTCAAGTATAGATATTTTTCATAGAAAATTATGATCATTACAAAGAGGTGATTTCTAGGTTCCGTCGATGATTATTACTTGTAGATAATGTATTATTTTTTTGGAAGGGTAACATGGTTGAAGATACACTTGGTAAGAGATCTTGTTTGTAACTGTTTAGTGAGGCGATAGAGTTGTTGGCCTTATTGAAGTTTTTCTTTACGAATTAGGATGGTACAACATACCTGCTGTAAATGGTTATTTCCTCACTACTTCTATAGAGTTTTAGGGAGGATCAACTTGGAGATATATATTGTGAGGACTTTCATGTTTAGATATCTTGTGGATGTGCTCCAGATGAATTTTATGAATTTGGGGAGTAAATATTCCTTTTTTGAGCATGGAACATGGTACCGATGATGACATGAGAGTAAATAATAAGGGTGTTTATTAAAAACCCTTAGTGGTTTTTGAATGACTGTAAAATATGTACCAAAACCTTTTTCGTAGTTCTGTTAGCTTGGGATGAAGATGTGTGTAGTCGAGTTTATCTCACATTACCTTAGTTTCTAGTTGGTTAAGTCTAAGAACATGGTTCAAGTGGGTTGGTATCAACCCCATGAGGTTTTATATTGGAAGTGGTATGTTGTATCTATGGACTAAATGATTGGACTTCAAAAATACTCCAAATGTCCTGAAGCTATTTGTGTGATCATAGACCGAGTCATGAAATCAATCCATTCGATATCATATTTCAATAGATATATTGTGATGACATTATGTAAAGAAGACAGTTCATCTTCATGGGTTTCAATCAATGGTAAAGCAAGAACCCATGTTTTTGAAAAAGACCAAATTCCAAGAGAAATTATTTTGTTTGTGATTTCTGGATGGGAAATTTTATAAACCGAGCTTTGGAATAAAATTTGGAGTGTTAGAATACTCTTAAGTGTAATTTCTGGACTTGGGTGAAGACCCCAGAAATTTCTAGAGTGTAATGAGGATATTTGGGAGAGAAATACCTATAAAATAATTTTTTGAGGGATCTATAGATGGGGAATGGTTTTTTTGAAACCATATATCCCATAGTAGGATTCCATGCAGCCATATATAAGTGGAGAAAAGCTGTCATATGGGTTTCTCATAGTTTTCCAAACCATGAACCCAACCCGCACATTTTTTGGTTTTTGAATGTACCTAAACACTATTCATATCATGGTTGGTGTACTATTTCTAATCCATGTGGGAAATATTGTGCGAGGTGCCTAGTAGAGGGCACACAATTGGATTATTGTTTTCCAAACCGTACGGACCAAACCATGAACGATACTCTATTTTAAAATTTAAATTAAATTAAATTTACGTAAAATAAAATAACAAAATGCAAGAACCCCAATTCCCCCACCTCTGTCATATGACGCATGAAGCTCCCTCCCATTCTCGACACAAGACACACCCCTATTCTCCCTCTCTTGTTGGCAATTTCAAAAGAATTTCCACTGGTTTCACATTCTATTCTTTCAGGTAATAATTTTTACTCCCATATACATCTTTAGATTGTAGTGATTCCTTTCCATATCTCCATATTTAATTATAGTTGAACCCTAAGGTTAGGGATAACCATATTTTCATTGTTTTGTCAGCTGTTCGGGCATGTGGTGCACCTCTTGAGACTATTTCATGTGGGTTTCAGTGTCCACTTCGGAAGGAAAAGTGATTGGGTTCTATTTGGCTCACCAGTGTTGACTTAAAGGGAATATGTTCTTTGGATTATGACATATATATTAAAAAATATATGTGAATATAGGCATGAAGCAGATTTGAGTTGATTTATCATCAAGTACCAAGTGTTTTACATGAATTATTCTGCATCTTATAGTAACATCCCTTTCCATGACCTGTTAAAATTTAATAATTATTTAAGATATTATTTAAATTAGTTTTATCATTCTTTAATTTTATAAATTGGATTTTTAGTTCTTGAATGAAATTATTAATAGTTTCATTGATTGGTTTATAAATGATGATTTGTTTTTATAATAAAACCCCTCCAATAGAGGTGTTATGTATTTCAAGATTAAAATTAACAATTAGTTATTTTTAATCATGTTTAGCTGTATTTCTTGGATTTTATCTATGATTGAGTATCATTTATGATATGAGGTGTGATAGGATATAGTCTCTCCTATAATTTATAAAAAGGACAAAATCAAATTAAAATAACTTCTTAGAATCACTAGGGTTAGGTTATTCTTTTAAAGAGTCTTGTTTTTGTAGGTTATAGTTTGAAACTTGAACGTAATAAACCCCTTTGGGTTTTTCTTATTGAATGGAACTCAAATGGATTTGGGAATTAGACACCCCTAGGTGTGAATTTTACCCCATGTCATTGAATTTCAAATATGAAATTGATTTTATACTGAATTTTGAATTAAATGGATTGAATGGGAATGGATTTTTGACCATGACCCTTAAACCCTATTAGTTTATTTCTTGATTAAGCATGAATTTCCATTGTATGGTTGTGACCATGTAAGATAGATAATACCAAGAAATTTAGTAGTTCATATAATCTTTATAAGCTTATTATAAATAATTACCATGTGAGTTAATTGATTTTTACGCCATGTAATGATCTCTTATGCATTTGATGATTTGTATATTGAAATGCTCATGTGAGTAATTGTGAGACAAGACTAGTTAGATTTCTATGTGCCTTTATCCACCCTTGGATTTAGTATGAAATGATATGTTATTTGTTTGGCCATGACAGATAAAAATAATTTTGTGATTGAATGTTTTATGCCTTAGGTGATACGATGATTAAAATAAATAATTCCATGGATGGACTCATTGAGGTTGGAATTTTATGCTCGTGTGATACTTGGATGCCAATGAATAAGACACAAAGGATTATAAATTTTATGTACTTAGTGATACTTGGATACTATATAGGATGACAAGGATGGACTAAAAAGGGAATTGATTTTTTAGGCCATGGCTGATACTTGGGCTCTTACAGGGTACCACCAAGGACGAAATCAGTAGGCTGAGACATTATACCATATCTAGAGTGATACTACGTTCCTTAGAGGTTCTCTAGGGACAAGTTTATAGGATAACATATCATATTAAACCTTAAACAATATTTAGAATCCAAATTAGAAATACCAAGTATAGGTTAAGGTTCTAAAACTATTAATGAATGAAATGATTCATATGATGCATCTACCAGGACAAAGTACAAGCTTGGATTCAGACCTATTATGATTTATAGTTGGCCTAGTTAAGAATAATTTATTACATATAATAAGGGATGTTGATATTTGTGTTTGGTATTAATTTATTTTTAATTAATGAGTTGGATAATCATTTTATCTTGGTAAAATGAAACGGGCCTAACTTTTTAATCAGAAACTTCTTACTTAAATAAATTTATTAATAGTATTTTGGTATTAGAGGGAACCTATACTTTATAGTATGTTTACTTTTTGGTAATTTGTTACTTGTTATATATATATTTTAACACTAATAAATTTACATAGTATATAATGTATTGGGAAAGATATTGTGGGTGAAAACCTTCTGAGATTTATACCTGACACACTGTTTTTGTACAATTTGTACCCAAGTAGAACTACTTGTTTATAAGGAAATGAACATTTTCTTGTGTTGTTTTTAATGTAACCAAGGAGTTAGGATCCTGTGACTGATATTACATCTATCTTCCACTATTTTATCATTTCTTTATCCTTGATTTTTCATTTATTTTTCACTACTTTATACTATACCTACTGTTTGTCGCTATTTACTCTCTATTTACCATCGTGAAACTCTCAGTATGGGGCTGTGGTCTCCCCACTGAACTTCCTTGACAAACTCAATACTAGTCAGTAGCCTCTAGAATATGGAGAGACATTCTTGAGGTCATTTGGAGATCAGTTCAGCTATTGGTTTAGGGGTAATTCATGTCAGGATGTGATAAATCATTTCAAATAGCGAAGCTTGCTTAATTTGAGGACTACTGAGAGGATTTATGGAGGCCTTCAAGACTTAGTTATTGTTGATCATGGTGTTGAAACCATATATAGATAGTTAGAATAAGAGGAATATTCATGTTTCAGATGGAATGATTTCGAATTACATGATGGAATTTGGGAATATTTAGGAGGAAAACCTCCGCTTAGTGGAGTTTGTGTACAAAAATAGCTACCACTACACCATCTATATTGAACCATTAAAGGCCTTGTATGGGAGGACTTATATGTTACCACTATACTGGACTGATCCATGAGAGTGATTAATCATGATCCTAGAGTTAGGGTGAGTGGAAATAGAGAGGGTGAAGGTTAACTAAGAGCAGATGAAGACTATATAAGCCACCGTAAGTCTTTCTTGGACACACAATAAAGGAATTTTGAAATAGATGCAGGAGACCATGAATTCTTAAAGGTCTCAAATTAGTGGGGATTAATTTGATATTTCTATGGTGGATAGTTACCTTCATGGTTCATTTTCTATTTACAGCTATTGTGTAGTGTTGGTGAGGTAGAGTACCACTTGGCCCTACCACCACATTTATGTAGGGTACACGGCGTCTTCCACATGTTGCAATTAAGGAGTTATGTGCATGACCCATAACATGTTATCAACTATGGTGAGATGGACATAAAGGAAGGAGAAAACTTTATGGAGTACCCATTTTATATCGAATATTGGTAGAATAAGGTACTTCTTGGGTGAGAAATTTCTTTGGTGAATGTTCATTATAATCATGTGAATCTTCAAGTGAGAACCTAGGTCTGGGAGAGCTTGATGTGAGCCTAGTACCCCCACCAGTTTAAGTAGGTTTTTTAAGGATATAAATACATAAGGTGGGGAGAATGTGATGACTCTATTATTGGATTGTAAAATGTTATAATATTTTAATGAATATTTAAGAGGCCATGTGAGGAGTCAACATAGGATTTTAGAGCTGGGGAGGCTCAATGTAGACTTTTTTAAAAATATTTAATATATTTTATCATGCACATTTTTTGTAATAATATACTATCATATGAATAGTGTTCCTAATGGAAAATATGATACCACCATTAAATCCATAATATATGTTTTACCCTCTACAGAACATAATCCTTGTATGCATCATGTGCGTGTTTAATACCAACCACAAGAGGAATATTATTTAAATAAATAAATAAATAAATTTTTGTGCTATAAAATTAGCCCAAACCTAATACCTCTATATTGAAATGTGGTTATAGAAAAACCCAAATGGCTATCCACATAAACCTAGGGAATTCGAGAGGATAATGAAGGAAAGTATGGCAGATGTTGATGAACTAACGGATCAATGATCAATTTACCAAGGAGTTGCCTCCAACGATGAACTACTTGCATCTCTCCAATAAAAATAGAACAAACCCATTCTTTTTTATAGATCAATACAACTAATGTGTAGGTATATTTTTATTTCTTTAATCCCCATATTTTATTCTTCCATTTAACAATTGAATTAATTCTTCTAAAAAATTGTTTCGTGGTTCAATTTATGATTTATCATCATAGAGTTAGAATTTGATGTTTTTTTGGTTAATATTGTATTTCTAATTGCTTTATATGTTTTTTAAATTGAAGTATCTAGAAAAAAAGACTGGTATCCATTACAAATTATTTTGGATCATGCTTATCACCCATCATTATTTGAGTGTTCATCATCAGTATTTTCATTTGACTAAGGTTCCACTATACCTAAAAACTGATCATTTCATAATTGATATTTAGTGAAAAGGATTTTTTTTACTAGTTCAGTTTTGGGATCAAGTGAATTGTCGAGGCATGATATGGTGTGAGGGTATTTCATAGATTGATCATATATCTTTGGATTGCGGGTTGAAGTGTTTTGGTGATGTTTTTTGATGAGGATGATCCATGAGTAAATTGGGTGACCAAAATCTAGTCACTAATAATGATTCGGGATCAAGAGACCATAGATTCAAGTTATTTGGATGAGTTTATAGTGAAATATTAGGTAGTTATGGATCATGTGAGATGTGTAGAATAGATTAGACTTTTTAGAAAATTCCATTTTACACAAAATTTATTTTAGAAGAACACAGAACAGGTAGACCACTTGGAACAACAACAATGGTTACATGTGGACATAAATATCACACACCCTCTAACCCAATTTATGTGACCCAATATATAGTGACCCAATATTATCATACACATATATTACATAATTTCATATGAATAGTCATCCTAAAAAATAATAAAATGCTCGAGGACCATAATAGTTTAGTGTATTTGGAACCATGAAAAACAATATTCTATCTTGGTGAATGATTTTCAATGATTACCACAAAGATATTCCCATTTAGTACTCCTACATAAAACCATTATACAAAACCCATGGAACAAAAACAAAAGAAAGGGTGATCTCTGATTCTCAGTAAGGGTTAATAAAATTGATAAATATGCATAACATGAACATAGGGTTTGAGAACACGAGGATT